>JANBXC010000007.1:2400000-3000000 GCA_025388405.1 Paraconiothyrium brasiliense
GGAGTGAGAGGACTCTCAAGTTTGATGGTACTGGATGACCTGATGGAGAGCATTGCACAAGAGGAGAAGAGGTTAGGAAGACGACCGAAAAATGACACGAGTTTACTGAGGCCTTGCGACTATTTCGATTTGATAGGGGGGACAAGTACTGGTGGAATCATCGCTATACTCCTCTCTCGACTTCAACTGGATTGCAAGCAATGCATCGGCATTTACACAAAGCTCGCGGAACAGATCTTCAAGAACGACAGATCAATTAAGATCTTTGGGAGGAAGATACCGACAGGAGCGAATCGATTCTCGGGATTTGTTTTAGAAAATGCGATTAAGCAAGCCCTGGTAGACCTAGGTTACGGTGCGGACGAATTAATGTGGGACGACTCACTCTTCGAGGAGCTACCCGAGAGTGAACTGCCTCGGGACAGCATCTGGTCTGACACCGTACCGGAAATCGTCACAGAAAGCCCTGTTGGAACACTGAAAAGCACTCCAAGCCTGATACCACGTCCTGATGGAACCTCATCGCCACCTAACCACATTGCCGATGAACAACGGCCCCTACTGTCTCCAGCAGATACAAATAACCCTTTTGCAAAGTCGGCACCAAGCAGGAGTGATACTTGGCAACTCAAGTCCCGTAAGAGCGTGCACAGAAAAAAGAATGCGAAGGGCTGTAGAGGCTTTGTCCTTACCTCACTGAAGCAGGCGCTGGGATTGCCCAGAATTTTATCGACGTATGATCCCAACGACCGCACGACCAAGATCTGGGAGGCTTTGAGAGCAACCTCCGCGGCGCCGACCTTTTTCGAAGAGATGCAATTTGGGACTCCGAAAGTCACCTATCTGGACGGCGGAGTTGGGTTCAACAACCCTTGCGCAGAAGTCGATTACGCAGCAAAGGCACTGTGGGAGGGACGACCCATCGGCGTCATTGTATCAGTCGGCACTGGACTTCAGTCAATACCAAGCGTTGGCAAAGTCACTTCTTGGTTACCATTCGGATTGGGAACGGACATTGCTCTGGTTTCTGCCCTCGCAGGAATGGCAACTAGTACCCAACGAGTCGACAATGAGATGAAGAGAATGTATTACAGCACTTCTACAAAATACTACCGTTTTGATGTAGATCGCGGTCTCGCCAACGTCAGCCTTGAGCAGTGGATGAAGGAAGATGAGATGGCAGCACTTACGGAAGCATATATGCGTGACGCAAAACAACTTCGAACCGCGCGACAATTGGGTGAGCTGATGGCCAAGCTCTCTGCTTTACCGCCTAGATTCGAGATTTCTGCCACGCACTTTCGAGTCGGCATGGACGGCTGTGGACTAATTGATCAGTCCTTCCAACTTGTTCAAGTCGACTTCAAAACTGGTCTTCCCCTTGGTGTAGTAAGTACAATAGAGCACCAAGCACGTTTGAGCCAGTTCCGCGACACATCTCCCTCCGGCGAAGGTGGGGTGACAGTCAGCGATGGAAGATTGAAGCGTATATTCCCTGTGGCAGAAGATCTCGACCACGATGGCCGGAGAGAGGAAGCAACAGTGTACCAATGCATCAAATCCGAGAATATATGTCTGCGCACCATCAAGACAGGCATTCCTCAGGGCCGCTACCGCGTGCAATTCATCGTTTCCTTTCATTCCAGCAAGCATACGCCACCGCACGACCTCGTGTTCTCTGTGGGCAAACCTTTTGACACAACGACGTTTGCGCAGCGCTATGTCGATGCGAATATCACCGCTGATGTCGTACCTGTGCTTCTTCACCCTGATGCAGTCAGAGTGCGTGTTGGACAGAACAGGTACGAGGAGAACATCGGCAAATTGTGGAGGGAGATTGAGGGTGACATCGAGGTCAGTGTAGGACTGGATGGGGCGCTAGGATTCATTGTGAGTAGGAAGTTCGAAGAAGGAGTCATTGTTGATGGCTGGACGTTCGGAGGTGTGAGGCTCGAGCCTGTTCTTGGGAAGCCCGGAGATAATTGACGTGGACCTAATCGTACCGGCAAAGGTTCCTTCGAAGCCATGGAGACGTACGTCGAGTCTCGTGACTCTGAACGAACATCCGTGTGCCTCGATAGGTATACGGGTCAACAGGTTTACTGTAGATGCGTCGATCAGAATGGTAAATGGAAGTCAGTGAACAGGCTGCAGTCTTCGACATGGCATCTCATGTGAACATATCGATTCAATTCTACTAACATCTACGTGAACGACGTTCTACTAGTAATTACTTAGCACGATTGAAAATTGAAAAATTGGTTGCACGATATGTACCACGACGACGAACAATACATTTGACATAAGCTTACATCGCTCTCATTCAACATCCACCAATCTCTTCTTGCCTTTGTCCTTTTGCCTCACAATCGTCTCCGGTATGCTCCTCAGACTCTCCACGCTCTGTGACATCGTTCCATACGTTCCCGACGGCCCCGCGGTATCTTCTGTGCTTTCTTCGGGTGTTGCAAGGAAAGGCTCGCCAACGTCGTCGTTGGCAGCTTCATGTTCGACATCTCTATCCTTAGTGTCGTCGCGGCGATCAAAAATGTTTGCTGCTCGAGCCCACTTCGGGAGAACGACTTTTCCTACTTTGCTAACATTGGAAAGCATTGGCCGGCGCGACGAACCGGCCTGTTCCTCACCTGTTATATCGTTGACTGGGGCTTCATCTTGCTTGCTCGCTACGTGACCACAATGCACGCAGGGTTGTTTGTTGAGGTCTCGTTGCCATTGCGTCCTCTTCCTGGCTATCAATTCTTTCCAGAAGGCGATAGCGTGGAGCACACTAGTCACAAAGTTTGCTAGGTTAGCGTCTGTAAAGCATTAACTAAGTATGTCTTTAGAGAGATTGATGGCTTGCCATCTCTAATGCCACTTACAGGCTTCCAAGGTTTCTGAACTACTATACCGATCGTAATAGCTTCTGCCTACAATGTCGAAAAGCCCACACCAGAACACCCATTGGAGGATACCGGCAAATATAAAGTCCCATACCAGCAACGTCTTCGAGGGCCATGCCAATTCTGGGGGATGAGAAATGGTCAATGAGGAACCCTCCGTGCCTGTTTGGGTTGCTGAGATCATAGCTGCTCGCGTGCCATAAGTGACCACATCGTATGAGACGAAAGCGATGGAGCCGCCAAGCACGATTGTGGCTATGACGAAGAATGGCAATCGGTCTTGACCTCGATAACTATCGGAGAGAGCGAGTATTACGATGAGATTGAGAAGTACACCAATAGTGGCTGCAATAAGCGTGCGGCGCCGTAATCTGTATAAAGGATGTGCATCGTAGGGAATGCGGTTATTGCGGATTCGTGGCATAGCGTACAATTCGTTCAGTTGTAAGGACGTGAGAGTTTATGTGAGTTAGTCGCGGAGATAGGGGTCTTCAAGGAAGTCGATCCGGTTCCTCTTCCACATGCTCGCAGGTTCACAAACTGGTGCCTGTTCCAAGGTCGTAAATCCTTCGAGGCCAAGCCTCGGTTGAGCAGTCCTATTGGCCCAAAAGTGAAACACTATGTAATAAGGACACCTTGCTGTTTGCCTGGTCACTATCTTTTGCATATCATGCGAATGTATATGTGTCTTTTCCGCAGCAGCGAAGGCCGGGTTCTACTCTTGAGGTACTGCAATAGACCATCGACGGTACTCTGTAATAGCAAATGCTGAATCATGGGAAGGACCAACACTCGGAAGGACCTCTGGCTAAGCGCTATAGCTTCGAGGACAGATTCATTTGTGAATAGGCTGCAGTCTCACGTAAAAGCAGGTAGCAGCTCGGCGGAGCTTCCGAGAGTGTGTCATGTTTAGGGCTATCAAGCTCTAGACGTACTCAAATGTTCCTCTGCGCCCATACATTGCGGTCGACTGAAGAGAACAACCGTTTGGCGAAGAACACGGGACGGTTTTGTTGTTGAGCTGTTGGGATGGCCGATCGGTGAGGATTACAGCGGTTGCTGAGCAGGTAGGAAAAGCGACTTATCCGTGACTACGACACATGAAGCATCGGCGAGATAGATGAATCACGCGCTTTACAATGACAGCACACCGCTACTGTTGTGAACTCACATTTACCATTGGGCGACAAGGCGCGTGACTGATTTACTTCCGAGAAGTTAACGCAATGTGAATACGCCATGCCATTACAGGCTAGCTATTTGTTGTTGAAGCGTGCAACTTCATCCAATGCAACCATGACTGCGTCAGTGCATCTGTCTCTCATCTCTCCATCCCGGCGACCGAATACTATCTTGTGGCACTCCCGCGTAGCTGGTGCTTAATGCAGCAATAGCGCTGTCGGTTTTTGTAGGGCTGGTCTGCCACGATCGTTCGTAGCACGACTTGATGTGCGCTCTGAACGCTGACCTTCGAATACTGGGAGTCACTCTCACGAAGATATCTTATTGAAAGGTCGTAAGCTTTCTGCGTGGCTCGTAAATTTGAGTGCTGATGTACTCGACGTCCGAGCAAGTTTGAGGCCATTTGTGTGCCGGGTAGCTATATCTACCTTCGTCGACTGATGTATGCTACCAGGACCTCGCCCTTTACTACTTAGATGGCTGCACATCATAGGAAGCACCTTTTCGCCGACCGACCATCAATTACTCTGGACTCATCGTTCTCACACTATTTCACGACAATGTTCAATATACAAGTCTTGGCGGAACCTCCAGAAGAGCCTATACCCTTCATGTATGCTAAGCCTGGCAGGTCATCCGGACCAGGGAGGTTTCACGCTGCAGGGTCAACTGCATCCCTCAAGGCAGACACTTCTCGGCCCTTCCCTGGCTCCCAACCTCGGCATCTTTGGCCCAGCACGAGAAGCGGTGGGCACAAGCTTAAGCACGGAATCCAAGCTTTGGCTTGCCGTAGTGCAATGCGTGTATCATATCGGCACTTCGGGCTTGCGAGGCTCCTGGAAGATTGATCAGGTAGATGCATGAAAAACGAAACTAATTGGCATCATTCCTACCATCACATTGGGATAGACTATTGAATGACAACTCAAGCCTCGTTCTCGGGCTGCCACCACGCGCTGCTGACGCAAAGCATTTGCCGCACCGTAGCGTCTCACGGGAGCTAAGCATTTGGAAAAACTGGCCCTGACAAGCATTCGCTCTCGATGCAGTACTACTACGCCGATGACATGCATGAGCTGGGCTGCCTGACTACTTTACGCCCTGTATGCTCCGCTGATGAGACACTGTATACCTAAAAGCCCGATGAAGTTTCTACAGAGATGGTACGTGACCCAAAGGATGCGCGTGTTCGATCAGAGAAGGATATCTACTAGAAGATGTCCGCTATCATCAATTCGATAGGTGCTGACCATATGATCACTTGTCAGTTCCGAGCCGGCCCGTCCGAGTCTCCAAGCATATCGATTCACAGTATCGAGTCAGTTCCCACATTAGCGAAAAGGGACTGTAGCAAGGCTCGAGCTCCGCGGCATCGCGATAAATGTTTGCCCATGTCGCATAGAGTACCAATCTCTCTGAACCTGATCCTTCGACCATGTATCTCGGCGCGATGGATCATTCACACGAGGCTCGTCCCGCAGTATCCGCGCCGAACTATCGAAATAATACAGCACGGTAACGCCGATGGGCAAAGATCAACAGCCATGAGGACCAGCTGCGTGGTTCAGAGACCAGCTGGGACACTCCGGCAGGCTCTCGCTTGCCAGGGTTATGTTATGTTCTGTTCTGCACCTTGGATCCGGGTAAGTAGCGCCGAACCCCAGTCTCGGAAACGAACATTAGTGCATTATCGCTGTAAGGGCATGCAGCTTTTCGGGCGAAACGATGGTCGGCCGCGTTGCCCATACGCCACACCGAGCATCACGAGAATGGCGCTCGCGGTGAGTGGGGTCATTCTTATCTCCTACATCAGTACCAGGTGAACGCAATCAACGAGTGGTGTTAGCCTCTTAGGTTCGTACACGACGACAAAGCGCTGCTCGTAAGTTACGCGCGCTCACTTAGTATGTGTCACAACGGCGCAGCTTCCGGTGTGTACTGAGGTCCTGTAAGCTTTGTGGCTTGTATCGAACCACCGCATTCGGGACGGAGCTACCCTTCCCCCGTGCAAACCTCGTGGACTGGTAGGATTGCAATCCATGTGGATTTTCAGGCGGTACCAGATGTTACTTTGTCGAACGCACTCGACTCGATTAATACTCTCTTTCTTGATCCCTCTCTCGTAAGACGCTAACACGCTTCGAAGTCTACCCCTGCCACTCAGCCGAATCCCAGCTTTTTAGTAAAGCTTTGAAAATGTAAATAGGTATTCACCTCAACGGAGCAGCTGCGGTAAGCCTGGAAAACATACCGCCTTGATGCTACATGTGCTTTTCAAACAGGATATTCGTATGTTCGTATCAACTGCTTGAGGCTCCAACTGAACCTTGGGTCCGGTACGCCAACATGCTCGTATACGCACAGACAAACGCTCGCGATGATGTAGCCTGGACCGTAGCCACCGCCATCCGGGTTTGCCTCGTCTGCTGCGCGTTAACCAGTAGAATTTGCCTATAGGAAACCTTATTATCGCCGAAGGGCGATTCCCATGCGCCTGCACCGAGACGTATGCGAAAGCTCGGTGCATGAAAGTAAGAATGGGTGCACGTGGCAGCCCGTTTTCGCAACATCTTGGGCTGAGGGTGGCCCCACCCCGACAACAAGATTACCACAAGAGACATATCTTCAGCCCTAGAGCAAGCCCGCTGATGGGTTCTTCTGCCTACAGAAATCTTCCACGAATCGAAATGACGCAAGCGTACAGTTAATCTTATTTTTACAGTGTAGTAAGCTGCGCCGCAAAGCTATCGTAACTCTCTACATACCACAGTCAACTGTACACAGCGTATTCCGATGCAGGGCAAACATGCACATAGCGGCACGCCACCCAAATTGGTACAGACAACCGTACAATGGACACCAGGGTCCAACAGGATTGATGCACTGATGAGGTGAACAAACTTTTGTCAATTCACTCACCGCCCAAAACCTGTCTTTTGAGCGCGTTGCAAGTCGACTGTGTTATTTCGAAGCTATGCCTCACGTCCTAATATCAATGCGTTGCCAGCATTTGCCTTCAAGCCAGAAGATATCTTACTAAAATCTCCGAACTGTCAGCTGGACTGTGGATGAGATTTTGCGCGTCATCCTCCTGACCACCGAGTGCTGTCAAAGTGTCACGCTAGCTACTCACTCGAGTATGCGACTAGACAGCACGCAAAAGTATGGTCGAGAAGCTTTCTTTACACGGCGATACTCGGGTTACGCGATACCGAAGATATGGTATACAGCTGAAGTTATCTTATTCGTCCTGGCTAGCGGCTCGAAGCGGATGGTGTCCGAAGCTGGTGGATCTTGCGGCCTCGCTATGATCCTACTATGCCCACTTCCGTGGCTCGGTGTTGGAGCTTGTTCGTAATCGGTTCCGCTAACCTCTCATCAGGAGCTTGGGAATGTCTCAATACTGCAAGGTACGCCTGTCTCCAACCTATCAGCTATGTCATCTTCTTATGTTCTTTATTTAGGAAACTATCTGCCTCGAGGTACCATGGACTCGGCATCAGATGAATGTCTGACCGACGCTCCAGAGCGCAAAAATTCCAACTTCTAGACCTCCTGGAGGACCGGGATTACGACTGTTGACCCAAACCCGCGTCTACGAGATGTACCAACCACTTAGAACTATATTCCCCCCTTCATCATGGTATACTAATGTCTGTGGCTGCTGCTCACTGCATCCAGAAACACATCCAATAGTGTGAGCATGAGCGACTACTGCAAGCCTCTTCGATTCAATGTCACCTCGTGGCCCTCATGGTGGCTTTGACGCCCCCGAAGACCCTGAAGGAGTCATTGCTGGTGCAGTACTCGCTCGTGTACGCAGGGGAATCACCGGCCAAGACTCTTCACCGGCAAGGGTCAGGACCACACGACAACGCACGGATGACAGTTCCATCTTGGGAGTCAGAGTATCATCTCATAACTGCCGATGCGAGTTTAGGAGGTTAGTGGGTGTTGTTCATGGGATTTATAAAAGGACTCTTCGGGTACCTTCACGACCATCAGATCGGTCTTCCAGTCTCGACTGAAACCCATCCAGCCTTCTCATTGATTGCTCCTGACTGTTCTTGCCTGCCATGAAGTTCTTTATCATTGGAGCCACTCTTCTTGGGCTCACCCACTTCGCCGGTGCTTCACCAATACAAGCTGAGCACATGGGCGCTTCTCCTGCTCTCGCCAAGAAGCAGTCGAGCTGCACCCATGGTCCAACCAGTCGGGATTGCTGGCTACCTGGATTCGATGCTACGACCGACATGTACAACTCGTGGCCTGACACTGGGCGCGTGGTCAAGTACGACTTCAGTGTCACCAACACTACGTGTAATCCTGATGGTGCTTTCGAAAGAGTCTGTCTCCTGATCGAGGACTCGATGCCTGGACCCACCATCATCGGTAATTGGGGTGACACCTTCGAGATCACCATACGTAACAAGATGCAACACAACGGCACTTCCTTCCACTGGCATGGTCTGCGCCAGTTGCACTCGAATACGGAAGACGGTGTAAGTAATTCGTTTCAGCTCTTTCAAATCGTTTTTCGGGCTTGGACTGACCTGAAGCTTTACTAGGTCAACGGAATCACGGAGTGTGCTTTGGCCCCTGGGGATACGAAGACTTATCGGTTCCGTGCTACTGAGTATGGCACGAGCTGGTATCATTCGCACTTCAGTGCTCAATATGGGGATGGTACTTTTGGAACGATCATGTAGGTACATTGAGTAGCCCAGAGTTGCCTTACTGACTTCATCGCAGGATCAACGGTCCCGCCACAGCTGACTATGACGTTGATCTCGGCACCTATACTGTCCAAGACTGGTACTACCTGACTGCATATCAAGCTGCTGCACGTGCGCAAGCATTCAGTATTTCTGCCCCACCCCCGTCTGGAGACAACATACTTGTCAATGGCACCAACAAAAAGGGTTCTACTGGGGAGTATAACAAAGTCAACATCAAGACCGACAAGAAGTACCGCCTTCGCCTAGTCAACCCATCTATCGACATTGCCGTCCGCGTATCACTCGACGGCCACCCTTTCACGGTCATTGCCAATGACTTCGTGCCTGTGGAACCGTACGAGACGAACTACGTTCTCATTGGTATTGGACAACGCTACGATGTCATATTTACCGCCAATCAAACGGCCGACAATTACTGGTTCCGCGCGGATCCTCACAACCCGTGCGTAAGCTTCAACGGCGGAACTGGACGAGCTATTTTCAGTTACGATAATGTGACTGTGGCGGACCCTACATCAAGTGCTAACAGTGATGCACCCACTACATGCGAAGACCCGTCGCCAAAGCCAAAGATCGCCAAGAACGTTCCCAAGGATACCTTCCGCATCCAAGCGCAGGATTTGCCAATTGCCTTTGACAACCGAACTGTTAATACCAACAACGAGTCTATCGTGCTGTGGACCATCAATGGAACAAGCATGATGATTGACCCCGCTGAGCCAACGCTTGAGTACATGGCTAAGGGAAAGAGTGATTACCCCAGGAGCTACAACCTGATCGAAATCTCGGACAGTGCTGCATGGACCTATTGGGTCATCCAGCAAGCCGTTGGTGCTCCAAATCTACCCCACCCCATTCACCTTCATGGGCACGATATGTATATTCTGGGAACCGGTCCTGGTCAGTTCGATGTTGATACCCACCTGGACTCCTTGGTCTTCACCAATCCGCCCCGTCGTGACGTACACCATCTGCCGGCCGGCGGCTGGCTCGTCATCGCCTACCCAACTGACAATCCTGGAGCTTGGTTAATGCATTGTCATATTGCGTTCCACGTCGCCATGGGCTTGAGTGTGCAGTTCGTCGAGCGTGAGAGTGAGATCAATCTGCCGGCTCAGAACAGCGAGTGGTTCAACACGTGTAACAACTACGGTAAGCTGGACGCCAATCAGCACACTGGTAGTATGCTAATAGACTACATCTAGAAAACTACGTCCGCAACAAGCCCGTCTACCCACAAGACGACTCTGGCTTGAAGAAGCGCTGGCCTCCAGTGCTTGAGTACCCTCAGTCTCCAGCCATTATGTAGACGTCCATGGGTCTCCTAGCCTGTCCCTGATGTCAACGTGCACACGGATTCCAGGTACAAATTTCTTGATTAGGTCTCGGGTGGGATTGTGGCTGGCGGGATGGATAGTAGTGATGACGCGTCACTCATACTGCTTCGCTTCGCTTGTTGATAGTTCTGTGTGCCGCCTTCTTCCTTGCCCTGTGTCATTACCACACCACACATGTACATACAGATCCGCTCTTACCTTCTCCTTTAATCGAGTTTCTTTGAGCGACTCCACGTCCTTATTGCTTGGCACTACATAGTCCAATACAGAAATGCCACCTAGGCCGTGCGTAGCAATGGCGTCAATGACTAACGCTCTGCTGCATCCCCTTTTGCCCTGTTCACAGCTATCACCGACGATACATTCAAGATACTATACCACAGTCTCGCATCATGTCAAGTCATGGCGTTCAAGTACCACGTCTCGTTTTCGTTACCGATCACGGATCTTGGTACACGATGGCTGTCCAATCGCCAGGCGTGCCTGAAGTGCCGGCAGTGCAAGGCGCATGCGCGACCTTGTCAGGTACGCCCGCCACTACCGATCAGTATCTTATGCGTGTCAGTCCTGGACGCCGTGTTGAAGCTGAGGTGCTGCAAATAACTAAATGGGGCTGGTACCAGCTGTATAGGATACGAGCGACTTATTGGCTCACATGAGGCGGTGAAGTGCGCTAGTAGGGATTGTGAATCGTCGAGAACTTGGTAGTGAGAACTGGGTATCCGCTCAAGGTAGGCAGCTGCAGGCAGTGTAAGAAGATACTTGACTCGAACCTAGACAGGACTGCTGCTGCCTTAGCTGAGCTACTTGTCAATAAGACGGACGCGCTGCTCCGCGAAATCGACAGCCTGTGGTGCGAGAGTCGACTCATGATGATGGTACTGCATGCAGCTGATTGTGCGGGGCGATTCGTGATTGCTACAAATCTCCCTGTAATCTCCGTTCAGGCTGACCCAGTTGAGGTCGGTGAGCTTGCATTATGATTCCAGACCGTCGATAGCAGGGCTATGATGTTGACTTGCTGTTGCCTCGGGCGAGGTACAAGTTCTTGAGGAGATGTGGGCGAGCGCCCACTATTCTTTCAAGGTGTAGATGGAAAGCTCTTCGGAAAATGTGGAGCCTGGCCATGTTATCCGAGGAAGAGTACTGGTTTTGCTGAGATGGTTGACGATGTGGTCGTCATGCCTAGGATGAATAAAGAGTGCGTGAGGGAGGCTGCGCGAGGGTGAACGGGGACGTGTCGTAGCGCGACTCGGCAGGCGCGTGACGTCGGGCTTGACTGCCCCGCCGCCTGATGGGGATAGTGCGGGGCTTTGCGGGAAGCCGCGGTGGCGGTTGGAGGCTGAAGCTCGCGCTGCCTGACGAGAGCTTCAAGACATTCACACCAGGTGCCTGATCGCTGCACGTGCAACCGAGATCGTGTCTGCACGCGCGCATCTTCTCATGACTCCCAGCGACGCTGTGTATTACCTTCGCTCACGAACACATTGACCCAGCACATTACCCTTCCACGCATCTTCAGCCGCGAGATTCGCCCACTATGGCTACACTCAAGTTCGCGCCATGGCAGAGCGACGTTGACGTGCAGTTCTACGCTGCCCTCGCAAATATCAAAATCAACCATGACAAGCTTGATGACTCGGCACGCAAGGTCCTCGGCCTGTACGAGGTACGCGCAGGCGACGCTCCGGGGCGCTCCAACCGCATCCAGATCCACCCAAATGCGCTGACGTCGGATGACACTCCACCGAACTTCTGTCGTGCCGAAGGTATCATAAAAAATTGCAATACTATCGAAGACTACAAGAACCTGGATAGAACCCGGATTTTGGAGCGATGCGCGAGGACCGTAAGCTGCATGCAGCGGGATCCAGCCTGTCTGCTGAACGCTAACCTTTGATAGATCTGGGAAGCAATACACGACGGATCTATATACGAATGCCCCTCCCTCCTTGCCGCTTTCACTCTCATCACGTTCGCGAATCTCAAAAAGTACAAGTTCACATATCACTTTGGTTTCCCGGCTATACAGTCAGACCCGCAGTGGAAGCAAGTCAGAGAAACAAGCAAACTCACTTCACGAGAGACAGTGCAGCTGGTGGATGCTGTGCAGACGTGGAAATACCGCTCCGATGCGCGTCAGCGGGGCTTTTTCATCGCAAAGAAAGTCCGCTCAAATCCACCCGATGAAGATCTCGACGGGCCGCCTACAACGCCAGTCGATGAGTTGGGGTACCGATGGGTGATCGGTAGCTTATCCTCGTACGAGAAGGACTTCTTCGAGGGTGTGCACAAGGAAGACCAATTCGTATGCTTTGCTGATCCTTCAACATATGACGAGAACCCTAGTTGGATACTGCGCAATCTGCTGATACTCATCCGCTGTCGGTGGAAACTGAACAGTGTTCAAATTATGTGTTATCGAGACACACATATTCGACGAGATGAGGCCCGTTCCTTGATACTGCAGCTTGAATCTCCTGCTGTTGAATCAGAACTTTCACCCGAAGACTCCACCGTCCGGTTACCCAAATTGCCCAAGGTGACTGGCTGGGAAAGGAACGAGAACAACAAGTTGACCTCCCGCACCGTCGATCTCTCTGAGTACATGGATGAGCGGAAGCTTGCCGATCAAGCTGTAGACTTGAATCTCAAATTGATTAAGTGGCGAATAGCTCCCACCATTGACCTCGAAGTTATCAAGAATTGTAAATGTTTGTTGCTTGGTGCAGGCACGCTAGGCTCTTACGTCTCACGAATACTGATGGGTTGGGGTGTACGAAAGATAACCTTTATTGACAATGCAACCGTGAGCTTCTCGAATCCGGTACGACAGCCTCTGTTCGATTTCAAAGACTGCCTCGAAGGGGGCGCAAAGAAAGCGGAACGCGCGGCAGAAGCGCTGGAAGAAATTTATCCTGGTGTTGACGCGAAGGGCTATGTGATGGAAGTGCCTATGGCAGGTCATCCAATCACCGATGAGGCCAAGACGAAATCAAATTTTGAGCAGCTCGAAAAACTTATGGATGAGCATGATGCCGTTTTCCTGCTGATGGACACACGGGAAAGCAGGTGGCTGCCTACTGTGATGGGTAAAGCGGAAAGTAAAATCGTCCTCAACGCGGCTCTAGGATTCGACACTTTCGTAGTCATGCGACATGGCCTCAAACCCACCCAGAAGGGGGAAGGCGAGGAAGAGCTGGGCTGCTATTTCTGCAATGATGTAGTGGCCCCAGCAGATGTAAGTCAGGAAGGCCGCATATCATCCACTATCATACTAACAATGCTAGTCCTTGAGCAACGCTACATTAGACCAGCAATGTACAGTGACCCGACCAGGAGTCGCGCCTCTAGCATCAAGCCTGCTAGTCGAGCTCCTGGTCAGCGTGTTGCAGCATCCGTCCAAGGCTCGAGCACCAGTGGATCCATCAAAAGATCCCCCGGTAAAACCACTCTCATCATCCCACCCCTCATTACCAGCACCTTTCGTACATCCACTCGGAATTGTACCTCATACAATACGGGGTACACTTCACGACTTCAACAACAGACAAGTAGCGGGAAAACCGTACGACTGCTGCTCGGCGTGTAGCGACAAAGTTCTCGATCTCTACCGGGAAGATTCCTGGAACTTTGTGCAGAAAGCACTGAACGAGAAGGGCTGGGTTGAAGAGATGTCGGGACTTGCTGAAGTGCAGAGGAAGGCTGATGAGGCTGCAGCCGAGGTGGATTGGGATGAGGAGGGCGACTTTGAAGAGGAGGGAGAGGGCGAGCTCGTGTAGGAATCTTCCGAGCCGAGGAGGAGCCATGTTACGGGAAGGTTGGGGATGTCGATGATGGATTCCTCAAGTGGATATTGTTGCTAGTCGATTCTTTGTCGTTGGCTATGTCGCGGTTGTCTATTGCTACCTATGACCGGTTTCATTGATTAGTGGTCAGGCGTTTAGAGAAAGGTAGCACTCAAGTACCAGTCCTTCACGAATCTCATTGTCCCGTTACGCAAGCTTCTGAGAATTGTTCCATGTACACTGGCGGTCTTGAGACATTTTCACGCAAATGAAGTAGTTATAATTGTGAGTTTCTCCCTGTCGTCACTCACCGCGCAGGCGCACTTCTAGACCACGGCGACGGGAGGGGCTGACACCTGTTTTTTAAGTTGACTATGGCCGGATAGACAACTGTCCCACCGATTGGAGCTCCTCTCGGTAGGCAACATGCCGCACTTCCCTAGGTGGCCAGCATTAGCCAGACTGACGTCGTAGCTGCTTCAATAACGCCAATTCTATTCTCACCGCTTATCGCCAGCTCGACCTTCACTTCTGTATCGTCTGGTTCCCTGTTGACACTGCGAGATGAACATGCTGGACGAGCTGCTGAGACACATCATATTTGACTGGTCTGCATCGCGCGCAGCTATCTGGATAGTGGACGAGAGCAATTTCCTCCATAGTGGACAAGGGGTCGCCTCCAAATCCTAGCCAAGCTCTTGCAACGTGAGCTAGATCACCGTAGAGGCTATCTGGTCGAGCTTAGTGCTCAAGTTGCCAAGCTGACCGGGGCTTTTCTGCTACCCAGCATTGACGAATATCCTCTGATTGGCATCATTTCAACAGGACGATTGACCCTGGACTGACATATAGTAAGGTACTTCGAAAACTTATGCGGCGAATAGAACCAATCGGTTGGTGAGGGAATGCTGGGACGCAACGGTGTGTTGTAAGTATCTCACAACCACGAAGGCGTGTTCAGGGTTTCGAGGCTGTCTTGTTAGTTGATAACGTTGCTACGGACGACACTTCTGTGAAAAGATGAAGTCTATGTAGTCAAGTGGAGTAAAAGGTGTGATTTGTTGCCTCTTGGATAGCAAAATCACGTTGTTACGTGCCTTGCCATCAATCGCTACGCATGGCGAATGCGCGTCATGGCCGCAATTGCACTCAACGTCCAGTACGCTTTGAAATCTAAGGAACCAATAGAACCATCAGCCCTCGACGAGTGATACATACGCCGTTCGTCGCACGATCTGATACATGGTGTATCCTCCCTGCACATCTGAAACACCGACCCAGCCCACGGATCTACTCGCCATGGCCACCCCATCTTTCGCTTCGACGCAAGACGCTCGTCCCATCAAATGGCACCAAAAGTAACCCCAACAACAGATCATTGCATGAGCATCACCTGCATGCCGGGAAGTCAGCACGGAGCAGCGGAAGCGTAGGCTAGGGGAGACCCTGCTGGGAGAAGTGGAGATTGTTTACACCTGCATGAGCTTTGACGTGCGTGACGCGAGGACAAATTTAAATCTGCTCGCCCTGTGTAGGGGTACATTGGGTACATAAGGAGGCGCCTCTGCTGTCTGGTCGGGAGTTTCGATCGCAAACTGCACCTTTGCAGCAAACATTGAATCGACCTCCTGCACGACGACATGACGCAGCACTGAACGATGAGACTCCCAACACCATGCCAAAAGCCACGACTCTTGTACATGACCTACCGAAATAGCTAACTCACGGAGTGCCCGCCCCTACCGCTCCACAACCTTGAGCCATAGGTCCTCCGGCCTCTTCATGGATACCGTCGCACCAATATGATGCGAATCCTGCAGCAACGCCTCAACCTCCGTCTTCGCTGTCATCCCACTGCCGTCCTCGCCGCCCTTCACGCTCGGTGCAATCCGTGCCCTCTTCAACACCGTGCTCAAAACAGCCGTAAACTCCACCTGCGCGAACTTCATGCCAGGACATATGCGAGGCCCGCTAGCCCATGGCGCAAAGCCCTGCTCCATGTGAAGAAGCTTCTCGTTCTGCAGAGTCGAACGATCAGATGAGGCGGATTGGCCCGTAGGTGAAGTGGAGGTAATCCATCTCTTGGGGTTCCACACCTTGGGGCTGGTGTACGTTGAAGGCGTTGTGTGCATTGCGTGGATGTTCAGATTCACTAGGGTATTCGCCGGAATGAGAAGGGTAGTGGTCGAAGAGGAAAATTCCATTGAAGTCCATGCGTTCGGACGTGTGATAGTCAGAGGCACGTTGGGAGTGACTGGGCGACGCGGTATTTGCGGCACCGGACCGAAAAGTCGCAGCGTCTCATACTATTTGAATCAGCCAAATGGTCGTATGCAAGAAGAAGCCCGAAAATCTAGGTGCTATAGGGTGGCAAGCTCTCTCGTTGAGAGATTGTAAGTGCTGGCACGCTTGTAAAAACTCACCATGACAGCCATGACCCTTTTCAAACGTGGATATGCATCTTCGTACACCGAACTTTCATCGCCCTCCAGCACTTCGTCGATTTCGTCGGTTACCCACTTCTGGATATCTGCATTGATAGCCAGCAAAGCAAAGGCATACGCAAGCGTATTCGCTGTGGTGTCATGGCCAGCTACATTGAAGATGAAGATGTTGCCTTTGATCTCGTCGTCTGTGAGACTCAGCGCAGATTGTGCACCGTCGGCTTTGGCTTGGTCAGAGGTGCGAATCAGCGTACTCATGAGATTATGTCTCTGGTCACCCCGGTCTTCGGCCAGAAGTTTTCGTTCCGATGCTATAGCCTCGTCCGTATATCGCCGGAATTCTTGGATTGCGAGCAAAACACTTTTCATCCGCGGGCTCAATATCATGACGATCTTGTCGAAGATGGCCTCTTGAGGCGCGACAATCATTGTAGCGATGAAATTGTTAAGCATCGTCATGAGTGTATCGCGGTGTGAGAGCTTATACCCAGGAGCGGAAACGCGAGCACCGCCGCTGAAATCGTGTTGGACGCCAAATCCAGCTGCATAGAGAACATGCAGTGCGACAATACGCGCATCATCGACCATCCTCGATACCTTGCCTCCGGGTTGTGCAAGCCATTGGCTAAACATGGCTTGGGACTGTCGGACAGACTCATCCCAGACAAAGCTGGAAACACGTTCGTTGAAGCAGGGAGCCGTAATCTTACGATGTCTCGACCATTCTTCGCCATTGACCTATGTTTAGTTTAGCATTTGTTGACATGTTCTCGAATGCGAAGCTCTTCTTGACTGGTAAATTCCACGTCAAAAGCTTTGACTCTAGACGGTGCGTACATGAATAGCAATGAGTACCGAGTCGCCAACTTATGATTGTATCTATACATGACCAAAGACTGTGGTAACGGCGATTACATTACAACTCGACCGACTCGGACAGTACGATTAAGCCGCGTGGGAAGAACGAACTTTACTCACCGTATCCACATTCTTCCCAAACATGTTCAACATCTCTACTCACTGTTCAGCAATGGTCGGTGTTACGGAATGCCACGTCGGCGTACTCACCGTAAAGTTTCGGCTTGATAAACACTTTCCTCTTCGCCAGCACCTCTGCAACCGCCACTTTGTCGCTCGTATATATGATATTCATGGCTGGGCTGACCAAGATAAAACTCTCGCCGTATTTTTCATGCCGCGTGCAATCATCTTCCCAGGTCCAGGACAGGTCGATGGTTCTACACCATTGGAAATGCTGTAGCATTGGGGTGAAGAATCGCGAGCCTGCCTGCCACAGAATACCGTAAGGGTCAACGGGCGCTATCACGATGCGTAGGCCTGTCTGCTTTGCGAGCCTATAATTGATGCAGAGGCGCTGCACTTGGCGGAGTATGGGCACGAGGATGCAGAAGAGGCCTGTTAGGGTGAGCAGGCTGGTGAATGACGCCATCATTGGAAGACGCATTGGTGAGTCCGGAGTGCAGGTGCTATTGTCAAGCCCTCCTCACTTATGCCGGAGGAAGGTGATGTCGGCACTGTAAGTTGCGATTGATGTTCAGACTGGCAGGTACTGGACAGTGGGTAGAGCGATGGTTTATCTTAACTGTGAAGCACTGCTACGCTCACTCCCGTGACTTTGCATGGTATAGACGCAGTTGTCGCCAAGGGTTATTCTTTTTGTGAAGGGTGCGCGTTACACAGGGGCTAGTACGGGAATGCATCTGCGTCACAGAGAGCTCACATGGCAAGCATATAACGGCGAGCGTGTGAGTTGGCACTTCAGTAGCGAATAAACAATGGGTTCGCAATCTACAGGTACTGGCACGGGCATTGTCGATGTGGATGCATCAAACGCCGTATCCTCGAGAGACTGCCGTTTTCGAGGAGGGGAGACTGTATAGTGCTATGCATTGCCTTGTCTGGTAATCGGTAGAGCGATTCCAGCTATCAAACGTACGTGCTGCGTTTCACATGTATGTTAGGTAACACATGGAACATGGGACCTCGGAGACCGGAGTGCACGTGACCCAACCCCGCGTAGCGCAATTGCTCGACGAGCTGGGGCGCTCGGCAACGCCAGCAAGAGACTGCAGCATGCAAGCGGCACATCCGGCGCCATGCAGGCAGAAACGAACCTGCGTGTCTGTTCTGTCTCCTGGTTTCAAGTGGGTAAAGCTCTAATGGGTATTTCTCCGCTCTTGTTCAAACCTGTGCGTTTCATGGGACCATGCGAGCCATGGAAAAGCCCATAGACATGTCGGACGACGAAGAGGGGTTGACGCAAGTGACCCTGGCGGCTGAATCGTGCAGTGAGTTTACTACTGTACCGGGTACATCGTGCGTTGACACCAACGCATGCACAGTGGATCGCCGGCTAACGGCGGTGCGTTCGTTCACAGATTTGCACGTCATCGATCTAGAGACACGCAGGGCTGACCGAGGAGAGCGACGCAAGCCGGAGTGCATGTACTGGACCGTTGAAGACCAGGCGCTGGGCCGGACTGTGTTGATGCAAGCCCGTTGAGGGGCGCCAAGGGGCTTGCAGAAGAAAAGACGATGTCCTGGTTAAGCATCACGGACCCGAGCAAGCAATCAGCACATGTAAGAGCCTCTCTGCGAAGAGACAGGTTCGACGCGTCGGGAACCATGGTCGAGCAAGCTGTAAGCGGATGGAACCTCGCAGTTAAGTCATGCACCCCACATCTCTCGACATCTGAGCTTCAAGCATCGCGAACAAACTTTTCCTGCTCGGAACGAGGTGGACTGGAGTAGCGGACCTAGTCGGGTAGCTTACACACCAGCTAAGCTCTACAACAAGGCTCGGCCACACGGTGCCTTCCGTCGCGGCGTCGCGTACTGTACTATGTAGTTGCCAAGGTGGGGCCTTGTCGGCTGAGTTCGACCGTGGAAAAGCGAGACGGCCGTGGAGACATTTCAACGCAACATCGGCCGGAGCGCTATCCGACCAAGCCACCCTGAGAAGACCGAAGTACAATCTGAGCAGGGGCTTCGATGGACGAACGGCGCGGCGCAACGACTAACATGATGGTGTAGCCCGCGACAGCTTAGGAACTCAAGAGCCCAATTACCTCGGTTTCCAAAGGCTGAAGGCGACAGCGAATCCTGAACCGCCCTTGTCTTCGTCAATTCATCCGGCGCGCCCACTGCTGCAAAGTGTTGGGTTCGACGACCGTATTGGAAAGCATGTATGAGTATACTTGGAAGAGGTAGCTGATTAGCTGTAGAGTGCAATAGCGCTTAGGAAATGCCGCACCCTCCTATCTGGGAATGGCTGGATATTGTGACAGAAGGCAACATGAACTTCAATGTCAGGTATATGCGACTACAGCTTAGGTGTGGCGGCTGGACGCTTCCCGTGGTTGCATGTCGGATCGATGTCCCAGCGATCTGGGCTCTGTGCTTTGATGCTTTCCAGGCAAAAGAAGGTTAACAGGCAGAATGCAGACATGGTGCATCCTGACCGACAGTCAATATCCCGCCGGAGCAACCTTTAGAACGCGTGTTCACGGACAAGCTGCCTGAACAGGGCTTTATGAACAAGGTGGCATATTGGTGTCATGAATTGGAACAAAGCATGTCATGGAAATCTTGTTGCAAGCTTGCGAACGTAATCATGCTTTACGCCATGTTGATGGACTGCAGCGGACCCTTAAGTAACGGCCACATGCGCATGTGACGGATGCATGTAGCTATGTCGTGCTCATGCGGGACGCAGAGCCGCTTATCGCCTGCCTCTGTTCTGTCGCAATACTGCATGGAGCGGGTGTAGGTAAGCCTCTGCATCTGCGTCTGCGTCTGCATGTGCGCTGCACGATCACCATGGACGTAGTTTACCACAGTGGAGAATCAGACACTGGCAAGCTCTTTACCTTTCACGGCGTTGACGCCAAAGTTGGCAAGTGGATGGAGTATGCATGTAAGTATGCGGCACGACTGTGTGTGCGCCTCTGTGTCAAACCCATGCTTGCTGGGAATGCTATACAAAGTACATATTGATTGATCCTTGCCACGCCATCGAACCGAACTCTGCATCACTGGAATAGAATAGCGGTGTAGGCATGTGCTAGCGATCATGTTGAGGGGTTGTCGGCAAAATTGGAGCAAACTTTCCAGCAAGGATGGCCCCCTCACATCGAGAGTCTGCTTTCACCTTTTCAGTGTCGTATGGAAACAAGTATGGACCCGCGGAGGCGCTAGATAATTGAGCGAGCGAGTTGGTGGCATCAGAGAACATGAGACGAGGGGGCAATCATTGGGAGAGGGCGGTCCGGTGAAGCAGTCCAGGCTAACGGCCAATTGCGGGATGATGTCGAATCCTTGTCTTACGGGCTGCAAGGAGTTGGTCCGTGTTCCAAACAGCCAGCGGTGGCTTGTCAAGGCCCCGATAACGGCTCCGCCTGCACTCGACGTGGCTGTCGTTGATTGGTAGAGCACGACGTCTTGTCGATCCGTTACCCGTGCCGCATCCCCATCGAGTATCGAATTCAAAGAGCGTGATCCAAGGGCAGAAGATCAGACGCCGTACTGATGTCGACGCTGCTACGCCGCCATGTGTTGCGAGAGGACGAGAGTAGTGTGCTACTGTCTTTCCGTAGACCTATTCTAGGTCATACAAGGATAGACGGGAGGCAGCGCAAAGGAGGGGTACCGTCTTAGCGTTGCGGAGAGCTACCACAACAGGGATGAAGCTCCATCACACGCATGTTCCAGCTGCACTCACCCGCAGTGCATATGGCCAATGAAGATCCTTGTCGCGCTTGAGCGTCAACCCGTATTGCGGGATGGCCTCAGAGCTGCAGGAACACAGACAAACAGATTGTACTGGGCAGATGGTCGTGGTGGAGAGGCTCGACATTGACGTTTCTGGAACATGGAGGCACACTTCAGATCTGCAACGTGGTCCCTTAGAGGGCAGAGGCGGCAGAAGATCATGGTCTCGTCAGCGGAGTTGAGCGTCCAAATCCTTCCCTTCTCGGGCACAGGTCCTACGGATTCCGATTCTAGATTGCACACGTCCTTCTGTCGGACGGACACACGGTCCCCACCCGATCCCTCACAAGTACAATACGATTACTTGGGAAAATCTGAGCTGATACCGGAGGCCTGTCATGATCCGCCGAATCTCGAAGACGCCCCGCTCGCGTATGGAGGCCAACAACGGTGTGCTCGTGTGTGGCTCGGTCGACGGCTTGGCCATTGCATTCGCTAGTCGCTAACATGGACTTTCCTATTCTCGCCGCGAGGGTGGTCAGCAAGTATCATGTAGAGACGGACGGGTGCGCGCCCTGCCACGATCCGCCTTCACATCGCGCCGGATGCGCAATGCACGTTTATTTTGGACTTTGCAGTCGCCGTGCTGGGTGGTCCAGCCCACGCGAGCGCGGTATGACGACCGTTGCTCCAGCGTACACGGCAAGAGGGCACCAAGGGCTACCCACTGGCGGGTCGCTTGACTGCGCCAGGGTCGCACATGAAGATATTGTGTTGCCATGCTCGCTGTGGTGGGAGCTTGTAATCCGAGAGATAGACGCCTCCTGGGAAGCGATCTTGAGGCGTGATATCCTCGATGCTGAACCCCCGCAGCCATCTGATGCCGGCAGTGGTCGCACAGGCGTAAGAAGGCGCTGGGGCATTTTGCCACGTCTCACGAGGCGCCATGGCTGGAAGTGGCATGCGTTGATGGCGATGGAAGGAGGCTGCGCGGCTATCTGGCATCATTGTGGTGCGAATCACCGCCGTGGGGAGCAGCATGAGGCTGCGTACCATGACAGTGCGGCGACGTGTGGCTGGCCGGCGGCCGCTACGGACACAGTTCGCATGGCTCTCGCATGGGCATGAGGACTGCGGGCGCCCCGTGCTGTGAATCCTGAATCAGGTGACGCGGATGTGGAGATGGAGAGGAGCCCGCTCCCTGTGGACACGATACGGCTCGAGAGGTGGCCAATGTTTCAGGGCGCCAAAAGGACGAGCCTGTGTGCCCAGAACACGATGTCCCCGGCCACCTGGGGCATTGTCAAGCTGTCCCATGGCCAGCGAGACACGAGTGCGAATATTGGACGTCGCCGTGTGCGCTGCGAAGGATTGGAGGCCGTGAGGCGTGACTTCGAAGCCGGGCCCGAAGCAGCTAGCAGCGCCAGCACATCATTCACACCGCAACAGCCGTGTCCTATCACGCACCACGGCGTCCCACGTCCAACCCCAAGCCCGTGGTACAGCCGGCACGTTTGGCCAGGGAAGCTGCTCGTCAGCGGGCGCCGTGAGCGACGCTGAGTGGAGGGCCGCGGCGCCTCGCCAGTTGTGGCCCCCCCGACGCGCTCTGAGGAGGTGCTGATTCGCGATGCTAGCTGACGGACGATCGTACACTGTCGAGTCTCCACGTTGCACCGGCGCCCTCGTTGAGCACGCTCGCTTGGAGGGCATCTCCGCTGGAAGCGCGCCCGCTGCGTCGCCAGAGGGCCTAGAGGACGTCTGCCAGCGCGAGGCCAGGACATGCATCCATGTCCCCAGGTCGTCGGTCTGCGAAGGACCGCCACCCAACCACCGCGCGTCTGCAGACGGGCCAGGATGCGCGGGCACGGCCTGCCGTCCGTCCATCCCGCTCGTCTTGGGGCGGCATCCCTGCTCGTGCTTGGGAGCTGTCGTTGGATCGCAGCGCGGGCATTTAGCCTGAGATGGAACTGAGGTGCTCCAGGCTCCAAGCACCCCGTGCTGCTGTTGGTCTGGCCGAAGCCGTTATCGACGACTCTCGTTGGATGCTGGGACGGCAGTTGGCACCAAGACGTTCCAACGAGAGAACGTGTCTCTCGCAGCGGCGGCGCACATCATCGCGTCTAGCGCTCCACAAAACGACGCAGCGCTGTCCACCCGCAAAGGCGATTCTGGGCCCGCTGTGAAAACGTTTCGGACAGGGTTGTCGTCCGATCACCTGCCGGGTAGGCGGGCACATCGACGTGCGGTGGTGTGCCGTGCTTATGTAACGGGCTGCGCCGGCCTCTCAACGAGAAATAGCATGTGTCGGAGGCGGAGCGCGATATCAGTTCGCGCAGGCCAGGAATTTCTCCGGGCACGCTGAGTGGCCGCGCGCATTCAGCCGTCTGCTCCCTATCGGGACCCCAGCCGGCGCCAGCGCCAGCGCGCGCGAGACGAGACGAGACTGCGGCCGTCGAAATGGTAGGCGCCCGCTAGGTGCTTGGGGCAGGCCGGGGACGCTGCGCTGGCTGAGGCTTCGTCTACACGTGTAGCCAGAGAGCACTCATGGCCATGTCTCGCCGTCAGGTGGCTTGGGGGAGGCCTCGCTTGCGTGCATGGCGCTGCTGCTGCGTGCAGGGGCGGACCCTGCCGGCCGTCGCATGGTCGCGCGTCAGGCCAGTGCCAGTGCGAGTGCCAGTGGCAGGCAGCGCGGCGGCCGTGCCTCGAGTGCGAAACGGGCGCTGGCCTTCACGGGACTCACCTCTCGGCCCAGGCAGGGTGCGTGGTGCGCAGGCCGGCCCACCCGTCTGATCCTCTGCTCACGCTCCCCACCAGGCCCGGATCGCCTTTAGATTGTCTCTGTCCATGTCGAGGCCTGCCGTGAGCGCCCCCAGAGATCTCCACCACCCGTCGTTAGGACTCCTCCTGCTCTGCGTCAAGGCCCGCCTCACGAGTGCAGCACCGAGCAGCAGCAGCATCGCATCGCCCGCCCGCGCGCCGTCCCGCCCACGCAGCACACCACGCAGCAGCACCCACCCACACGCACCGCGCCAGACCCCCAGCGGCGTTCGTGCGCACAGGCTTCTTCGCGAGCGCGAGCCCTGGCACGCTGTCCACGAAAAGAGGACCATCCCGGTCAGATTGCACCGCGGGCTGTGCGCTCCTCGCCCGGCTCCGTCAGCCCTCTTAGCCTGCGGCCTGCCTGCTTTTCGAGCCTGCAGAGAATCCTGCACTGCAGCATCGCCGTCGACCGCGACCCTCCTCCGCACCAGCAGCGCCCTCCGTCACCGCAGGCTCCCGCCTCGCCGCCGTGAACGTCCACGCTCCTCGAGCAATTGGGTCAGTGAGCAGACTCTCTGTTTTCCCCTGGTTCCGTCCAAGTGACAGCCGGGCCTCGCCCCAGCCGACGCCCGCCATTCGCCCGTCTGGTCTGGTTGACGCTCCGCGCTAGCCTCCAAGTCACATCCCAACCACCTCCGCCTCTACACATCCGCTCTCCCCACCGCAGCCGCGAAAAGCCTGCTGCTGCTGCTCATCCCTCCTCGACCGTGCCATCCACCTGTCCATGCACCTCACTGTCCAGAGCTCTTTCCACCTTGCCCGAGAGCATTGCGCTGACCCCGCCGCCCAGCAGTGTCGTTGTTGTTGTTCCTCGGCGTATCCATCCTCTAGTGCTCGGCCCGCAGCTAGCAGCTAACGAGGCGCGCTTCGACGACGTTACCACCGGTTACGAAGCAGCAGCCGCACGCCCACGTCGCGCACCTCTCCAGCACATGCCCACGGTGGCTGCGCTCTCGTCTCGCTCTTGCTTCCGCCCGCCTGTTGTTGCACTTGCACTGTTTCCTTGCCCGCATTGATCCCCGCCCAAAAGCTTCCCCATCGTTTCCGCGAGCTCCCCCGGCTTCACGACCGCGACGACGTAACGAAGTGCTTTTTGTCCTGTTCAGCATTGTTTGCAGCGTTCAGTTCCCCCCGGCGGCTACGCGTGCTTGACTGCCCGCTTGAGATATTCTTCGGTCAGTGTGTTCCACAAAGCCTCCCGTACCACCCTCGTCTGCAGCGCGCAACGCGAAGAGCCGTCTTGACGTCCGCCGCCGCAGCTCTGCACGAGCTCGTGTGCGCGTTGCCGTTGGCATTGTTTGCCCACGTGTTTGATCGCCTTTCGTTGGTCCGCCCTGCGCCTGACCGACGGGACTACTTCCAGAGCAAACAATTGACTTGCGGTGTAGGCTCGCCCTCGTCAACCCCACGCCTCAAGCTATAACTGCGACGAGCTATCTCTCCGGCTACGTGCGCACGTTCTGCAACCTACTGCTGTAGACCACTGCTGTCTGTTGCCGCAGCACCAATCATCTCGGCTATCTAGAGATTGACTCGAGGAATCTCCGCAAGGAATTTCTCGATCACATAGCAGCACACCACCGTGTCTGTCAATACCGTAAAGCTGGCTCAGCCACTGCCTTCGATTTCGTCGGTCCACGCCCGAGGCCCTGTCGACGCCTGGTACAATTCCCATTACTCGGCGAAACCTGCAGTGTCTAGCGACCGTCTACCGAGCCTTCCGCAGATCCAACCGCACGCAAGCGGATCCTCCACATCCTCGTCGCCTCGGGGTGGTTCCTTTAGTGCATCTTCAATCGATAACGGAAGCGCCAGTTCCAACACCTCGTACTCCGCGTCGGTCAACGGCCACACCGCAGGCTTCAAGACCCCCTCCCCTGAACAGGTACCCCAACCCCTCAACCGCAACGGTCAGCCTTTGAATGTGCAATCGCATCAAGGTTCTCCGTACGGTACTCAACAAAGCTACGGCTACCCCCCTGAGGGCTACAACAGCATGAACCAGATGCAATCGTATGCTGACGTGCATCAACCGCAAATGTCTGCTGCTACCGCTCATGCACCGGGGACGGCTGCGCCGGGAGGTCTTTCCCACTATGCGTATCCTCCCCAACCTTCAATGTCTCTTCCTGGGCCTGGGTATGCATCGGCGCCTCAAGGCTATCCGTCTTACGGCTATCCCGGCGGTGTTCCTTCCCAACTGCCTCCGTCTTCATCAATGAGCAATGCTATGGTTCCTCAACAATCAATTCAGCTCCCTGCCATGGCTTCAACGGCCCCTGCACCGACTCTTCCGGGGTCACAGAGCTACGGAAACCCTCACACTTTCGACCACACTGGGCAGATCGCACCTCCAGGGATGAAACCCAGGGTGACTGCTACCCTTTGGGAAGATGAAGGAAGTCTTTGCTTCCAAGTCGAAGCCAAGGGCGTGTGTGTCGCTAGACGCGAAGGTGAGCCTTGCTCCCACTGACAGGCTGATACAGTCGAAACTGACGGACTCAGACAATCACATGATCAATGGCACAAAGCTACTGAACGTTGCAGGAATGACTCGCGGACGTCGCGATGGTATCCTCAAGAGCGAGAAGACGAGGCATGTCGTCAAGATTGGCCCAATGCACCTGAAGGGTGTCTGGTAAGCAAGGCTCGAGTCTTTCTGTTGTCAGTACTAATCCGCGATAGGATTCCGTTTGAACGAGCTCTTGAGTTTGCGAACAAGGAGAAGATCACAGAGCAGCTCTATCCGCTCTTCGTGCACGATATCGGAGCATTGCTCTATCATCCCTCGAATCAGACGAGGGCAAGTGTAGGCGGCGCTGCTATGGCTGCTGTTGATCGAAACCGGAGACCTGACTCCATGCAGACTAATCGCTATCTGACTGGTGGGCCAACGACGTCGCAACCTCCAGCTCTACACCATCACCACTCGATGAGTAACCCAGTCGGATCGGCAATGTCCCAGCCTCCGCATTCTATTCAACCCCACCCAGCTTCGGGTCGCCCTGGTCTAGACCGAGCTCACACATTCCCAACGCCTCCTACGAGCGCATCGAGTATCATGGGTATGGGCAACTCCGGAAGCTCTTATGAATGGAGTAATGCCAACGTGCAAGCCGTTCAAGGGAACCAACCCCTGTCCATCGATACTGGTCTGAGCAACCAACGCTCCGTGCCTACTACGCCTGCGAGCACGCCGCCGGGGCCCGTGCAACAAGGTATGTCTTATCAGACAGCTCAAAGCTATGACGGTTCGCGACCTATGTACTCGGCACCCCCATCTCAAGCCCCCCAATACCACACTCAGTCGCAGCCCATGATGGGTTACTCCAAGAACGATATGGCACCACCTGCTCGGGCACCCGATCAAGGCGATGTCAAGCCTACTGATGCCATATTGGCCCAGAATGAAGACGCCGTCAACCACAGCACTGGTGGCGAAGAGGGGGCTGAGCACGAATATACGCATTCAAGCGCGCCTTATAATAGCAACCGAGCACCGTATGCGTACAACACTGCTCCAGGCTCTGGTCCTATCTCAGGTGAACACCCTCATCTATCCCCGGAGATGACGGGTTCGCCGCACCAAAACGGCTCGGGACGTGCAACACCCCGTACGACCACAACTGGCCAAACGCAATGGAACTCGGGCTACCCGACACCTCAGCGTCAGAACGGTCCCTCCAGCAATCTGTACAGTGTCATGAGTGACACACGTACAACCAATGGTAACGCACAGCCAGACAGCTACCCACCGCCTGGATCCCAATATCCCAGTCAAGCGTACGCCACAAATGGTGTAGCACCTGGCAAACGCGGCCGTGACGAAGATGAGGATCCTTACGGCCGGCCTGGCAGTGTTCAAAGCGAGGACATTGACGGCTTGAAGAGGCGAAAGACTATGGATGGCGGGGCTGTTGCTCCGCCGTACGGACAAGACCCCAATGCCGGACTCCAGCGGGCTCGTACAATGCAAACGCAGCGCACCCGCAGATAAACCTACCGTCTCCCGTTAGCGTTTAGGTGGAGTTTTTTTGCCGCTTTGGAGATCGCGATAGACGCGGTACGCAAGTTTACGCATGTGGTCGCAGGGGAACCGTTTTCGTTGCAAATGCAGCGACCTCGACCTGCCATAGTTTTTGATGTCGAGGTACGGTGTGAACCCTTCGCACCAGCCACCACACTCCCTCCACAATGGGACTTTCCTTGTGTCAAAATATTCTTCCCTTTTGTGTTCCTCCTCGGCTCTTCTCCATTTTGGAACATTAACGACTTAACGACCTTCGCCTAGAAACGGCGCGTTTCGAACCACCATATCTTGGACTTTTACTTACGATATACGACTCCCTGCATGCTCGGCATATAAGCATATGCAATATCTGAGGGCGCTATTGCTTAATGTTGCGGGTGACGATTCTGTACTTTCTACCAACCCATTTCCTTCTCGGTGACGACGTGGACTGGAGCTCGATGATCGACGGTCGCTCTGCCACGCCCAGCATATGACGCCCTACGCAGCCTAGCCAGGCGGCAGTATATTTAGCCACAGACATAGTCGATATATTTCCCGGCGTATTGGCAGTGCGGCCGACGACAATGACCCGAACGACGATACATAGTTGGGCATCTGACGACATTTGCAAGCGAAAACGGTGGCGAAAAGTAATGTCTCATGACCGACCAACACACGTCCCCGCCTGTGTGGGGTCTGTGTTCTCGTTGGCGGCATTGTTTGACGACGCGAAGATGCACACGACGTGACGGGACCCAGACAACGTGATGATGATGCTTTGGAGGGTGTATGCTCGTTGGCGGAGATTATACTTGGCTTACATTTCTTTGCTGGCGCAGCGCAACGGGCAGCGCAGGAAAAGGGCGGCCGTTGCGCTTGTGGGTATTCTTTCGAGGGATTGTGTCTATTTGAATCAGCCAGCCGGCGATGGGCTATCATGACCGATAATGAGGAATCAAAAGCTGTTCTTTCCGAGCCGTGTGGTTCCAGACGTGTGACGTGACTGCTGTAGACTGTACGATTGCAAAGTGAGGCACAGTCTCTACGTGTGAAGGGTCTTTGCAGGCCGCGTAGTCTTCCAGGCTGCCGCTGAGACGGAATGCAAAACGTGTAGACGCGGACTGTTTTCCGTAGGGTCTGCGCCAAGGCTTCGAGGGGCGGCGATGACGCCGTGGGCGAGTGGTGGGGTCGGTCAGCCAGCAAAACAAGAGCACAACAGGAGAGACGAACGCGCAAACACGCTGAGGCTGAGCCAGGCAGGAACAACGCCGCGCATATATCTGCCCGCCACTCTCCTCTTTCGAATCGCACCCACCACACACCGCCGCCATGAATGTCATCAAGCTGCAGAAGTGCGCCCCTCACCGTTCCACGCTGCTCCGCGCAATTCCACGATGCTGACCGCACATGGTGTAGGAAATACCCGCAGTTCCAGCAGGGCGAGATCTTCGGGCTGCAGGATGCCTTCCGCAAGCTCGACATCGACGACAAGGGCTACCTCGACGAAGCTACCGTCATAAAGGCAACGCAGCAGTCGGAGCACCAGCCCTACGACGTCGTGCGCCAGGCCCTGAAGGAGGTCGAGCTCGACAGCTCGCGGCGCGTAGAGCTGGACGACTATGTCGATGTGCGTACACGCAGATGCGCCGTGTGTCTAGGCTGCGACTAACCTCGGCCAGCTCATCTCGAAGCTGCGACAGTCCTCGCCCGCCCAGCAGCGCATGAACACTGGCCCGACCCGATCAACCGGCGGCAGCGTTCCATCCACGCCCGGACACGCCCACAAAACCAGCACCGGCGCCGGCGGTGGCAGGATCCATGTCCAAGGCTCCTCCGCCAACGTCACCCACACCATCAATGAAGATGAGCGCACCGAATTCACCCGCCACATCAATGCCGTGCTCGCTGGCGACCCAGACATTGGCGACCGCCTGCCCTTCCCCACCGACACCTTCGAAATGTTCGACGAGTGTAAGGACGGTCTGGTGCTGAGCAAGCTGATCAACGACAGCGTGCCCGACACTATCGACGAGCGTGTGCTGAATAGACCGGGCAGGAAGATCAAGACGCTGAACGCCTTCCATATGACCGAAAACAACAATATTGTCATTGAATCGGCCAAAGGCATCGGGTGCTCTGTGGTGAATATCGGTAGCGGAGACATCATCGAAGTGCGAGAGCATCTGATTCTAGGGTTGATATGGCAGATCATTAGGCGGGGTTTGCTCGGCAAGATTGACATCAAGCTGCATCCAGAGCTGTACCGGCTATTGGAAGACGATGAGACGCTCGAACAGTTCCTACGCCTTCCTCCGGAGCAGATCCTGCTGAGATGGTTCAACTACCACTTGAAGAACGCCAAGTGGAACCGGAAGTGAGTGAATCAAGTCTTTTTTGTATTTTTAGACTAAAATTTCAGGGTCACCAACTTCTCCACCGATGTAAAGGATGGCGAGAATTACACAGTCCTGCTAAACCAGCTCAAGCCGGAGATATGCTCTCGTAGCCCGCTGCAGACCAATGATCTCCTTCAACGAGCAGAGCAAGTACTCCAGAACGCCGACGCTCTCGGTTGCCGCAAGTTTTTGACCCCTACTTCCCTCGTTGCCGGAAATCCTAAGCTCAACCTGGCTTTCGTTGCGAACTTGTTCAACACCCATCCTGGTCTAGACCCTATCACCGAAGAAGAAAAGGCCGACATTGATGATTTCGACGCTGAGGGCGAGCGCGAAGCCCGCGTCTTCACGCTTTGGCTCAACTCCTTGGACGTCCAGCCCGTTGTGCAGTCGTTCTTCGAAGATCTAAAGGACGGAACCATCCTTCTCCAAGCTTACGACAAGGTCATTCCTAACAGCGTCAACTGGCGCCACGTCAACAAGCCCCGGGAAGGACAAGAGCTCATGCGCTTCAAAGCTCTTGAGAACACCAACTACGCCGTTGAACTTGGAAAGGCGAACTCTTTCTCCCTCCCCGGTATCCAGGGTGCTGATATCACCGATGGCCAGCGCACCCTGACTCTCGGCCTCGTATGGCAGCTCATGCGAAGAGACATTGTCAGAACACTCCAAGGCCTAGCACAGCGCCTGGGCAAGCGCGATATATCGGATGCGGACATGATTCGCTGGGCTAATGATATGGCGAGGAGGGGTAGCGGAAAGGGCACCCAGATCCGCTCGTTCAAGGACAACTCTCTGACTAACGCCATCTTCCTGCTGGATGTTCTATCTGGTATGAAGAGTAGCTATGTCGACTACGACCTTGTGGCTCCGGGCAGAAATGACGACGAGTGTTACCAGAACGCAAAGTTGGCCATCAGTATTGCGAGAAAGATGGGTGCGACCATCTGGCTTGTGCCCGAGGATATTGTGGCCGTGCAGAGTCGATTGATCACGACGTTTATTGGAAGTTTGATGGCGACGAGTGAGCGTATGGGCGGACAATAGAGGCAATGATACCGCGGATAACTGTGCATAGCTGAGTCAAGTTGAGGAGCCTAAAATGGCAAGACGACGGAGTTGGGATCCCCTTTGTGCGGCAGGGTTGGGTTACCAAAAAGAGCGAGTCAGTATTGCTGTTATCTTTACATCTCTTATTCTTCTGCGAAGCCAAATCAAAAGATATTATCCGTCCACATGGTACCTTATAACACCTGGATCTTTCTCGCGTGCTGTTACTTGCTCTGCGGATACGAAAAGCCTTCTGGGTCGTCTAGCGCTGTGATTAGATCGGGCGCTATACCTGCAGTGTTCGCGCTCGAGCTACGTCGTCGCACCGTCCTATATCGAGGGAGAGGTGTTTCAGCTTTTACTCGAGCGCTATTATCGAAGGGCAATTTGCTCTGCTGGGAACATCCGAATAAAATTGGTAGTATAGATTCTGTGTAATGTTTTGATTAGAAATCAAATAAGCACGAAGCATTTTGTCGCTGCAGAGTGCTATGTGTAGTATTGACCGAAATTCTGGGGGCTGCACTTCTCGAATCGGAGTAACGGATCCATGGATCGTACCAATACACATGACGAAGCACCGTTTTGTTTGTTCAAAGATGTCTATCTTGGCTAGATTTCTTCGGAACACATTTTGCGCGAATACAGTGAAGCCTGACGCGATGCAATCAATGCACCAAGCCGCGATATTGCTCCTCAGTCTTTACTGGCGAGAGGTTCTTTCGTCCAGACTTCCGGCTCTTGTCCGCTGGACTCTAGCGCACACTTCCAATAGTGTCATGCGCTGAATTAATCTTGCAAGTTGGGGTAGACTGAGAAATCACGCGTGTCGTCCCACGTCCTTTAGGTGCTGTCTTTGGATTCCATCGGTTCTTCCTGTTCATATACTTTCAATCTCGCAAAGCATTGATTCAAGCTCTGGCTGGCCGGATCATCAACTGTGCACAAGCGTTAGGATGCCTCAAAGAATCGCATCACACCGACTTACCGTCCACCGGATCTCCTCTCGACCGCCCCAATTCCTCAGATCCAGCGCAATATTCTCCACTGGCTCAAACCCATACCTTTTGTACAAGGGTTCTCCCATCTCACTAGCCTCCAGATACGCTTCCGTCCTTGCCTCATCTGCTTTGTCACATCCCCACCTCAGTAACATGCTTCCAGCACCTCTTCTATGATGGTTTGGATGCGTCACCAGCGTATCCAGCACCCAATATGGCTTGGTTCCCATATGCTTCCTCTTGCTCTCGTTGAACAAGTCATAAAACGCTCGCCAGACTTCCGGATGGCTCTCGGTGTACATCTCCGGAATGGTCAGCTCAGCATTGACTTCTTCCCATGTACGAGACGTAGCATTGAGATCCTTAGATTGAACGTAACGCCAGCGGGCACCAGCTATGATCTCGCCATTCCTGATGTCGACGCACTTGAGGTAGAGAGTTCCTTTGGCGATGCCGTCTCGGATGCTTTGTGTGACACTGTCGAGAGTGCTTTGTGAGGGTTCGTGCTGATTAAAGTAGAAGATCTTGTTCACGTCATGAACAAACGCAGCATGTCGAATCCACATGTATTGCTCTGCTTCGTCTGGTGTGAGTAGGCTTACGACAAGGTTTGGATCGGGCATTGCTGCGGTATTGATAGGAAGTGTATAGGAAAGCGTATATGTAGATGTGGGAAAACTACTAGTGTTTTGCAGTTGTCGATTGCTAGTCTCTCAAGAGAACAAACTAAAGCCCGAAAGTGTGAATCCTTGAGGTAACAACAGTGGGGGGTACCTTCCTTATACGATTGTGCAGCATGACTCATCATGGCGCTCTTTCGGAGTACATAATTGAGGCCAAAGCCACATCTTGAGTCATCTGGGATGGCATAACAAACGAACTCGATCATCTCATGGAACCAGGTCGAACTTTGACAGGCACAAGGGGAAGGTTAGATGAGCTCACTTCGCAATGCCGGTCGGAATTCGGAATACTGTGGTGGAAATGCGGAGCAAGAGCACTGGACTCGGCGGTCGTTTGCTGCATGTCAGTTCTTTTGACGCCACAACAGACGGTTTCGGAGCACGTTTCTACGGCCATTAATTACTTCATACGAAATGGAAATGTACATTCGGATGCCTTCAACTGCCCTAGAGACAGCTGTGGAGACAACTGCTGGGCGGGCTTTATCACTGCATGGTTGTGAAGCGCAATAATGTTCTCGAACTTGAGTCTGAAGGAACGGAGCAGAGAGATGTCCACTCTTCGAGGAAAAGTTAAGTATAATTGCTGTCGCAATGCATCGCAGCAATTTGGGAATGCTGCGGGGAGTGTCGATTGCAGCGGCTTTATGCCGAGCTAAAAAGCTTATCCTGATCCCTGTCAACTTTTTCGCAAACCACAATTTTCGCGCCTACCAGCAACAGCTTCCCTCACGTCGCGAACTCGCCCAATGGCACCCTCGAACGAAGCTGCGCACAAGGCAGCCGGCCCGAAACGGTATCTGCCCACGCAAACGAAAGACTCAGCGCCGCCAAAGCCTCTGTTTGACCCCGAGCCCAGCGATACGGAAGTCGCTACGCTGCAACCTGCGAACAACGCGGCGGAGCCAATTTGGGAGGGTTTCGATGGAGAAGAAGGAGATCTAGAAAAGGAAGAAGAGAGCAGCGACGAGGAAAGCGTCGAGATAGTCATAAAGAAGAATGCGAAGCCTATGCTGCCAAAGGATGCGGAAGAGGAGGAACTTGAGCGCATCATTTTCGGTGACTCTGCAGGGTTCCGAGAAGGCATAGACAATTTCTCGCTGGAAACCTCGAGGGCTGCTCTGGTCGACGAGTCCGAAGCTGATGAAGAGGATGGCGATGACTACGGCAACGTTGCGGATCAAGATCTGTTCTTCTTCGATACTGGTCCGACCGCACAGCCTGCAGGATCTCTTGCTCTTGCGAAGGTTGAGGAGACTGAAGATGACGACGACAAGCCTGCCTGGGAAGACAGCGATGATGAGCGTCTGGTGGTGAGCTTGGCTTCGGTGCCCCAACTAAGAAAGCTGCGGGATACAGAGGATGATGATATGGTGAATGGAAAGGAATACGTACGGAGATTACGCAGACAATATGAGCGGCTCTATCCGGTCCCTAATTGGGCTGTACATGCGACTGGAAAAAGCAAGCGGAAACGGCGACACATTGAAGAAGATGATGAGAGCGATATCAGTTCAACGAGCGATATGGACGTGGATGATGACGATCTCTCCGCATTACCACTAGCGCGTCTGCTGAAAGATGCAGACATCTTGTCTCGGACATCGAAAAGCTCGGCAAAGCGGAGAAAGCTGCAAGCTGGTACTGTAGAGATAGCGAGACTGAAGGATGTGGCGGGAGCTGGTCCGGTTGGTACCCCGTCTTTTCAATCCTGTTCTAGCTAACATTCGTGTGACAGTCTGCTATAACCTCGTTGTCGTTCCATCCTACATATCCACTGCTTCTATCTTCTGGCCCCAGCTCAACGCTTTCTCTACACCACGTCAACCCTTCGGATCCCCAAAACCCCAATCCGCTCCTTACCTCGCTCCATATCAGACGTACCCCACTAACCACCACCGCCTTCCACCCCTCGCCATCTGATTCCCGGATCTTCCTTAGCGCACGGAGGCGATACTTCCATGTCTGGAACCTTTCAACAGGCACAGTGGAGAAGGTTTCCCGTGTGTATGGTCATCAACATGAGCAACGCACCATGGAGCACTTTGCCCTGTCGCCTAACGGTAAGTACATGGCCCTGCGCGGTTCGTCAAAGAAAGGTGGCGGTGTCGTGAATATCCTCGATGCAAGAACACTGCAGTGGACGGCACAGGCTCGGATTGAGTCCAAAGGCGGGATTGCAGACTTTGCTTGGTGGGGCAATGGCAACGGCCTGGTTATTGCGGGCAAGAGTGGTGAAGTAACAGAGTGGAGCGTGCAACATGGTGTGGTCGGAAGATGGGTCGATGAAGGTGCTGTAGGCAACACCACGATCGCAGTAGGTGGTAAAAGTGGAAGAGATGGATGGATTGGTGGCGACAGATGGGTGGCCATTGGCAGCTCCAGCGGCATTGTGAATATCTACGATCGGAGAGCATGGAGCGAGAACGACCCTGCGACCACTGGCGATGGAGACGTTCCCAATGGTGGCATACCCAAGACTCCAGAGCCATTGCGAGCGCTCGACAACCTTACAACTCCTGTATCACACCTTGAGTTCTCACCGGACGGACAAATCCTCGCCATGGCCAGTCGCTGGAAGAATGCCGCCCTTAGACTAGTACATCTACCTTCGGCGACAGTGTTCAGGAATTGGCCCACGCAAAAGACTGCTTTGGGAAGAATCACGTCAGTCGCGTGGGGCAGCCCCTCAGAGGAGGAGGTCCGGGAGGGTAGCTTTGCACTACTAGCCGTCGGGATGGAGACTGGACGCATTCGGATGTGGGAGGTGAGAGCGTGATGGATTTCGGAAATAGATATATTAGGCACAATTTCGAACGCCCCGGTGGTGTGGACGGACTATTCGTTATCGTAAGTCTGCCGAGGCATTTCGCATACCACTTGGGTTCATTGGCATCATACCCTGTACCTGTTCGCTTGATTTCGATTCCACCTCCGCTACGTATACAAGCCCATCTAGCGTATTGCAGTTTCGCTCGCGATAGTAGCCTCGCCAAGGATGCTACTCTCCGTAACGGTTGCGGAAGGTGCATGGGACTACCGGCCTAGACGGCAATTCCAGTCTCTACCTCGAAGGGTGTACTTGGGAATTAAGTCGGACACCGTCCCCGCGGTGCATGCTGCCTTGTGTCGCCCCAGCGTAGCCTTGACAGAGGCCAGCGAGCCAACGATTGGCTGCATGGTACTGCGTAGATTGTTCTGCCATTTGGAGACGCAATGCATGTCGCGGGCCAGCAAAGGTTACGACACGCCTGCAGGCATCCCCGTGTCCAACGTCACCCACTGCGCTTGCCACCATCGTCGCAACCTCACCTTCTCCCCGGCCAGCACCACCAGCGCAATGCACCGCAACGGCAAGAAGCTGCCTGCTGCGGCCAAACAACAATGTGCACGCCCGCGCAAACCTTGTTTCTTCAACCTTCACATCTTGGACCTGCATCCACATCCCAGTCTTGCCCAACACACTTTCTTAAGCATTTTCGAGGCTACATCCTAGCTACAACAGTTTCTCGCTCTCCCTTCTGATATGGGACGAGGCTTGAACACTTCCCGCAGAAGAACCAGATACAAGAGGACCAGGACCTCGATCGAAGAGAACGCGACCGTGGAAAACCCGTAGGGTGGGTCTTCAACTACGCCCTCCAGCATCATCGCCACACAAGGACCATCGACAGTCAACATGAGACTCTGCTCCGACGCCCCGGAACAGCCTACGTCGCCTACGTTGCCTAATATGTCTTCATGGCTCCCTTTCCTCGAAAGCCAGGAGGAGTTGCTAGCCAAAGAACCAATGGCATACTATCAACATCAGCCACGACGACGCCCCGATTGGCTGCCCAAACCCACCAGATGGTGGCCCTGTCGAACGTACAGATGGATTCGCGACTTCATTGTTGCTTTCTTCCGTTTGCTTCTGACGGAGCATTGGATTGATCAAGTGTATACTTTGGTACTACTCGTGGGATTTCTTTGTGGCTGTTGGGCTGCGATTGAAGGCGTATTGCACGTAGTCAAAGGAGCTGCTGCCCAAGACACCGACTGCAGCATTGTCTATGTTACGATACCAGGTCCTATCGTCACAGTATCCCTTGTTGGCCAGACACCAAAAGATCCGAATCACGGCACATACTACTACTCAGTGATTAATGGAACAACACGCTGGCTTGACAGCATCGCACCACCAACACGATCCAACAGTCCAACCAGTTCAGCATCTGGGGAATATCCAGTGTCACCTGGGATTACGACCATCGCCCCTCCTGTCCAGGTACCTACACCAGGAGTACCGCCATCCCTGGGTAGCCCATCTTCTACGCGTATGTCCGCTCTTCCAAGCATTACTTCGTGATAGCACTCTGATAATCAAGCAGCCTTACCACCAGCGGTACCCCTGCCGCCTTCTGCTCCGGGCGTACCGAGCGCAACGGGTCCGCCCACGCCGCGTAAGCTGCGTTGTCAAGGGCATTTTGGAGTGACACAGTACGCTGACAGGTACCGACAGCATCATCTCCTACTATAATGCCGCCTCCTACTGCATCTGGTTCATTGGCCTCACCAAGTGGGAGCTCGCCCGGCGCATCGCCCCCTGGTACAAGCACTACAGTGCCGCCTGGAGCGATCATCTCTTCCTTACCAAAGTCGAGCAGCCAAGAAGCACGACCTACACCATCGGGGCCGCCCCCTGTAATTCTGACAAGCACCTTCAAGGGCCCTGCCGGGACCTCCACAGTCATTGCTACTTTGTCAAATGGGCCCAATGTGTAAGTGGCCTTTCACTTGGTATACGCCAAGACAAGTGCTCATCGTACACATGGTAGGCCATCGGATTCGAGAGGAGCTACCCCTGATACGCAAACTTCGGGTCCATCATCAGGGAGTTCTCCTACGGGTGCCGTCACGAACACGCTGCAAAGCTCAGGTTTACCAGGCGAGTCGGGAAACACTCCACCAACGTCGATACCTACAGCATCTCCATCAGTGCCACCGATTGTGCAGCCAAGTGCTCCGACTACAGCTTCTGCAACGCCATCGACATTTCCACCTGTGTCGTCCGTGAGCATGACAGATCCACTTCCGGGATCCTCTTCAGGTGGTGTCCCTGGTCTACCTTCAACTGTAACCTCTGGCAACGTGCCGGTACCTTCTGGTCCCCCTCCTGCCCCAGCTCCGGTTAAGTCTGGACTACCTGTGGTTTCATCTGCTCCTGCTAGCCCTCCATCAGGTGTAATGAGCGGCACAGGATCTACACAGTTGACAGTGTCTTCACCTAGGCCATCCACTACCTCGGTTTTGGAAACTTTCTCCAGGAGCTCTTACGTTACAGGCTCGCCACCAGCATCGTCCTTCGCTACCACTCTGCCCTTCACGAGTGCAAATGCAGCACCGAGTCGCCCTGCTGTTTCTTTCGTGGTTACCTCGTCTCTGATTGCATCAACAGGGACCTCTCCGACGTCAGGCGGAAGTTCACCCACCACATCAACTGGAATGTCCGTCACAACTTCAATTGTACAAAGTACGCGAACGGGACCAAGCTCTATCGTGACCCCAACGACGTCTACCAGCCTGCCCTCCTCTCTGACAATCTCTCCGACGTTAGTAATAGGGCCAAGCTCCACTCCGACGACTGTTACCTTGACCCGGACCTCTACGGTGCCTTCGAGCTTTTCATCTTCCCCAATGGCCACTGTCACTGTTCCTGTCGTAATACCATCACCACCACCAGGATTCGTCAATACGACTTCGTCGTCCAACTTGACGTCTAGCACAACAAGCTCGCTAGGCTCTAGCGTAAGCTCTTCCACAACGTCTTTGTTGAGCACCGGGAGCTCTTCATTCGTCCTCGCTCCAAGCTCTAATGGTGCATCAACATCAAGTTCCAGCTCTTCCTCAGCGGCTTCATCGTCAGAGGTCGTAAGCATGTCATTTTCAGTCTCTTCTGGCTCTGTAAGATATTGAACGATAGAACATACGATACTTGCTAACATTGTACACAGAGCCCGTCTGTCAGTACTACCATTCCAAGCGCATCGCCAAGTACACCTACCGCAGGTAGTGGAACAGCCATTCCGGTCTCGTCGTTACAAAGCTCGTCTGCCAGCTTCTCCGTGAGTTACCCCAGGCTACCTTTTGTAATATATGCTGAGATAATACTGTAGGGCTCGCTTGCCAGCAGTACATCCGGCCCAGCCATCTCAATAGGCACGTCGACCGCAGGCAGCACACCGACTACTCCTATACAAGGTCCTCCGACCAGTGATCCTGCAGCGTCCAGTTCAGAGAGTGCTGTCACGCCCCCGGTGCCCACGTCGCAGACTTCGACAAGCCCTCCGTTTCCCACCTCAAACATGAATAGGACGGAGCCTGTTCAAGTTACCACCGCAGCCATGATGACCAAAGTTCTAGCATATGCAGACGCAGAATTCAGCCTCGTTTTTCCGAAGCCCAATGTTACAACCACCCACTCTTACTGGACGGGAACGTACCCATCGATAACGGGACCGGACTGGACTGACCTGCCGTTGACGACCCGCACTTTGCGGCAGACGCCGCTTTCGGGGCTGCGTTCGTTTGAACCGCTCGAGCCGAGTAGTCGGCAACCCTCAATCTCGGGACTGCCCTCGTTACAGAGCTTGTCTGTCAGTGCAATCGTATGTTACTCAAGCAGATGTTACAACTTGCGATACATCTGCTAATGCCTTATACAGACATCAGAATTGCCTTCTTTTGAATTGCCGAGTTCCAGCAGCCGCAGATTGACGACATTGCAAACGGTCATTGTGACCACGATCATCATTGGAGATGCAGCTGCAGCCACAGCCACGCAAGCAGAGACCAGAATGGCGGCACGAGCGGCCGAGGAAGAGCCCGGGCCAAGCTCGTGTGGAGAATCAGGCAACTTCACGCTAACTTTTGACGATTCGACTGTTTCTGGTCAAGACAACGATGTCCTGCCAGTCAGCGGGATGAGAAACCCGTACCACCATCTCTTCTACGCAAACGGGTTCGCCTATCTTCCCGACAAGTGGGAGCCGTACGCGGCGATTTCGCAGCCAAATGTGGCCATCTTCCTACCGGTGGGCAGCAGCCTGCTACCCAACTCTGCATTCGCAGGGACGCTACTTCCGGGGGAGTTCGGGGCAGGCCCTCGTGCTTCGGTGGATGCGTACTGGTTCAATGCTCGTTCTGGGTATTTTGGATGTGCCTTGAACGGCATCACGCCCTGCACGCTCCGGGTATCGGGCTACCGCTACGACGATGCAGTGGGGAGTGAAGTACTGGTGGCGGAGCAGAATGTCACGATCCCGCCATGCTGGGGGTACATCAACTGTCAGCTCACAGCAGTTGCTTTCAACGATGAATTTCAAGCGCTGTCGGGCATCCAATTCAGCGCGTTTACGTACAACTTGGGGATACCACAGATTTTCATGATGGACGACCTGAAGATGGACTGGTACAACAATTCGTGCTCAGCCGGGATCCTTCGCATCGGGCACAGTTAGTACAAGCATCAGAAGGGAGATATTTTTTGGCGCTAATACGGCGTGTGCAGGTTTGGGACCAGGCACATGAAGCACAAATGGGCCGCCGCACTGGAGCATCTCAAGAGCAGCACCTTTTAGCACATATGTTTCTTTTTGTTTCTGGAGGATACCCGAGAGTAGTGATACGGGAATATGGATTAGGTGGTGGACTGTTGTGTACATAGCGGATAAGTCAACAATATGACAAGGTTCTTGCAGATGATGATGGCTTGCGAGGGGCAGATGATAGAGAGTGGCGAAGAGTGAGGGTCGCAGGTGCCTAGGCGGCATGCCTGTGTGGTTGGCTGGAAGACTCGCTGCGGCATCTCACATGGGGGTTGCAGTCTGAGACAGGTCGGGAAGGCGCATAGACAGGGAACGCGCCTGCCTCGGAGCGCGTCTGTGTCTGCCTCAGCGGCTCGCGTGACGGTGCTTGGCCACGCCTGACGCCAGCAGACGCTCAAGCTGGGCAGGCCGCCTGCATCATGGGCACTTCTACACCGACTGCCACCACGATCCTGCTTGAGCTGCGCAGTGGTCTCTACGCTATCGCCCGGGGTCTAGTGCGGAGGCGAGACGATACATGTCGCCTGGTGGCTGCCGACGTTCCTCGACGCCGCGAGCTAGGCCCGTTGCAGCCTAGCACACTGTGCGCTCTTCGCCATATCCCACGCCAGGCCTTTTGCGCGCTCTCACGCTCCCAGTCCCTCGTGCGCGAGGCTCTCTGCCGCGTCCTGCTCTCTCCCTCCTCCCTCTCACCAGACGCACCCTCACTCGGCGCTACCATGACTGCGTTTGCGCCCCGACAGTCGCAGGAACCGCGGCTCGCAGACAAACCCCACCATTCACCCCCACCACTCCAGCAAGACCCATTCGCCCACCAGCTCAACCCGCCGCCCGCAAGCCTGCAGCAGAACCCTCCACGCATCTCCCACCGCTCCTCGGCCGACTTCAGAAACAGCTCCTCCAACGGCGCCATGGCAGGCACAAATGGCAACGGGCCTATGCCGGTGCCAGGCGGGCCGCATGGTCGCATGGGCAGCAACGGACACGGACATGGAGCGAACTTGCGCGAGATGGGCTTTGGGGGCCCGCGCAGTCCCCCGAACAACAAGAGTGCGCTTGCTGCTGTCACCCCGACTTTCTTCACTGACCCGCCTTCTAGGTACCTCCCATGTGCCCTGCAAATTCTACCGCCAGGGAGCTTGCCAGGCCGGCAAGGCCTGTCCTTTCCTGCATTCGGATGAGCCGCTGACGGAGCGCGCACCTTGCAAATATTTTACAAAGGTAGGACCTACAGCGAAATGAAGCAGCATCGCTCTAACGAACGCAGGGCAACTGCAAGTTCGGCCCCAAGTGCATGCTCGCCCACATTCTACCCAACGGTCACGTCGTAAATCGTAACAACATCGGACATCATGGCCACGGCGGTCATGGCGGCGGAGGACCATTTGGCCGTATGAACATCCCACATCATCCCGACCCCGCGCCCAGCAGCTCGTTGTTATCCATGGCCCATCTGGCACCCAATGCCCAATATCAGTATCCGCCGCAGGACGAATATCTCGGCAACCAGAAGGACCAGTACGATATGATACCCACCATTGACACCACCTTCTCCTCTCATCCCGGTTCCAACTATGGATCTCCTCCCAATGAGAACGGTCGTATGCCCATCTCACCCGTGCAGAAGGGGCTCAGCGTCATGGACGTGCAGCTGCCGGCATCATTCGACAGCCAGGGTGTTTCTCATATGGCACGATATGGCCCTGTTGCTTCTTCTGTTCCCGCCAAGTTCCTCACCGGCTCTCCACCCTCTTCCTTCCTTGGCGAGTCTCCAGCTCTTCGCAACCTGCATGACTCAGCATTCGGTGAGAACTCTCGGAGCATGGCTGCAGCATTAGGATCGTCTCCGCCTGAGTCGATCGAGCAGCCTGCAGGTCGTCGAATTATGCACTCCGAGATGGGTGCGCATCGGTCAAGGGGCATGATGTCCTCGAGTGTTGGCGCGCGACCGCCGCTCGCCATGAATGACGAGTGGGATGATCTGGAAAACCTCGGGAAATTCGAAGAGGATCTGATACCGAGCTCACTGAATGACTTACTGACTCCACAAGAGAAGATGCGTCGCTTTTCGCGTGATCATGGCGACAATGACGGCAATTCTCTCTCTCATCGAACCTCCTTTTCTAGGTTGGGCGCCTCTCCAACAACATCAGACGCGAAAGCTGGATCCTCACCCTCCCGATTCCAGTCTATCTGGGGCAAGCGTCCTACGCAAGAATCTACTTTCGAATCTGGTTCACTAGGCTCGCAGTTTGGACATGTGGGCTCACCGCTCCGCAATTCCACCTTACACCCTGGCGCCAGCCCGTCACTCCGTGCCATGACCCGACCACACAATGATTCAAATTCATTCGTCTCCTCGCCTCCGCGGCAAGCTTCTATGAGCATGATCAGCCAGCAACTACAGCGCACACGGCTTTCATCGCGTGCTTCGGAAGAAGGCGGCCCGCCTACTGTTCCTATGCACCCAGGCATGAACCGGCTCACCTCCGCCTCCAGCATCGGAAGCCCAAGTGGACGTCTTGGCATGGACAGAGCTGTCAGCAGCAGCAGCATCAACCGCGAGAGGATCGAGGAAGAGCAGGGCCTGTTCAGTATGGAAGAGGAGGAGGGGCTCGATGGCAAGGGGAGGGATGGTGCATCAACAACCTCCAGCACGAGCAATAAGCGATTGAGCGGACTCTCCTGGGGCAGCGGCGGCAAAGCAAGTCCGAACTTGAACCCGATCGGCGGACATAGAGCTGCCAAGTTCTCGTAACTCCAAGTATCGAAATCTACTTGTGAGCTATAGCGTTGGTTCAAAAGATCGAGTGCTGTATTGCTCCTCCTGTGGTGACATAGGACACTAAGACTAACGAACAAGATGTTCCGACACGGAATACGAACGACTGCCTGTTAGCGACACCCATCTGTTCACTCTCGACGGCAATCTATACCCGGAATCTTGTCCTTTACCACCCATCTCCTTTTTTGAAAAAGTCCAGCGGCTTCGGCGAAACCTTGCATACTGGGCGTTTCTCTCCTTTTGCCTTCGGCCAGGCTATTTTAAATGTATAAGAGATATTTTCGAGCATGCGACCTGCATACAATACTCCAGACCGTGCCATCTTCGCACTGCGGCATTTGAGCGATATGCTACGATACGATACGATACGATATGAATACAAAAGAAATTTGAGTATGGGAATGGTCTCTTCAGCCATGGGTGATGAAGTTGTGACGTAACAATACGAAATGGATAGAGTGCGGATGAGGCTCCTGCACTGCATATGCGTACCGACTGCTTTCAACCGCGATATGAAGGACGAGGGACGGAATATAGCTCCTACGGCGATGCGAGCTTATCAGAGCATAGGCGTAGTATTAGCCGATTGTGCAAGGTCTCTAGCTGCGTAAGTTTTCCAGCCAGACATGGTTGCGTTGGCAAGAAGTTTATCGCTGGCTTTGTATGTATATCTGGTATCAAATGCATCGGCAGGAAGATCAACCGATGCTTCGATGTGTAAATTCATATCGGTGTGACGCACACATGGACTGTGGTTTGCCAACCACAAAGAACATACCTGTATAGGTCCCTTCGCCCACCCGTACAGCGCAGGAGCTTTCAACGATGCATCCTCCAGCATTGGAGACGATCAAGTCTCCTTCGCCGATCAGATCGTAGGCTGTCAGGCAGCGAGTGCTGGCTGCTGGAATGAAGCGCCACAATTATAAGAGTCTTACTACGCAAGAACAACTTCCCCTTACGGCTCGCGACTTGCAGCCGACTCTAGCTCGAGCTCGATTACCTGCCGATCTTTCCGAAGTCACGGTCGTAGTGGCCGTTGGCACAAATATCGCACGGGAAACATGCCGCACGAACCTAATTGCACGAAAGAACCCCCTATGTCCTCTGATAGTGCGGCTTCCGGAGAATACATTCAAGATCTTTTTTGTACGGAGTCATTGCGCACGATGATATCTATACTTCACCAGATAGTGAAGCGCTTGATGCCAATGTATGTCCGATCACGACAAAGGCGTTATCTAGAGACAGCCGTCGCCGAAATCGCCGAGAATGACCGAAGTCTAGGTAGAAGGAGGGCAGGGCGAAGGTGAGCAAAGTGAGGCCATGGGTCGCATTTGTTGTGATGCTTGGAAGAGAGAGAGTGAGCGTATTCATGGAGGTGTTGCTGCTGGAGTTGGACTTGATGGATGAGATGCTTTTACACTTCACTGTATAATTGGGCAGACTGCCTCTGAATCTGCTTCTTCCGACTCCACGATCTCATTAAACATGTCCACCCCCCGCCAATAGTTCGATGTTATTATTCCACTAATAGAGTATCCTTCAACGATGTCTCACAACCCAAGTGGGTATCAGCCCCTACAACACGCTTGTGTCCGCGTGTGCTGCCCTGTTGATAGGATTGTCACTGACCAAGACCTCGAAAGCAGTATTAGTAGTCAGCTCGTGCGACCATGTTCAGATCGTACGAAGAGAACATGGTCAGATTCAGAGTATCGAATTCTTAGCTTGGGCGATCGGTGCGAGCCAACTTAACTTGCATTTGAGGTTCGAAACATGATGTAGACAAAGTGAAGACATGGGACCTTCTGGCAATATCACTGCCGGACAGTCGCCGGAGAATGCCACATAATGCGGCTCTATGACACGATCCTTCGGCTGCTGAAGGCCTCCAAACGCTCCTTTGAAAACGAGGTATGTGGGTCTGCGCTGGTAACTCGATAGTTGTATTTAACAGCCGTATGTAGGATCGAATACTATTCAAAATCAATGCACAATCCTATCTTCCATCTGTACCCTTTGGTATGTATGTCGAGAATGAGGTCTGATCAAAAAGAGGTGGTCATATATGAAGTGCTGAACTTCGAAGGTGTCTTTTCGAGGGTTTCACAATAGCGACTGTGATTCCACTCTGTCGAAGGTTTGGCGAAACATACCCTTAAATCTAGCGCTTTACGGCCGTAGCATACAATTGGAGGCTACATACGAACCTTGCTCCAAGTTATGCACCGTTGAGCCGTCATAGACTCTGAACCTCACACACGATCCACTACTACTCTCCCACAGAGCTTTCTACCTGCGGACTGAGTGACTCTAAGCACACTCTGCTCCTGGTGGGTTTCACAAGCATGACGTGATTATGCTTTGTTCTAAGTCCATAAACTTACTCCCATAAGCTCGTCCCTTCAGGTGACAATGTGTGTGTTCAGCAGTGGTCGGGGTGCCTTGTCGAGGAGGCCCGTAAGGCTGCCTTATGGACATATATCGTGCAGATCTGATCGCAAGTACGGATACGGTACGTGACGACAAACATATCAGTCTAAGGCGCTGGTTGACATGGCTTTCGATGAACGTTATGATCTTAGGGGGAAAGTGCGCAGAGCCTGGTTGTTGTGCTAAATCTATGCAAGAACATGGAAACCAAGCCCAAGTCCAATCTTGAATACGTTGCACCTAACATCAGTCCTCTTAGGACATAGAACTAGAACGTGCCATTAAGCTTTCGTTTATGAAACTTGTGCTCGGGATACCGTTTGCACATTTGACAAATTCTTAGTCAATATCAAAGAAGCGAGGCTGCTGCACCTAACATCCAATTTCATTGTCATTGCACATGTGCGCTTTGGATGTTTTGAGATTGATTGTTCGTGTACCATTGTCATCGTCAGGCTTCCTCTGCGCCATTCTACAAGAATGCTACTTCAACCTTCATCCATGACTCGAGGTATAGAAAGCAAAGCAAGACACGCCATGATCCGGTATCCCACTAAACCCATGCAAATCTTCACGCCACATCCTTCATGCCGTCACCCGACTATGCCTCCTGCTTGAAAGCTTCAGGGAAGCGGCGGACGTTGTCCGCGAGCTTGCCCTTGTTGCCAAGGAACTGCACGTAGGCACCGTCGATCTTGATCTTGCCCTCCTGGCGCTTGGTGATGTAGTCCTCGCGGCGGAGACTGGTGAAGCCCCAGTTCTTGGAGACGATGATCTTCTGGCGACCGGGGAACTGCACGACGTTAGCGATTATCAAGAGTTGCTCCGTGCTTCAGCATACCTTGTACTGGGATCGCCTAAGAGCCTCAAGGGCGGTGGCGCGGTTGGAGTCTCTCGTGCGGACGGACAAGATGATCTGACCGATGTTCACACGGGCGACAGTACCGTTGGGCTTGCCGAAGGCACCACGCATACCCGTCTGCAATCTATCGGCACCGGCGCACGACAACATCTTGTTGATACGGACGACGTGGTAAGGGTGGGCGCGGACACGGAGATGGAAACCTTCCTTTCCGGCAACCTTGACGAGGTACTTGTTGGCGCAAATACGGGCGGCCTCGAGAGCCTCAGAGGAGAGCTGCTCGTACTCGTTCGAGACAAGGTGGATGCATAGCGGGAACTCGTCGGCGTTGGCCTTCTTGCGGCCAAGATCGAAGATACGGATCTTGGGGTCGGGTACACCACGGTTGAAGCGCGACTTGGGATACTGCACGAAAACTTCAGTCTTGCACTCTGTTAACGCTAGAATCCAAACATACCGGCTTGTTCTTGCAGTACCTGTAGCAACGGGCGGGACGGCGAGCCATTTTGACTGTTGTTCTGCAGAAACTATAAGCGGAAACCCTTTTGGAGCGCAGGGAAGGAGAGCGTGGACTCTACGAAATTGCGAAAACGCGGATTTCGAGCGTGCGCTTGATGAGGGAGCGAATCTTACCCTGCTGTTAGTTGTGGTGTGGTGGAAGTGGAGGCTCGAGGGAAGGTCTTTGAGTGTGAGCGCTGGATTGATTGGAAATCAGTGTGGGCGACGCTAGTCTATTCCGGGCAGTGGCGGAAGGTGCACATTGATGCAATCCTTCGTTGCTATCTTAGTAATCACGTTCGACACCTCGAGTTTCATGATAGCAGCAATTGCTCGGGATAATGATAGAAGCAGCAGTTGCGTTGCAGGGTAGTAGCAGCAGGTTGTTGCGACTCAATCTTTTCAGTGCTGTCACTGTCAACCACCATTTTTGTTTGCATTCTTTCTCAAATGAGAACATGTGCAGCACTCAACGTCACAGTAGCATACATATGTACATTTATCACGAAATCATTTTAGGAAGATACTTGAGATGACTCATGGTCTCTCTGCTTAGCCACTTTTGCATGACTCATATCGTGAGGTATCATAGTCTATCTGCCCAATTCGCCGCTTGTCTTGTCCTCTGCACATGCATTTAAGCAGTGTCGGCGCTCAAGATATCGGAGTCACCTAATGTGGGTTAGATCATGATATCACTATCAACACATGGAATTACATACCAGCATCGAGGATGGACATGGTGGAGCAGCGGAAGAGCTTACCGCAAGCAGTACCAAGCTCAATCTATTGTGGATTCATGTTAGTCGAAAGCCCTCCGAAGTCGCAAGAGACCTCTTCTCAGGGCCAGCCCTCAAGTACCGATCGGTATCTCGTCGTTAGGCCATGAGGAGGGGTCAAAGAAGGATACGTACGTTGTTGCCGGAAAAGTGGTGGACGGAGGTCTTGGAAAGCATGGCGTAGTACTCAAGCTCAGACTTGCGGAGCGGCGGCGTGTTTCCAGCGATGATGACAAGCTTGGCCTGTAAAGATGTTAGTTGAGATACTGACAGGCGTCTACCACAAGCGACGACACTGTTCCTTCAGCCATCGCAGAGATGGTCAGTTTGGCGGAAGAGGTCATATTCGCGGTGGAAGTTCGAGAAAGAGTTTGCTACGTGCCTTTCCGTTGCGCAGGCTCTTCAGGGTTGATTTGTATCCGAGAGTGACCCTAATTTGCTTGTCAGAAGTGATTCTGCATAGAGACGACGGGCAGGTGCAACGTACTTGCCAGACTTCATAACAAGCGCAAGGCGCGAGTTGATGGTGTCAGCGTTCCTCTTAGCCTTCTTGGGTGCCATCTTGAGCTCAGGAAGTTGTTCTGTGGTGTTCCTGTGGTGTTGATGCCTCCGGCGGTAGTTTGTGTTAAAGAATCGAACGCGGCCGCAAAAGTTCGCTTGTGGGCGGGCTCGCTAATGTCGCGCTAGCGCGGTGCGGCGATGTGACCCTGGGCGGGGCCAGCCAACGCACGTGACCAGAAAGCGTTCACGGGTGCGACTACATCCCGAGGTCAAACAGTATGTGAGTAAGAAGAATTATTGTTTTTGCGACATGTAGCTTGTTACACGACTACAACATTGGTATCCTAACAATAACTGGGCAAAGCTTCCAAAACGCCTGCAACCGCCAGCAATGAGACGAGCCCTCTTGTAATGCTGGTTCATGGTATATTTCCCCACATCTTCCATACTTGTCGTCACATACTTTCCGTAACACCATCATTCATCCCATCATTTCCCCATGATATCTACGCAACAGCACGTTGAGCTTGCCGAGCCGCCCTCACTGGCTTACGAACGGCACCCGGTCGGTTAAGAGTGTACTTGGCGAATGCCCTGGCTAGGGACTTCTTCGCGCTGACCTTCTGCGAACCAACAAACGAATCGACAGTGACAGCAATGGCCCGGTCGATGTCTTCGGCCGAGCAGTAATCGGACAGTCGCATCTTGCAGAAGGCTTCTGAGATACGGATAATAGCCTCTAGATGACGGACCTGCGTTTGGTCAGTGGCTGATCACAAGTCTGGATCATGGTCACTTACAGTAATTGGGTAGGCGCCAGTTGCCATTGACTCTTTTCGCAAATCAGCGAACAGTCGGGCGACCTTGTCTTGATCGATCTGATACAACTTGGGTCGGCACTTCTCTCGAGCGTAGAGAATGTACTTCCTGAGCAGTTCCTGCGGTATATCCCCTTTCTCTCCCTGGTTCGCTTGGGCGTCCACGTCCATAATGTCCTGAGACTCACCATTGCCGTTCTCTGCAGAGTACGCCGCACTCGTGTGCTGTTGCGAACGGGCGTGAGAGTTAACGACGAACTTGGCAAGGCGCTCATCTTCGCTGGGATCGACTGTATCGCGCACAACACACAAAATATCAAAACGAGACAAGATTGGCTCAGTGAGCTCAACGTTTTGAGAGAAGGGAATGGTCGAGTTGTATCGTCCACCAATAGGGTTGGCAGCGGCAACGATAGCACAGCGAGCCTGGAGTGTGGTGACAATACCAGCCTTGGAAATCGAAATCGTCTGCTGCTCCATGGCTTCATGGATAGACGTTCGATCTTGGTCGTTCATTTTATCGAACTCATCAATCAGACAGGTGCCCTTGTCTGCGAGCACGAGAGCTCCACCTTCTAAAGTCCATTCGCTTGTCATGGGGTCGCGGCGAACCGAAGCCGTAAGACCGACAGCGGAGGCACCTTGGCCAGTAGCAAAGACGGCTCGGTGGGCAGTCTTCTCAACGTATTTGAGCACTTGAGATTTGGCAGTTCCTGGGTCGCCAAGTAGCAGGACATTGATGTCGCCACGCATAGCGTGACGTCCAGCAGCCTCTTTGCTGACGCCGCCGAACAACGAAAGTGCCACAGCAGTTTTGATGTCTGTATGTCCATAAATACTAGGCGCGATGGAGTTGACAATCTTGTCGACGATTTGAGGGTCCTTCGACAATTGGCGAATTTGCTGCTCGTCTGTCTCGCTTAGTCGGAAGCCAGCCAACTGGTCATGGGACTTGACAACATGGTTTGCCTCTATGATAGTGGCGAAGACAGGGAATCCATTCTTGTTGTTCAATGACGCGTCGTAGTTGTTGCGGTAAACTCCAGTGACTTCGATTTCTTCACCTGGCTTCGCCGAGTCGATGAGGTCCCACAGTAATATTACTTCTCGATGCCGGGGCAAGCGACCGGCAGGGACGGTTCCAGGTGACTCTTGAAGGGTGAGTTTCTGGTAATTGCGATATACCGTTCTTTCCGAGTTTACAGTGAAAGGACCCCGTGATTGACAATTCGAGCAGAATGAGATCTTCACTTCCACATTTGAATCTTGGTGGAAGGGTCCTAGGGTGGTTCCACACTTGTTACAGTCAAATTTGACGTACTTCAGCTGAGGGAAGACCCCACTTCTCCTCGTGACAACGCCGCTAACACGGACCAGGCAGTTCAGATGCGACTGACGGAGCTGGCGGAGCGTGAGTCCGATTGGGATATCTGTTATCCGGACGTGAATCTCGGAATGGATGCGCTCGTAGTCCGGATAGTGATATACCACTACTTCCATGGCGACTTGGTCAAAGATCTTCAGCAGCTCTGTGGGAGCATTCGCAACCCAGTAGGCGAGGGTAGCTTTGCCCTCCGTAAGGTGATTGAAGGAGACTTCCAGGGACTCTGCATTGATCTCACCAAGGGTCTTGACCCGGTCTCCGTATACAGAAACACCCTGGTCGTCCACATACTCTGTAAGGAATGCCTTGAATTCGCGAGCAACAGACCGAGCAACGATAGGTTGAGCCACCCAGTCGGTCAATGTGTTTGCCTTGATGTCTGAGAGCGCTTCTAGAGACATCTCTTCGGCCATTATGTCGCCATCAAGATCCATGTCATCTTGGTCCTCGTCGTAGCGATGGCGTTGCCTACGACCTCCTCTTATGAGCTCACCGATGCCTCCCTCGTCGTCGTCTGGCAAAAATGCATCGGGTATGCGGCGTCGTGCTTCGGCGTCACGTCGATTGAGTCGACGGTCAATTTCCCGTCTCGCACCCATACCCAAGTCTTCGTAATCTCCTTCATCGTCAATATCGGAACCCTCATAATTCTGGTTGTTTTGAAAGCCTAAATGTTCGCCATCGAATCTGTCATCGAACAGATCGATGCCGGCGCCCTCCTCAGCCTCCTCGTCTAGGTCATCTACATCGCGATAGATGTTGTCCTCGTCAAGCATATCGTCATCCTGCGGGATCAGGGGGGGAGAGGAGGCCATGTCCATCGCTGTTGCATGTTAGCGCCGCTCTATGCATTGTTGCTCGTTCGCTCTTACGAGTTGACGGCGGGTGTGCTGGTGAGGATTCATCGTCCCTGGCACGCTTGTTGTTCCTCGAAGGACCTGCACCACGATTTGCAGACGACATGCTTGGTCGGAGTGGAGAGCTGAAGCGTGTTAGAAAACAGCATATACAAGAAGTTTAGGTGACAGAGGCTTCGCGGTGGAAATTCCAAAGTACATACCTCATGTTTATGCAATGCGAGTATACAAAGATGTGCGTACACGGGGAAACGAACGAGGGGTTTAGCTGGAGGAAATGCGCGAGCGAGCTGGGTTTAGCATGTCGCGTCTACCACGCGTAAAGTGGCTTGGCGCGTCGCCTATCGAATCTAGAAGGGGGAAAGTGCGACGGCGCAACTGGAGCGTTCAACGCAGTGAGACCACAACAGCTGGCCTTCACTTGCACCACCCTAATTTATATCGCTCTTGGACTCATCAAGTGAGACTCTTAAAACCTACGCGACCTAGACATAGCTCACAAACCATCACAATGGCCGAGTCGCAGACATCGGATCTTCCTCAATCGAAGCCGCGTACAAGTTCCATCTCGCAAGCGTCGGAAGACTCGCAGACAGCAGCAGAGTATGTATTATCACACATGTGCAATCGGGAATGCATGCACTAACTGATCGTTTAGCTTCATTAAAGAACAGCTGAGCCTTGAAGCCGAAGCCCGCGAAGCTCTTCCATACGTGAGTCGCACGTAGTCGACACCGGAATTTGAACTAATATATTATAGCAATTCGATACTTGCACGCGCGATCTCGGGCCTTTACGCCAAGGACTATATTCCTGCCTTGACTGCAACCCTCCACCGACGAACTTTTCAGACCCGTACCAGCCAGCCGCTGTCTGTTACGCCTGCTCCATTTCATGCCACGGCGAACATACGCTTGTCGAGCTCTTCAACAAGCGCAACTTTGTCTGTGATTGTGGAACTACGCGCCTGCCTGCAACGACGCCATGCGCTCTGCGCATAAATTCCGAGACTGGACAGAAGGGCGGCGTCGCCCGAGAAGAGCCGGCTCGAGGCAACAAGTACAATCAAAACTTCCGCAACAAGTTCTGTGGATGTAGCGAGGAGTATGACCCGCATCAAGAAAAAGGGACCATGTTTCAGTGCCTGGGACTGGGTACGGTAGAGGATGGTGGTTGTGGCGAGGACTGGTGGCACCCCGAATGCGTTCTTGGACTCTCTAGGGAGGAGTACAAGAAGAGCATCGAGAAACCAAAGACGGAGCAGAAAGAGAGAGATGTGAAGGCGAAGGGGATCACAAAAGATGTGAGCGTAACGAGGCATGAGGAAGAAGCCGGTGGAGACTCAGATGCACGGAGACCTTCCGTCATTACAGCTATCGCTGCAGGCTTACGGACTGGTAACGGCGTCGATGGAAACGACGTTGCTGCACAAACTGAAGAGGAAGAGGAAGACGAAGAGGAAGACGAAGACGAAGACGAAGATACACCCCTGCCTCCTAATTTCCCTGCGGAAGACGACTTCGAGTATTTCCTCTGCTACAAATGCGTCGAAGCCTTCCCCTGGATCAAGAAGTATGCCGGTTCTCCGGGTTTCCTTCCACCAGTCTACTTCGACGCTGTTGTGAACCAGGCGAACGCTCAAGAGGCATCTACTCACATGACAGGCGCCACTAATGGCGAGTCCAAGAAACGCAAAGCAGACGATGGCGAAAATATCGCACGCGCAGGATCCATGGCTCCACCTAAGAGGCAGAAGTCAGTGGACCCCGCAACAACACTGTCGACTGTCCCAGAAGACGCTCCAAGTACGACTCTCCCGCTCACTCTAAAGAAAGCGGAGCCCACCACCTCTACCTCCGCCCCGCAATGTAAACTCATATCCCTTCCCCTTCTTCCCACCCAAGCCCTCAATACTCCTTTCTCCCTCTTCATGAAACCCGATTTCCACTCTCACATCTGCCACTGCGCAACCTGCTTTCCCCTCCTAAAGCCTCACCCCCAACTCCTTGAAGAGGAAGACGTCTACGAGCCCCCAATCTCTGAAGACGCCAATGACGCCGCCGCCGCCTCGGTCGGCACAGGCTCGCTTCTCGAGCGCGGCGAAGCGGCGTTCAGCAACATGGACCGTGCCAGGGCGATTCAGGGCGCCATGGCGTTTGCGCACTTGAAAGATGGGTTGAAGGCGTTCTTGAAACCGTATGCAGATGAGGGAAAGGCGGTGGGTGCTGAGGATATTAACGTGTTCTTTCAGAAGTTAAGGGGTGATGATGCGGCGATTAAGGAGGCGGGTGCTGGTGCGAAGAGGAATGGGGAACCCGATGGGGATGTGGATGGGGCAGACTCGGATAATAGGAGGGAACAGAGCGGGTACTAGTTTGAAAATATGGATGCGTCCAGCAATATTGGGCTTCAGGTGTGAGCATTGCTCACTGGATGCACTATTTCTTGCCGATCAGGGTTGGGGACATTGAGAATTCTAGTATACCTTGATAGAAGGCACACCGGTCAAAGCCAACGACGAATAAGCCGTCTTTGGGTAAATGCAGCCCTTGTATGACGAATGAACATATAATGTACAATGTTGCAGGCTCAGCAGCCGTATACGTCCACAGGTCACCGTTCACAGTAAAGTGCACAGGTGTTCTTGAGCGTATGAAGTATGCCTCTCTGGGATCCATATAAGATGCATACTAATGCGAGATAAGATAATGCGTAGTCCATGTACGCCAGAGGCAGCACAAACGGGAGAACCGCTCCAAGGCGAGCTACCTGATCACTTATGCGCCAGTTTCTATGCCAATGGGTAATCCTTACAAATATTCCAGAACGCCGACAAGCTGATGCAAAAGGCGATCAAACGCCAACCCCTCCGACACGACCCTCAGCCTGTGCTCGCGAAAACTGATGAAGCAGCTGGAGTACACCTCCACGAGACTGACCTGGCGTCTCATCCTCGGTCTCGTCATCCTGCTGAGGTTGCCACGATTCAGAGACCATACTTTCTTCTGGCACGGAAAGTGGCTGAAAAGACGATCTATGCCGACCATGCGGTCCTTGTCGCGGTGATCTTCCTATCGCAGAAGCGGCCGGCTGGTGAATGGGATCTAGGAGCACTGAACTCATGGGCTCGCCTCGTTCAGGTACAGGTCCTTGTCGTCCTGAGCGGCGATTATAAAGTTGGCGACCCTGCGGGCCCCTGCTAGTCCCACGAGCACCTACCGGCGACGTAGCCTGTGACGAGGAGTGATAATGAGTCGGAAATTGTGGCGGAGGATGAAAACGACCTGTATGACCACGCCCTGTTGTAGTTGCATAAGTCTCCATGAATCCATGATATGAAGCCAACATCTTGTTGTCTTTGGCCATAAAATAGTCTTCACGGAGCTCGTTGTCCTGTTGCCGACCAGTCCTGTTCGCGGGGAGATTGTTCTCGCCCTTCTTGAAAGGGAACATCGAGTACGAGCAGACGACTCCCAAACCATCCACGACGATGGAAAATTCGCGAAAGAAGTCGACAATACGCTCGCTGCAATTTGGAAGCCGGAACATGAGTATGAATGGCGTGATTAATATGCTGAGCATTTCTTCCACGTAGAGAAGTATCTTCGGCTGATACATCTGCGAGAACTCAGCCCGCACTTCGTCGGTATGTAGTCTATCATGCCACGAAGCTGGCTCATATCGTGTGTGATAGATTACGGCATCAATATAGTACGCTGGATCTGCAACCTGATCTTCTTGAGGACTGCTCCCACGTGCTCCTAAGTAAATGCCAGTTAGGATTGTCATATAGAACAGAGCGGTCCTTCCAGGGGTGATCTCGAAATTCAGAAATAGTTCGGAGTCGAAGAGTGTGATGAAGATGAGAACAGTACAGAAAGCGCCCGTCACAAAAGCTAAGAATGACGATAGCATCTCTGTCTTGGCTTTCGGGAACTGTTGCAAGTATAGATTGGCGGCAGGGTATGCCATGTTCCTGCGGCGGTTGAACAAATGTGGTAGCTCGTTGAACTCCCGAAATTTCCACTGAGCGAACGGCGTGAAGTCGCGATCCCCAAGCAGGGATGGGTTCTTATGGTATTCCTGGAAACGTCAGACGATATTGCATGAGAATATGGAAAAGGCTCACGGTGAAACGCGCAAACAAGTACGAGGCGAGGAAATAGCCCATGACGAAGGGAGCGCAAAGTACACTGAGGAAGCCAGTATACATCAACCGGGTTCTCAAAGTCGCGACGAGGTTGCGTCGATTTCTTTCTCTCAGAAAGTCTTGGTTGAACGAGCCATTAGGGCCACTGAACACGAAGTCCATAATAGCGAGGTTGACATGAAACCTTGTTGTTTCCGAAAAGACGAACCTATTGCCCAGGAAAGGGATAGGTATGCTCACGTCCAGAATTTCCTTATTGAACAGTGCAATAAGATAATTGTCGCGCCGCATCAGACGGCTTGCAATATCCACTGCATCGAGTCGTTGTCTGCTACGTGAGTCTAGCAGCTTCCGGACCTCAGGCGTAAGATTTGACGCAGTCGTAAGGTTCGCATCGCGTAGGGCCATGATCCGGCCAACGACGTGTTGCCACTGAACAGTTTGGATATCTCGATCGGGAATCTCCAACAAATGATGGTAGAAGTCATGCATCGCCTGCAATCTTGGGAACTTGCCGACAAGCTTCACTATTGACCACAGCCAGTACACGATGAACGAGCAAAGCGCTAGCCACCAGACCCCATGTATGTTGTGCATACACTTTGGCTGCATGACCTCACTCAGCTTATGACTGCCAGGTAGCTTACTGTAATCGATACACCACCCGAGGAAGGTTAAGAAGCCAATAACGAAGGCGGTTTGCAAGAGCATCAAGAACTTGCGCAAGAGGATCGAGTACATGCCGCTCCCAGTGTAGTAATCGTACACCTCGGCTAGGAAATTATCCAAGTCGTCGGTCTGGTTTACCCAAAGCCACATCGCTCGCTCCTTCGGATCCGATGTATACTGCCCGGCCCTTGTCGAAGTTCTCCATGTCCTTGGAGCAGCACCAGCACGCCCATCATCGTGCAGACGCTGTTGTCGGCGCGTCGTCTCCCACTGTGCTCGAGTATGACGCGTAGACGGACCCGGTACGGGTGGAGGGAGGCTCTCTGTAGCCTCATTCCTAGTCGCGACTGGTGAAACAACACCGCCTTCTAGCAGAAGTGACTGTGGAACATCGTCGTCGTCGTCGGGCGGCGGAGGGCGAGACGAGGGCATTTGCCGCCATGCTGCAGCTCTGTTGACGGTGTTGATACCCGGCGGGGCTCGCTCGTCGTGTTGCGCAGTAGACGCAGCGCTCTCGGTCATTCGCTCTTGTGCAGCTTCATCCAGCAGATGCTCTAAATCCAGATCCTCAAAGCGCGCATCGAGGTTCTCATTGTCGATGTCCATGGTGCTGCGCGTGCCCGCCGAGGACGAACGATAGTGATGGTGTGGATTCAGAGGTTCTGTTTCGTAGGGTTCGTCGGAGGCAGAGGGGAGTATCCTGGAGAAAAGGTTGGAAGCCATCAGGCTGGGTGAGCGTTATCTAAGGCAGCGGTGGGGGCACCGTCCCGTGGTTCAGGCGTATGCGCCGGGCAGTAACAGGATCGAGAATAGAGCGGTGCTTGCTACAGTAGACAAGCAGTTGTGACTGTTCGCTTCACCCATCGCTACAAGAGCCTGAGACAATGTTAGGACGTGACCATGTTAGCGTGACGACCGCCGAAGCCGTGAATGCAGCTGTCACGCGTCATAAGCCCGCTCTTTGAGCTAAGCTTTCGGCAATCGGAGGAAGGTGCAACCGACCTACAACCTGTCCCGCACGTGTCCAGACCTCCCATCTAACCAACCATGGCGACCAGTTACTTTTCAGAGCGAGCTTCCCCAGCCCCGCAGGATTTATTCTCACCGGCTTCCCCTGCGGTAGGCACACCTTTGCGTGGCACAAATGCTTTGTCGACTAGGATCACCAGCGTACTGTCCGCATCTTACGCCGACCTCGAGATCCGTGACGCACTGGAAACGCTCGATACTCGCGGAGTGAAAAATACGGCAGAGACCAGGCGTCAACTTCGCTTGGATGTTCAGAAAGAGGTCATTCAGTGCAATGGAGAGGTTGTCAAAGACTTTGGGCAAGTGGCAGCGGTTTGTCTTCGTGGTTTCATTCAACACGTACCCGTCCTGACCATCATAGCAACTCAAACGCATAGGCACCGCGATCAGCAACTTGAACAAGTGCTGCGATGAGATGCGCAGCCATATTGCTGCCGCAAATCGCGAGACTGGGCCGGTCCTAGAAGAAGCAACTAGCCTTATGCAGCAAAAGGAGCAAATTGAGACCAAGCAGCAAACATTGAATGCCTTCAGTTCACACTTCCTCGTCTCCGAAGACGAGATTACCGTCTTGACCTCCACTGCTGAGCCCGTTAATGAGGAGTTCTTCCAGACTCTTACAAGAGTCAAGAAGATTCATCACGATTGCCAAGTGCTTCTGGGAACAGAGGATCAACGGCTGGGTCTTGAAGTGCTGGAGAGAAGCTCCAAGCAGATGAACGCAGCCTATCAAAAATTGTACCGTTGGATTCAGCGCGAATTCAAGACGCTTGACCTTGAGAATCCACAGATCAACGCCTCCGTCAGGCGGTCTCTCCGTGTGCTAGCAGAGAGGCCGACACTTTTCCAAAATTGTCTCGACTCATTCGCTGAAGCCCGCGAGAATATCTTATCCGACTCCTTCCATTCGGCATTAACTGGTCATACCTCGGAATCCCAGAACCTTGCCACCAAGCCAATAGAGTTCCAAGCTCATGATCCTCTGCGTTACGTTGGCGATATGCTCGCATGGGTTCATTCGACTACAGTGTCAGAACGAGAAGCTTTGGAGGTCCTGTTTATTTCTGATGGCGACGAGATCAAGCGATCTATTCAGGCAGGACTCGAGAGTGAACCTTGGCTTCGCGATGAGGGTGATGAGGAGGCCTTCGACGGGAAAAAGGCCCTGAACCAGCTTGTCAGCCGTGATATAACAGGCGTTGCTCGATTGTTGCGTCAACGTACGGAGCAGGTTGTACAGAGCCACGATGATGCTACACTGGCGTACAAGATCTCCAACCTGATTGGGTTTTATAAGGGTACTTTCGTCAAGCTTCTCGGAACTGATTCGGAAGTACTGGAAGTATTCGATATGCTCGAAAGCTCTGCAATGCGGCAATTCCGCGCAAACATGCGTGATCATGTCGCTGCAGTACAAGGTGACTTGGCGGTCGCGCCTGCTGACCTGTCACCTCCGGACTTTTTGGAAGACGCTTTGCAGATGCTCAGGGTTCTTGCAAAGAGCTATGATACGTCTGTCGCTGCCGTGGACAGCAACGAAGATGGCTTCCATTCTGTCCTTGCCGAAACCCTCGATCCATTCATGAGTGGCTGCGAGAATTTAGGCAAGAGCCTACAGGCACCGGATAGCAACATCTTCGCCCTCAATTGTTTGATGGCGGCTAAGACAGCATTAGCTTCGTATCCCTTTGTTAGAGATCGATTAAGCGAACTCGAGGAAACGATCAGCGAGCACACTACACAGCTCGTAGAATACCAGCACCAGTATCTCACGTACACTTCAGGTTTGAGCACTCTTCTGGACGCTCTCTCCGACATCTCCGATACTGCAGATAGCTTGAAGACCATTCCTGAGCTAAATGCTTTCCAATCGGGTGCCCTCATAGGCGCAAGTCAGCAGCTGGACGAGTTTCTTCCATCAGCTCTCATCGATGCAGCTGAGAATCTTAAGCGATTACAGAACAGAACCCTTGTGCAACACATCACGGCGGAGGCAGCAGAGAGATTCTGCGAAGATTTTGAATTCGTAGAGTACAAAGTGATAGCTGCAGATGATTTGCTATACAAAGAAGAGGAGGGGGAGCAGGAAGAGCCCACTCCAACTCTGCGGGACCTCTTTCCTCGAACCAGCGGGGAGATCAGAGTACTCCTCAGCTAGGCCATAGATCTGTCAAGCCGTGCGAATCAATACAGAGAACTGGAATCTTGCAACCCCTCATCAGCTCTTTCACCAATCGTGATCCAGTCGTGCATCCGTGTCGTTCGTCATCATATACATCATCCTTCGTAGACGTCTCATGCTTGTGGCTTCTTCTTCTCCCATTCCTCAGGCGTGTGGCATTTGGGCGTCCATGCATGTATCGCCGCGATCTCCCCCTTAAGCACACCATTGACCAAACGATGCCTAGCCAACGTCGTCTTCTTAGCAAACTGAGGGGATACTATGATCGCCTCGAACATCTGCCCGCATCCACCTGAATGGTTCATCAGTGAGATTTTCGTAAGCCAATGCAACCAGACAATGTTCAAAATGCCCCTGAATGGCGCAGTCGAAAGTAGTGACCCTTCATATACATACCGCTCATGTCTTCAATCTCAACGTGCGTCGCCCCCAACCCCTCTTGCAGCTTCTGCTTGATGGCCTGGGGCGTGATGCCACTGTTCGCCGCATTCTGCGCAGCCTCCGAATCCGTTCTTGCACTCATACTGCTGTTCGGGTTGACCGTAAGATTGTTCAGTTCCTTATACAGTTTGTGGCGGGGGTCCATTCGAGTTTGGTGAGGCAATGCCGTTTTGCAGGGTTCGGATCTGATAAACACACTTATCAGATGGCGGGACGTGTGGGTCGGCGATTTCAAGCGTCTTGGGGGAGAGCGAGTGACGTGCGCGGGTCTGTGCGTACAGCATTGAAGCGCGTTTTTGGCGTCGAGGCGGATGCGCTTTTGTGCATCAGGTGGGGTAGCAGGCACGTTCATGTTTTCAGCAAGTTTTAGGAGGGTTTTCAGTATGAGTTCGCCGCCTAGCTCTGCGCCATTTTCCAGGGCTGTGGTGAGGGCTATGAAGAAGCTGTGAGTCTCAGTTCCTCGATCATCGGTTCCTTCACTCCTATAGCATTGGTGCTCAACCACAGCTCTACCGCTTACGCTTCTAACTTTTGGAAAGAACACAAGTGCCATTAATTGCTCCCCATGTTTCTCAGACTACATCCAGCTAACAACATCCAGCTATCCCCAAGCCCTCGCAGACAGCTCCTGGGACAATACCGGGCTCCTCCTCGAAGCTCCCTTCGTACCCTCGCGCCGCCAATCCAACAACGTTCTCCTGACCATTGACCTCACCAAAGCTGTCGCCGACGAGGCAATCGAGCTCAAGTCTTCTATAATCGTCGCATACCACCCCATTATATTTCGCGGGCTGAAAGCCATCACGCTTGCAGACTCACAACAGCAGACGTTGCTTCGGTTAGCAAGCCATGGTATTAGCGTATATAGCCCGCATACCGCTGTAGATGCAGCACCAGGAGGTTTAGGTGATTGGCTAGCGGACATAGTGACGGGCAGCAAGAAGCACTCGCAGTTTGAAGATGCTGAAACGAGCTCAGAACCGGGAAAGACACCGAAAAACGAAGACAATGATCCGTTCGTGGACAAGAAGCGGCCAACGTGGGCGCTTGCACACCATCCGTCGTCCGTGCAGACAACGCTTCTTCTGGGCAATCAATCCGCGCACTTGACAGCAATCCCTCACACTCGCAGACCAGTCGTCCCACAATCACCAGAGCTCGAGACGCATCTTGGTGCAGGTATGGGCCGTATCGTCCATTTCGACTCGCCTCAGCCACTTCCCGCGCTCCTTGACCGCATAGGCCGCGGCCTCAATAACCCGAAAGGCTTCCCAATCGCGATACCGCAAAACGCGGACATGTCGGCGCTCACCATCCGTAGCGTGGGTATCTGCGCGGGATCAGGCGCCTCGCTTCTCAGCAATATCGATGTTGATCTCCTGTTCACGGGCGAGATGAGCCACCACGAGGCGCTTGCGGCAATTGAAAAAGGTCAGGTTGTAATAACCTTGTTCCACAGTAACTCTGAGAGGGGTTTCCTAAGCGACGTGTTGGCAGCGCAGCTAGACGTCGAGGTGGCAGAGCAGTGGAATAAGTTACGGGAAGAAGAAGCTGGGAAGGAGGAGTTAAAAGAGGCATTGGCGGATGATGATTTCGAGGTTGTGGTTAGTGAGTTCGATAGAGATCCTTATGGGATTGTGGTCTTGAACAACGATGGGCAGTAATGACTGCGCCATTTATAGCATAGAGTGAGCACATGCATGCCGCAGTCGGGCTGTTAGTCACTCTTGGTGTTGTTTCACCTTCAGCTCTGCAACGTAGATGCGAGTCGTACTTTCAATACTATCCACGAGTATTGTTGTGACAGAGTATGTGCTTGTACTCATGTTTGATATGTTGCTGTGCTTTATTACACACGTATATTATTACATAAACAATCCTTCACCTGGGCAAGACCATTTCCACATGACGACACTATGTAATTTGGTCTTAGTCGCATATATCTGATAAATTAGGTTGCGCTGCAAGCTACCCCTGTCCAAGTCTGCCAGAATTATGCGCCTAAGATCGGGCGGCCGGCACTCGCCTAGTCCGGCCCACAAAACCATATCATCATAGCACCCTCGACCTTGCCCTTCTCGAGCGCTTTCTCATGCTAATCATCGGCTGGTATATAGTATATACATCCTGTTCTTTGCACATCAACAGCCGTAACAACAGCAGTTGTTTAAAACATCCTCCGTGGCGCAATTGGCTAGCGCGTCTGACTGTTAATCAGGAGGTTCGTGGTTCGAGCCCACGCGGGGGAGTTAAATATATTTTTTGACTTCTTCTCATCTGCACACCTTCTAAGTGGCTCTACAGTGCGCCGCGAAGAGTGACGAACTTTGTCCAGGTGAGGCGTAATCTATTAGAAGTTCGATCAGAGAGGAGTCCTACTGCTGCACTATTTTTTTTTTGGCCACACAGTGCTCCTATGTTGTTTACACTATTGACGTTCTCCTCGAATCTGACGCACATGCAATTTAAATGACTTCCTATACATGCAACTGTGCACGCTCAACATACCTCAGACGTTCCTATGAATCCTATGAAAGACAGTATATGAGAAGCACATTAGCGAACATGAATAGGTGGCTCACTACGCAATGGACTTTCAGTGTCTCACAGTAATCATTCTTATTGACCTGCAAACGTCTTGGACAACAGTAGCTTCTCAAAACTCACGAAAAAAATAACGTACAGCACAGCTCTTATATTAACGGTAAGTAATGAAGGGTGATGTAGTCCGTTAAAGCTTCTGCCAGAAGCAAGACTAACACGTGTCTACTCTACTCCAAAATCCAACGCAGTTGAGCACATCCCAAGTGGTAGAATAAACTCGGTGCATAAGTATTAGTCTTCCGTCTCGAAACGAATGTAGCATTGCGCCAAAAGCCATAACTGTGCCGAGGGACTAGCCAACCAGGTTCCAGTTCAAGTAAAAATGTCCAGCACATAGATCACTCCGGGTATGATCTTTCAATGGCGAGCCATGCCTTTGTCACTTCATTTGGATTCACCAGCGGCTGCTCGCATGAAATAGGGTGTCGTTTGATCGTTCAGAGGTTTCGTGCAATAGGCGGTTGTGTCCAAATGCACCCCTTTTGCGTGTGATGTGATAGTGGGTCTTGCCAATGGAACCCGTCGGTCGTAACTGTACGTCCAGCATTGGTATACCTTATTATAAATTGCTCGGGGTTGCTGATGCCCATTCCTGCCATATATTTTCTCTCTGCAATAATTCCACACTCGCGAAACCGGTGGTTGCTCACATTAATGTTTGGAAAAATAGCCCACATACGCGCCAAGTCGCTGTCCCTTGTTATGCGCCGTGAATGATACAGTGCAGATGTTTGTACTCCTCAGCATCTGATAAACGCAAACAAGAGCAACGCGAACGGGAACTGGACTAGATGTCCGTCTTCCCTCCCATAACTTTAGCTGCTTGCACGGCGTTCATCTTCTGCGTCCAGCCCGGAGCCGGAACCAGTCTGCGCACTGTGCGAACTTCATCGGAAGCGTAGCCAGGAATACGGATGTTATAGTTGCGCTCGAGGACCAGCTGGAGATCGCGAATGTCGAGCTGCGGTGACTCTCGAAGCTTGGCCAGCTTGCACGCGTTGCTGATGACCGTATCGACAAAGTCGTCCGCCATCTGAAGGACAGCCTGGGCTTGTTAGCAACGACGATTTTCGAGGGGTATGTTCAAATATTACCTCTTCGACTTCTGCGGTCAAGGCTTCCTCCGAACCGCCGGTCACTTGACGCACAAGCTCGTCAAGCTTGCGCTTGCTAAGAACGCGATCATTGTCACCTTCGAGCTGGAATGGCGGCATTCTGGTGATGACGGGTTGACCCATTGGGCCCGGGGCGCCATTTGTGGGACCGCTTATTGTAGGGCGAGCTGGACCCATGGGGACAGGACTTGGTTGAGAAGTATTGAGGTTGCGCGGAATAGGCATCTTGGGGTTGTTCATCTGCTCGCGCTCGCGGCTTCCTGGGGTGTGAAAGTTGCCCTGGCCTTGCAAAGGTGTAGCGGTGCGCAGGCCGGCGTTATCCGAGTATGATCTTTGCGCGGCGTTCACTGCGTCCTGGTGAGAAAGTGGAACCGGTCGGCCAGCGTTGGAAGTCGCAGATTGAGGGTGTGGTGAATTGGTATTCTGCGCATGCGGCATACCATTCGCCTGATGCGGGTTAATTTGCGGGCGCGGAGGTTGCTGGTGCGGCTGCGGCTGTCCCGGTTGCGCGAATTGCGGGTGCTGGTTTGGCAGCTGGTTGTGCTGCTGAAGGGGCGCGGGAGGCTGTCGCATGGGCTGCTGCTGGGGCATCGACGACGCTGCCTGTGCGCTCTGCTGCTGCTGCTGCGGTGGTGGCTGCTGCTGCTGCGTTTGCTGGGGACCGCCTTGCATGTTTCCGAATTGTTGCGCAGGAGGTGCTTGGGGAAGTTGCCCTTCGACTTTGATTGCGGGTTCCGCTTTTATGTTGGGCTGCGAGTTTTGGCGCTGCTGCTGTGCGAACTGTGGTTGAGACGGCGGTTCCTGACTTTGTTGATTTTGTTGCTGCTGCTGTTGAGCGCGCCGCTGATCATGCTCCATTTTGTTCTGTTTCTGCTTCTCTCTGAAAGTATCAACAAAATCCTTCGCCGCATTGTACTCTTTTTGCATCTGGGCCTTGTTGTTGGCAACCTCGGGAGGTATCTCCTGTCCAGACTTCTGCCTCTGTTGCACCATATTATCTAGCATAGCTATTCGGCCCTTGGCCTTGTGTTGTTTGTTCAATGCCATCAGGTAGCTGTTGCGCATCTCCTTGATCTTTGCTTCTCCTTCTGGTGTACCTGGCTGAGGTCCATTGACTGGCAGCCAGTAGGTGAAGTTCTGGACATGCTTCACGATCTCAGGCTCTATCTGGGGCCGCTGGTCGCCCTGCTGTGGTGGGTTCTGCCCTTGCGCCTGGTTCGGAGGCTGTTGCATCGCATTCTGATTTTGCGGGGGCTGCTGTGTCGGCGCAGGCTGGTTCTGTTCGACCTTCGGCTGTGGGTTCTGTTGGCCCGCCGCGCCAGATTGCGACTGTTCTCCGCCGGACGCTTGGTTCTGCTGTGCTGCGTTCGCTTTAGCTCTTGCACGGAAAGCCTGAACGAACAGTCAGTATCAAGTCACTGCGCCTGGCTTATGTGAACAGCTGACCCTCTCCTGAGCGATGAGCTTTTGAGAAAACTCCTGGAGCTTTGTTCGAGCCTGGGTGTGCTCCGGGCTCCCTGCGGGCTTTGTCGATACTGTGTTCCATAGTTGCTGAAAGATAGGTCTGTATTTCTGCTTCAGGTCTTCGTTGAGGGACTGCAGCTTAGGCACGTCATCCACCTTAAGGAGTTGCATTTGCTGCTGGCCAGTGGGTGCCTGACCCTGTGGTTGAGCGCTCATTGTGACGCCGCGGTTCACGACCTAGATATTAGCACAGTTGGTGGTGGCTGGACGCAACGAGTGTGCGATATGGCTGCGCAAAGGATGGGTTGTCTTTGTCTGTAGCAGTAGAAGGCGCAAGCGAGAGGTTGCCCGTGACGGTTGGCGTTGGCGGCCTCGGTTTGACGTTGGTCGAGATGGCGCGTGCAACCACTCCGCGAGGCTTGATCAACTCTTAGCGCGCTTTCATGTCACCATACTATTTGCAAACGCTCAACCTCATATATATACATGACACCAACTGACTTCTCGCGCAACGTTAAGGCTGACTACAAAACTGGCAACGAATGATAGCATGAGCATGACAAATTATCAACACACAGCTCATAGCCAAGACTCTGACTTGACACGAGAGACTGATCTTTGGAGCGTGTACAAAGATTGAACACTCGCGAACTACGTTCTAGAATCCAACACTACCATATACAATTGATTTTGCAGGCTTTCGTAAATTTACTTATTGCAACGAGAGTTGTTATGCTTCTTCAAACAAGGACCAAGCCGTTCTTCCACCGCCCGTCATTGGAACCCCGAAGCCACCCTCCACCCTCCACCCTCCACCTGATGGGCCCTTGCAACCCTAAGAAAGCTCCCCTTTGATTCCAATTTCGCTCTTGCACATGCACACTAGGCGAACTGCACTTCTTTCCGCTGTCTGCGGGAGACTATACAAGGAACGCGCTGGGCTTCATCGTCGAAGATCCAGATAGCTGGACATTGGAATGACAATCGAGATCTTCATAGATGATATCTTCGATGCTCCGAGCGTTGCGATCAGTTGATTGCACCTCCTGACTGCTTCGAGTTGGTCGTTCAATGGGTGTTTGAATCTCAAACCGGGTACCATAGAGCTCGTACATCTGCCCTGGTATGCGAAATACAAATATTGTTGACTCAATGTTTCTTTTAAAAGTCAAGCTATCATGGGATGACCTCAACTACCTGCCGCGGTAGGTCCCGCTCTCAACAACCCGGCACTGGCCTCCGTCTCCAAGGCAATCTTCATCTCCAGCCATGAGTGAAAATTGAGCGAGCTGCAGAAGGTCTCATAGAACGCGTCCCTAGCACGGTGTCGTTGTATTGGGCCCTGTCCTCGAATTTTGACGCTGGTTCCGTGCTTTCCCAGGCTACGAATGAAGTCGTTGACTGAGAAACTCGCATAGCGTTGGTTGCCGCCAGGAGAGATGACGTTGGTGGTGGTCAGATAGCGGTTGATCGGTGCGATGAATTGGGCTGTCAGTTCCGCGAAATGTCGCCTGATCAGTGGTCCTAGCTCGTGGGTTTGGTCACCACTCTTGAGCAAAGTCTCGATATGAGACACAACAGCATGGTCCGATTTCAGGAAACGCTTCGAAGGCATACGTGCTTCTATGCCACCGCCAGGAAGGTCTAGTAGTGCGTTGCGGCTGGACTTATGGTGGATTGAATGATGTCTTTTGACCGGTACCGGGCCGTCGAAATTCTGCAAATACAGAATGTGCGGTCGAAGCTGTTGACTTTTTTCGGTTGCTGCCACAATGCGTTTTAGAAGGAAAGGGTCTACGAAGAGTCCGTTAGTGACGCTCAGCTGATTGTGGCGCATGTGCGCGCTGTTGGTGCCCATGATGCGATGCAGCATACGTACTTGTGATTCCGATGATGAAGGGCCTAGGAGTGCCGCCGTCGATGCCTATGCACTGGAAATTCGCCTGCATTGTCATATACGGTTTGATAATACCAGCGTATGGGACTGGCCGAACAAGATCAACAAGTGAGGACACAGCTTCGCTTGCTAGTTGAGGTGACTTGGCGATAACGATCACACTCTCGCAAAGGATCAGCTTCTCATATATGACATATAGGTCGGTAATGCACGGCATATAGTGCATCAGTGTGTCCCATGATCCTAACGGCTCATAAGCGTAGATCGATGACCGCTTGTCTGATATCAGTGGCGTGGGTCCTGCCAGACCTTGAAGAGGAAAAGCAAAATGCGGAGCAATATCCAAGCTGATGATGGACCCCAAGAAGGGCAATTCTTGCCGACCAAGCGTGGGAGATGGCCAGGTGACCATTGAGGAGTAAGCTGCCTCCAGAGTGGTCGGATCACTGATAACACCGGATTCTGTCATGCAATGCAACAATCGGCTGTAAAAGGGCAGGAAGTTGTGAGCCGACACGAGTACAAGTGTTCGCTGGTTGAAACTCCGCTTCATAGTATGGTCGAATTCCTGACGGAAAACGCATGTGCCATAGAAAGTATCTGCACTGCCATAAGGGGCACGCGGCGATGATATGCTGACATCTGGTGAAGTGTTGGTGATGGTGAAGTTGAATGCAAGGTCATCGACCGTCTCAGTATTCTGCTGTTCTGGAAAGCTATTCAACCAATAAGCCTGGATGTACCAAGAAGACAGACAGGAGTTACCTGTTAAAGCAGATGGCACCAAGGTCGGCTGTGGAGAAGGATACATCTGGAGGGTATACGATCTCTATCTCCGGTCCTGGGGTACAGGGATCAACGGCTGGTTACAAGTGCAAAGAGAGGAGAGCTGCGACCTACCGACATCAACGTTGAAGTTGCACACTACGCTGGAAACATGAGCTTGATCTCGAGCTCGCGCGGACGGTCAGGGGTCTTACAAAGCTACAGCCCAGTCACAGAACCCAGAGCGGGAGACTGCGGAGTCTTGTCTTGCATCTTCAGGCTGGCGAGAGCGACGCTTAGGGTTCAGAATCTTATTCTTGAGCTTCTCCATATCGACCAGGCAGGACTGGAGTAGAATGGAGTCGGCGGACCGGACGGGGATAGCTCAAGCTATGTGGGTAGAGGGCACGCGGCACTGGAGCACATGGTGTGGATGAAGCAGTCTGACTAGGCGTAGAGTCCAACGGAGCCGTAGTGCGTCATGCCATCTCCTCCGAGCGAGTGCGCAGCTCGGTGACGATGTATATTCTCTTTGGGCAGCACAAGGCGCAAGGAGGTGTTGCTGTTATCGATATCGGCGGCACAGGCGTGGGACCGCACAAACAGGAGCTATGACGTGCAGACGCGCCGGCCAGTGGCCCAGCCTAAGCCGTGCAGCAAGAGCAAGCCACGACAACGGCGCCTGCCACCGCCCGTGCGAATGCTCTCGTTCTGTCAAAATACACCATAACAATAGCCTTCTTCTCGCCATGTAGGCAGGTCTCGCAGATTGCAACATGGACCCCAATATCACGAAAGCCCTGAACGACAAGCTCTACGACAAGCGGAAAAGCGGTGCCCTCGAGCTCGAAGGTCTCATCCGCGAATCGCTCGCCGCTGGAGACTTCGACAGGATACAGCGGATCGTCTCTCAGCTTTGCCATGAATATGCATACGCCGTTCACCAACCCCACGCTAGAAATGGCGGACTCATTGGGCTGGCTGCGGCCTCGATAGCGTTGGGGCCGGTGCGTATGGACGAATGTCTCATGAGGCGCGGCTGATGTTGGTACAGGAAGTAGCTCGCTATCTTGAGGAGATCGTCCCTCCTGTGCTCGCCTGTTTCACGGATCAAGATGCCCGGGTTCGATACTACGCGTGTGAGAGCATGTACAACATCGCGAAGGTAGCCAAGGGAGAAATTCTAGTCTACTTTAATCAGGTCTTCGATGCTCTCTGCAAGGTAGTACAATTCCATCATAACTATCACGCGTCCCTGCAGAACACGGCTGACAGCAAAGACGCAGCTTGCGGCCGACAATGAGCTCTCCGTCAAGAATGGAGCAGAGCTGCTTGATCGGCTGATCAAAGATATTGTCGCCGAGTCCGCGGCCTCCTACGTCTCCATCCTACACGCACCAGAAGATATCGCAGGCGAAGGTGGTTCGGATGAAGAAAAGCACGCCCATGACCTCCCTACTGCGTTTTCGCTCGAACGATTTCTGCCTCTCCTCGAGGAGCGCATAAATGTTCTTAGTCCCTTCACTCGCATGTTCCTCGTGGCATGGATAACATTGCTCGACTCTATACCTGACCTGGAGCTCGTCGCATATCTACCGCGGTTCTTAGGCGGCCTCTTCAAGTTTCTTAGCGACGAGAATCAGGATGTCTACACGGCTACGCAGACGGCCTTGGATCGATTTCTCAGTGAAATCAGGAAGATCGCGCGAATAAAGCGTGGTATAGCAGAAAGCAAGAAGAGTCAAGCAGACGAGTTCAATAAGTCCACGTCCAGCTTCCGCAGCGGAGCTGAATTGGACAGCGACACAGAGAGCCGTTCCGTTACGGACCGAAAAGGTTCTCCGGAAGAGAAGCACGATGAAGACAATGATAGCGCCTCGATAGCGATTGAGGATGACAAGTCAGCCAGCGGTGACGGTGATTGGATGCCAGGGCAAGACGTGCAGGTCGACCATCCGAAGATCCTGGAAATTCTTGTCAAGTTCCTAGAGGCGCCGTTTGGCGACAAAGGTGTGCAAAATGTGACAACACTCAGAGACTCCCACACTAATGCAGATCAGAAGCCGAGAACCATGAGATACTTCTTACGACCCTGCGATGGATCGATAGCTTCTTCGAGATCTGCCCTGAAGAGATAATGCCGTTTGTTCCAAGCCTGCTCACCTACGTACTGCCCAGAATGTCGCACGACCTGGAGTCCATTCGCCAGGCTGCGATCAAAGTGAATGCATCGCTTATGGACTATATCATGTCACTCTCCGACGATAACCGCCGGTCTGACGGCAGCACTGGCGGTCAAATACAACTACCTACATCCCTGTCAGCTCTCGGAAAGGAGCTCACTGGCGCTGAACGTCGAGATTCGAATCTGTCTGCACGTTTGCTGAAGACCGTGATTCAGGATAGAACGGACGTGAGGTCCCTTGACAGTAAAGGAACCCGGACACCTACCCCGGCCGAAGAGCGTGGTCCCTCGCCGCAGAAGATCCCCGAGCTCGACTACCAAGCGGCTGTCAACGCTCTCACTCTTCAATTCCTCAACGAACATGAGGCAACTCGCGTAGCCGCAATAGCGTGGCTGATAATGCTGCATAGAATGGCGCCGGGAAAGGTAAATCTTTTACCTTCGTCGAGGGCACAATGCTGACGTGCGACGATAGATACTATCAGTCGAAGACGGGACCTTCCCTGCCCTTCTCAAAACGCTCTCCGATCCATCCGAAGCGGTTGTGACCCGCGATCTCTTACTTTTGTCGCAAATCTCGAAAAATAGCGATGATTCATATTTCACATCTTTCATGGTTAACCTCCTGAAGCTATTCTGTACGGACCGCCGGCTACTGGAAACAAGAGGCAATTTGATCATTCGTCAATTATGCGTTACTCTAAGCGCGGAACGAATATACCGTACGATGGCGGATTGCCTTGAGAAGGATGAGGTAGGCGTAGCTGTGCAATATCTACACTCACTTCGTCTGACTGGCCTTAGGATGTCGAGTTTGCAAGCATCATGGTGCAGAACTTGAACAACAACCTCATCACAGCTCCAGAGCTAGCAGATCTCCGCAGAAGACTTCGCAATCTGGACTCCAGAGATGGTCAATCGTTCTTCGTATCCTTGTTCAAGTCGTGGTGCCACAATGCGGTCGCCACATTTTCATTGTGTCTCCTAGCTCAGGCGTATGAGCAAGCTTACCACCTTCTTCAAATCTTGTACGTACATGAAGCGAGCTTGTATCAAGTGCAAGTGCTAATTAGACCAGTGCCGATCTCGAGATGACAGTCAATATGTTAATCCAAATTGACAAACTCGTGCAGCTACTCGAATCACCCGTCTTCACCTGTAAGTACCGCACCTCATTTACCTGACATTCCGTAACATTATCAGACCTTCGCATGCAACTCCTTGAGCCGGAACGATACCCGTATCTCTACAAATGCCTCTACGGCCTCCTCATGCTACTACCACAATCTTCTGCTTTTGCAGCACTCAAGAACCGATTGAATAGCGTCTCTGCCATCGGCTACCTCCACATGGTGCCCCGCGGGTATGTTCCTACCTCCAATTTTAACCACTTGAGACAAAAGAGCTCAGAGACCGGTTCTCCCAGTGCCCCTTCCAGTACCCTTGGAAATCCCGGATCCAGCTTCGAGCGGCCGAATCGGCTCAAGGCCAGAGACGAGGGCGGCGTTAAATGGGTGGAGTTGCTCGACAAGTTCAAAAACACGCAAGAGCGGGCGCGGAAGAATGCGAGATTGGCGAGTCTAGGCGAGGATGTTGGTGTTGGCATAAGCCCGATAGAGAAGGAAAGGGGCCCGCCAGAAGTACCGCCCAAGAATGTGAGGTTGCCTGGGCCTGCGACTCACGGTAGTCGGCCATTACCAGCGGCTGCGGGACAACCGGTTCCCGGGCACAAACCACGAGGCAGCTTGGGTGGGTTGGGTAGATTTACTGGTGGTGTGGCAGGGCGAAAGAAGAAGTAATATCCTCTTTGCAGATCGGTCTATCACTATGGGGCTTTCTGCTTGCATCGTAACCGGAGTTTTGCTGTGTTTCTGGTTTTCTCCAGAATTAACATGGCGTATATACCGGTTCGGTTCCTTCAGCGATGTTTGCCTTTTCTGTAGCGAATTCCATCATCAAGCTTGTCCTTTGACCCGGACGAAACGCTTCCTTCTGTCTTCTCACTGCCATCAATCACCCAACTCTGTACTATCTTCTTGATCTCGGGTTTCTTCTTCTCCTTTTTCTTCGCCTCAACAATTCTCCTCACATATCCGCTATACACAACAACTTCCGCAATGGCTACAGCTCCGCTCGCTCCCATACTCAAACCTAGCCTCTTCGGCACACTCCAGTGCCTCGCAGCCACCCATATGAAGACCGCGCACGCCACAATAGAGACCAATACGTTGATGATGAGGATTATCTGGCGATGTACCTCCTCGTAGCTCAGCTCGTCTTCGTCGACCTGGTCGTAGGGTGTGGAGAGAGAGAAGGGCGTAGCGACGTTGGGGAAACGCTGGGAGAACGTCTCGGTCTTCGCGAACGGGTCGGGGTTGAGCATGCGGTCGTAGTCTCGGGCTTCTTCTTCAGCGCGGAGTCGGGCCATGAGGGCTTTGTATTCGGGGGCGGGCTCTTTTTTAGGCGGAGGAGGAGCGATGTAGACGGTGGAGTTGCGGAGGAGCGCATCAAGGATGGCGGGTATGTGTTCTTCGGGCCTTTTCTCGCTTGGTGGTGAGCCAAGTGTTGGTATGTCCTCTCTTCGCGTTGCGGTTTCGTCCTTGGTGAATGGCTGAACGGCGTGCTTCTTGAGGAGCTTCGAAAGGTCGATCAACTGGCCATGCGAGATGGGGTTTCCAGGCTTGGGATTTGACAGCGTAGGGTTGTCTGGCCGTTGCAACTTTGCATATTCTTCTGGCGCGACTTCCCCAGCTCTAGAAAGTGCGTGTACGGCGGTTGCCGTCATGGTGAGCAACACCATGATTGTCATGGAGATTCGCAGATGCGATCAATGTCAGACTGTGGATATCGTCGGCGTTTCCCGCCGCCGATATGTCTTGGCCCTAGAGAGCACTAATCATGACGCGCGCTAGTAAATGCTCTTCGTTTCCGATATCTCCCATTGCCAGCTTGTCGTCACTGTTTCAGCCGTAGCTATCTTTCGAACACCCTCAATTGCACCAGGAGTGATTGTGATATCTACCATCTCTTCGATGACGAGTCGAGTGCCGCGGCTCTTGACGAGCTTGGCCACGAGAAGCTCGCACGCGCCTCTCCCGCGGTGCCACTGCTCGAGCTCACGAACAGACATCACAACTTTACATCACCCTTCGCGCCGGCGAAGCCAATCGTCGTGGGCTGCCGCCGTTACTGCCGCACAGCATGTTTTCAGTCCGCCTCCGCCAGATCCAAAAGCACCCATATCAGTGGACCCGTTCCAGACAGTTGCAAAAGAGTTGAAGTTTTTGACGGGGAACATACGACAGTTGCTTGGGTCTGGACACCCGACGCTGGATACGGTTGCGAAGTACTACACGCAGAGTGAGGGAAAGTATGTGCGGCCGATGCTGGTCTTGCTCATGAGCAGAGCAACAGCCTTGACGCCAAAGATGTCGAGGGAAAGTAGTCCGCTCTCCGTCAACAGACCCATCACCAGCCCAAGCGTGCTCTCAGATGAAAACCCCTCCGCGCCAGACGCAGAGTACCCCAATTTATCCTCAATCTCGAACGACGCCGCCTACCGAACAGAAGACTCAGACATCCTACCGTCGCAGCGCCGCCTTGCCGAAATCACCGAGCTCATTCACACCGCCTCTCTCCTCCACGACGACGTAATAGACCATTCGGTATCGCGTCGCTCTGCGCCTTCGGCGAATATCGAATTTGGGAACAAGATGGCAGTCCTCGCAGGAGACTTCCTTCTCGGGAGGGCATCCGTAGCTCTTGCGCGCCTCCGCGACCCCGAAGTCACCGAGCTCCTCGCAACCGTTATCGCCAACCTCGTCGAAGGCGAATTTATGCAGCTCAAGAACACGGCATCCGACGAGCGCAACCCAGTATGGACCGAAAACACACTCACCTACTATCTCCAAAAGACTTATCTCAAGTCTGCATCACTCATTTCGAAATCCTGCCGCGCGGCTGCGATTCTAGGAGGAAGCTCGCAAGATGTCGTCGAGGCGTCGTATCAGTACGGAAAGAACCTCGGTCTGGCGTTTCAGCTCGTGGACGATATGCTGGATTATACAGTTAGTGGGGAGGAGCTCGGGAAACCTGCAGGTGCGGACTTGGAGCTGGGGCTTGCGACTGCGCCGTTGTTATTCGCATGGAAGGACGACAAGAGCTTGGGAAAGCTGGTGGGAAGGAAATTCTCTGGTGCAGGTGACGTACAGAAGGTATGTTTCTTGGGGAGAAAGCAGAGATTTTGGCTGACTTCAGTAGGCACGCGATATCGTTTCCAATAGCTCAGGTCTTGAACAAACACGCGCTCTAGCACAGGAATACGTCGATAAGGCTATCCAGTCAATAGCGTTCTTCCCCGACAGCGATGCGAAGAACGGACTAATTGAGATGTGCACTAAGGTCATGAAGAGGAGGAAATAAGTGTAAAAAGAAAGATTATGCGGCATGCTGAGCAAGCGGCTCTCTGTATCAATACAAACACCAACACATGGCGCGGCATCCGTTAGGGATGGGAGGATCTCAGCGTTATTTGAGGATCAGCTGAGGAAAACCTCGCCACCGCGACTGTTCACATGGGTGTATTCACAATTCTGTACATATACCGTTGTATCTACTCCGCATCAAGCAGGAGTGATGTGCTTCTACCGGGATAAGCAATTGAAGGTTATCATTCGCGCGTTCTCAAGCGGGGTATATAGACAAGTACACTATGCAAAAAGGTTTCAGCCTTCGGCGAATGGGTTTGGCGGGAGAGTGTCTGGGTCGAAGCCGTTGGCGGGTGTACCTGCATCTGCAGGAGGTTCCAGAGCAGACTCCGGCGGCGCAGCAGTTTCCTTCCAGACGCGCACCGTCCTGTCCATGCCTCCACTCACAATCAGCTTCTCCGTAGGATGCGTGTCAACGGACAGCACAGTTTCCGTATGCCCGCCCTCCAGCCTCTGTAGCACGTTCTTCGTGCTTACGTCCCACAGTATTATGCTTCCCTCCTCACTCCCAGAAACAATGAACGCGTACTCGTACGGCGGGTCAGCCCCATACGTTCCAAACGCGCCAGCAAGACTGTGTTTCTTGTTCGCATGGCCCTGATATGTCTTCACACACTTTCCCTTTCCTTCAATGTAATTCCATAATCGAATGCACGAATCCAATGTCCAGGCTAGCACATACTTTCCGTTCGGTGAGAAAATGACCGACGTCACCGGCGCGTTATCCTCATGGACAAGCGTACGAAGACACTGGCCTGTACTAGTATCCCACACTCTTATCAAGCCATCGTGCGAACAACTCGTGATAAGCGTGCCGTCGCGCACGAAGTCGACTCCGCCAACCGGGTCAGAATGCGCAGGCAAAGAGCGCATCACGCGCGCAGCTCGTACGTCCCAGAGGAACACGGCTTCGTCGTAGGAGCCGCTGACTAGCATATTGCCCTTGGGTGAGAAGGCGATAGCGTAGACGTAGTTATGGTGACCGATGAAAGGTGTAGGGTGCGCCATGCCTGTTGATATGTCCCATAGTCGTATCGACTTGTCGTCCGAGCCAGACGCGAGGACTTTGGAGTCGGGCGACCAGGATATGGTTGATACGCCCGCGAGATGGCCTTCGAGCGAGTGCTCGAGGGCGCCAGTTTTGGCGTCCCAGATCTTGATGGTGCAGTCTGCGGAGGAGCTTGCTATCCAACGGCCGTCGGGGGAGAATTTTACTGCAGTAACGCCCTTTTTATGTCCGCGCAATATCATAGATTGCTTATAGTGTAGTTCGGTTGGTTTCGGTGGTGGTGGGGTGATTTGCAAACTTCTCGAGCGCCGTCGAGACGATGACTGGGATCCAGACCTGGATCTTGAATGTGATCGCGAACGTGAACGCGATCTAGAGGGTGGGCTTCTCCGGTCTCTATAGTACTCTCGCTCGTCTTCGTCGTGCTCTCTGCTGTAGCGGCGTGGCCGTTCTGCAAGACAAAAAGCCGGCGAGCCATTGGGCGGAGTATGCGATGCGGAACGCTTGCGCGGAGGTGATTCGGCATCATCCTCGTCTTCCCTACGTCTCTTGGGCGACTTCGCACGGTTATCGACCATCCTGAGTGATTGTGTTGCATAAAGTCAAGCGGAACGCGCCAAACGCCAGATCGCGTGCTGCGATTATTCTGCCACGTTAGCACCTCACCGCCCTTGCAATGAATGCAAGGACCCCTGATCCCTGCAGCTCATAGCGTCATATCAACAATATATCATATTTCTGGGGCCTATTCCTCCATGTAGTTGCCCTTCATGCCCGAGGAAGCGAGTCGCCCGCCCTCCACCTTGCGCATCCTCTCGCTCAACTGCTGGGGACTTAAATACATCTCGAAGCTCCGCAGTGAGCGCCTTTCAGAGATCGGAAATCAGATCGCCGCCGCAGATCCTCCGCCTGATATCATAGGCTTGCAAGAGTGTTGGACCCAACAGGACTACAATGTCATTCGAGAAAAGACAAAACATCTACTTCCCTATGGAAAGTTCTACTTTAGTGGTATATTCGGAGGTGGACTGGTTATCTTGTCAAGATGGCCGATCGAAGAGAGCAGCATGACACAATACCCTCTGAATGGACGACCTGCAGCATTCTACAGGGGCGATTGGTTCGTGGGTAAAGGTGTTGCATACGCGCGGATCCGGATGGGACCTACAAGGAGAGACATCGCAGAGGTTTTCTGCACGCATGTATGAATCGGGTTATGGACATCTGGAGCTTTGAGTCATTGCTGACCACACTAGCTTCACGCTCCGTACGAGGCCGAACCGCACGATTCTTATATCTGCCACCGGACAGCACAAGCATGGGAAATAACAAAGCTCATGCGTGGGGCTGCCGAGCGCGGTCACCTTGTCATAGGCTTGGGAGACTTCAACATGACCCCTCTATCCCTCGCACATCGTATCATCGAGACACACTCGCCTGTGCGCGACGTATGGCGAATCCTCTACCCAGACTCTTCAATCGGCGCTGCAAAAGACAGAGTAGAGCAATTGCGCAACGCCCCAATGCCCAACGCCGAATATAACATCACCAAAAACGGTGCTACCTGCGACAGCGCGCTCAATACCTGGCGATGGAACAAGGCTCACAGCCAGCGATTGGCCAAGGGCGAAAATGTGCAGATAGAGCCTACCGTCGACGATCCCAACGCAAAGCGGCTCGATTACATTTTCTTCAGCAGTGGCTCACACCACGATGCGAGCAGCGGGCAATCGAGCGCAGAATGGACCCTCAAGGTAGCTAAAGTAGGCATGACGGCTAGGCATCCTACTCTCCACTGCTCTCTTAGCGACCACTTTTCCGTCGAAGCTACCTTGGTTCGCAACTTGGATGAGCCGCTATCTGCACCGTCAAACGGCCCTTACGCCCTCCCAGAGACTTACCTACCGATCGAAGTCTACGATGAGATCCTCGCTACCATTTCGAAATACGATGCTCGTGAGCGTACGCAGCGGCGCTTACGTCTTGGACATTTCGCGTTCCAGTTCTTCCTTACTATTGGGTGTTTAATCGGTGTGTGGTGGGTGCCGCATAACTACATTGCATTCATTTTAATGTTGATCAGTTCGCTGAGTCTGAGCGTTGGAGTTATTGATGGGTTGATGGGCGGGTTGTTTGTTGGTAGCGAACTGAGGGCGTTGAAGGAGTTTGAGTGGGAAGTGAGGAATACAAAGGATAGGGCGCTGGCGAGGGCAGAAAAGAGTGATGTGCCCCGCACGTCATGACACCGAAGGTTGCACGACATACAATGAGTGCTGAGGGTGTAGTATCGGGCCATCACAGTGTTAGCAAGATACAGTGTCAAAGCCAAGCATTGGTGTACGTTGAAGTAATGCACACCGCAAATGACCGATATCCATAGAATTATTGCACTCGACTACTACACGCAGTGATCCATGATCAGTCCGCACCAGAAGAAGTAGCTGTTACAGTACTTCAAGGAAAGGGACCACTATGTTTGCCAAGGCTGGGCAATACAATACCCAGTGACCCTTGGTAATGGGTCAAGGACTCAACCTGAGTCTCACGTGTATCACTTTGCAGACCAAACAAGCAGCTCCTGAGTTTGTGACTCGCTCAATCCTTCCCTAAATTGCCATTCCCGCACAGGAATAATAGACACCTGACAAAAATGTTGGGGCAAAATGACCAAATCTGTGGCGCTTTGTGGGTCCAAACCTATACTCGTCTTTTCCTAGGCAAGTTGCACGATCTGCAGCAGGATGCCTAGTATTGGTTCCCGTACAGACTCTACATCAGTCGAACGGATGATAATTAGGAGACCTTCATCGCTCCCTCCCATAAGACCCTTAAGTAGACACCCAGGATAAAGGAGGCGCTCGGCATGATATAGGTATGACGCAGATCGAAGTCAAATCCTTCGAAGCGGACTGTCACGTTGGGATGCTTGATGCGAACAAGAGCAAGTAGCAGACCTTCGAGGTCTGTAGAGACACGGGATGACAAGAGAATCGTGGCCCGCCTGAGCAACGAAAAACTACTTAGCCTGACACGTTTTCACAGAGCCCATCTTGCTCTACGGCTACTACACGGACAAGGCCGGACCTTACAAGTTGTGCGCGTCTTTGGAAGCAACACATGCCGTTGATGATAACGATGCAACTATCAGTGCTATACAAAAGTTCCTCTACCACCTCTCCATGGAATAAATTTTCTCTTATAGCATCCTGGCCGATCTATGTACTATACAAGGCTATCCATTGGCCAGATTCTCTGTGTGTTGAATCTGACTATCTGGGCCTGGTAGACATTAAAACAGGGCACTAAGCCGTTAAAAGTAGCTTACTAAAAAGGTAAAGCCAATAACTAACATCCTATATAAAATATATTAGCTTGAAATATAAAAATTCCTTCCCTAGTACCACAGAAGGGTGGAGGCAGAACTTTTGCAAAGCACAATCAGGTCACAGCGAGTTGATGATATAAACCTCAGCATGAATATCTGAGTAAGCGGCTGAAGCCACTGCGAATGAGTATGGCTATGTCCCTATAAATGTAAGCTGTGACTAGGCATTATACTGTCTGACCTTGAACGTGCAGCATGGTGGCGTCGTGCGAATGTTACACGAGACCCCGCACTGACGACTCCTAGCCAAATTCCTTCATCATCCCTAAGAATTTACGATACTTAATAGGTTGCCTCCTCCAAAAGCACTCCAGGGTCGATATGAATTCATACATACACACTCATCATACTGAAAATGGACTACCAGACTTCATCGACAGGTCGAGCAGTGACCTGACACTACATAGCATCAAAAAGGGCGCTGAGATAACCCACATGCAACCTCAAACACCAGATATCTCTAGGCTCTCTCAACTCAGAGCTATACTCGCCTCCCTGGCAATCCGCTTTGCCAACAATCTGCAACGCCGTGACCATAATCTTCCTCCGCAGCCCCCTCAGCTGCCCCACCTCCAGTGGTCTTGGGATCCCGTCTGGCGAGAGCTCTTTGTTTGGGCGCCCCAAAAACAATGCTATCTGTATCTCTCGCGGTACACGCATGATGAGACCGGACAGTTGTGCCATGCCAAGGCAGCTTCGAGCACAATGGGGATGGAAGGAGAGGCACGCAGTGGTATGTTGGCGTGGCACGATTGGAAGATCGATGCGGAAGGGAAGTGGTTTCTGGAGAAGTTTGAGAAGGGGGAGAGGTTCTGGGTGTGTGCGGCGTATTGGAGGGCTGAGGAGGGAAAGTGGTGGTTTGTGCAAAGACTGTAGGATGTGTAGGATAGTGAACATGGGTACTGAGCGTTCAGTTAATCCAAGTGTCTTCTTGCTGTATGAGTCTCATCTTGTACCGTAGTTCAGTCCATGCGAGATGCTTTGCATGTCTACGATCTGGAATGATTGTATTATATTATAACGAAAGCTTATGATTTTCCCGTCGTTGGCATAGTCCATTTCTAGAGAGTGTCCGATGTCTTCCAAAAGCACCAAAAAGTCGGTCGCCAAAGCAACTGTAGAAGGAGAATAAAATCAAAGTGCCAACCAGCGCCTATGCTATGCAGAATCAGATGGTCTACCATAACCCAGCGCTATGCAGTATATCATCTCTATGCCAAAGTGTTTGAGCCGTATTCCTCACCAGATTAGTAGCCGCTAGGTGTGGCCGAGGGAGAGCCAACCGAGTATCCAGTGGGAGAGCCTCCCTGATATCCGCACTTCTTCAAGCAGATGTCGACGCTCTGTGCTATGTTGACTGGAAGGTACTTGCGGAACTGTTCGATGTTCTTTCCGTCAATAGTCTTGGGGAAGCCAAGCGTGGCATTGACAACATCGGGGTTGAGGCCAAAGAAGTTCTGCGCGACCTGCGAAGTACCCGGGTCCTCATTGTTGAGGGCGGCAACAAATGTAGCGGGCTTGCACTGGTTGTTGATCTGGTAGTGAATGGAACCCTGAGGGAAGACTGTACCCTGGAACTTGGAGAGAGTTCCGGCGACTTCAGCGTTCTGGCCAGCTGCAACGAGACCGTTCTCGAGGATGTAGCCGAAGTCGACCTCGCCCTCGACGACGGTGAGGAACTCTGTGGCGCGAGGGTGAACATGCGGAGTGTTGATGCCGCAGGCGTCGAGGAAGCCGAGCGTAGTCGAGATACCCAGACCAGTGAGGATGGGGAATGTCTCGATATTCTGTGAAAAGGTTAGTCTGACATGTTTATGAATGCTAGTAGGAGAACTTACAGCAGCCTTGGTAGCTCCACCTAGTGCACCTTTGGCAGGGGTTGCTCCGTTAAAATTGAAAACGATAAGATTCCTGAGAGCATCTCCGGAGAGTAACTCCTGTCCCTTTGCAGTGAGGAGACGCTGGAAGCGCTTGATAGCCGTAGGAGCACTGAAGAGGTCGCGGAACAGAGCAGCCTGTACCTCGGGATCAGGACTAGGAGCAGCTGCCGAAGGAGTAGCGACAGCGCTGCTAGGAGTCGCCACAGTCGCAAGAGTAGACGCGGCTTGAGGGAGAGCCTGGACGGCGGAGACAGCGATAGCCGCAACGAGAGTTTTGGTGATGGTGAGCATTTTGATTGTGCTGATTAGATCGTTGAAGTAGCGAGAAAGCTGGACGACAAGGAAATAGGAAAGAGTAAAAGGAGATGAGAGAGTATGGTTTTCTTTGTTGTAGGCAAGGAGATAGTGAGATGAGGATCAGGACTGTCGTCTGTCAAGATGTCTTTATACCAACATCACCGGCTGCAACATTGTAGATGCTGACCGACCATAGCCATCAGCAGCCCCAGTCATCCACGGATACGTTTCGAGCCGGGAGATGCTGAGAGGGCTGAGCCACGACAACTGCCATGTGCCGTAGCCTCCATTTTAAGAATAAGCTTGGTTCTTAGCAAACAAAAGCTTATTCTTTGTTGACGCTGCTAAAGATATGTACGATTGGGCGCGCGTTTTGAAACGGGATGTGTTCACCGTCAGCCAGGTAGTCGGAAGCCACTGAGCCGTGGCGCTAACTGAGGCAGGCGCAGTTGACATGATGACTGACGGGCGTTAAAACGGGGAGCTGGGCATGCGCACCGAGGCGAAGGAGATCTGTGCAACCTGAAGGAGCGTGGAGTGGCTAGTTTGCTTGCAAATTGCGACGTTCTGGTATCCGCATGGTTGATGTGTCGGATACGTACTGGTACTGCACAGGTGCCGCTACTTACATTGCCGCTGCCTTCGGATGCGGCGTTCCGGACTATATCGAGCGAATAAAGAGAACACTCTGCTTCAAACGGACGCAAAAACGTGTTGCAATCATCAAAGTGTATGCAAAATCGAGACTTTGCAAAAGGAAATGTGGACATGTTGGTCGCAACAGCAAGGGCGTCTGACCTAGCCCCCAGATCCGAATTTTGGCTAGGGAGGAGGTTGGGTAAGCGACGCCCATAAATAGGCCAGATCTTAGAAACAACATCTTGCTGCAAAATCGACGGGATCTACACCTCGATATTGGTCAACGGCGCGCACGAAATCTGCTGCGCAGTCACGTCAAAGGTCATTTCCGGCGAGGAGCCAGGTGGGTGTAAACACGGTAAATTGGAACGAGGCACCGCAACACGCTAAAGATGCTCGCTGATTGATGCTGAGTTTTGAGAGAGGAAGAAAGACATGATTCAGTCCAGTCTATACGCTTCGTAACAGTCGTAAACAAACGTTATTCATAAATCGATTCCACTTCCATCCATTCCTCCACATGACAAAATGGCAACTCATCAAACCCGAACGCATCGTCGAGTGTGAATGCATCGTCGGAAGGAATCGATGGCGGACCTTGTACTTTCTTGATTACGATTCCTCCATCTTCCGGTTCCTCCACCTCCGCGATATTGTTGATGTTTGGAAAGCCCCCGTCCTCAAAGATCAAAGAAGAACGATCACCGGGACCACGCACCCGGCGGCGTAGACGGCGGGCTGATTCGTCGATGTCGTCACACGGGTCGTTATCGGAATAGCTGCTGTCGCCCTCGACACTCATGCTGTAGGTGCGCTTGCTCTTGTACATTCGGGCGCTCCATCTTTTCTTTTTCTTCCAATCCATCCGTTGCCTTAGCTCTTCGTCCTCGGATGAATCATCCGCGAGGTTGATTTCCCTGATCTCGTCGACAATTCCACTATCGTCTAATCTTGATTTACTTCTGTCGCTTTTCGCATCTTCACATTGGTCCGGCCGCACCACTTCTATGTCGCTATCATAGCCTGGCTCGCTGTCCAAGTATTCGAGTATGAAGCTGATGTCTTCTTCTTCGGCTCTGCGGAACGGCTGAGCGTCATCATATATGCTCTCCTCATCGGAGGCATCGTCGTTGGAGTCTTGCGGAGTTGTCGCGCAAGCAACAGATGCTGTTGACGGCCGAGAGGAGGCACCCCGCGACTGTGGCCTGGTGAAGTGGAATTGCGGTCCCTGTCCAATGGGCTTGATATGCTCGAGCGGCGGGGATTGCGCACTGTGCACGACGCCCATGCGCTTGTAACTGGACGGCAGGTGGTCGTCTTTGTGGAGAAAGTGGGCGTGAGAGCGAGTGCCGGGCGTCATGGGCGGCGACGACGGGCCGTTCGCAAATGTGAAGATGGGCGGGCGCTCGGTGGTCTCCATGACGGGGTAGCGGAGGTGGTGGTGTTCACCGAAAAAGCCCCGCGAGGCTGCAAGGCGAATATCAAAAATGTGATAAGGTGCTCACAAAATTTAGTCGAAAGTTCCAGCGCTCAGGGAATCAGCTGCCGGTGGACGAGAGGTAAGTGTGTTATGTGAGGAGAGAGTTTGGCAGACAGTATCATTTTCTAGAAGTGGTCTGGAGGTGCTTTGGCAGCGAGACTGAGCGGCCAGTGGAGGGCGGGCAGGTGGGAGCGTTTGACAGGTCAGACCCTGCACACCTGGGCTTATCGTGCGGTGCGGGTGGAGGAGAGAAGAATGCTATAGGCAGCAATGCAGGAATTGCAGGTCGGAGGCCAGATTAGCCACAGCGTGCTGTCAGTCCGAAGCGGTGCGAATGCGGTGGCCGAATGAGCAGGGCAATGGGGACGAGGGCAGAGAGGGCGGGCTGCGGTGCTCCCTTGTGGGCTCGTTCTGACGGGCGGGACACGGGCAGTTATTCACTGCGTTCCACGCTGAGCTGGCGGCACCGGCGCGCGACAAGACTCGACTGGTTTTTCCCTGCTCGTCGCTATGTGTTCGCCAGCGATTAGCGGCGGGGGCCTGCCAGCGTGCAGCGCAGACTCGAACAATCTTACCTTGCGTCCCAGACGGCCTGCGTGCCCAATGGCCTCACCGCACAAAATTAGACTGCAGGGCTGCCGGGGCCTGCTGGCATCCAGCGAACAGCTGGCGGGGCGGCGATTGGTGACTGGGCGGGGCAGCCGCTCTGGCGACCCGCAGGGCACACGGCGGAGGAACGTGTCGGCGGCAATGAGGCTCTGCGGCGGGATGGCAATGCGAGTCGACTGGGCGAAGGGCTGCGGATTGATGCCTGAGGATGCCTGAGGATGCCCCCAGCATGCAAATGCCCATCGTGCCTTGCTGAAGGGGGGACGTCGGACGTTCCACGTCACGTGAGGCGGGGAACGGAGGTAGCCACGCTAGTCCTGCTCGGGCAACGCGCCTTCCGCACTTCCTCCGTGGACACATTGAACATTTGGCGAGTACACAGCTCGAACACAGGCAGCAGCTCCGCAAGCAACACGGCGCCATCTCTCTCGTTTCCGTTCCCCCTCCTCTCCGCGGTCTGCTGCCATCGCCCCTCCCCATCGAAGCCGTCTCCCGCGCCTCTGGAGCTGCGGCTGCTCCCAAACTTCCACCATGGCCTCTTCCCCATCCATGTTGACCAAGGTATGTAGCTAGCTCCCGCACCTGATCACACCGACTGACCGCCTGCAGTTCGAGTCCAAGTCGTCGCGGGCAAAAGGCATTGCCTTCCACCCCAAGAGGTACCTCCGCGCCTCTGCTTCCAGCCTGCGCCGCTGCTGACCGCCTCAGACCATGGATCCTCGTATCACTACACTCCTCGACCATCCAATTGTGGGACTACCGCATGGGCACCCTGATAGATCGTTTTGAAGAGCACGACGGGCCCGTTCGCGGCATCGACTTCCACAAGACACAGCCACTGTAAGCATAGCTGGTGCCGTGCTCCGAGGTGTTGATACTAAGAACTGGCAGATTCGTCTCCGGCGGCGATGACTACAAAATCAAAGTCTGGTCGTACCAGACTCGCCGATGTCTTTTTACTTTAAATGGGCATCTGGATTACGTCCGCACCGTTTTCTTCCACCACGAGCTACCGTGGATCTTGAGTAGCTCCGACGACCAGACAATTCGAATTTGGAATTGGCAAAACAGAAGTTTGATCTGCACCATGACCGGGCACAACCACTACACCATGTGCGCACAATTCCACCCCAAGGAGGACCTGATTGTCTCCGCCTCGCTCGACCAGTCCGTCCGCGTCTGGGATATTTCAGGGCTGAGGAAAAAGCATTCCGCGCCGACGTCGGTGTCATTTGAGGACCAGATGGCGCGCGCCAACCAGAACCAGGCCGATATGTTTGGGAACACAGACGCGGTTGTGAAATTTGTGCTCGAGGGCCACGATCGAGGTGTGAACTGGGTGGCATTCCACCCTACCCTTCCGCTTATCGTTTCGGCGGGTGATGATAGATTGGTGAAGCTGTGGAGGATGTCCGAGACTAAAGCATGGGAGGTGGACACCTGCCGAGGCCACTTCCAGAACGCATCTGCGTGTCTGTTCCACCCGCACCAGGACCTCATACTGTCCGTTGGCGAGGACAAGACCGTGCGTGTATGGGACCTCAATCGCCGAACCTCAGTTCAATCATTCAAGAGGGAGAACGATCGTTTCTGGGTGATTGCTGCGCATCCGGAGATTAATCTGTTCGCAGCCGGCCACGACAATGGAGTGATGGTGTTCAAGCTAGAGCGTGAGCGACCGGCGTCCGCGGTTTACCAAAATAACCTGTTCTACATTACCAAGGAGAAACATGTGCGCTCCTACGATTTCCAGAAGAACATCGAGTCTCCGTCTATGCTTTCCTTGAAGAAGCTCGGCAGTGCCTGGGTCCCGCCTCGGACCCTCTCCTACAACCCCGCCGAACGATCTATCCTCGTGACCTCTCCGGCCGACAGCGGCACCTACGAGCTCATTAGTCTGCCACGCGATGCATCGGGAGCTGTAGAGCCCACAGACACCAAGCGAGGATCTGGTACCTCGGCTGTCTTTGTTGCCCGCAACAGGTTTGCAGTGTTCAATCAGCAGAATCAGCAGATCGATATAAAAGATCTGAGCAACTCCACCACGAAAACGATCAAACCCCCCCACGGAACAACCGACATCTATTTTGGCGGGACCGGTAATCTGCTCCTCATCACGCCGACTTCTGTAGTTCTCTATGACATCCAGGCCAAAAAGAACCTCGCTGAGCTCTCTGTCAACGGCGTCAAATACGTTGTCTGGTCGTCTGATGGTCTCCACGTTGCACTATTAAGCAAACACAACGTAACTATCGCTACTAAGAACCTAGAACAAGTGAGCACACTTCACGAGACTATCCGCATAAAGAGCGCTGCCTGGGACGATGCTGGTGTTCTCCTGTACTCCACGTTGAACCACGTCAAGTATAGTTTGATGAATGGAGACAATGGCATCGTGCGGACTTTAGAGCACACAGTCTATCTTGTCAAGGTTAAGGGGCGCAATATCTACTGCCTAGACCGAGCAGCGAAACCCAAGGTCCTTCAAATTGACCCTACGGAATACCGCTTCAAACTCGCATTGGTCAAGCGAAATTACGACGAGATGCTCAACATCATCAAGAATTCGAGTCTCGTGGGGCAGAGCATTATCTCATACCTACAGAAGAAGGGCTACCCGGAGATTGCGCTACAATTCGTTCAAGACCCGCAGACGCGCTTTGAGCTTGCGATTGAATGTGGAAACTTGGATGTCGCCGTCGAAATGGCCAAGCAGCTCGACCGACCCAAGCTCTGGCAACGTCTCAGTGTCGAAGCCCTCGCGCACGGGAACCATCAGGTCGTAGAAATGACGTACCAGAAGCTTCGGAATTTCGATAAACTTTCCTTCCTTTACCTCTCGACGGGAGACCAGGAGAAGCTGAAGCGCATGGCTAAGATCGCCGAGCACCGTGGCGATATGACTGCTCGCTTCCAAAATGCTCTCTACCTTGGCGACGTGCAGAACCGGATTGAAATGTTCCAGGAGATTGATCTATATCCCCTCGCATACGCTACAGCCAAGGCACACGGTCTTGATGAGCAAGCTGAACAGATCCTAGAGGCCAGCGGCCTTTCCGAGGACCAGATCAACCTACCATCTTTTGGATCTCCGCTTACGCCGCCTAAACCCATTGTTCCTACGTACAAGACTAACTGGCCGACACGTGCTGCATCATCTACAGTGTTCGAACGGGCACTTGCCGGCGAAGTTGAAGGCAGTGCCGCAGAAGAGCCAGCAGCTAACGGCTACGGGGACGAAGATCTTCTAGGTGACGCCGAAGCGCCAAGTGCCGCTGTCGGTGACATTGGCGGCGATGAGGAAGATGACGTTGGTGGCTGGGACATGGGCGACGATGGCGAAGCTGATGCGGAGGATGATTTCGTTGAGGTTGAGGGTGCAGAGACTGGGGCAGGCAGCAGCGAGGCAGATTTGTGGGCCCGCAACTCTCCTCTGGCTGCAGATCACGTTGCTGCAGGCTCGTTTGAAACTGCTATGCAGCTTTTGAACCGACAAGTAGGCGCTGTGAACTTCGCACCGCTCGAGTGGCGCTTCGAAGAGATCTACCAAGCCTCGCGAACCTTCCTTCCTGCCACGCCTAATATGCCTTCGATCGTCAATTACGTTCGAAGAACAGTCAACGAAACCGACTCGCGAAAGATACTACCCATCATACCGCGTGATCTAGAGTCAATATTAGCGAATGAGCTTCCAGCTGGAAAATCAGCCATGCTGAAGAACAAGCTGGAAGACGGTGTCGCTGTCTTCAAGCGGTTACTACAGCTGTTGATTGTCAATGTTGTTTCTTCGCAAGCACAGCTCTCAGAGGTACGTTGCAAGTCATATGGTGATTAGCTATACGTCCACTAACAAGTTCCATAGGCTAGGCAAGCAATTCACACTGCCGCTCAATATGTAATCGCCATGTCCATCGAATTGGCGCGAAGGTCTCTGGTCCAGGGCGCGACTGACATCTCTGGTCTCCCCGAACACACGAAGAAGCGAGCACTCGAGCTCTCGGCATACTTCACAGTTCCAGAGTTGGAGGGGCCTCATAAATCTCTCCCACTCTCTGCAGCAATGAACTTTGCCAACAAGAACAAGCAACTGAACACTGCGCTCAACTTTGCCAATGCCCTTCTGGATCGCACCGCCAATGCGAAGCTAAAAGAGCAGGCGAAGAGGATCAAGACGTCAGCAGAGCGGAATCCTAACGATGCTGTTGAGATCGACTTTGATCAGTTCGCTGACTTCGATATCTGTGCTGCGTCGTTCACACCGATATACCAAGGCAGTCCATCCGCAGCGTGCCCCTACGACGGCGCCAAGTACCACGCGAAGTACAAGGGCACTATCTGCAAGATCTGCGAGGTGTGCCAAATTGGCGCCCCCGCGAGCGGGCTTAGACTGGTGGGATGAAGTGATTAGTATCCCGTTGTGTTTGACGATTTTGGTCTGAAGCCTTTTGGAATGTTGTAGCGTATGATGTTAGATTTGGCCTACGTTGCTAGGAACAAGACTCTCTGCCAAGCCAGAAGCGAAGCGGCGAGACTCGGAAGACAGGCGCAGATACCTGTTAACAAAATGCCATGAGATAATGTTCACGCACACATGATGTTGAAGTGTTGTCAACTCTCTGAGTCTATACCATTGAACGACTCCAAAAGGGCATACGTTACCTTGAACACCCATTTGTAAGTCTCCTTCGAGATAACGCACGCATTATAAAACCAGTAGATGATACTCAGCGATCATATGTTGACTCCATGTCCTGCGCTCACACCAAGCGTTCACCTGACGTAATCATAACCCGCGCACCCGTTCCGCGAACAAGGGTCCGCCAATTTTATTAGCCGTCTCTGCCCCACGTTGACTCGTTCAGCCAGCGACTCATTAAGCCTTGAACGAGCGAAATCATAAGCACAACACGCATATACTCGAAGTCAGGAAGATTGGCTCCTTTCTTCTCGAGAATCTTCTAGGGTATTTCCAAAGATACAATAATTGATTCTAGCACGCTTCTCTGAAAGCATTCCACTACCCCGCCATGGCAGACCCGGTCGTTGCCATCCAGGATGAGATCGCCCTCCTGGAGAAAAACCTCATTGAGTTGCAAGACCAGTTGAAAGATGCAAAGTCGCGGTTACAAAAGGCGCAGTCGCACGCTGTAGATCGGTCAGGACAGCAAGAGATGAGCAAGGAGGACCGCCTAGCGCTGATCAAAGTTAACCTGAAGGAGGTGCTTAACCCTGAGATCATGGAGGCGGTTCTCGACAAGGGGGATAGCCTAAAAGTGTACTGGGGAACTGCAACAACAGGCAGGCCACACTGCGGATACGTACGTTATGTTGTCGCGCAGAAAACGCTGGTCGTGTGCTGACGCGTTGTAGTTTGTACCTGTCCTCAAGATCGCTCAATTCCTTCGCGCCGGCTGCCACGTCAAGATTCTGCTTGCAGATATCCACGGCTTTCTCGACAACCTTAAAGCACCCATTGAGCTGGTTAAGTTCCGCGCCGAATACTACCGCTATGTCATTACCGCGCTGCTCAAGGCCGTCAACGTCCCCATCAACAAGCTCGAATTCGTGCTCGGCTCCTCCTACGAACTCGCTCCCGATTACATGATGGATCTATTACGACTAGCCAGTATAACGAGCGAGCACGATTCGAAGAGGGCGGGTGCTGAGGTTGTCAAGCAGACGGAGAACGCGCCACTTAGTGGGCTGATCTACCCGCTCATGCAAGCACTGGATGAACAGTACTTAGACGTAGACGTGCAGTTCGGTGGGTTGGACCAGCGCAAGATTTTCGCTCTTGCGAAAGACGTACTTCCCAAGATTGGTTACAAGGAGCGCGCGCACTTGATGAACCCCATGGTGCCTGGTCTCCAGGGAGGCAAGATGAGCGCAAGCGACCCCGACTCCAAGATTGATGTGTTGGACACGCCTGATGCCGTGCGCAAGAAGCTCAAGAAGGCGTTCGCACCGCCGAAGCAGGTCGAGGAGAACGGCGTGCTTAGCTTCGTCGAGTACGTGCTGCTACCCGCTGGCGAGCTGCGACACGGAACACCCAAATTTGTTGTGGAGCGAAGAGAAGGCGAGCCGCTTGTGTACACCGACATCAAAAAAATGCAGGAAGATTACCAAAACGACATTGTAAGAGCCCTTTCGAACCGCAGCTTTGCGTAATCATGCTTCTAACTTTCACAGCTCACACCCCAAATGCTTAAACCTGCCGTCACAGAAGCTCTTATACAGCTGCTTGCCCCTGTACAGGAGGCTTTCCAGGCTGACAGCAAGTGGAAAGACATCGAGCAGAAGGCCTACCCTCCACCGCCTACGGAGAAGAAGAAGGAGAAAAAAGTGAAGAACAAGGGCACTGGATACCCCGGGGCGGCAAAGAAGGTGGAAGCTAAGCCGGATGGCCACGTCGAGGGTGCAGACAAGGCCGCAGTTGATCTCGGGGTGAACGGTGGGGCGCAGGCGATAGAAAAGCTGGGATTGGAAGAAAAGTGAGATGTTAGACGATAGCTCGCACCGGCAGGAAAGTCGAAGTGACCTACGTTACGCAGCTTTCTAGACGCGAAAGATGCTCAGCGTGTGTAGGACAAACGTTATCGCCAGCACAAACTTACATAGACGTTCGACACAAAGCATCGAAATCAACAGTATTAAGTCGCATTGCAGGCTGTCGCTTTGGCAATTGCTCGTCACTCAGAATCCTGCCTTGGATGATCTCATTTCGTACTTTCCATTTAAGGATCGATATGCAGTCAACGTACTCTCGCTAGACGAGGTACTTAGCAAGCACCACCTGATGTGTGGACAGTCCAAAGTGCAAGAACGTGGTGTGAATAAGGATTTTCTCGGGATCCTTGATCATAAGGCTGTTTCGTTCCTGGTCACTGTCGATCGATGCGTGCGGCAGGACAAGAACGAGCACTGCCCCAAAACTTCAGCCTGTTCATGCGTATATCCTTCTGTAGACAGTGACGTGACTATCTTGTAGGTCTATCAACCTTTCTATGTCTCCTCGTCCCTCCGAACAGTTGCCACATTGCGAAAATGTTGGACGTAGAACAAAGCCTAGGTGAGCTAGACTAAACCTCCTTGTTCAACGTTGAGGTCCATTAGTATCAAAAATATCCGCTCAAGCAACACTACAGAATGTGATCTTCGTACCAATACTATCTTGTAAGATCCTTTTCCCCATGACACATACTGGGGCTTTAGTGATGCACGGATTGGCTCTGCTCCTACGCAGTAAGTAGGCGGTCGTAGAACCAATATCAAATATGTCGTAAGAGGAACGTTAGCAAAAGACGCTATGCTAACTCGGCTCCCGGCCTTTCCCCTCATCAAGACTTAACAACTCTGTGCCAAGTCGTATGGCATGTACAGCCTTGAAAACCTCTTGTTGCACCGCCACGGAAGTAACAGGGCATACGGGTAAATTGATGAATCCACCAATAGCAATGAGTCTTGAGCATTACAGCGGACAAGGGCCTGCGCCACGCTAGGCTACCATACCCTCAGAAACTCGTGTTCGGTGAAGCGAGATGACATTGATGCTCTTACTCGCGCGGATAGGAATCTCGGATACATAAGACCTAAGCACCCATGGAGCTTATGAATAGCGCTTTGGTTCGTGCTGCTGCATAGAAATCGAGTGTCTGAGGATATAGCGTTCAGTGTTGGGTCGTATCATCCGTTGTAGGACACGCCCCCGAACCAAGCATCATGGCAACACGCGCAACGCTCCTCTTCTCGCTTCTCGCAGCAACCGCATGCGCAAATATCACAACCTCCTACTTCCTCCCCAACGTTAGCTTTGGTACCAACAGACTCCGCTTCGTCGGCTCTGTTGTCAACGCATCCAACGACCGCGTGACTCTCGCCATGGCCCTGGACAACGACCCAGACTACACCGACAACTTCGACATGGCAACGGTAACCTATACGTTCGGCTCCACAATGTTCGACTTCTCGACAGCCGATTTCATCAACAGAGGTCGATCAGTGTCAACAGGAGGGGATGCGTACAGCCTCAAGTGCGATTTCCCTTCCACCGCCTCAACGGCAGACTGTACCATTTCCCGTGGCCCAGAACTCTTGAAAGGAGCATGTGCCCGAACGAACTACAGCGAATATCCGGAAGAGCTGCGCAGCGAACGAGTATTGACGCAACTCTATACGTTCAGCGACACAGATACTGCGGGCGTGGAGACCATTGTGCACACGTTTCCAGGGCGGAATTCCACGACGCCGATTCCAGATTGGTGCAGCTCTGAGACTGGTCGGTCGAAGATATCGGTCCCCAGCAGCGCGTTGGTGGACACGTACCAACCGGCTAAGAGTTCTTTCAACCAGTACCAAGTCATCCTTACGGCTGGCGAGGAGAAGCTGCCGAGTGCAACTACGGGTGGAGTTGTGAGTACAAGTGGTTCAACGCCTACAGGGACAGTGGGTTCTGGGACAGGGTCTCCGGGTGCTGCACCGATGAAGACGGTAACACCAGCGTTGGCTGGGTTGGGAGCTGCGGTTGCGATGCTTCTATGAGCTTGAAGGACATGCTTGATCAGCAAAGTTATGGGCATGAACACCACTCGGGCACGACGTAAATCACTATGTATATACGCGGGGTCACGCGTCAATTTAATATATACACGTCCAAAGTAAGCGTGTATGAAGTACTCATGTCCATGGTACTAAACACACGAAAGCTGTCGTCTCTCTTAGCCGGTAGCTGTATGGGTTACCCAAGCAAGACTATCAAGCGGTCAGTTAATGTGATGTATACTTCCGGAGCCGTAGCAACGTACCTTCCCATCCACGCTCCTGCATGATCTCAATCCAATGCAGATTTCCCTTGACGGTATAATCGACGTTCCCGCTCCTAGTGATCGGATCTACACCTTTCTTGAATGCAATCGATATTGGGAAATCCGAATGCGCAGTCGACCTCCTCGTCGGAGACCTAGCTTTCTCTCGACACGTTCCCGGTGAAGCCTTGTTTGGACCTACCATGAGACCAGCAATCCCGCCAGCACTGGACGGGGAGAAGCCGAATGTGGCAGGGTCTGGACTGTTCCGAGCTAACCATTCGGAGAAATGAGCATCTCTCCTGCGCCAAACTTCTTCCATAACGTCTTCGCAGCGGTCGATAATACCATTGACCATGCGTTTTCGCATGATATTCCAGCGGTCGCGAACGAACTCTCGGTCTTCTTCTTCGACAGCCTCGGTGGCGGCAACCATAAGAGGATATGTGTGGACGTTGATTGTGGCGGAGTTGCTAGGTATGGTGGCAAGATAGACAAGTGTTTTCTGACCTAGCTCTTTGTAGGCGACCAAGCTGGGTAGCTCGGGGACAGCTTCTTGGAGTAGCAGAAGTGTGGCCCACCTGTACGCTTCAGCTGTTTGGATGGCTTCTATCATATTGGATGTGGGCTTCGCGACTTGTTCCAGATCCACGGCTGGAGACCAGTCTTCGATCACGTGCCTGAGCTCTATGCCTTTGGATATGATGATCGGGGAATTTCGTCGTTGATTACGTGTTCGAATTGTGGCGATTAGATCTGCGACCCGGCCGATGATGGGAAACAGCGAAGCCGCATAACCCATGAGCGGGTCAAGCTCCTCTCGAATTGCTAGCGGACCTGCGTCAGTGAAGAAATGTAAGAGATCTGGATCTAAGCTTGGTCCACAATCAGATGTGAGACGAGCTAGAGTATCCATATAGATCCATGTGTTCGCGAGAAACCTGAGGCGAGCTGAAACTGCATCGTCAGATGGTTGGGATAACTGAAGCTGTGAGATAGACTGTTGCAAGAGGATCCTTGCGCCTTGTATGTGCGTCCGCCCCGTCGAGGATTTCTGGAAGTCCCACGCTTCAGCAAAACCCAGCGCTATGGTCGCAGCAAGCGCGGTATCTATCTGAATCTCCCCATTGCTCAAATCTGCTGCAAGTTGCTGTGTGCTTTTGCGCGCATGTATGAGACCCTTGTCGCGGGCGTTAGGCGTATACTTGCTCTGCATCAAAAATGTCATTGCAGCTACAGCATGATAAAGCGCTTTCGACTCTTGCGTCATGGGCCATATCATAGTACGCCAAGGATTTCTGTCTCTGTCTTCCCATATCGAGAGTACAGTAAGGCATTCTTGGTGAAAAAGAGACTCGACCTCTTCCCGGTCATCCGCTTCGATCTCAATGTTCTGAAAGAAAGGAAAATTTGGGACGTTTAATGAAGGTGAATCCGGCGAAGGCAGAAAAGAATCAGGATTGACGTTGTCCGCGCTCCCGAGTGACCCTTCTGGGCCATGCCCATTTTCCGTGCTGGCCTCTTCCATGATCTGCTCCAGTGTCTCATTTCCGTCAGCAGCAGAGGGAAAGTCCAAATGCGAGAAATCCATCCATGGCAATGTACTCAGGTCAAAGTCGGGCAAAGGAATGTTGGACACATCCTCTTCAACCCAAGGCCAGAAAGACAAAGGCCCAGTGTCTCCGGCCGCACGCGTCGGATCATCGTCTCCAAATTGATCCTCACCAAAGCGAACAGTACTCTCCGTCCCGGGTGCATCTATTCTTCCCGTTGGGGCTGAGGTTGGTGGCGATATTGCTGTAGGGGCTGGGGCTCTCTCTACGGGTCGGAAGCGGATGTCTTTCTTGTAGCCTCCGCAAGTTACGCGCCTGCGAGTGCATTGATTACACGCGGGCTTTGTTTCGTCGCACTTCACTCTTCTTGCTTTACACGTGACGCATCCTGCGACCTGTCAGTACTGGCCCTATTTCATGTCAAGCGCGTGGCCAGAAGTCTCTTTAAGCGTAAATGCTCACTGCAGCTGCAGGGTACAGCCTGCAGGGCTTGACTGCGGAAACCAAGGGCCTGGCGCTGTTCTTGCGGCCCACAATCTCACAAGACCGCAGCTGAGAAACGAACACGAACATGCCATTGCGACTCTTCGAGGCGGACTTCCGCCTTGCAGTATCCTCGCGAGGGACGTTGGGGCCCTTGGACGACTTGGGCACTAGCGACGGGAGATGAGCGGCGTCTGACGCCATGGGGGTGGGATGTAGAACGAGGTCAGGACAAGGGAGCTGTGAACGGGAAAATACACCCAGCGACGGTGCAGAGGGGGGTGGGATGTCGGTCTGCCTGGAGAGATAGTTTGCCTTGGACGCTCATGATGCCGCGAATTGTAACAAACTATTGTGTTATCGTGGGTTTCCGTTATCGGTTGAGTAAGAGCTACGCGTTCTGGGAGAGACCCCGCATTACCTATTCCCAGTCCAGGCATCACACCCTTGGGCACATGACCTGCCAGTGGCGGCGCTGGCACCGTTGGCCATCCACCGTCGCGAAGGCTAAAAGCCACGACTGCAGGGAACTTGTATGCTTGCATCACACTTAAAGCTTGATTGGCGAGTAGCTGCAGGATATATTCACCACGGCAACACCTCACATCAGGTCAATACCGTACCGAATAAGACAGACCGATACGCAGACTGTGATCTAGGACGCGTCACTAACAAGCACAAGAGAGCAAACTTGAACAGACTTGAGTGCAGGAATTTCATTTCGAAGTCCCATGACTGCGAGCGGCCAGTTCATGCACAGTGCAGAGCTGCCGAGCAAAAAGAAGCTAGCCCATAATGCCAGCCACCACGCCAGACACAAACAGGAAAAAACAAAGGCTTCAGAAAGATGGCACAAAGCCTAACCACACCGACCCATCGCCCGCCCATTGCAAAACGCTTTATAATCCAAAGTCCCAATGTGCCACCGAGAGGCCCGCCAAATGCTAGACGGCCGATAGGAGAGAGTCAGGGCGTTGTAGAGCCGAGTATAATTCACCGTCGTGCGCCATCCTTGTCCAAAACGAAAAGAAAAAGAAGCTGCTCGTCCAGGTAGGCGGAATTCCATGCGCAAATAAGTCGAGGTATAGTACAAAGGAGCATGTTCGTAAGGTACCAAGGAAAGATCTGTTGTGGGGGGAAGATGTCGGGCGACATACAACCCTCTATGGGTATCTTGAGTTCAGAAAGGGTGGTTGGTAGGCCGTGACACTGCTGGTCATTCTACAAAACATGGAAGTCCGGGGCACGAGCTTTGCGATGCTTGTTCTGGCTGCGGTGCGGGTTCAGAGGTTTGCGTTCGTATGCATCCTGCTGATTTGGCTGCTCACTGAAGGTGGTACGCTGCTGGTTGGGAAACCCACCACCCATTTGCTGACCCTGCCACCCGCCCATGTTGTTGTAACCTTGGTTCTGGTTCCAACCGCCGCCGTAGCCGTTCATGCCATTCATACCGTTCATCTGGCTAGGCATGTTGCCAAATGCCATGTTGTTGTACCCATTGCTCCAACCCTGATTCATGTTGCCACCGTAACCCATATTGGGCGGGAATCCCTGATTGTAACCATTATTCCAGGTGCCATTCACGGGACCGAAACTATTCATAGGGCCGTTCATACCCATACCGTTCATGTTTGGGGCGTTTGCCATGGCCATCATAGGATTCGCTTGCATAGGCATAGACATGGGCATATTGGGGTTCCCCTTGAACATTGCATCCATATCGGCCTGGAAACTCTGAATCAGCGTTTCAGTAGTATCCTGCGCTTGGCGTTCTTGTTGTTCCTTTTGCTGGCGCATCGCCTTCGGGGCTGTGGGAGGTTTGATGTCCGTTGGCGGCTCCTTGCGCTTCTTGGACGTGGCGGACGTGTCACTGTCAGAACCGTTTCCGCTAGCAGCTGGGGTACCCGAAGATGCGGGTTTTGCTGCGACAGTGTGAGGCGACTTGATATTTGAACCTGATGCAGGAACATTGCTACCATCTGGCTTAGGTGATTTTGACCCATCTCCATTGGTCTCACCAGCCTTTTGCGTCTCATCAGCAGGAGGCACAGAATTGGTATCTTCATTGTTAGGGGTTGAAGGTTTGGCAGCTGCCTGAGCTTCGTTTGCTTGCTGTTCCTTGTCCGCCTTCTCCTTGGCCTTCTCAGCCACGTACGCCTTAACCTTCTGTACCATTTCCTCATCCGTAGCAAGCTCATCAATCAAGACATTCTCCGTTCCACAACCAGGACAAACCAGATCCTCATCCGCCAAGGCGTTCTCAATGCACTCGTGACAGTAGGTCTTACTGCAGCAAGGCGTCTTCACAGGGTTCACGAACATTTTCTGATCTATCGGACATGCGAGACCTCGTTTCTGTGCCTCCTTGTTCACAGCCTCGGCCTCGGCAGCATGAGCCTTTGCCGCATTCGCCTTCTCTTGAAATTTCTCCCAGGTCTTAGTATCGGTCATGACCTGCACATATTCTCCTTCTGCGTTGAGCATGACTCCGCGGGCATCCTCTTCGTCTATGGGCTTCTCGACCGTCTTCAGGAAAGACCGAGGAATGCCGGTGGTTCGCTTGGGGCGAGCAACTGGCTTGAAATCAGGGTCGTCATTAGTTGGGCACAGCTGTATCCAATGGCCCTTTTGATGGCATCTATAGCAGACATAGCCAGCGGGAGGATCGTGATTAGGCACGTTTAAGGGCTTCTTCTTGTGGTGAACTTGCTTCACTTGTGAAAGTGCTTCCTTCTGTTGTTCCCAAGCCTGCTCCGACTCGGCAAGAAATGCAGCTTCGGCGTCTTGCACTGCGGCAGCACCTGTTACAGGTGCAGTAGACTTGGGAGCAGCCTTCGGTAGGGCACGGACAGGGGCTTTACCGCTGACGTAGCGGGCAGCTTTACCGTGACCGCGGGCGGCAGGTCGACGAGCTACTATAACGGTATTCGTGCGCTGTATAACCGTCGTGTCGTCATTGTATTCGGATGTTGGGTCGTCCTCGGGGTACAGGTGTAGGTCGAAGTCGGACCCATCGCCCAGGCCGGTGGCGGTGATTATCTCACGTTTCAGCTCGAAGACGGAGATGCCGGTGCCATGGAATGTAATACGCTCAGGCTCTTTTTGATTCTTGAACTTGTAGAAAACGGAAGACGACATGGTGCGCGATTCCCTGTCGGTAGGCTTGTGAGGGTGGAGTTAGACGTTTCTTCTACCGAGGATCTCACTCGGAGCGCCGGACAGCTGTCGCGAAGCTGAACTGTAGAGCAAGAGAACGCAAAGGTGAGTGTGGGAGGAGCGCAACAACTTTATTGCTATTTAAGGGCAGGGATAAGGACAACGGGCGCTGGAGGAGCGCAAGGTGGGCGTTACCTGTACACGTACGACGATCCGCGACTTCCCCAGAAGTTGTATTACTGGCCGCAAACCAGAAACCAAGCGTCCAGCGACAGTATCCAAGCTGATGCTGCAAATGCGAGCAGGTTCGTGCGAAAGTGGTGGTGTGGTGTTCTCCAGGAGTGTGGAGACAAAGAGTGAGGGAGAAAGGAGAGGAGAACGCAGCGGCAACGGGCATAAGAACGGGCAAGCGGCGGGCAGGTTGAGTCAGCGCCAAGAAAGGCACGGACCTTTAACCACCTGACTTACCCGTCGCCCGAGCGTTTACTATTCACTCTTGGTACAGTGTCTCGAAAATAACGATCAAAGGCTTTTTGAGCTCAACGGTCCAGTTAGCTCTGATGCATTTTTAGTCACATGCCCATTTTAAAGTTTCTGTACCAGAAGATGTGAATTCGAATTTAGAGCTATTGTACAAACGTCTCATTACCGTGTAATGTATCACCTACTGCTCAGTGCAGATATCTTCAGATCACCTCCCAGAAACGCCGTCAATTATAGGCAGAAAGAGTTGAATGCAGCATGATCGTTTGGACACCTTCCAGCAAAACAGCAAGAGCAGTCGCAACGTTGCCCTGACTGCCCAGGTGATAGATAATTTTCTGTCTGCCACTATGATGGCTTCAGTGCAGCCTCGTGTCTGGTTTACGTGTGTGTTTCGGACCGTTGGGCGCGTTTTGTTAGAGGGAAATGTTTTGGTGATGTGGACGCATTTGCTGGACGTTCACCCTCTGGATCAGTGGGCGTATTTGCGGGTACGTTGCTGACTTCAAACGGCGGCTAGCCGCGACCTCCTCCATAAGGATTGTGCCGATAGTTGGCGTTTCTACCTCCACCTCGGTAGTTGGCGCCGGGTTTTCCTGCGTTCTTTGGTCCAGTGGGTGCGTTTGCTGGGGCGTTACTGGGACCAGATGGCGGCTGCGATGAGCCTTGGCGGGCGCGGTTGTTGAACTTGCCGCCGTGCATGCGCTGAGCGCCTGGGCCGGAGGGAACGCCGGGCTGAGGGATGTCATCGTACATGCCCTCCCAACTGGTAGGTCCGCCCTGCCCACCAAAGCCAGCCTGTTGCTGCATACGCCGGGCTTCTTGCTGTTGGTATTTCTGCTGCTCGAACATCAGTTGTTCTTGGGCGGTGTAACCTGGACCGCCCTGTCGCTGTTCGCCACCACCCATTATGGCTTGATTGTTACCAAAATTTGTAGGCTGGTTTGCCATGTTCTGCCCTGGGGACATATTTCCGCCCATCATGCCCATCTGGCTCATCATCTGCGGGTTCATGCCGCCCATGGGACCGCCACCGTTGGCCATCATGCCCATCATCTGAGGGTTCATTCCAGGCATACCACCCATGGCGTTGGGCATACTGCCATTCTGTGCAGCCAGGTTCTGCTGCATTTGTCGGAAATAGAGCTGCATACGCTGCCAATATTGAGCCATCATGGCTGGGGTCATACCCGCGTTCTGACCGTTGGCGCCCATATTGTTCTGGTTGAAATCTCCCGCTCCACCACCATTGTTTCCCTGGTCGTTCCGGCCACCGAATTTGCCCCCACGGCCAAACTTCTTGTTGTCTTCCTCCTCTCGCATGTTTCCTCGAGGCTGAGCGCGCTTGACCTCGATTGGCTTGCCGAGAATTTGAAGAGGTCCCTGTAAGCATGCATCGACTGCAGCGTCACCGTCAAATGTGACGAAACCAAAGCCACGTGGTCGACCGGTATCCTTGTCCATCATGAGGGTAGCATCTACTACGCGACCAAATTGTTTGAAGAAGTTCTTGAAATCCTCTTCAGTGGCCTCCTGGCTAACACCGCCTACAAAGATCTTGCTCGTACGCTCTTGCTCTTCGCGAGGAATAGCCCGCTTGGGGTCGATCTACAAGCGTCAGCACGAGAGAAAATAGTTCAGGCGTCAATAACTTACAATTTTGCCATCAAGGTAATGCTCTTTGACCATGACGGTGTTGACGCACTTGGGGTCCTTGAAAGTCAAGAATCCGAAGCCTCGAGATCGTCCGGTTGCGCTGTCGCGCATCACGGTGCATTCGCTGACTTCGCCAAATTGAGAGAAGTAGTCCTTCAAAGACTCTGTAGAACTGGTCAGTTTACAACAATGAATGAAGAGCTATGGAGCCCTCGTTGTATGCATGATAAATCGAGATAACATACGCTCAGTAGTCTCCCAGTTCAATCCGCCGATGAACATCTTGCTGTGCACAATTATTAGTCAATGCAAACAAATAGACGCATGTTAGTAACACGTGTATCTCGCATGCGCATTGTTGCAACCTCGGATCTGTTGAGTTCGTCCGAGCTCAAGCATCAGGACAAAAATTTGGGGTTTGGCGTCCAAGCCCAAGCTGCCGGCAGGGTAATGGACTTCGAAATGATCATGGTGGCTTCGGCCACCATGAGCTAGAAAAGGTCTCGAGCTTCCCATGTTCGGATTATCAGTGGAGAAGCGTACGCTTTGCAAACGGCGCAGCAGTTCAGTCGCCCACTGAACAAGTAATGAAGTCCTCCGATCTTCCCGTCGACATTCAACACCCATGAGTCCCCTTCTCTATGCTGGGAGCAGAAGTAGCCAAGCAATCACGCAGACCCTTTATTTTGTTGGTGACATGTCGCTCGACGGATGCGAAGCGTGTGGCCTTAAGTCGGAGAGCAAGCGATGAGGAGTTGTCGAACAAAGCGGGAGTTTACCCCGTTCCCGGATCACGCTTGCCCTACAGTAGAGAGCCATGCGCCAAACCAAGCAAATGGGTCGAGGCAGGGCCAGTACAAAGTCGATTCCAGCAGATGGACAAGCAGCTCCGCAAATGCACAGAAATTTTCGGTTGAAGCGTCTGTGTTTTGCTATGGAGGCGAGAGCGGACTAAGCGCCCGACAGTCTTGGACTACCCTCAGCTCGTAGCTGGTACGCGCTATCTTGTACCTAGGTAATTATCGACAAAAGGCGCCGCCTGCTGAAGGCATGCTGCGATGTCCCTCGCGCGCCTGGATGCTGTTCGGCGATCTGATATGTAGAGCGGCTACTCTAGGCTAGCTTTTTCCATGACCGGAAACGCACTGCTGGTTGTATTTACTGGATGCCCTGCCACTCTGATCACATAGCCTGTGTCCACTAGGAGATCAATCGAGCTCTCGATGATCCTCGGCCTTCTGATAGCGTCCGACACGCACAGTCTTGTTGCTCGCCAGAGAGCGTTTGTACTCTCCTACAGCCCAGCCAGATCATTGAAGCCAAGAATGACCGCCGGTCCTACTAGTGCACCACAGTTCCGTGGCTGCATGGCCCATGCTTGCCATGGGGTGTCGACATGTTCCAGCTCCTTCATGTGATCCGAAATCTTCATATATCATTGGCACTGAAGCCGTACGTTCCTGTTGCGCCCGAACGTCCCATCCCGGGAAGCATCGTACAGAGGATACACTACCTGGAGGCCGTGCGATGCGCATCCGAGATACGGTTACGTGAATACGAATAGCAATTCAACTTACCCATCTTCTTTGACATTTATTGGACCATAATTGTCGTCTACAGTGGGCTCATTCCCAGAACCTTGATTTGCAGCTGCCGCAAAATTCGAGCCTGCCATTTGCGCGTCGCCATCCACGGGCGCATACTCGTCTTGCACAGCATGTCCGTCGAAAGAGCCTGGCGCGGCTGCCGCAGGGTCAACGGCGTGCTCGTTTCTCGCGACAGGTTCGGGGTCAGCCGGGGCAGCCGGTGCTGCAGGCGCAGGTGCAGGCTTCGCAGGTTCCTCGGGCTCATCGTAGCTATTGATATCAGCGGACGTGCGATACAACGTAGCGTTCGAGTCTCACAGATCGTCGAAGATGTCCTCGTCGAACGTCTCGTCAGCCATGATGGGGTTCTGTAGGTTAAAGATGTGATTGAACGATAGTTTTAGTGTCCCGGGGTTTATGCGCGCCGAGTTGGACGTGTGATTGAGGGTATTTGAAAGGAAAGGAAAGCGTCTGCGACCTGGTAAAGAGGTTCACAGAGAGGCTAGTGGCACTTTGTTGTTTGACGAGGTAAGAGACAGAAAGAGACTGAAGCCGGTGCGAATGAGGAGACGAAAGTGCGCTTGCCCGAAGCGGCCGTCATCGGGCTTGGCAACCCTCCTGCGCCGACGCCATGGTCATGGTTGCCAGTTGATGTCTGAGCCTCGAAACTCGAGCGTCCCGTACGAGGGGTGAATAGCTGGCCCGACACCACCATGGGCTCCAAGAAGCAACAACAGGTACCTCAAATATCTTTGGTCGCCTGCCCAAGCCATTGCTAATTATTCACCTAGGAAATGGTCCAGGTCGGTTCGTAGCACCCTTTGCGCCGGTCTCGTCACAGCAAGTAGACTGCTAATCATGTCTCTTGCTACCAAACAGACCGCTCCTCGTATGTCTAGCTTCCGGGTCTCAGGGCGTAGACGAGCTTTGTTGATTGTTTTGCTAGATCAGCTTCTCCCTTCTGGCGAACTACCTCGAATACCTCGAAATCACCGGACAATAAGAAGATAATAGGCGCTTCTTATTCGCATGCCGACATACTAAAGTTTGACACATTGTATGTGCTATCTTCTACATACCAACAAGACCCTATCTCACCATACAAGATCTGTCTCGGGTACAAGCTCGCGTCCACGCACCCCGCCTTCGGCGACCCATAGCCGCGAATCTAGCATCCCTGCCGCTCGATCTAGTAGTACGAGATCACCTCCACCACGCGCGACATATACTTCATTTCTTAACGAAACGCATAATGATTGGAACGATGGGGAAGACGACGAAGGCGACATCATGTTCGAGGATGATGAAGACGAGTTTGGACTGCCCAGTATAGCGAGTATGCGGAGGAAAGGCCGCCGGAAAGAACCACAAAGGGGTAAAGATTCCGGGGGGGCGGGTAGAAATAGCCTTGGATCAATTGCATGGCGGGCTATAGACAGCGGCGACATTGCCGAGGAGAGAGGCATACCTAACTACCCCACAGCAAAGAAGTCGGAGGGCAAGATACTTCGGCCACAGTATCAGGAGATATTGCGCGATCCCGCGAACTCGTTACACCTGATATCGCACCCCTCAATCCATCCAACAGCCTCTGCTAAAGAGATCGAGGAACATTCAGCACGAATATCACGGATAAATAAGTTTAAGCGCATACTACAAGCAAGTACTATATCTTTGTCGGAACTTCGTGACTCAGCATGGTCGGGGATCCCATCTGAAGTGCGCGCCATGGCATGGCAGGTTTTGCTTGGGTATCTACCTACTAGCACCGAGCGCAGGGTTGCAACACTCGAAAGAAAGAGAAAGGAATATCTCGAGGGCGTGCGGCAGGCATTTGAGCGGGGTGCAACGGGCAGCGCGGGCACTGTTGGCGGTGGTGTTACAGGAGCTTCATCCGTTCCTCCAGCGATCCGTGGACGGGGTCGCGGTTTAGACGAAGCCATCTGGCACCAGATCAGTATCGATGTCCCCCGAACGAATCCACATCTCGAGCTGTACAGCTACGAAGCCACACAAAGGTCACTGGAACGGATATTGTACGTTTGGGCGATACGACATCCCGCATCAGGCTACGTACAAGGCATCAACGACTTAGTCACACCATTCTGGCAAGTCTTCCTCGGTGCCTACATATCAGATCCAAATATCGAGTCCGGCATGGACCCCGGTCAATTACCGAAACAAGTCTTAGATGCTGTTGAAGCTGACTCATTTTGGTGTCTTACCAAGCTCTTGGACGGCATTCAGGATAATTACATCTCGCAACAGCCGGGAATCCAGCGGCAGGTCGCTGATCTTAGGGATCTGACTACGAGGATCGATGACAAGCTGGCGAAGCATTTACAGAACGAGGGCGTTGAGTTCATACAATTCAGCTTCAGATGGATAAACTGCCTTCTGATGCGCGAGATATCCGTTGAGAACACGATTAGAATGTGGGATACCTATCTTGTGAGTGCACATACCGGTCCCATCTCCAATCATTTCCGTTGACGACCAAAAGGCCGAAGAAGACGGGTTCTCCTCCTTCCACCTCTACGTTTGTGCCGCCTTCCTCGTCAAGTGGTCCGACGAGCTACGTAAGATGGACTTTCAAGAAATAATGATGTTCTTACAGTCGCTGCCTACACGGCAATGGACAAACAAGGACGTTGAGCTGCTGTTGAGTGAGGCTTTTATATGGCAAAGCCTGTTCAAAGGTAGCGGCGCGCATCTGAAAAATACGGGGTCTAAGGGAAATGGAGGCGTAGGTATGGGTCCAAATTTCTGAGTGCGGGGACCACTGTTGGATAACGAATGTATCGAACGAATGCATGATGACGAACCGTCACACTATACTATCTGACGGTGAATACATACCCATTACGAACGCTGGCATTTTTACACATAGCAAGCACGATTTGACATGTACGTTGGATTTCGTATGTTGCACTGGCTGATACACGGCGCTTACTTGCGATATCTGGCGACGACCTTCCTCCGCTTCTCAAACGCATCTCCAATTGCGGATCCACTACCCCTCGGGCCGTCCTCAATCGGTCGCTTTCGACTCTTCTCCAGCGTACCCGAAGACCCTCCCCTCTTCTGCGTCAAGCGCTCTATGCGCTCCAATCCAGCACCCAGGCCACGCCATTCCTCACCTCCGAATCCGCCACCGCGGCGATCCATACTACGCTGCTTGGCCAGATCCTTCTTCGACTTGGCAGGAAGACGAACGTAGTTCGATTCCTCGTACTCTCGCCTTTCAGCCTCTTCCTTTCGCTCGCGGTCCGACTTCGTGCGACGACCACCTTCGACAATGGTGCTTCCGATGCTAGGCTGTGCGATAGGAGCAGCTGAGAGTTCTGTGGCGACAAATTCATCGAGGGTCGCCGACTTCGCAGGTCTTCTTGCTTGTCGTTCTTCGCGGCTTTCTGTCGTAGGCATGGAAACAGGAGCAATTCGAGGTGGTCGGTAAATACCCTCTTTCGATGCCACTGTCTTGCTAGCAGCACTAATTTTGTCGCGCGCGAACCTTCCGGGCCTGGGTCCGGATATTTCCATCTTCTCATCTTCGCTCACAGAACCGTCGGAATCTGCGGCGCTGGCATCGGTATCTGCATCAGATTCTGCCTCTGCCTTCAACGGCTTCGCTTTCGCAGCCTTGCTCGTTTGCGTAGCTTTCCGGCTGGCATCATCTGCTGCTCGGATGATTCGGTCGATTTGGTACTTCAGGCGGTTTTCGAGTGGGCGCACGCCCTTCTCTAGATAGACGCGTAGCTCCACGAGCTTTTGCACCACCTCATCCTGTGGTCCCAATTCTTGCTCCTCTTTTCGCGCACGAAGCTTGAGTACTATGAGGAAAACGAGATTCTGTAGGTAAGACAGCAACAGCTCGTTCTTGACGTCGAGCAATGAGATCCCTTCTTTTGGCGGAAGTACATCTTCTTTTGGAACTGCCTCGGTGGCAGCCTGTATAGATGTGGTGAGAGTGTCGAGAAGCGACTTTAATGAGTTGTCGACCGCCATGGCTAGGGACCTACGTTGGAGGTTTCGTATTGCGAGTGCAAAGTAAAATAATTTTAGTGGGTCCTTGGCGGGACAGGGTCCGACATGCCGATCAAAAAAGTTGCAATCCTTAGCGGGCGAATTCCTGCACCTTCCGCTCGAACCGTCTTTACAAAATGGGCAAACGCGCAATTGCTGATGTGATCGCCGACGAAGGAGCTCCTGTGACGAGCGACTCTTTGTCCAGGAAGAAGAGCAAGAAAGACAAGAGCGAAAAGCGACAGAAGAACACCGCAGCCGTTCAACCGGAACCCACTTCCAATGGGACGTCTAAACTCGTGGTGGAGGAGGTTGTGAACAGTGAAGAGAATTTATCGAAGGAAGAGCGCAAGGCTGCGAAGAAGGCGAGACGTGAGGCGAAGGAGGCTAAGAAAGTCGCAAATACGCAAGAAGATATTGTCAATGGCGCTGAGGAAGACGAGGCCGTCGCAAAGGCTGCGCGCAAAGCGGCGCGCAAGGCAGAGAAGGCCGAAAAGAAGTCTAAGGAGGGAGCTGAAGGGGAAAATAAGAACGTATCAAAGCTCACTTCTGCAACGACCTCCGCTATTCCCTCCACCGTGCAGTCCTCAGCAACCATCCCGGAGCCAGCCTCCAGGACCGATGGGCTTGCGTACGAAGAGAACAAAGATCTGGCAGCCCTTCCTCAGTCAGAGATCGATTCGTACCTTACCACTAACACTGTCACCATCGATGATCCTCGATCCCAGAAGCTTCGCCCGATCATGAAATTCGACTACCTGCCGGTGACCGACGAGTCTCAACGCGCTCCTTTCAAGACATTCACGGCGCCCACACCTATACAAGCAGTGACATGGCCCGCGCTGTTGTCAGGAAGAGACATGGTTGGAGTTGCTGAGACTGGTTCCGGCAAGACCTTGGCGTTCGGTGTGCCCTGCGTGCGCTTCATCACATCGCTGCCGAAGAAGCAGCAGAAGGGCGTTAAGGCTGTCATCGTTTCGCCTACCCGAGAGCTGGCTGTACAGATCCATGACCAGCTTGTTTCGCTAGCTACCCCGGCCGGTCTTCAAGTCGTATGCGTTTATGGCGGTGTACCAAAGGATCCTCAGGTGAGGGCAATAAAGACTGCATCTATTGTTGTTGCCACGCCCGGTCGCTTGAACGACTTGATTGGGGACGGATCAGCCGATCTCAGCAGCGCACAATACGTTGTGCTCGACGAGGCTGATCGAATGCTTGACAAGGGGTTTGAAGAGGCTATCAGGCAGATCATCAGCCAAACGCCGAAGAAGCGACAAACGCTCATGTTCACGGCGACTTGGCCACCCTCCGTCCGTGAGCTTGCGTCTACCTTCATGCAGTCGCCCGTGAAGATCACGATCGGCGACAACGTCTCCGGCGAGCTTCGCGCGAATACGCGCATTAAGCAACTGGTTGAGGTTGTGGACCCTCGCGGCAAAGAACAACGTCTTCTCCAACTATTGAAACAGTATCAGTCGGGGAAGAACAAGGAAGATCGCATTCTCGTCTTCTGTCTCTACAAGAAGGAAGCCGTGCGCATAGAGAACTTCATTCGCATGAAAGGCTTCCGTGTAGGAGGTATCCACGGCGATCTCAGCCAGGACAAGCGTAGTGCTTCGCTGCAAGCATTCAAAGAGGGGCATGTTCCTCTTTTGGTTGCTACCGATGTTGCCGCCCGTGGTCTGGACATCCCGGCTGTCAAAGTGGTGATCAATGTGACCTTCCCCCTAACAGCCGAGGACTACGTGCATCGCATCGGCAGAACCGGTCGTGCCGGCAAAGAAGGCCTTGCCATCACATTGTTCACAGAGCACGATAAGGCTCTGTCTGGAGCGTACGTTAACACCGAACTCCATCTAAGTGACTCTGCGTTCTGACACTCAATATAGGTTGATCAACGTTTTGAAGGCTGCCAACCAACCCGTGCCCGAAGAGCTCCTCAAGTTCGGTACGACCGTTAAGAAGAAGGAGCACGGAGCATACGGAGCGTTTTACAAGGATGTAGATATGACGAAGAAGGCAACGAAGATATCGTTCGACTAATATGTGGGCTCATGTAGCATATTAGTCGGCGAGGTTCTCGCAGATAACTTACCTCTCGGAGCAAGCGGCGTCCAGGCATGCATTAAAAGTCTGTTTTATAGGATTCGGCATTTATAGCGGAGAAGATGCTGCATATAGACGAACGGACCGATCTGCAATATTACCTCTTTCTTGGCCGTACAGACTTTCTTGCCAATAGCATACAGCGAATGTTGAAACTCAAACTCTCGCAAGCATGTACACGTCGGCGATCCAGTATCAGGTCAATAATATGGAGACCGAGGATAGCCCGACTTGACCCGGGATTCGCGATCGAACTCCACTCGTGGACGCTTTCATCTGTGGTAGGCCTATAGCGTACCTTTCTGTTGACGAGAGCAAGGCTGCTTGATTCTGCGTAGATTGATAGGGCTCATACGTCGGCGAGGTCACCGCAGGTAGTTTACCTATCGAAGCGAGCAGCGTGCGGCGTATGTTAAAGTCTGTTCTGTGGGACAGTATCTACACCGAGTAGGAGCATAAATATAGACGAGTGTCTGATTTGAAATGTTGTCTGCTGTTTGAGTCATGTAGATCTCCATACCTGCACTGTGTGTACATTTTGTTCGTTGATCATACAGTATCAAGTCGACAAAGTGTTGACCATGAACTGATTCGGTGACTCGCCCATATATGAACAAACGTTCGTTTATATATCTGATAATCTGGCAATCTTGTAGCAGGCCCTGAATTGGACACGGGAGTGTGCTTCTGGGATCGGGCAGCTCGAGAATACCTCGTAATATGTCTTCATCTCGCCAGATAGCCAGCTCTGTCACGATGCACGCTCACTTTGCTAACTACACTCGCATTCCAGGCCACCCCATGGCGAGTAATCATCATACCTGCCTTCTGAGATGATTTGTGCCTAGGCGAAGGGAAAACGACGCTACATGCCCACGTTGCCGCCACCTCCATCATAATCGTCCGACTACCCGTCGCTCGCCGTTCGCACGGGGACCTCAAACCGCATTGCGAAGAGTACACCGCCCGAGTGGTTCAGATGTTCCTCCTTTTGGTAACATCCATGTGAATACGAGGGGCTTAGCGTACAGGTTCGGCGACCATTTGCGTGCTGTGTGGGGAAAATGCACCATGTTAGCAATCCGCAGGCTTCGAGACGGCGTAGAAGCCCGTCAAATCCTTCCTCGGCGGCTCCGCGAGACATGGATGTGTATTCTGCAACGTTTGATTGTGGACGCCGATAGGGGCGCACGGGCGGTTGCTGATTGCTGGACGATGGGGCGATAGAGGGTCGCCGATGACATCCTGACATCCAACACGGATGCATGTCTACGTTCGAGGGTGCAGGACTCACACAGCACGCAGAAATTGCGGGACGCATTTTTGGGACTATGGACCCTGAGTTGTCCGGTATTCTTCGCACCACGCCACATTGCAAAACTATCATAGTATCTGTAGCCTAGTGTACGTCGCAAAGCCTCCCCATTTGGGCGCGATCCTCGCTTGCGTACCTAGCTTCATGTTACACTCTTCCTCGCCGGGGCTGCTCATCACGATGCGGCCGCTTTACCACCCGGCGCAGCATGCCTGATGAATCCACACATCAACGAACAAAGCGCTAATATGCGCGGGAGTGGCCGCGTGTTCGCATGTTTTGGGTCGGCGGGCCAGTAGGGTGAGCGGTGGTGCGCTGGGGCTCGTGTCCTGGTTCGGCGAGGTGGACGTCGGCGACCTCGTGGAGGTGGGCTCACCGCACCAGCACCGTCGAAATCCTGCACTTCCAAATTGCGGACGAAACGCAATGGTGGGGTTCTTATATATGGAGATTGGACTGCTTGGTTGCAATGATAAGGAAATTCCTTTCACGACTTTTGACGACTGTCATCGAAGCAACTAACATTGTCCTACTGTGAACCCGGTCGTGGCGAACTCAGGCTCACTTGGAGGCGAACATTCACATCACATCGGATCGAACTTGCCAAAATCGCCCACGCCCAGAAATCTTCTCACAGCATCTCAACATCATGTGCCGTAAATCTACATGCTCAACATGTTGTAAGCTCTCTTCCCCCCTCTCCTTTCCCTTCTTCTCGCCTGACTGACACTCACCGACAGATAAAACCACCTGGTGGGGCTGCGGCAACCACATCGCCGGCGTCATGGACAACGTCCCGCAAGAAGAATGGTATATTTGTTTAGCTTGCATACAACGGACCTATGCTGAGAGGTCGCGTGTAGGTGCACTTGTGGGCCCCAGGTCGAGAGCGCCGGACAGCGGTACCCGCCAAAGGGGCCGTCATGACTAGGCTCTTGCGTGGCTCAATAAAGAGCAGGAGGGGCGGCGAGTAGGATCAAATCATACCCGCTGGTACGGGACATGGTTTATGTCGAAGGTCGGTTTTAGTCGACCAGTAACGACAGCATACATGGCGCAAGAGGATTGCATTGGCCGACGCTTCCGGTCTGGTCTTGTCTTTTGATAGCGTTCCTACTTTGTGTTGAATATACTATCTCGGTCGTAGGATGCTGCATACCTACTATACCAGTACATGCAGCAAAGTTTACATGCACCTGCATCGACAGCGGCTACCAAATCTCCTGTTCAAGTGCCCCATGTGCAGTTTGTACCAAACGTTATGAAGGTGACAAGTCTAATAAAACGCTTCAAAGAAGCTAAATGAAGCGTTTACATAGATCATGATTGAGCAGCGTACGAAGTATTAGGTGTGTGCAACTCGAGCTAAATCTGTTTAGCTTCCAGTACTACGGGACTGTGGTCCCCTAATGCATCAACATGAGTCAGAATCTGGATTATCCATCTACATAATGTCTCGTACAAATATAGTGTTGATGGGAATGTTGCCTTCGATGAGCAGATAACACGAACGTTAACAATAGGGGCATGGCTAGCATCTCCTGCTTGATGATGATCTTTGTGTGTCCAATTAATGAATAAAAACAATCGTTAGTAATTCCTGGATCCACGAAGCAGTGGAGCTAAGTTTGTTTTTGTATTGAGCAAATGTCTACATTGATAGTTCCAGTCGGTCTTTGGACATGGAAACTGGGGAAACAGGGCCCAGCAATTGTGAGAACCTTGCAATCCAGTCAGGACTTGCAGTGTAGTCCAGTGTACTAAAGGACTCATGGGAGATGTCTTCATCAGACGTGTAGAAGCTCTTTTGTGTGCAGTTCAAGTGGGGATATGTATACGCTAGCTGTCAAATTGAGGACTGTGTGGTCCTTCGCTGCGGGGCAAGCGAACGTCATATTGCACCATCGCACGAAAGCGAAAGTCTAATTGTGCAATGTCAGCATGTTCGAGAATGAATACACAAGTGTTCCAGCGTTTTTGCATGCTATATAGACACATATGTTGGTGATTGTGGCTAGGAAAGCACGTTTTCTGCGGTGATAGCTCAGTGGTAGAGCAGCGGGCTGCAGTACTGATACTCGTGGTTCCTGAAGGTCACCAGTTCAAACCTGGTTCACCGCTTTCCTATCATTTAATTTTGGTTGCCTGCCTTCTTTTTGAGCTTGGACAGATGGAGTATGATATCTCCAGCATCATTTCTTTTTGTGCAAGCATGACTTGCACAATGGCTTCAAAACAAAGTATGGTAATGAATCTGACCTTTATGAGCGTTGCAGATAACATGGAGAAGGGGGTTGTTGTTAAAAATCACGATTCCGATCACAGTGGTCCGCGTGGTCTTGAACGATATCTTCTCTGTGGCGGGACTGAACCGCTCTGTGGAAAAAAAGTTGTCAAAGCAGCTTCAAAAAAGCACGTACGGACACTGGATCACTTTGCCGCGTAGGGAAATAGCTGTAGTCTGCGCGAATTTACGCATGAGCACGAACCATATCGTGGGGTACCGTCCCCCAGTGGTTTCATGGAACGGTCCGGGACCCTGCAGGTATGTTACCTCGGCCAAGCCACGTGCTTGAATTTGTACCCCTGGCTCCATACGCAGTTTTTAGGTGAACTTCCAGCGACGCGGATTTCCTACATGACGACAGTCGAGTGGAACATAGAAGTAGTTGTATCACTACCATGGGGGTCTGGTCCAGCCGGTGTCCGCTGCCATGGTAGAGCGCAAATGACTGTTACGCAGATGATCCATTCGTTCGTCGGGTGCTCATGCCCGGATGGCGGTGTTATGGTTAACGTTTGTAAGCCGTTGGAACCCCGAACTTTTAATCGGAATCAGGGAATAGACACCCGATGCAGGAGTCAACACGGATCAAGGCGACAGGAGTGATTGCCTCAGGTGCTAAAACAATAGTCAGCCGTGAAGTTATTGATCTCTCGTGGCAGTGCGGACGTGGCAGGGATAATGTTCGGCTGGCAGACTTGAAACGGTTCGAGAAGGTCGGCTTGCTCGGGATCAAACATGAGCCTGGAAAGACAGACAGCGGGACGTCATAAGTAAATTGGCAAAAAGGACGATTCTCGTTGTGTAGGTTTGGGTGCAGGAGCTGCTACAATTGGGCGCCACTGGATGGAAGAAAGATGAGTTGGAGTTGCGCTGTCCAATGGTCTCGGAAATGTATACAGCCGCATGGATACGGGTGTCTGAGACGTGGACACGCTAGGTATAGGCGCCGCAGAGATGCAACTTAGCCCCTGCAGGATGGTTCGCGGAAACGCGAGCGAGGTTTCAGATGCTGCCCTACGAAGCTTGGCCTGGACCTACAGCCTGAGACCGGTTGCGATGTGACGATATGGGGCGACCGACGTCGCTGAGCAGCTCAAAGGCTATTCCAGAGCGTTTGTGATTTGGAATGCGGGATGGGAAGTCCAAAACGCGGACGACGCGGGCGCAGAAGCCGGCACGTTTGCACGCATGCAGGCGCAACGCTGGGGACGTGGGCGCCGTGTGACGATGTGTGGCAGGCGAAGAGCGACGGGCAGGCAGCGCACTGGGGCGGTGCAGCTGGGGCGTGTGAGGTGCAGAAATCACAGGACTGGGTCTGGAGTGATTCACGATGGAGGTCCCAATGGGAGCGTGAGACAGAGACGAGGCGGCGGGCCAATCAGGCGGCGCAGGCGGGCGGGCGGGCGAATCGTGTGTCTCCAGTCCCCAGCGGCTAGCTCCCTCTCTTGCTCGTGCGGGCGGGCGTTGCAGAGGGCTAACGACGGTCCAGTGCTGCACCTTCGCCATCGCAGGCTCGAGCGCGCGTTATAATGCCGTGACAGCTCCCAGCGCTCCTTGCGTCCATCCCATCCACCTGCATTCCGACGTGTGCTGCGAACTGCATTGTCGTGCCGCTTCAGGAGCGAGCTGCAGCGAGAGCCCCGCCATCCCACCTGGTAGTCTACCCAGCACCCGCCCCACGCGATAGCTGAACCCTTCTGCGGGCGACTCCTCGTGCACTGCCAGCGACGCAGTTGAACAGAACAGGTACGCTGCCACGTCTGCAATTCCTCGCTCCTGCCCGCGCCGTTGCCGTTCGCCGTGCGCACACAGACCGTGAACAGGGCACCAGCTCACATCGCGCAGCCCCGACAGGCCCCTCTGTGAATCGTATTCCTCCCGCCGCCCCGCTACTTCCACACTCCCCCTCCTCCGTCTCCTACGCGAACGTCGCGCTGCCCGTCGACCCACCGCCAGATTCGCCTTCCGTCCCACACACACACACACACACACACACACACACATTGTCCGCGGGCCGTAACCCGACAGTTTTCGAATACAAGCGTTTGGAGTTGCACGCATCGCAACGCAGAAGGAGCGACCCTATACACTACAGACGGCAGGCCAGACCCTCCGAGGCTGCGGCGTCTTCGAATCGGTAGGTGCTTTTCCGCTAAGACTTGAGCACTGAACGGGCAGCCCATAACATGCGTGTTACTATGTTCAAGGGCGTCTCCGGTTCATCTCCATCGCAACGGCAAGCGGCTCCGAGCAAGCTCCCTTCAAGCGCGGCCTAAAGACTCGATGATTGGCCACTGGCGCCTGCCTGATCGAGAACAAGACGCCGTCGCTGTTTCCACCAACAAACAATGGAACAACCTGCTGACACCATTTCTCCCAGACCTAGGCTGCCGTCACTGCGACAGTCTTAGAAAGTGAGCAGCAGCTCATCCCTCGACCCGCCTCGCGCACCCGCGCACACCACCCGAGAGGCCGCTGCAATGTCTCGCGCACCCACAGGGAGCGGTAGCTCGAGGAAGATCTCCTTCAATGTGTCGGAGCAATACGATATCCAAGATGTGGTTGGGGAGGGTGCATATGGAGTGGTCTGGTAAGCTCTACCAGCCAGCCTGTCACATGTCACAGTGGTTCCTGACCTTGAAACAGCTCCGCGCTACACAAGCCGTCAGGCCAGAAGGTCGCCATTAAGAAGATCACCCCTTTCGATCATTCCATGTTCTGTCTGAGAACGCTGCGAGAGATGAAGCTCCTGCGCTACTTCAACCATGAGAACATCATCTCCATCCTCGATATCCAGAAACCTAGGAATTACGAGACTTTCACTGAGGTTTATCTGATCCAGGTAAGCGAGCTTCATCCGGTGCCTAAACTCCTATGCTAATTGCTCGCAGGAACTCATGGAGACAGACATGCACCGTGTCATTCGTACGCAGGAGCTTTCCGACGATCACTGCCAATATTTCATCTACCAGACCCTGCGCGCTCTCAAAGCGATGCACTCAGCCAACGTCCTACATCGTGATCTTAAGCCTTCTAACTTGCTCCTCAACGCCAATTGCGATCTTAAGGTCTGCGATTTTGGTCTCGCACGATCGGCCGCCTCCACTGAAGACAATTCGGGTTTCATGACGGAATACGTTGCTACGCGTTGGTACCGAGCACCAGAAATCATGCTCACGTTCAAGGAGTACACCAAAGCCATTGACGTATGGAGTGTGGGATGCATTCTGGCCGAGATGCTGAGCGGCAAACCCCTGTTTCCCGGCAAGGACTGTTAGTAGTGTGACTACCAATGTGTGAACGACCGACTAATGTGTGACTGCAGACCACCACCAGCTTACCCTCATCCTCGATGTGCTTGGCACGCCGACTATGGAAGACTATTATGGTATCAAGTCTCGCCGTGCTCGGGAGTATATCCGATCGCTTCCATTCAAGAAGAAGATTCCGTGGAAGGCTATGTTCCCCAAGACCTCCGACCTCGCCCTGGACCTTCTGGAGCGCCTCCTTGCGTTCAACCCGGTCAAGCGTATCACAGTCGAGGACGCGTTGAAGCACCCATATCTTGAGCCTTACCACGACCCAGATGACGAGCCTACTGCGGATCCTATTCCAGAGGAGTTCTTCGACTTCGACAAGAACAAGGACAACCTCACCAAGGAGCAATTGAAGCGTATGTCACTGGATCCTCTGCAATCAAACTGTGCATGCTAATGTCACCCAGTCCTCATCTTCCAGGAGATCATGCGATAATCTCTTTCTCAGCCTGCCGTAAAGGTATCATCTAACTTTGCTTCACGCATATGTGGGCGCTTGGATAGACGGGGCTTGAATAACGACGTACTTATGGCCATCTGAGCGATGAGCAGGCCGAAGCTCTTATGCAGAGTAATGACCATGTGCGGGGACGGTTCTCTCGAACTCCAGAATACAAGATATATCTGGCCAGCGGTAGGAGTACTGGGTGAAAATCAAGGACCCGATTTTATTACAAAATGAATCAAGCATCATACAGTCACACAATAACGAAAGCTTCGTGAAAGATCGTCTCCGTCAAGATATTTGCTTATCGTATGACAAGGACCAGACGTGCCGTGGGAGGGAACTTCTACTTCCCAGTGACCCAAACCCTCATCCCGCATTCTCATCCTTGCAAGGCCTTGACTAGACCTTCTCCGCCATCCACTTCTCGACCTTGCCGTTTTGTGAAGAACCCACATCAACACTCCCATGCCTCTCGCTCGGCTGCTCCCTCTCAATTTGCCGAATGTCATCATGGAAGTCACCTGCAACAGAAGCCCTTATACTCAAAGAAGCACTAGGACTGGGGTACGCCAAATTCTCTAATAGAGGACTCGCTGGTAGTGGTGGGAGCTCCTCATCCGCCCTCGTCGTCGTCCCATGCGCTGCAACACTCCCCCACCACCTTCTCTGTCTCTCTCTTTCACTCAGCGCACCCATACTGTGCCTCCTATTCCTCTCCTCGTACCGCGGCAACGTGGATACACTTTCTCCCCTCACCCTCGAAACACTCTCCCTGCCCACCCAATTCTCTCTCCCCTTCTTTGAGACGCTCCGCTCAACTTTGAAGATTCGATACGCCGTGATGCCGTTAGCAACCGCCTCGGTCCGGGAAAGATGACGATTCGCGGATACAGAGAAGTGACGCGCTTCTGCTTCGTGAATGGCGGCTCTGTGCTGGCGGATGCGGGAGGTGGCGTACCAGGAGATGGCGAGAAGTAGGAGAAAGAGGAGAAGGATGCCGAGGGCGATGGCGGAGTCGCGATCTAGGCGTGTGACGCTGGTGTCGTTGGTGGTGGTCTGCTTGGGATGGTCGGAGATGAGCTTGGGGTAGGAGACGGAGGGATGTGTGTCGCCCACGGCCATTCCAACAGTGGAGGCAGGCATTTTGAAGGCATGCTGAGGGGCTTATATCGTAGGCATCGCGGATGTTATAGATAGAGGAAGGGCAAGTGGTGACGGCGAAGATGTCGTGCGCCGAGATCAGCTGGAGGGCTTTGTCCGTGGTAGCGAAGGGTGGGTACCGTTGCAGATGTAGGATGTCATGTCCTTTGTCCGTCCTGACAAGTTAAGACAGTTGGTAATACAAATGCGCATGAAAGGCACATTGCTGAATATTTCCATATATCACACACTTGATTGGAAGCTTCCGTGCCGAAGATGAGATGGTATCCTGACGCCGCCCAATGCTGCATACAACGTAACGCGTCGCGAATGCCTCGCCAAGCAATCTCTTCCCGTATACACATATCATACACACGGCCCTAATCCTTTAGATGTCGCATCTTCCGTCTTTCCACCCAGTCCTCCACCTCTCTTCCCACCTCCCACAATCAAACACACTCTTGCCCAGCTTTACATTCACCGCATTATGCGCCTCGCACATCCAGCGTCCAAACTCCTCCCGCGAGCTCACCCGCGGCGCGTTCCCGTTCTGCATCCAGTCCTGGAAATCGCCGGCGCAGTGCCAACATGGATATAGCTTTGCGAACGTCCTCATGAAGGTGCTCGTCTCAGCTTGCTTTTCAGGGGACGGGTTTTCAGGATATTGCGCGGTGATCGAGTGGAGGAGTGTCCAAGAGGAGCGGCCGAGTTGCGCGACATCGGGAGGGCAGTCGGTGGGGAGGGCGGGGCGCTTTTTAGTTGTGCCTTTTGTCATGGCGAAGAGGGAGGACACGTCGGTGCAGGTACGGCATCTGTATTTCAATATGTAATCAGTACGTGTGGTTCCTGTGTATCCGAGCTGCGGGTGCTCGAAATATATATTCGGACATGGTACTTACGGCTTGCCGTCTGGACCTAGCACAACACCCTTGGACAGCTTGGGTACTGGTTTTGTCTCTGTTTGCTCCGAATCTAGCTGTTCTATCGGTCCTGGCGCCATCTTCCTGCCTGAGAATGAATGTATAAAAGAGTGTAGTGTCTGTTCAAGTGGCTGCGATGCTTTGAAATGCGAGAAGTTCGTCCAAGGCGGGCTAGTGGCAAGGGATCCTTGTCGCGGTGCTCTGGAGCAGCCGATTGGATAGAAGGACTTCACACAACTTCGTTTATCGCTTCATAGCAGTTCGGATGATTCTCTTGTGTACACCTACGCAATGAATAAAGCTTAATACTTCGATTGTAGCTTGATACATGAGTCGAGAGCAATGTTGCTTTCGAATCGACCAACCAACCTAGCCAACCACATCTTGGCGTGACCTCTATAAATGTTGGACCGAGCTGCTGTCATCTCTTCTTCATCTCACTATTCATCGGACATAGCGAAATGGATGTACCTGTGGCAGCGAACGTTCTGGGGACAATAGGCGCCGTATGTGGAGTACTTTGTTATTACAATGACACGTGAAACTAATGCTTCAAAGGTCTGCTGGTCTGTTCAGGTTTGTAGCTCCTCCCGTGGCAATGAATCGATTGAGGTAGGTGTTAACAGAGTCAGTTGATCCCACAGATAGTGATAAACTATCGCCGGCATAATGCTACAGGTCTCCAGCCTACGATGATGATGCTATGGGCTTGCGCAGGCGTGCCGCTAGGTGTCTACAATATTGTCAAAGACTTCAACATTGCGTTGAGAATACAGCCACAGATATTGACATTGTTGAGCCTGGTGACCTGGATCCAGTGCTACTACTACGAGAAGGTGACATCTTATTCTTTTCAAATACTACACCATCTACAAGGCGCTGACTCCAATGCAGAAATGGTCGGTCCCGCGCTCCCTTGGCCTGGTCATCCCCGTGGCTTGTATCTTAGGTGGCATCCAAGCAGCCTTGATCTTCGCTCTACGCATTGCACAAGATAAGAAACTCCAATGGCCGCTGACTCTCATGGCTGTTCTTTCGGCTGCATTGCTTGCGGCCGGTGTGCTCCGCCACTACCTAGACATTTATATCCATCGCACTGTCCGCGGCATCTCGTTCCTCTTTGTAGGGATTGATGCTGCGGGAGATTTGTTTTCCTTGGTCTCGGTGCTGTTCCAACCGGAGCTGGATATTCTTGGTCTTGTCATCTATGGAACGGAGCTTGTCTTGTGGATTGGGGTCTTCGCATGCGGAGGCTACTACAACCTCATTCCTTGGCTTCGAAGCAGAAGCAAGCGTGGCATATCGACCAACGACGGTGTTGGTGGGCTGTCCCCTGCTTGCTCGAGGACCCGCAACCGGCAGGGTGGCCCGGCGACGGAGCCCGTTGCGCTGCACGACCTGCCTTCCAGTACTTCGGTCTTTCGCACGCCGTCTGGGGAATTAGAAGCCATACGTCACAGATCGCGGGGTAGCGGCGTCACTGCGTCGGGTCCTTGAGTTTCCTGGGGCAAGAGGTAGTCATCTGAAGTTGAATAAGGAAGGCACGCTCCCCGCCTCCCGCACAAACCGCCCTTGTCACCGCTTCGAGCGCAGTGGCACCACCACTTCACGTATAAATCATTTGTCGGAATGCACCTTCAATCACGATTGCTCGTCATTCGACAACTGTTTGTGATTGCCGCCTTCACCCGTATCTGTTCCCTCGAAGCATTCACTGGACGCGGCAAGCGTATAACCACGTGAGTAAAACCCCGCTCAACCCCGAGCAGCAAACCTCGCTCTCATCCACAAGGTCAACTAACTTCAACTAATAAGTACCCGCGACTGATAGCCGTCATGAGCACAATTGCGACAAAGGTCATGTCCCTTAGTTCGACCTCGGGAGCGCCGACGCCTCCAAACCCAACACCGTGTACAGAGTCTTCCACTGGGAATAACAATGGTACACACCCCGACTTCGATGCTGTCGGTCGGATTCTGGGCCCAATCCAAGAGGACTTGAACGAGCAAGCCGACGTTGCTATGCTACCTAGCCCTCCCATCAACACCCCCGAAGCCTTTTCTCCTGCCCCGTCCGTCTATCGCGTCACGCGTAGCCGTGGTTTCAGTCTTCTCGGAGACCGCTTGGCCCAGCTCAAGCTCCACGAGCGCACCTCGCCCCGCAAAGATTCGGATTGCGCCTCGAGCAGCCGCTCCGTCGCGACATCGGCTGAGGAGGGTGAGAGCGAGAGCATTGAGGACGACACGAGCTCTACTGGTCGTGCTACCGGAAACTGGACCGCATCTAAGTAAGTAAGCAGGCGGGTACGAAGTGGGTGTCTCTTTATGGCAGATAAGAAGATCTCTTTCCCGCCTGGCTGAGACGCATACGAGGTAAACGTCTACCCTATTCTGACTCGCACTGACTTGGTATCCGCGGCTTAGATTTACTCGCAATAAGACTGCAGCCCCGCTCATCTCTCCTACCCCAGCTGCCATTCCCATTGCGCTCGGATCCGCTCGACTTAATCCACGCATTGAGGAGTATGTCCAATTCTCGAGCAAGGACCTGCCTGTAACCGGACCTGCGAAGTGTGCCACCTCTTCTACTCAAGCTGTCCCCGCAAATAACGGCTCACATACACGCGGCGGCTCTTTTGACACAATCAAGAGCGACGGAGCTGTTAGCGGGGTCACGGAAAAGAGCACCTGGGCTGAAGAGGTCGAGGATGCCGCCGAGCGGGCGTTTTTGCGGCTAGAGCAGCTTGCATGCGATGAGTACACCCTCAATCCCAAGCATAGCATGGAGGACCACTACGTACAGCGCCTACAGCGACTCCTTGCGAATGGCGATCGAAAGGTCAAAGTCAAAGTTATCTACGAAGAATCTGTTGCGAGCTCGGCTAGCTCCTCGACAATCTCCACGGACGCTCCTACTGCGGTGCCCGAGGAGTCCACCAACGAGTCCACCGGTGGGACCAATGAGAAGGTTGCTGAGCAGTAGGACTTTAAGTTGAAGGGATGAGTTCATGGCGGGAAGTTGGCGCGAACGATGCAACATGCAATCGGCGGTTATGGCAAAACAAAAACTGGGGACGTCATGGGTGTGCGATAGTCACCTTCGCGATACTGGGCTTATGTTCCCGATGAACGAAGCATAATATGTCTCACGAGCTCTATCTGGCCGTGACATGGACACGAATATGATGTCCTTTTCCTTCTCTCTGCAACCCTCTTGTACAACAAAACAACAGACATTCAGCGTGAACTTCACCCACTAGGGTAATATAGTCAATTATACTCAGCCATGTAGCACATGCGCTGTTTGCGGCATATTCACGAAGCTTGCCTTGCACCAGCAGCCTGTAGAAGACCCACAACGAACAGAACTCCAGCGGTCGGCCTATCATTAACGCGCCAATACTACACTCAAAGGTCAGCATGAGCACACACTGCCGGGTCGAGGGTACTCACGCCTGCTCCAGCCCCGAACAGTAAACTAATCAACAAGCTGGCAGCGGTCTTGTCTGCCAAATCAACGAGACCCGTCTGACTCCATTTGTAGTTCAGAACGCCCGCGATCACAAACCAAACGCTACCCTCATACCAGCCTATCTTGGAGGCGCCACGAAGCCATAGGGGGAGCTGGTTCGTGGAGGGATGCTTGAATTGCTCGAGGCCTTTAGCCTGAGGTAGGCGTTAGTAGAGAAGTGTTGGTGAGGAGGTGGGTGGGTGTACCGTGTGGCCTAGGCTTAGCAGGCAGTATGCGAGGCTGGTGCCTAACAGGATGGGGTGGGGTCCGAAAGTGCCTGATGCCATTTCAAGTGTTTGAAGCTTGTTAGATGGATGAAAGCTGTGTGATGAAGCTGTAGAAGGGTGCGATGTGCTTAGTCGTCGTGGTTAAACATGACGCTAGTGCCGAGGTCTTTCTGGATTGGGACAGACGACGGAGCTTGTTCGTTCGTATGAATGATGTGATGCAGACGTGGATGTAATACAGAGCCTTGGTTTATTGTGAGTACCAGGAGTTAGGGGGATATGCCATATTTGCGTCTATCGTGTCTGTGCCTGCCAATGGTCCACTATAGATATACTATAAGTAAAAGCTTCTCCCTTTTGGTGGCATGGCATCCAAACGTTGAGTTGCCTCTGATAAGTTGATTGCAGTCATCGATTGATTTGAAAAATCATCCTGGTATACGTGATACGCGTTGACGGATCATTGCAATGTATCATAATCACGATGCATAGACGACACCTAGGCAGAACGAACACGGTGTGCTGTTTCCGGGACTTTTGTTCGATAAGGTTATCGATAGCTGTCCGCACCTCGGCCTCGCCTCCGCATTCCTGGAAGCCCTACAGATCGATGACCACTTGCAGAATCCAGCGTCATGCGTCAGCGCAGCACAATTGAGCGGATCGACATTGGTTTCTAACCATGCGGTGAGACAACTGGCCTTGCTGACTCGGTCAAACCTTGGAACGTCGCCTGAAGCGCTCGTGCATCAACATTCACATCCGGCCTAGTTCCGACGTAACCGCCAAGCGCGGTGCTGCGACACCTCCGCGCCGCCGCATGCAAGCTGCAAGCTCTCCGAGACGTGCATATCGCCCCGATCCGCCTGTGTTGGAGGCAAATATTTGTGCCTTGCGACGTCTTCCTCTCTGTTATCCGCTCGGCGACTTCGCACAATTCCGCTGCGCATTTCTGAAGGTCCCATCGCCGGCACCGCGGGGTCGGTGACCGTCAGCCTGACAAAAGTGAGTTGTTCCCGCCAAATCCGGCCGATTGCACCGTGTTCAATGTCATCCATGCGCGCTCTCCGCTGCTTCCGCCAGCTTCCAGATTGTGCACATGCTACGCGGTTGTTCGATTAGCTCGCTAGACATGGCGCGCTCCACTTGAGCGTGGTCTTGACGTGCATCTTCCGCGTGCTTCCTGGAGTTATCCGGGAGCTATTCACCACTTTGTCAGCTTTCGGAACACTCGGCTCTAACCCGGCTTTCTGTGCTCGATGCAACTCGTTCTTTGTCGTTCATAGTACTCAATTGGGTTGGAAGCTAACCAGCCAGTGCCCGTCGTACCTTACCTGCATCATGGCGCCGTCCAGGTGCCTCTCCGGCCGCTCCTCCCCGCCTCGTCCGAAGTCTCCTCCATATCTTCAGCTCTTGTCCCTACATGGACACCGCTAGTGTTTTCTCCTTCGAACTCCCAGGCCGAGCACACGAACGTCGCGCCGGTCCATTCCGGCGTATATTCACCCTCGGTGATCGATATCTCTATAGATCATCCTTCGTATGAACAATCATCCGGACCAGACCCGACGCCCTCTGTCGCTACTGTTGGCAGGGCTGACAACGACACGGATACGCAGATGAAGGGCCGGAAGCCAGCAATTACCGCTGCCGGAACCTTCTTCGCATTGTTCACGTATGCTCAGATATATCAAAATGTCATCTTTCCACGCCTCACTCCGCCATCGGAACAATTGGAGGAGAAGGGTTGGGTCAACTCGTCCCGTTCATGGTTAGATAGGAGAGTGTGCAATTGGTTCGGACTTTGCGGAATAGCGCACTTAAACCAGGCACATTGGACGACAGAAGGCGGCGCAAATATATCCGAGCCGACAAAGGCTGGCAACAAGGAGCGGACAAGTGTAGACCTCAGCGAGTTTCTGGAAAGCGCGAGAGCGCTTCCTAAGAACTGGACCGAACAGGAACTGAAGGACCGGGAGGTCCCGCAGTACGTTCTGGATCACGCACCACTCATTCACTTGTATTCCGGCGAAGAGTATTGGCCTTGCGACATTGAAGAGCATTTGTTTCATACTACACCGCACCTAAATTACACCCCACTCCAAGCCGTCGATGACCATCCTACCCTCGAAAACCTTCACGAACTCAACAAGTGGGGTCGCTTTGTATATTTGCAAAGTGATGACAACGTCGAAGACTATCCTGAATGGCTGGGAGGCAAAAGTAATATTCCTGGCACCCCGGACGATTCGGATCCCGATGAAGACCCAGAGGCAGGCGGCCATTACGAGGAAGATAAGGATGGCGAGAATTCTAGCTGGTGGAACGTCGGTATTGGTGATACCAAGGAAAGAGGTGGCATTCGCTCAAGTGGAATTGTCAATTCTCGTGTTCCCACGCCCACCGCCATACCAACTAATACACCCGAAGGCGAAGAGCTCGTAGACGTCGGTGACGAGCCCTGGCAATCCGAACTTCGTCGGACGCTGAAAAAGAGGGGGAAGAAGGTTGTTGGAGGCAGAAGCGACGCACCCGCAACGCTCGTCGTGGTGCCGAAGGAGAACGGTGTCGTAGACGCTTTCTGGTTCTTCTTTTACAGCTACAATCTCGGTAATTCCGTCTTCAATGTACGCTTCGGAAATCATGTGGGCGATTGGGAACATACCACAGTGCGCTTCCAAGACGGCGTGCCTAAGGCAGTGTTCTTCAGTGAACACAGCTTTGGCGAGGCATACACCTGGGATGCTGTAGAAAAATCCGGCAAGAGAGTAAGTGCTCAATCACATCTCCACAGCATTTGATTCTGACGTAAATATTAGCCTGTCGGCTTCTCTGCCACTGGCACCCACGCTATGTACGCTACTTCCGGTGTTCACCCGTATATCTTACCCGGTGGTATACTCCACGATGTTACTGATCGTGGACCGCTCTGGGATCCAACGTTGAATCTGTACGCCTACACGTACGACTACAGGAGGGACGATCTTAAGAGTTCCAACCTGACCCCGCGAGCACCTCTAGGTTTCTTCTATTTCATGGGTCATTGGGGCGACAAGTTCTACCCTCTCAGCGACCCTCGACAATACAGGTTCTTGGGGCAGTACCACTACGTTAATGGCCCCCTCGGTCCTCGCTTCAAGAACCTCGGGAGGAAGGAGATTTGTCAAGGCAATGGCGAATGTGTGTTGAAGAAATGGATAGGCGACAAGAAGGCGCGTCCGCACGTCAAGCGATTTCCACTTGTTGGGCGTGGTGAAGAGATGAGCGAGGAAGATATGCACCGCTTCGGCGTGAAAGACATTGCATGAACAACGCGGTACGATACGTGACGATTGACGACGACCATCACTCTTATTAGGGCATTACTTGTTAGGAGCCATTCATTTTGCGAACAGGGCGTTCAGGTTTGGGACTTCGTTTCGTTGAAGGCGTTGGTTGGCTTCGCCTGGGATTTGGAAGGGAACTTGCATTCGAAGGACGATACCATTGCAAGTTGAACTTTGTACCTATGTGTCATATTGCTTGGCCGACAGCTGCTGCGTGAAAACGCGGTGAGCTTTACGAGATAGATACCTAGAGGAGTGCCATTCATACATTCCGCAGCAGATGTTTGTGCATGGGTGGCTGAAGCCCGATGTTCCACGGCAGGTGGGCGAGATTCGCAGGACTCGAGGCTGATATCAGCTTGGTCTGTCGCCTTAACTCCCCAATATGCTGCAATGACCTAACGTGGACCTTACGTCGATGCCACGTCGTCTACCGAGCGGTGCCCACGAGTAGGAGTGCTCAGAGCTGTTTGCGTGCTTTTTACAACATGGCGTGCTACAATGTCCATACCGGCGGCCCGTCGGGGCCTCTCCCACACTGCACCTGGTGCTGATCTACCGCCGTCTTTAGTGCTGCCGAAGAGTCGGCGCAGTTGCTGTACGATTAGAAAAAGGAATGCTCAGCGATTACTCACGGAGCAGTCTCGGGCCTGGCAGGGAAAAAATCCATCTATGCTCACTCCATCATAATCAGAAAGATGGCGAAAGTACCCGAGTGGTGCGTAGGGCCTGCGGCCAAGGCGAAGTGCAGCCCACCCCTCTGACGAACAAGGAGCTATCTGCCTTATCAGCCAGGCCATGGCCCCTTGCATGCGTTGTTGAGCGACCTCGTAATCGTACAAGACTCAGCAGTACTCTGGCCTCTGCACGCATTGTGTCACGACTCCATCTTGCCTGCGCAACTTGCACGTCGACACGTTGCTCCACCTTTGTTTCCGCGGGCAGCTAGTCTTCTGACCCAAGCGCCTGAAACGCGATCGCCCTATTGCGCGTTAGCGGTGAACGTATGACATCTTGAGCTACATACATATCACCCGCCCCGGCAGGGCTGCCACGGCCTACTTTTGACCGCTGGACGCATAGACAGCACACGACAAGACATGCGACCATAATACGATAAATCTCCTTTATCCCCCGACCGCCCAAGCCTCGCGCCTTTCTCGTACTATCGCGCGTCTCCCTTGGGTAAGTCCCCCGCTTTAGGGGACCAGCATCCAACACGCCTTCGTTTCTAGGAGTCGGCTCACACTACCGTTGCATACTCCGGAATCGAGATAGATCCACGTAGGACGACATAACCATGGCTTTTCGCCAGCAGCATCGACCGCAGTCCTCGCGCCAGATCTCGTATCACGAACCACCGGCCGAGGTCGGCACCACCTCCTCGCCGCAACGGAAGAGGGCGCTCGAAGCGTCGGAAGAATGGGTCCTATTCTCGCCGGGAGCGCCTTCCACTACTGCACGCACGCATACGACCTCGACCGAACGAACACCGCGCACAGCCGGCCTGTCGCGCCTCAGCGACTTTGGCTCCCTTGATACCGCCGCACGCTCGCAAGATGACGATGATGTTACTTGCCAGGGCACTGAAGAGGGAGAGGATTTGGACAGCTTGGACGACGGTCTGCACGCTTTCCATGAACCATCTGAGTATGCAGGGCCGTCGAGCAGGTTACAGCAGAGTGGCGACACCGTTCTGCCTACACATGATGGCTTAGGCACATTTCAGCCTGATGCCGATGTGGCAGAGCATATGTGGCAGTTTGAAAGACAAGCGCCGCGGAGACGTCAGGCTCGACGGCGCTCAAGTGTGCAACGACGACTTGATGCTCTGGAGGAGACGGAAGAACTTACTCAGGAACAGGAGAGGCGGCAGCGAATAGAACAGTGGCGCCTCGAGCAGAGCAAAGCGCTCCTCGAAGAGATCGAGAGGGAGACCCGACGTAGACGAAGAATGAGCATCGTGAGTGCTGCTCGCAGTCGGACAGACAGCGCTCACTGCGCCCCTAAGAACACCGCATCGCACGTTGCGAAATCAGTATCGGATGGTCAAAGTGAGGGATCTGATGAAAATTCAGAGAACATGTCCTTTTGGCAACGCCTAACAAGAAGAGTAATACGTGACTTGATGGGCATTGACGAGGATACGCTATCTGTCATCTTTGGGGAATCGCTGCCTGACGAAGCTGCCACAGTGCCTGCTCAAATACCCGAAACGAGACCCTCCATCGATGCCACACTACGAGCCATGAACACAGAAGGAATACCTGATGATGGCTGGCAGCATCGACTTCTTGAAAGAGTAGCGCGTGAGCTTGGGATATTGGTGCATCAGCTCTCTGAGCATCCCGGTGCCTTTTCTACTTATCTCAATGCCCAGGACACGCCAGAGTATGCAGGTCTTTCTGCCCGACCACCTTCTACTAGTTTGGCCTCCGAGTCGACACCTTCGAACCTGACTACTTCTGGACACTCGGCTCCCCTGCCGACTTCGGCGCACTTTGCTCCGACTTTCCCCGGACAACCTAATGCATACAGTGAAGCATCCCTCTGGGGGATCGAGGAAGAACCTGAGTCGGTTGACCCTTTGGATTCCTTCCGGGCCCCTCGCCCAGCTCCCGCACCCATAAACCACGCTGAGGAAGTCGCACGCGAGCAAGAGTATTGGGAACGCGAGCTCGATGTCAAGATGGTCTTCAACTTCCTCTTGAAGCGATTTTCCTCGCGGCGGCCGAGCATCTCTTCGCAGACACGGAGAGGCTCGAGTGCGCCGACCGCTGGTGAAGAGGCAGAAGACCCTCAGGCGAGTGCGAGGAGAGCAGCCATCATTCGCCAGAATCACCCTTTAGTCAGTCGGTCGAGAGAACCGCTACCTACTAGCTCACGATCGAAGAAGCGAGAAGGTGCTACTTTTAAGACGTACTACCATCAGGCCCCGTCGCTCCGTAATCAAGTACTCAAGAGCAGCTCGTCAGTGACGAGCCAAAGCACCAAGAAGAGCAAACGCTCCGGTGGCAGCGGACGTAACTACTGGGATCTTGGTGGTAGTGTTGGGTCCGGTAGTGTTATCGAAGGTAAAGCCTAGTACGAAGATATTTTGATATTAAAGACGATTTCACCACGGGAAGAGAAGAGAAGAATTTCCATCGCCAAGAATTAACGACATAGAATTAGGGTACCGTCGACCAGGGGTCATTGCATAGGCATGGTGTCAGGAGGCAGCAAGACGGCAGCATGGGACCAGGCGGAATCGGCGCACATCACATTCACTTTCTCTAGTCAGCTCGGGTTTGGGTGTTACCACCATTAGGCGTTGCTTGGGCAACGCATCGATTCTCCGCATCTCCTCACGATACCACAGAACGAAATGATCAGCATATAGTCCCCTTAACGAATGTACTACTAGATTTCCGTCTCTATCCTATTCCGTTCCACATCCCTGTAAATCGTGCGTTGTATAGTCCGCACTATAATAACTGAAGTCCAAGAGCTTTAGTTCAGGCTAATTGGTGGGTGCGCCTATAGGAACGCAATGTCTTTCCACCATTCCTCTACAGCTTCCACATATGGAACGCACTCGAGTATCCGCTTATATTAATGTCTCACGGTAGCTTAGGCACAACGTAAAGCAACTGTTGTAACATAGGTAAGACATTGCGAAGGATCGTAGCCATTGGTGTGTACATTTTGCACCAATTGCCGAGAAGCAAAGCATCTGCAATGATATCTTCATTTAAGAAATGGTAGTCTAAAAAGTAGGTCGGCGTTCAAGTGAAGCCTTTGTATATGTTGCTCGGAAACCTCGAGTGTGCATAGCACGATCTTTTCAGCGTGCATAATGCGCAGATCTCGAGACGCCATGAAAGCTTTCACGCTCCTGCTTCTTAACGCTTCACTTGCCTATGCCCACTGTGCGTGCTCCCGTCTTCATCTCCCGCCCGTCCATACACTAATTCCTCACCGCAAGGGGTCACTAGCACCTTCATCTTCAACCACCAAATCACCAACTCCTTCGAATACGTCCGCGAAGTCTCGCCTGTCGCCTCCAATCCCTCCAGCCAGATCTACGACCCTAATACCGACCCTGACTCTCCGGATCTTATCTGTGGTCGCAATGCCTCGGTCGGGTGGTCGCACCCTAAAGTTGCGACTGTGAAGGCGGGGGATCAGGTAGGGTTTTTCGTGGGCGTGGGACTGACGACTCCGCCAAGTATGTATCATCCGGGGTTTGCGAGTGCGTGGTTGAGCAAGGTGGACCATGGAGGGTTAGATGAGTATCAGGGTGAAGGTACGCTCGACCATTGATTGCAAGATGGAGGCGTGTAAGGGCAATTGTCTGATTGCAAAAGATGCTAACACGGCTGCGTTTTAGGCGACTGGTACAAGATTCACCAAACTGCGGGACGTACCTCGCAAAGCGTAGACTTCGACGACCCGGCTAACAAGCCGTACTATGATTCTTTGAAGGCGTTGTGGGGCACATTCAGGTCGACAAGCGTAGGTTCCTTGCTATGCCTAAACCTTACTGTGTTATGTGAGCGACGCTGATGGTACAACATTACACAGTGGAACTTTACTATCCCGGCTACCACGCCTCCGGGACAATATCTTGTTCGTTGGGAACATATATTCCCCAATCCTGAGGATGCACAGTTCTACGTCAACTGCGCACATGTGGAGGTCGCAAATGACGAGGCAGGTGCACAGCCAGGTCAAGAGTATAAGATTGAAATTCCGGGCGTGTATGCTAGAGGACAGAACGGTATGTCTTTCCCTTTGTGACTGAAGTTTGTGATGTGAAGGAAAAAATTCCCCGCTTACAGTTGGAGCAGATGTGTACTTCTCTAGCTATGATTACGGGCTCAAGGGCAGCTTGGATGGGTTTGTACCACCGGAACCCAAAGTTTGGCAAGGGTGAGGCATAACGTGGCGAGGTTGGGGACGGGGAGCAATATTCTGATGACAATGACTCACCACTACACTCATTGACAGCCCAGCCCGCGCGGTACAGCTCGGCAGCGCGTGATCGATCCTCCTAATACATCCAACATCTTAAGCTTAGTTTGGAAATCGTCGTGCAATGACACTTTTCGCTTACTCGTACCTTGCTGCGTGATTTACACATGGTCCGATATCGCACATGAGGTTCAGCATGAAATAACCACGCATGAAGACGGCTTTGTGGGATGCACAGTGACAGCGGCAACAGCAGAATTGGCCGAAACACGATAGAGTAACAAACTAAAATGACGTTAGAACGCCCGATGCACGACGTATCGGAGTGCGTTCCTTCGCGCTTCCTGTCGGAGCTATTCCGCGTTTAGCAAATTTGATAAGATGGACCTCACTACGTCCCCAAGCCATCGACTGCACACCTCCTGCCATATCTAAGTACCCATCTCGCAGAATGTCGCGCTCCAGCACTTCGATCGAGTTGGAACCCTATGCCGCGTCTACGCCCATAGGCCCTACGCAACCTTCAAGTGTGCACACGAAAGGAAATGACACACCGCTGGGATTAGATGATCTTCAGCCCATCAACTCTGTCCCTTCAACAGCATTACAAACACCGACGAAGGGTACCACAGCCATTGTGTTAGTCACGGTGGTATGCGTGACTATGATCAGCACGCTTCTGGCTGGATTGGTCACCGTGGGTCTGCCGACCATGGCGGCGGAGCTGGAAATCCCGCCCAGTCTACTCTTGTGGTGAGCACATCTGTTGAGCCTTGTAAGAAGAACTCTAAGTACTAAATGGGAAGGCCAATTTCCATCTATGCGCTCGCCTGCGGTTGCACTCTGCTGTTGCTCGGTTCTGTGGCCGACGTTGTTGGCAGCAGACCGATGTACCTCACGGGCTGCGTATTGCAATCTGCCTTTACCTTAGCTTGCGGTCTCGCCCAAACCTCGACGCAGCTCATCGTATTTCGTGCTTTGGCCGGGGTGGCAATCAGTTTCTGCCTACCTTCCGCTGTCAGCATCATCACGAGTACTTTCCCTGAAGGCAAAAGTAGAAATGGTACGTATCGCTGCTTGACTAGCCATTTCCTAGACAAAACTACGTCGCTTTCCTGGTTCTCTGGCTCATGCTAAATTCTCCTCCGCGCCTCTAGTCGCTTTTGCCTCGATGGGTGGAGGTCAGCCCATCGGATTTTCTGTAGGTCTTACCCTTGGAGGTGTCCTCTCAAACACCATCGGCTGGAGATGGGGCTTTCACATTGCAGCGATTATCAACACTATCATCTTCGTGATAGGTCTCTTCGGCTTACCTAAAGTTGATGCGGTGCAAAAGAATGTTTGGATGCGTCTACGTACAGAGATCGACTGGGTTGGCATTGCGATCGGAGCTGCATCGTTGGGGATGCTCTCATACGCGTTTGCGTAAGATCAAGTCATTTTATCATCTGTCAATTCCTGCTCACTCGCGTAGTTTGATCAGCGACAGCGGATCGAGTATCAAACAGCCTGCCACGCTCTCGACGCTCGTAGTATCACTTGCTCTAATTCCCACCTTCATATTCTGGGTTGGCCGGCAAGAGCGACTGGGCAGACCTGCCGTCATTCCGAATTCCTTGTGGCGCAACCGGATCTTCACGACCGTCTGCATCGGCGTCTTCATGACTTGGGGTGTATTCAACGCTATCGAGTCGTTCCTGACGCTCTTCTTCCAAGATGTACAGGAACTTTCTGCTATACAGACATCAGTTCGCTTCTTACCCGAGCCTTTCACCGGAGCTCTAGCGAATGTTATCATGGGTCTTCTGGCGCACAAAGTCCGTGCGGACTGGGCTGTTGTCTTCGGAGTGGCGATGACCGCGACAGGTGCACTCCTTCTGTGCATTATACAGCCTGAATGGTAAGCGCCCTGCACCGAATATTCACTACGCAGAAGCAAAGGTCTTCACTTCGCTCAGCTGCGTGCAAGCATAGTAACATCAATCCCTTGTTTGAGACAAGCACTGACATTTTGTTGCAGGACGTACTGGGCGTGTGCATTCCCTGCTGTGGCGCTATCTCCCATCGGCGCCGACGCCTTATTCACCGTCTCGAATCTGGTCATTACATCCGTATTTCCAGCGAAGACACAAGCCTTAGCAGGTGGTGTCTTCAATACGATTGCACAGATAGGTAAAAGCGTAGGGCTTGCGACGAGCGGCCTAATTGCCGCCAGTGTTACGGAGAACAGTGGATGGGCCGACAAACAGAGCCCTCAAGCACTCATGGAAGGATACAGGGCTGCTTTTTGGTATACGTTTGCCGGTAGTGTAGGCACAGCTTTGCTGTTCAGTTGGGGTTTGAGGGGCATTGGCAGGGTTGGCATGAAGAGGGAATAAGAGTCAGAAGGCTGATACGCTTAGTGTGACATGCAAGGTATGAGTCCAGTCGCAAATCTTGTGTTACTCACAGTGTGTAGTTTTTGTGAGTAACATTCGATTAGTATATGCGTCTTCGCTTTCACAAGGTACCTAAAGTATCACTCATCAAATTCGTCTACGAGCATCAAACACGCAGCTGAACAAGCTTATACCCTAACAATTACAGCGTGAAAAGAACCAATGAAGCCATATATCGTCGGGGCTGCTATTCCAGTCAGGCAGAATTTTCGCCGCGCCTCGCTGCATGCAGCCGTTTGCAGCGAGGGCTGAGCACCTGTAAGACTGAAAAGGTATCGGCATACCTAAGCCGAACGGTTTAGGAAATCTGGGGGCGAGCCTCACGCTCTCCACTCATGTCGTTGTGCGCTAGAGATGGATCAGGGTCGTGATAATCGTAAGCATCAATGAGCCATTCGCGCGATCCTGTGAAGGGCGAAAGAGGGCACAAGGCTGGGGTCTTTGTATGAGTATAAGTATCACGAGAGTAACAAAGAAAAAGGGAAGAGCTGCAAATTGAGTAATCGCTGACACTACCATCGCATCGCAACTATACTGCTCGAAAGTACTGCAAGGCAAAATCCTTCGGAATTATCAACAAACGCCCTAAAGTACCCTCCCCAAAGACCCCAACATGGTTTTTCTCGTTTCTGTATGTTTGAAAAGGAGATTACGAAACAATGACTGATTTTGGAGTAGCTGGTACCTACAGTGCTCATGTTAGCAGCCAATATTAATGCTATGCCCACTTCTGAGGCACTCGAAGCTCGTGCTCCCAGCCTTGATCTTGACTACTACACCTGGCAAACAAATTGCAACCCAACCGGTGCGTTCAATCTTGCTAACCTTCTGTTACTCACTGAGATGCGACAAAGACTAAGATTTCCAAGATCAAGCCGGTCACGCAGATAAGGGCCACCTCGACTTTGGCACCAACAGTTGCCAATACTTTCCCGGTGTCGGCGAAGTGCAGATACGCCAGGCGAACTCCCTCAAGATTACCGGAGCAAGCGGAATGGGCTCGGCATGCTACCTCGAATTGTATCCACAGACTGGATGTGGTGGTACGCGGATGGGTAGGATTGGACCGATCGGGAACATGGGTGCGGGCAGTTGTATAGCCCCTGCGGACGGCAGTACAGGGCAGTTGAAGCCTGCTAAGAGTGCTATTCTGAAGTGTTAAGGTGGTCATGATGGCGCCGGTACGTATCGCTACTGATCAGTCACTGTTTTGTGGTGTCTCCTTTTTACAGTCACACATCTGCAAAAACTGTTTGTACAGATTGAGTCTCCTTCGATGAAGGTCTTGTAATGAGTCTGATTCGATCATGACAGCAAGATACAAGAAAAGCGCTGTGCCTTGCTTTTGTACAGGTTGTCTCCTTCCTCTCGTATATCAAATTATGATCTCTACCCTTGATCCTACACACGAGAATATTGCATCAAACCCCTCACATATCAAAACCATGCGAACACCTAACACGCGTACGCTTCTCCTTCGGTTGTTGACGCTTTGTAACACCCTTGTCCGAGTATCCTCAGCAACGACCGAAGTGTCAGTGATATCTTCAACAGCAATAAGCTCTGTATCAAAAGTCACCACCGGCATTTTACCACCAGTGACCACCAGTGCGCGACACTCGTTGAAAGACGTTGTTCCGTTGGCACACTCTACGCTTTCTCCATCATTACCGACCCGCGCGACAGGGACGCCTCCACAGCCTAAGATCGACAACCTAAAAGTGCCAGACGACGGCTCCAGTTTCGGAAACGTCATAATCTACAACTGGTGCCCTCACAATGTCTATCTCGTATCCGTTGGCGCTCATTATCTAGGGGGGTGAGTCACTTTTCTTTTCCAATCTTAAAAGCATGCAAACACTTATTTTCCACAGATCCCGCAATGCAGACGCAGGCTGGGGCACTCCCGACGACGCCATCTACCACGAGATACCTTCACACGGCAACTATGCCGAGCCCTATCGCGCAAGCGGCGGCTGCGCGTACACTGGGAACCCACCCTACTGCCCGGATGAAGACAAACTCGCTGGTCAAGCTATCTCAATGAAGATTTCCAAAACCAACAACACGGCAGACCAAGAGATCACGCAATTCGAGTACGCACTTTACCAGAACCCCGCAACAACGGACAAATTCAAGAGGCTATACTACGACGTCAGTTTGCTAGACTGCGGTAAGCCGGATGTGGCCGTCACGGATTTTGACGCTACAGACGCCCAGCACGAGAAAAAGCTCGAGCTGTGCCCTGGTTATGCTGGTGGCGTTGCTGTCACGTTCAGTGGTGATGAGAAGGGCGAGAATTGTCCACCGATATACTGCGATGGGAAGAGCAAGTGCTTCATGATATATACGTTTGATAGAACGAGGCCGCAGGAATCGAGTTTTACGTGTGCGAAGGAGTACAAGGGGGACATGAGGCTGGATCTCTGCGCGGCGGAAGGGGATGCAGTGTAAGTTGTGCTTGATGCAAAATTGATGGAAAACGCGCGAGACTAATAAGTGTCTAGGGTTCAAGGTGCGGTGAAGCAGTTCAACAGCTGGGCTCAGACTGCTACACATGAAGTGCTCATGCTGCAACTCGGTAAGACGAAGGCACCAACAGGTACTTCGAAACCAGCGCGCCGGACGGCGCCGCTCATCCAGTCGGCCACGTTGAGCACACACCTCAGCTCTGTCGGTGTCAAAGCCCGCCCTCCAAACTTGAGTAGGAGCAGTTCGGCTGGGGCAACATAGGAGGCAGGTATAGTGATAATTAAGGAGTAAACGTGGTCTAGAGGTGACTAGTCCGACCATTATTAGGTGCGGACGTCATACTTGTATTTACAATATCTTTGGTGTTCATGTTTCTTCCCCCATCCTCGAATACTCCCCTGTGGCCGACCAGACCAAACCTGACCTATATCTCCCCACGCAATTGCTTCAATTCAGGGCTAACACTCTCCCTGCTCCTCAGCGTTAAACCCGCAGCTCTCTGCGCCAGCCCAATACAGTCTTGTACCCGCTTCTTCTTCGCCAACCCTACCGCTAACGCCCCGACGAACGTGTCTCCACATCCGTTCACACTGACTACTTCCTCCGCCTCTAACACCTTCGTAGGATACAATCTCATGTACAGACCTCCAACGTTCTGATCGCCATTTTTACAACGCGACAGGACGTACTGCGCCTCATCAGCCGAACTGAGCACCGGGTCATCCGCTTTGAGCAGTTGCGTCAGGAGAACACCTTGCGGACCAAGCTTGGTCAGGATGGTAGGAAAGAAGGGGAGAAGTTTGATACTTTGTTGAGGAATGCCAGCGTCTACGAGGGCACGTGTTGTGGTGTGGGCTAGCGGGACGTCTAGGCCGGAAGACGGAATACCCAGGGCGTCGATGGTCGTGAACCATTCTGGTGAGTCAAACAACTCGAGGCTGTAAGCATGCAAGTGTAAGGCTTGGAGCTCGAGCTCGTTCGGCGTTATGATGTCGACGAGTGGGTAGATGATCTTGTCCTGGTTGGGTGTGGGAGGGAAGATGCGAGGGGATTTAGCAGTGGAGACGGGCTCGAAGATGGTGGTTGTATGTGGCGAGGCCTTGCCTATGTCCAGCCACTTTTGGAGGGATGCGGAGTCCCAGTTCGCGTCCGCTACAAGGACTTCTAGTGGTGGAGACTCCGAATGGATACGTAGCATATCCGTCAATTGAGATTGTTGTATGTCTTCGAGTATCTTCATATCAGCCATAGCGAGTGTAAGGTCCTTGTTCGCATTGTTAATGGCAACGTACTGAGCGGTGCGTGCAGGCTTTGGAAGCGTGTGAATGCCGGTAGTGGACATGCCCTCGTCTTCGAGTTGGCTGATAGCTGCCCGCCCGGTGAGATCATCGCCGACAGCGCTGCGAAGTTGAACTGCAGCACCAAGTAGGTGCGCTGCTTTCGCAATGTTGTGAGCCACTCCCCCTAAAGTCCGGTTGACCACGGCAGGGTTTGACGTATGCAATGCAGGCTCAATTTGATTAAGTGGGTTGTTGGGTAAGGGGGTGTAGTCACAGGAAAAGTCTACTGCTAGAGCACCTGCTACTACGACATCAACAGCCTGCGAGGTTATTGGTGATGGGGTAGTAACGGGTGCCGAGGGTGGTGTTGATGCATTACTTGCACGGCTCTCTGCTGCGGACACAGGGGTAGATAAGACTGGATTGAAGCCTGATAAAGTGCGTCTACATACCTACATCAGCACTAAGGTTTGTAATTGAGCGGCAAGATAGGGCGCTCACCCTTGGGCGTTGTCTTGCTTTGATTCAAGTATTGCAAGTTCTCGAGCTACGATTGCGGCACGTCTCACGTTAGACTCTATAAGCGCCCTGTTTGCGGGTATACTTGCACCCTTGGTCAGCTCCTTGATCTTCGCTAGGACGTAAGGCGTATTGTCTTTGCCGGTGATCCCCGACGCATTAGCCTGGCGTATGGCCTCTTCAATGACAGTGTCCATTGTCTCCTTTGGAATAGCACTCTCTGCGGGTACTGGGTTCGCAAATAGGAGTCCGGAAGAGATGTTCAGAGAGTGTTGCGCATCTGTCTTTAGTGAGCTATAAGATCTATGGAAGAGTAGGGAAAACGTACGAATTATCGCAGCAGCCTCAATCTCGTTCTCCACCGTTGTAGGACTCTTCACGCCACTGTCTCTCGACCAGAATGCAGGGAAATCTACATTACCCTTGCGCCCGTCAGCGAATGTGCCGACGTAGGCGCCTTCTGTCTCGAGGTATTCCAATGTTCTGGGTATGTCAAGAAAGCTCTTGCATCCGCTAGAAACTACAGTAACTGGTGTCCTGCCAAGTTCTGTCAGATCTGCGGATATATCCATGCTTGACTCAGCCCCGCGATGCACTCCACCGAGGCCACCGGTACCGAATATTTTGATGCCGGCCAAGTGTGCCAGCAACATGGTTGCTGAGATCGTGGTCCCCCCGTTATAATTCTTTCCCACCAATCGCTGTCCGCCGATATAGCTCAGGTCTCTTCTCGATAGCTTCAATGTTGTGGACCGCCCCGCTGACTCTGTGAGCTTTATCAATTCCTCTGGGTCCATACCCACGCGTGCGACTCCATCTAAAATGCCTATAGTCGCGGGAACGCCCCCATTTACACGCACAACGCTTTCGAGGAGGGACGCCAGAGCTACGTTTTCGGGATAAGGGAATCCTACGCAAGCATCAGTTCATGACTGCAACCAAAGCACATTATCTTCAACGTACCATGAGTATATATTGTTGTTTCGAGCGCAACGACAGGTTTCTTAGAGTGAAGAGCTTCTCTTACCTCCTCCGATACCCGGAAGAAGCCATTGTTGGTGAGATAACGTCTTCCTTGGCCTGTGAATGTGGCTCTGTTGGCTGGCGAAAGGCGCGCCCGGTTGGCAGCTTTCATGATAGGGCGCATCACGTTCTTGCAGTGCGCACTGGCTTCGCAACGGACACTGACACAAGACAACCTGGAAAGATAGCTCCAATGAACAATTGCCAATTGCCTCGTTCAATGTCTTATCAGTGTCAGAACCGTGCAGACCTTCGGCGCGGAGCGAAGCTTGGGGAGCTCATGGCGGGGCGGAGGTCTTGGCCAAACAGGGAAAGCGCGACCCACGCGGAGCGGAAGGCACGTCCGGCGTAAGATGCCACGTTCCTGGAGCTCCAGCGCCGCGCAAGCTCCACGAAATCCCCAATTCCAACATCACCTCACCTATGCTTGGGTAACTTGATTGCTACCCAACATGAGGTCACTCGCCCTATTTTCGAGCTGCCTCGCAGCACTTTCGAGCTTCGCCTGCGCCGAATTGAACCACTCGCAGCCGTTGCTGTCGAGGCAGGTGCTCCCCAGCACATTCAAGCCACCGCAGGTCTTCAAGAATGTCAACTTGGTCCGCAACACGAACCTGGACAAGTCGTACCCGAGAGAAACGATCAACGTGATCATAGAAAACATTGATTCCAAGCCGCAATCAGAATACTACTTGCCCTTCGAAACAAGCTTGATCTCGAGAGTAGGCGGGTTAGAGGTCAAGGACAAGAAGGATGCAGATAAAGGTTTCTTCAAGGTAGAGGTTGTTGGGCTTGATACCCAGAGGTAGGACGCAAAGAATTATTGAAGCTTGGATTGCGCTGATACGAGCCCCAGTTCGACCGAGTTCTATTTGATCCACCTCCCCACTCCCCTCGCGCCCAAGGAGCAACAAACCCTCAGCATATCGTACTCCGTCCTCTCTGCGCTCGCGCCGGTCCCTGCGAAGATAGGTCAATCCGAGAAGCAATACGTTCAATACACCTTCAGCGCTTATACGCCATCCGCCTACGTCACCGAGAAGCAGAAGACGAAGCTGAAGTTCCCCAGTGGTGACGTTCCCGACTACACGACCCTTCCCGCCGACCTTAATGCCGAGAAGAAAGCGGACCCGCAGAAGCAGGGCTCGACCTTCACATACGGCCCGTATAACGATGTCCCAGCTGGTGCTGAGCAAGACGTCAGTGTACGCTATGAATTCACGAAGCCAATAACCCATGCTTCGCTTCTAGAGCGTGATCTTGAGGTATCGCACTGGGGTGGCAACTTGGCCTCGGAGGAGCGTTATTGGCTCACCAATCAGGGTGCCGAGCTTAAGAACCACTTCTCCCGCGTAGAGTGGCAGAAGACTCAGTATCTGAATCCTGCTTCTTCCGCGTTGAAGGGGCTCAACCTTCCCTTGCAGCCCGGCGCCGTGGATGCATATTTCACCGACGACATCGGCAACGTGTCCACCTCACGCTTCCGACCCGGCAAGAAGGAGAACCTGTTGGAATTGAAGCCTCGCTACCCTGTTTTTGGAGGCTGGAAGTACAGCTTCCGGGTTGGCTGGAATGCCGACCTCAGCACTTACTTGCGCAAGCTTAGCAAAGGCGACACCTATGTATTGAAGGTCCCTTTCCTGGAGGGTCCCCGCCTTCCTGAAGGTATTCAATACGCAAAGGTGCATCTTCGCGTCATTCTCCCAGAGGGCGCCACCAACGTCAAATACTCCACTACCGTGCCGCTAGTCGATAGCAAGACGAGCATCCACAAGACTTTCATGGACACGTTGGGCAGGTCTACTCTGGAATTGCACGCCATCAACATCATGGACGAGTTTAGGGAGCGGGATTTGATTGTAACGTATGACTACCCGTGGACTGCGGGTTACAGGAAGCCGATCGTCATTACTCTCGGCATGTTCGCCGTTTTCGTTACGACCTGGGTCTTGGGCAGCATTGACACGAGCATCGGAAAGTCCAAGAAGGCTTGAAGTAGCGTTATGGAATGAAGTAGCGTTATGGAAATGTGACTTGCCTTAAAAGATATGGCGGCGACGACTGCACCGCGGAAGCATGCCCTAAGTAGAAGTATGGATTGGGCAAAAGTTTGTGTAGGAGTAAAGTGGGCTGAAATCTTAACTGAGGTCATTACGAATTCTTTTCTTTAAGATGTAGAAATTTGTCAGGCGCTTCGAATGTCACCGACTATGACTTATGCTCATTTTCACCGGCCGTTCCAAACTTTGTGCCCAAGGCTAAAATAGAACGTACGAAACAATACCTGAGTGGTCAGGTCAGAAGATTGAGGTCTACGCTGTCAGTCTGTGAAAATAGTAGAATCCACACATATTCCGGCACCTAGCTTGTCATTGAGATGCTAATCTCATATTGCAGCCACGCAAACGTCCTGATCGTCACTTCCGGGGGGAAAACCTGTTACTAAACCAGAAAGGGTAACATCTAGAATTTATAAAGATAATCGGCATCTATTAATGACGGGAGGCAAGGCCAACGGTGCAGATATGAGCATGTTCGATAAGAGATGATAGAGATGTTAGTAAATGATGTCTCTCGCTGCAAATATTGTACTTCGTGAGAATAGATACCTCTCATCACTGTACATTTGCTTTCTTGTAGATCTCTTCAACTGTGACATGTCTGTTCACGGCGTCTTCCCAGCCCAGCACTCCTTCGCTGACACCATTTCCGTGCGCAAATCCCTCGTACAACCTCGCAATGTTCTTAGAGTAAAGCGAAAACTGTTCGGCGCACCACTCGTCCTTCTCAGGGTAGACTTCCCACAGCCCCTCCTTTCCGTACTCAAACAATGCAGTCTTTACGTTGTCGTCAGCAATCTGAAGATATGAGTCTGGACCCGTGACCTGAATAGCGCCTTTAGTGCCATAGATGCGCCAGAAGGCACCAGATGTATCGTCGAAAGCAGGCCCGCCGCGAAGAGAATACGAGAGCGTGGCGCCGGTGTTGAACGTGCCATTGAGGAAGAAGTGGTCGTGGGAGGTACGAGGAACAGTCGTGGTTGTGGCGCCAGTGTGGTCGGTAAGCTGGACAGTCGGGAAGTGCACGGCCAGTAATGGGTTGTAATCCTTCAGCGGACCCAGCACTACCTGAATAGCTTCAAGTGCTGCTCAAAGTCAGTGCCACACCCAACCATCTATCAATGACCCTTGAACTTACAATGCATCCCATAAATGCTAACCATGTTACCCCCAACACTCCTGTCCTGCTGATACGCATTTCCCTCCCACTCGCTCTCCCCAAAAAACTTCGGCGTGCCATGAAATATGCTACTCACTACCCTGCCAATCCTCCCTTCCTCAATCACACTCTTGATCTTTAGTAGCACAGGACTAACACCAGCCTGCAGTCCTACGAGCGTCTTCACGCCCTTCTCGCGTGCCAAAGCAAGCATGTCCTCGGCTTGCTTGGCGTTACTCGCGAGCGGCCATTCGCAAAAGACGTCTTTGCCGGCCTTGAGCGCGGGGAGAAGACAGTCATAATGTTTGTCCACGCGGGTGGAGCAGACGACCAACTCGACGTCTGGGTCGGCTGCTAGGTCTGAAGGGGAGCCGTATGCCTTCGTGGAAGAGGGAAGGCCATGAGTCTCAATCGCTTTTTTAGCAGAATCGACGGAAGAGTTACAGAGAGCAACAATTTGGTACTTGGAGGAGGCTTTTAGGTAGGGGAGGTGTGCCCAGACAGCCCAGGATTGGGTGGAGGAGAGGCCGATGAAGCCGATTTTGACGGGTGCCATAGCGGATTGAATGAGACAAGAGAGAACTGTAAGTGTGAGGCGTCGTGAGGGATGGATAATAGAGTACGCAGTCTGTTTGACATTGTGTAGAGCATCGACAGGACGGTATATATGCGTTTCTACAGCTTCGATGCATTACAAAGAGTTGCGGAGAACATTGCGGAGGACTGACGAGATCCTCAGCTACGCCTCCTCAAATAGTTCCCCGTGCGACGTACTCTGTACACATATAGCACGATTGTGATGATGCATTGGTGATTGCGGAGGGGCTGCGGACAGCCTTGCGGATTTGCGGAGGAGCCTCATTCTGCTTTGAAATACGGACGGACGAACAAACGATATGGTCGAAGCATACGGCTGCGCTTTTGCTTTGGTACCTCAGGTATGAAGAGGCCGTTCGCGAAGATCTCCCTTGGGGAGGATGTTGCGTGGCGTCCATTATTGTTTGGCGCGTGGACCCGTGGACAAGGGACACCCACGTGCTCCATTGCCACATGCAGAAAGCGACATCTTACTGGTTTCCCGCGGGCAGTGCGACCTTCAGCGTGCAGTGACGACACCACAGCCGGTGCTGGATTGCTGCACGTTGCGGATCTTGCTGCGGGAGAACTGATCGATTGCGAGAGTAGAGAACATACACGTGGGTCGCTCGGCCGTTCTCGTTCGTCACTAACGCGGCCCGTCCTGCATTGGAAAGCCCCCAGCGAGTGGGACCTGGCGGAGCTTGGGCCACGACCAGCCCTCACTTTCCAGAGCCTGCACCAAGCAGATGATGCATGAGCGGGGGTTCTACCCTCGAGTTGAAGACATCTTTTGACCTGGTCGATTCTCTGTATAGCTCATCCTTCATTCTTACCATCCTCTCAATCGTTACGAAGGCGCATCGGCACGCAATTGCCCCTGCTCCCGCCCAGGATGAGGTGCGTACAACCCGGCCCGCTCATGCATATTCGCGCGTGTATGATGTAACTCGGCTGACGCTCACTTGCAGATTCGGCCAGCAGCTCAAGCAATCGCTGAACCGCGATTGGGTCTTCAATTACATCGACTATGAGGGTCTCAAGGCGACGCTGCGTTCACCTCGCGCCTGGGACCACAAGACGGAGCAGAGCTTCATAGAGCAATTAGAGGGTGAGCTTGACAAGGTCTACACCTTCCAGAAAGTAAAGGCCGAAGAGATCATTCGCCGAATCGCTGCGTCCGAGAAGGAAGTCAATGATGTCGTGGGCAAGGTCGACAGCAACACCCTCGCGCCGGGTGAGGAGTCGCCGTCCGAGGAGGACTTCGAGCTGCTCGAGGAGGACCTGAGCGACATCATTGCCGACGTGCACGACCTGGCCAAGTTCACTCAGTTGAACTACACAGGCTTCCAGAAGATCATCAAGAAGCACGATGTGCGTCATTAAACACATTCAATAATTACAGGACTTCAACTGACGATGCACAGAAAGTCACCGGCCTAGCGCTCAAGCCCGTTTTCGCGACTCGTCTCAAGCAGAAGCCCTTCTACCAGGACAACTACGATGCTTACGTTGTTAAGCTCTCTAAGCTCTACGATACCGTCCGAACGCGCGGCAACCCCGTAAAGGGCGATTCGTCTGCTGGCGGCAAGCAGCAGAACTTTGTCCGCCAAACGACCAAGTACTGGGTGCATCCGGACAACGTGCTTGAGCTTAAGCTCATCATCCTGAAGCACCTGCCTGTATTGGTTTTCAATGCCAGCAAGGCATGGAGTGAGGAGGACACTGCTATCTCTTCTATCTACTTCGACAACACAGATACATGGGAGTTGTATGAGGGCCGTCTCAAGAAGACCGAAGGTGCCGAAGCCATCCGCATACGTTGGTACGGGGGCATGTCTACCGAGACTGCCTTCATTGAGCGCAAGACACATCGAGAGGACTGGACAGGCGAGGAGTCGGTCAAGGCCCGCTTCAAGCTAAAAGAGAAGAACGTCAACGCCTATCTTCGTGGCGAGCTTACCCCGGAACAAATCTTCGAAAAGGAGCGCAAAGAACAGAAGAGGTCTGAGAAGGACATTGCGTCAGATGAACAGCTGGCGAGAGAGATCCAATACCGTGTCCTTACCCGCAAACTTGAGCCCGTTACCCGCTCCTTTTACCACCGTACTGCCTTCCAGCTTCCCGGCGATGCCCGTGTGCGCATATCGCTGGATACCGAGCTCGCCATGACGCGCGAAGACAACTTAGATGGCCGCCAGCGTGCTGGAGACAATTGGCGCCGAATGGACATTGGCGTTGACTGGCCATTCAAACAACTTCCGAAGGAGGATGTTGAGCTCTTCCCTTATGCTGTCCTCGAGGTCAAACTCCAGACCCAGGCTGGGCAAGACCCACCACAATGGATTCGCGATCTAACATCGTCCCATCTTGTCGAAGCCGTGCCCAAGTTCTCCAAGTTCATTCACGGAACGTCTGTCCTCCAGCCCGAGCGCATTAAGCTCCTCCCGTACTGGGCACCGCAGATGCACATCGACATTCGCAAACCTGTTAGCCACAAGTTTGGCATCGAAAGACCTGGCGCCAGCAACGACATTAGTACTAGCGGTAATCTAGAAGATGATAGCGATGATGAGGATGCAGTCGCAGACCTACCACCTGCACCTGATGGCACCCAGGATGACGAAGACCTCAAAAGACTTCGCGAGGCGCGTGATATACAGGAACAAAATGATCTTGAACGCCGTCGTGATTATGGTACAATCGGGAATGGCGATGGTCCCAACGCGCTGGATGTGGAGGAGCGTATCTCTGCACAGCAGCTCTATAACAGCGATCACCCAATATACGACTCTGATAGCGACGATGAGGACGAGCTGGATGAAGCCCGGCAAAAGGGCGGTTGGCAGTATCACTCCTTGGTAGTCAAGCAAAAGGCGAAGGAACTCAGCAATACGGTACTAAACGGCCTGATCGCCATCATTCCAAGGCCTAGAGCGACCGATGTCGGCGAGGGTGGCTTCCAGCTCGGTGTACCCAGCTGGAAACAGCCCGGAGAAGTCAAGCACTTCAAAGCTCCCAAAGGAAAGCGTAAGCCAGCCCAGCCCCTTGACCCAACTAAATCATGCTAATGTCAGCAGGCATCCACGTTCCCGTCCGCGTGGAGCCCAAAGTCCAACTTGCTACCGAGCGCACCTTCCTCTCCTGGCTCGAATTCAGCATCCTCCTTGGCTCCATCGCCGCCACACTGCTCAATTTCGGCGACGGCCTCGCGCTTGCGGCTGCGTGGGCTTTCACCATCATTGCGTGCTGCGCCTTGCTCTACTCGGCTGGCTTATATCTGTGGCGTGTAAACATGATTAAGAAAAGAAGGGCTGTCACGTATCACGATAAGGTCGGTCCGACGCTGCTTTGCTTAGGGCTTTTTACGGCTGTGGCGATAAGCTTTGGATTTAGATTAGGGGTTGGTGGGTGGAATGGAGGGTTGAAGGGGTGAGCGATCTCAACGAGAGAGATGATTTGTGTTTAAAGTTTACTAGTGTCTACTGAAAAGCTCGGGAGGCGATGTGTTTACATTGCGTCGCTTTGTAGATGTTTCAAAACTGTAGATATGGTCTTGGGCACGCATCGCTTTGTCTCTGAGAGATTGATGTGGGCTTGTACAGTAGTATTGGACGTTGGCTCAATAGTAATTGGCTTGTAACATCAGATGCGCAAAGTATGCATACAAAACTCCTTCTATTTGTGCTGCTCAACAAGGGAATACCTTAAGGAGTCCTATATGACTCAATACATACTTCTACTCGTGTGTGAAACAAACATGGTATTGCACAGTCTAAAGACTACGTTTTGCTCGTATGCTATATGTCTTATCCGTCTTTGTAGCAGACGTTCTCTTCGAATCGTAGGCTTTCCTCAGCACAGTCACCGTGTGCCAGTTTCGTGGACCTTCTATTCAGTTGATTGATCAAGCTATCGGTATGTGGGTACCTCTACGGTCGTTTGATCCATGATCGTAGAGGAACTCACCGCATACTCTCAATGCAATCGTCCTTCTGAGTGCGCAGCCTTCTCACCACTATGGAGAAGTAGTGCACAGTTCATAACTTCCCACTCTACATTTGACACTACCTCTTGGGCATTTCACTCCACGGCCGATGCGGTCGATGAGACGTCATGTTCGCAGCCTCCATTTTCTTCGCCACCGCCAACGGCCAGCTCACCACATCCTCGTTTGCCTTCCCATTGCCACTGTGCACGCTCTCCCTCCTCCCCATTTCCGCTCCCGCCTCCGCCAGACCCTTCTCCTCATCACCGCTCTGCGTCCCATCCGTCGTAGGCACCTGATATCCATGCCCCATGCCCAACGCACTGGCCGTCGGCTCGAAGCTACATGCCTTACTATCCCTCACTCGGTGGATCGTCTGTATCAGGAAAGAAATCGTTGTCGTGAGAGAGAGGAACATGCCTGTTCCAGCGCCGATGGCGTACGCGCGGCTTAGGGGGAGAAGTATGGCGAAGGAGGCGAGGTCGGCTGAAGAACGAGAGTCGGGAATGGTAGGTGGGAATTTCAGGGCGAGAGAGAGCGTGGAGCCGAAGGCGGCCGCGAGGCTGAGGGAGGAGAGCAGCTCGAGAGGGAGGAGGAAGGGGGTGGGGAGGCGCATTCGTTGTATGTTAAGAGAAAATATGACGAGTATGGTAGCGAGGGTGCTAAAAGCGCCCTGGTGAAATTGTTAGTCGGGTACGGAGAATTGGGCAGTGAAGGAGACATACGGCGGCAATGGCGATCCAGATTCGAAGTTGGTTGTCGATTGCTGTGCGTAGGAAGGAGCCCCATAAGGAGTTGTCATCTTGCGAGTCGAAATTGGCTCGGTTCAATGTGGCGAGTCCGCGGACTTCGATGTCGTTGACGATAAACTTCGCTGTTGCTCTTGTCAGTCATGCTGTCTCTCGAAGCACACATCAACCATGAACACACTCCACACTCCCACACCCACGACACCCAACGCTATTACCACAACCAATACCCTCAAGATATTAAGTATGACTTGAGACCCCATATTACCGAGTTCGTTCCCTTCGAGCAGAACCGGAAGTGATTAGACAACTTTATCCAGACCAGCTGGCAGCAAGCTTCCAGAGCGCTAACGAAACGAAAGGCCGAATTTGGCGGCGAGGTTACTCGTAACACACATCACACTCAGGCTGAAGCCGTATCCTTAAGATATCTCTATGCGCGACCATGCGCTGTGCATCGCCCTGCCAACCCCACGGCCGCGTTGCTCCCGAAGATCATATGCATCGCCGGTTAAGCCGCAACAAGATAGCTTAAGTTGTCACAGGTCTGATAGATCTTAGCATTCTGGAGTAAGCCGCGAAGCAGTGGGGACACATAAAAGCCACAATCAGGAGGTTCTGAGGCTGCGATTGGGTGTGAAGGGAACCGGCCTAAGGCTTTCCGGTGGGAACGCGGCAACTACGTGTGCGTCATGCTTTGGAAGTGCAGGATGTCGCGTTCGACGCTGATTTTGGTCGTGGTTGTCATGCTGAGACGTTGCTGAGGCATGGGGGTGAGTGTCACAACCCCTGCAGATCTGGGCATTCGACTCCATGCAAGCCACGCCTACCCTCGTATTATACAAATGTTGTGCCACACGGCAAGTTCCTTCCGTACAAAAGGACCGAACGTATTACAATAGTGGTTCTTTCGAGGGTTATGATTCCTCTCTTTGTTCTCAGGATGGATATCTGACCGGCGCGTGACTTGCACGCGGCTTACATAATTCGAAGGTCTCTTGAACAGCAGCGTACGTCGATGAATTTCTGCTATGGTATATGTCCGATCCTACCTAATTTCAATATTGTTCAAACGCCACCCAATGCAATCTTACCCATGCCCAGATGCTATGCAGGTTTGATAATATAACGCCGTTGTTCTAGGGTCTGCTCATGTCTCGTACACGTCGACCAATCCGCATTCACACCTTTCTCCGCTTCGGTTCGACCAGAATGTTAGGTCCTGATCGCGACCGCTTGAGTGACGCACCGGATGCCGATGGCTGTGATTTCGGCACAGGTCTTGGGGCGGAGAAGTGCTGCCCAGCTGGTAATCGAGGCCGTGCAGCAGCACGTTCTGGAGCTGCATCACCAAGACGAGGCATCGGCTGTTGTCTGATGATGGGACGCCGCGTAGCGTTGCCTCCAGCTACAGATGCTGAAGCTGCCTTGGGAACAAGCATGCGCTTCGGAGCTTCACTGATCGCCTCCGCCTCCGCCATCCTCACCATCCTAGCAGGCACCTGCGTGACAGTTCTCTTCCTCTCGTTAAGTATGTGTTGGGGCATCATGGAGGCTTTTGGTCGTGCTCGTTTGGCATCGTATATGCCTCTCTTCAACTTATCAAACGCTGCTTTACCCGTCTTCTTCGGGGCAGCGGGATCACCCCATCCTGACCGCTGGCCACCACCAAAAGACCAGCCTGAGCGCCGTGCAGAAGGGAGATTCAAGTTCGCGTTTATGATGGTAGTCTGGTGGCCATTTCGGTCCTTCTGCAGCGCCTGCATCTTCTGCCTCAGCGCCTCCTGCTGAGCCTCCTCTTCAGCTGCCGCCTCCTTCTTGAGCTTCTTGTAGACTTTGCTCCAATTCTTCGGGTCGCGCGGCTGATGTGGCTTCTTGTCCCAGCCCGGTATGTCTCTTTTGATCAAACGGAGCCATATCTCACCCGTTTCGCCTTGTATGTGCGGACAGTTTGCTTCGAGTTGGACAAGTTGTTCTGGAATTTGTATTTGGCGAAGGACGGGAGCGAGGAATGCGTAGGGTATGTCGCCTATATCTTCCAGCATGTGTATGTTTTGCACCAGCCGTGTTTTAGCAAGATTAGCGAGGCTCGGGACTGGCATCGTGGTGTATGGCGACCAACGGCCAGTCTGGGTTCGTTATCTTGTTCTGGATGGGTAAAGTCTTTTGTCTAAGTAGTCGCTGGAACGCTAGGAAGTCGAAGTGTGAAGTTGAAAACGGTGCGAGTTTAAGTGCGATGGCTGTGTCCGTTTGCCTAGATATGGTGGGTGAACCGCAGTTCCGACTAGTAAACGTGCACGGCGGAGCAACTGTATGGGGCCCGATCGAAAGGTCTATTGGGGAGTCCGGCCAGCAGTTGATGACTTGATCAAAATGGCATTGTATTGTATTGGAAGCGTCTACGTCGGTTGCTGCGGCGAGGTGTGCGTATGGAAAGCGGAACAGTTGATGAACAATGAAGGCCGCGCACCATAGATAGGCGATCTGACGTCCGCGCGCACGGACAGTACAAGCAAGGGTCCGCTCGTTAGCGTAGATCAAACGCGCCGACATCTCCACAGCTCAATCTTCAACTTCACTAACGGTCGTTGAGTGAGCTTCCCCGGATCCTGCAACATGGCGCCCAACATATGGCCTATGCTGCCTCAAACAGAAGAAGGTCGGTAAATTGACAGTCGTACATTTCAACCCTTACTGACTCGGCTAGACGCTCTCCACAATGTCTCGCGCCTCTTCAACGTCGAATCACGGCCTTACGCCCGTGTTGCTCATCGCATAATCACCTCAAGGGAACAAGGCAAACCTAATGATTTTGTCCTTTCAGATGCGCGACCTAGGCAATTACCTACGCCGCCCCCCGATGCCTCGGCCGCTGACGAGGAAGCTGCGGCGCGCGATGCTATCCAGAAGGAGGAGGCTGACAGGATCGAAGCTTGGAGAAAGGAGCTGATGAACGAACTGGAACTCCTCGACTTTGCAACGCTGCGCTTCGAGCTCACCACCAACATCAACCACGAGGAACGGGAGCGCTACGCCAAAGACAAAGTAGCCATCACAGACAAGCAGGACCATGTTCGAAAAAATATCGAGAAGCTACATGTCGACTTACAACAGGCGAAGGAGACGTTGGCCGTCCGCAAGACTTACGACGAGCTAACGGAGAAGATCACCAACAACAAGATGTTGAAACCGCGGGATGAGCAGGCCATTGCGCATGAAAAGCTGGATCAGGAAATAGCTGAGTTGGAGCAGGAGGTGCAAAACGCGAAGACAACCTGGAGCGAGCGCCGTACCCAATTCAACCGCATTGAAACTGAGGCAATGAACTTGATGCAGATGATCAAGGATGAGAAGGAAGAGGCGGAACGCAAGGAGGGAATGCGCGATGACGAGGGCGACGACAAGGACACCAGCACAAGGGCCGACATCAGCCATGCAGGTACCCCTAGACCTGACGGTGGTCTCACGCCGGTGCATGTCAGCCAGACTGGCGAATCTTCCAACACTCTCAAAGTTCCGCCACAAGATCGACTCTCAGTCCTATCTGTTGCTGGATCACCTGTACCTTCGGGTGCTGAAGAGGACACTGAGATGGGCGAGTCAGGCGAACATGCAGGTCGCAACGCGGCCGAGGATTCTGAGATCGAGGAGGGCGAAGACGTGGAGGAAGGTGAACACGAAGGATCTGAGCACGGAGAGGCCTCGGGGCGTGAAATGGATGAATCATAAAGGAGCAGCCGCTTCGGTGACAGCAGCCCTCAAATTTCCATGATACCCTGTTTGTTTGCATAGCGCGGTGTCCGGGTCTTATCTACTTTTTCAGGTAACTTGTATATACAAGGCATAACATCTACATTCCTACTGCGCCATGTGCAAGCCTTCATGCAGACTCGCGAAGAGCTGCCTTTGCCTTCTCGATCGCCTCTTTCGCCTTCGTGACCTCCTCGGTTGGAGCCTCGCCTCCTGCCTCCTTGTTGCTTTCCTGGTGATTGGTCAGTAAATGCACGACCGTGGACATGAATAACACTTGCAAGTTGTTCCTCTAGCTTGTCGAGAGCGTCGCTGATCTTAGAGCGCACGTTCGGTATCACGTTCTTGGTCTCCTCAAGGCCTTGTTTCTGGATGATAGTTAGAAATATTCCAGCTTGCGTGCTAGCAGAGAGCAAAGCACCTCTTGCTTGAGCAGATACTCTGCATTATCTTCATCGCTGCCAGCTTCGAGCTTCTTGATGCGGGCTTCTTGCTGCTCCATCTCCTTGTAGTAGCTAGCTTCCTCCTTGACCAAGCGGACCAGGGAGGACGTCGCAACGGCGAGCTTGGATGGTGGAGGCATGTTGAGGCGCCGTGGGTGGACTCAGTATGATGTGAATGGGTGTAGATTTCTTTTCGATTTGAGGCCTTAATTTATGTTTAGTTGCTGCCTTGCGACTTCTGTCCCTGTTTATGGCCCGTGAAAAGGCATCATCACCCCGCGAACCTATCGATAACCCTGTCCGCACGCTATGCCTGTCCTGGTTGAAATGGGAAGGCGCGTCGCGAACGCGAAAACACTACGCGTTCCCCTTTCTGCGATCCCCACCTCATCAGCTCCACCCCTCATCGTTGTAGTCTACTCTCTGGATTGCTACAATTAATACCCTCTTGCTTCAATGTCCTCTCCGGCGCAGCGTCGCTCGCAGCGCCCCTCGGCTACCCCGCGGAGGAGCACAAGAAATTCCCAGATCCCTTCTAGCCCAGCACCCGAAGGACCCGATGCTCAGCTACACTCTGAGGCTTCACAAGCCTCGCAGCGTGGATCCAACGCAACACCTAGGGCGAGCCGTCTCCAAGCGCCCTCGACGCAATCACCGCTCTTCTTTCGCTCCTCTCCCGGAACACAGTCGACCTCAGGGGCTGTAAACAATGCCCCAGAGAGCGATGGTGGTGCTACGCCCAAAGCGAGCGGAGTAACAATCGGAGGTAGGCTCCCTCGCACATCTCTTCAGCAGACTATTGACAATGTTAGATTCGTCTCCTATTCGATACGCCTCCAGCTCCAGCCCTGGCCGTGCTCGCCATGCCCACAACACTGACATTCGTAGCAGCAGCAGCGCCCTCTTCGTTCGCGATCCTGGCAGTACAGCAGCACGAAACCGGCGCAGCGATATTCATTCTGACATTCTCGGGCCTAGTTCCACCGGCAGGCGCCGCAGGCTGTTTGTCGATGAGAATGGCATGGCTGTGGAAAACTCCGATGCACCGACTTTCTCGAACCTGAATCCTGATACCTCTGATGCTGAAGTTCTAGGTGGGAACTCATCGCGATTCATTTGGGGTACCAACATCTCCATTGCGGATGCCTTGAGTGCAATGAAGGATTTTCTGTTCAACTTTCAGAGGAAATATCGCTTGATCCAAGATGGAGAGCTCGCAGAAGGTGCCAGCTTGCCTGCCGACGATCCAGCGATGGCCAGGGAGTACATCGAGATGATGAAGGCTATGCTAGAAATGGGTGTGACTCCTCTGAACCTGGACGCGCGCAACTTGAAAGCCTACCCTCCTACCAGGAAGCTGTGGCACCAACTTCAAGCCTTCCCGAGCGAGATCATTCCCATAATGGATACAGCAATCAAGGATGCTATGATCGAACTCGCAGAAAGACGTATGGCAGAGCTACGGGTGCAACTGTCTCAGGCTCAACGAGGCCCAGACCGAGGTCATAATTCCAGTTCTCTTCCGCCCATGCTCAGCTCGGATGCTCCAACACCAGGCGCACCTTCACCTGCAGCTGCGGCACTGGATATCCCGGATCTTGTGCGGGAAGTTGATCAGAAGACATACCGCGTTCGTCCATTCGGCCTGGACAAGTCTGTCAACCTGCGAGACTTAAACCCTGGGGACATGGACAAACTTGTGAGCGTAAAGGGTCTGGTAATCAGAGCTACGCCGATTATCCCAGATATGAAGGATGGTGAGTCGATGACGATCTGTAAATCGAGAGGCCACTGACACATTCTAGCGTTCTTCAAATGCTCCGTCTGTAATCATAGCGTGAGGGTAGACATTGATCGTGGCAAGATCACTGAGCCGACTCGGTGCCCCCGTCCAGTCTGCGAGTCTTCCAATTCGATGCAGATTGTTCACAACCGCTCAGGTTTCGCGGACAAGCAAGTAATCAAGCTGCAGGAAACTCCGGACAGTGTGCCAGATGGCCAAACGCCACACTCAGTCTCTCTATGCGTATACGACGAGCTCGTCGATGTTTGCAAAGCTGGTGATCGTGTTGAGATAACCGGTGTGTTCAAGAGCGATCAAGTTCGCATCAACCCACGCCAGCGATCTGTCAAGAACATCTTCAAGACCTACGTAGACGTCTTGCACATCCAAAAGGTCGACAAGAGGCGCATGGGTATCGATGTCTCCACGATCGAAGAAGAGCTTGCCGAACACGTTGCTGGCAGCGCGGAAGAAAGTCGCAAGGTATCTGAAGAGGAAGAAGCCAAAATCAAAGCGACTGCAGCGCGGCCGGATATTTACGAGCTTCTTTCACGTTCGCTAGCACCTAGCATCTACGAGATGGACGATGTCAAAAAGGGAATCCTGCTCCAGCTCTTCGGCGGTACCAACAAGTCATTCGACAAGGGAGGAAGCCCCAAATACAGAGGTGACATCAACGTGCTCCTGTGCGGTGACCCCTCGACAGCCAAATCACAAATCCTCCAGTATGTGCATCGCATTGCCCCTCGCGGTGTCTACACGTCTGGTAAAGGTTCATCTGCTGTCGGTCTGACCGCGTACATCACCCGCGACCCTGAGACACGACAACTCGTTTTAGAATCTGGTGCGCTGGTTTTGTCGGACGGTGGCGTCTGCTGCATTGATGAGTTCGATAAGATGTCGGACTCTACGCGGTCCGTACTTCACGAAGTGATGGAACAGCAGACGGTCTCTATCGCGAAAGCTGGTATCATCACGACTCTGAACGCACGAACTTCCATTCTAGCTTCAGCCAATCCCATTGGCTCAAAGTACAACGTCAACCTACCAGTCCCACAAAATATTGACCTTCCGCCCACGCTGCTCTCGCGTTTCGATTTGGTGTACCTTGTGCTCGACCGCATCGACGAAATGACCGACCGGAGGCTAGCAAAACATCTGGTAGGTATGTATCTAGAAGATACACCTGAGCACGCAAATAGAAACGAGGTGCTCCCAGTCGAGTTCCTCACGGCATACATCTCCTACGCTCGTACAAACATTCACCCCAAGATCACCGACGGCGCTCAAAAAGCCCTGGTCGACGCATACGTCGCCATGCGCGCCCTCGGCGCGGACATACGCTCCCAGGAACGCCGTATCACTGCAACTACACGTCAACTTGAATCGATGATCCGTCTCGCCGAGGCACATGCTAAGATGCGCCTCAGCGAGGAAGTGACCGCGGACGACGTCAACGAAGCCGTTCGCCTCATCAAGTCTGCGCTCAAGCAAGCCGCTACTGACGCCCGCACCGGATTAATCGACATGTCTCTCCTCACGGAGGGCACATCGACCAGCGATCGGAGAAGGAAGGAGGATCTCAAGCGCGCCGTACTTGGTGCTATTGATGAACTCGGCAGCGCAGGTCAGAACGTAAGGCTGAGCGACTTGGCGAAGAAGGTAAGAGATGAAGCGACAGAGCAGATTGAGAACCAGGAGTTCTTGGAGGTCTTGAAGGCCGCTGAATTAGAGGGAAGTGTGCAGTTGTCGGGCGAGGGACCGAGGAGGATGGTCAAGAGGGTTGTGGGCACTTTCTAGATGTTAAGATGACGGATGACGGGCAATGTGATGTCCAAGAGATGGAATACTACGACACGATATGGCCGCGATGGACTTGCATATGTAGATACGCTTGTATTCAACCTTTTTATCCGATATGAGTTATTACAGCCTTAGTCCGACCTGTCCACTGACCTGCGCATTGTAGACATTGTCGAAAGGTCACCCTTGCACTGCTTTCTACCGTTGATACTGCTCTCCGCACAAGCTACATAGTCAAACGCCTCGTGTTGATCGAACACCCACTTCTTTTGCATGTTCCTTGATCGCAGGCTGGCTGAGTCCAACAAAGGCCTTTCTCATTATGTGCAGGATAAGCAGTCAGCAATCCGCAGGTCAAAAGCTTCGATTATGATTACTTTTCATTGAATTTCAAAACTGCATCCGAATCAAATTCGTTTTGATCCTCGCGACTGGATTGTCGCTTATCCTAGGTATCGGGTCTAATGTGAGAGATATCTATCTACCAAACACCGACTCCCGGCACCTAGCCTTTAAATGCTTCCCCATAACATTGCGTTCGAAAACACAGCAGATCACAAGAGCGTATCGCCAAGCGCGCATCGAACAATACTGCAGCCAGCTCGAACGGTATCGCTCGCGCCTTGCTCATCGAGGCTTGGGTTCACCTCGACGAGATCGAGCGCAACCAATGAACCTGTCTCAGCCACACATTCGGCGATGAAATCTCCCTCACGCAAGGTCAAGCCACCTCGTACGGGTGTACCTGTGCTCGGAGCCCACATGGGGTCCAGTGCGTCCACATCGAAAGACAAATGGATGGGAGTATCGCTGCCGATCCAGCCCAGAGCCATGTCCATGACCTTGCCAATGCCGTGTCTATTACCTCAGATTCAGCACGACAACTCCTGGAATATATAGACAGGTAGATAAGAAGTCAGACTTACCGATCAATGTCGTGCATAGAAAATGCCTTGATGCCATGGTCTCTCAGGATTTTCTTCTCGCCCTTGTCGACGTCCCTCAGTCCAATGTACACGATCTTCTTGGTGCTCAAGCGGTGGTGCTCCTTCAACCACCCAAATGTGTCTTCTCGCTCCTCCTTTGCAAGGCCCGTCAAAAAGGCAACCGGCATTCCGTGGATGTTACCGCTGTCTGAAGTCTCGGGCGTGTTGATGTCGGCGTGCGCATCGACCCAGATGACGGCGATTTCCTTGTCGAGGCGTTCCCGGATGGCTCTTGCAGTTCCAGAAACGGTACCTATGGCGATGGAATGGTCGCCTCCAAGGGTAAGAACTAGCTTTCCGCTCTTGGCGTGGTTGTAGACCTGGTCGCTGACAGCTTTTGTGGCTGCGCTCACGAATTTGGGCTGCTTCATGCCCCGGTAGTCCGGATCCTCGGCTGGCGAGTATTGAGTGTAGTCATGCACCTCGCCGTCGAAGCTGACTTTGAACTCCAGATCTTCCTCCAATTGCTGGATCAGGCCATGTTGGATGAGGGCTTGGGGCGCTGCGTCGACGCCGGCTTTCGGCTACGATGCGTTAGCTGCAGCTGCAGACACAAAGAGCGCGCCTCTCACCTGGCCGCCGCTGAATCCAACCGCCACAACGCCCAGGTCGTGGCGGTTGGGAAGGAATTTCGGCTGTATCTGAGGTGCGGACGTCATATTGGTGTATGGGTGCTTTACGTGTCCGTTAGCCCTGCGTACAGAGACACTCGCTGAGTTTCGCGCTGGTGGTTTGAACAGAGGAAAGAACAGCTGGACTTGACTGCGTCGGCAACAGCGTCGTGGAAAGCAAGGCATTTACATACTGCAGACTTTGTGTATGTCGTGTTCGCCTATCTATGTGTATGCGCGATGAGGCAACGTAGTAATTGCAACCACACCCTTTCGGTAATGTATGTGTAGCGATGGAATTGCACACCAAGAATGTAGGGCAGAACTGGCGTTTTTGAGGCCGGTGGGAGAGGGTGCACCGGCCGGCTTTTATCGCTGTGGGCTGCGCCATCTCTTAGGTAAGTGTGTCCTCTGAAATCTCTTCTCATCGCGAAGACCTGCACTTAGAGGAAGTCGTGAGGTCTGAACTTCCCCTAAGTACAGTATTTAGCGGTTTATCAGAGGGCCCGGCTAGCGCGCCGTCATGCGGCTGAGCCGAGCTTGAGCGCCGAAGAGCGGCCTGCGGTTGTAGACGTGGTCGGAGGCTGTTTGCAGGCGCACGCATGTCCGAGCATGCAGACGTGCTGGTATGGAGGCCTTCAGAGCCTACGAAAACATGAGTAGGCAGATGTACACACAGGAAGACGCTGGGCACTGCCCAATGCAAGTCCAGTCTGATTGGCTGCAAACCGAGCCCAGCGCTTGCGATCGGCTCTGCCCTGCTGCTAGTCGTCATCGAGCATTCCATCTGATAATTCCCTGCTGCCGAGAATCTCCGAGCAATCTCCACCCAGCTCCAACGGACACCGCCAGGTCATGTCCGGTGACCTTCCTCTTTCACCGCCTACGCCGAACCGCCTGCCATGTTGTCGCCCGCCATCCGCTTCGTTGCTAGCAAGGGTTCGAAGACACCCACTGGATCGATTCAGCTAATTTGCCGAGTCAAGCCAGGCGTCAGCGCGAACAGAGAAGGTGTCTCAGCCATATCTGACGATGCCGTCGAGATTTGCGTTGCGGCGCGTGCGAAGGAAGGAGAGGCGAACAAGGCTGTAAGGGAGGTCATAGCTGAGGTGAGCAGCTTTGGGAGACACTTTCGTTTTGATTTGGATAATATCCAAACGGGCGAAAACATTGCGGCCGACATGGTTCTAACAGCTTCGAGGCACTGAAAGTACCAAAGTCCGATGTAGATATCGTCAAAGGGATGAAAAGCAGAGAGAAGATGGTCATGATTGGTAACATCAAGCTCAGCGGCACACCAGAAGAGTATATGAAGATGATCAAGGCCACGTTACAGGAGCAGGCAAGCGCGTAACTTCAAGCGTACCGAGGATTAGTGTACTTATCCTCCTTCGAGGCGGTGACGCACTATCGTCATGTCATCCAGGCAGTATACCCCGAAAGGTGGATGGTGAAGAAGCAAACGGACACAGAGTTTCACGTGTTCCATAAATCTCTCATTTTACATTCATTCCTCATTAGTAGGCCGTATCGAACGCCCAACACTGACAACAACACACCATGTGAACGAATGACAACCCGTACCGGGACCCCAATCATGTTGGAAGCCGTCCTAACAAGGTCCGTTCCTGCACCCAATCAAGCGTTCCCCTTGCTGATACCGCACCTGTTCATGCACTCGTCACTACCGTATGTGGACCCAGTACCCACCTCAGGGATGTCTTTACCTGCGTTCTTGACATCCATGGTGGGATTGCCAAACGCAGCGCGTATCATGTCATCGCGTATATTCCACAGGCCGTTGGCGATGTTGAGGGTGCCCGTGTCTTCGCTGTTGAGCGCGCTGATGAGGAACGCGTCATCACAGCCTTCTCACGATCAATCATGAACACTCGATACCATCTAGGATAGAGGCGGCACTCACCGTTGTTTTGCATGCTGTGAACGCTGCCCGTAGGGAAGATGGTCATCTTCCCCGGCGTGAGCGTCGTGGACACAGTCCTGACCGCATTCTCGTTGACCATCCACGTCGTCGTATTGCCAGTGATAGCAACCACCATGTTCGCTGCCCGCGGGTGGTAATGAGCAGGCAACATAGCGCAAGGACCCAGCTTGAGTTGTGCAATGGTCATGCCATGGCCTACCATGGCAGGAAAGGTCGCTGCGTTGGCGTTCTTGACGCTTCCTGGTTTGAAGGAATCGGTGGGCTCCGCGGAGTTGAAGTCGTAGATCCAGTCGTCATCTTTGGTGAGTATGTTGTGTCTGTCGTAGACGGTGGCTGCGAGTTTGAGGCGGGAGACTAGGTCTTGGTTGACGGTCTTGTCTAGTTTGTCCATGGCGTAGGCCAGCGGTAGGAAGAAAAGAATGGTTTTGAAGAGTAAGTTGATCATTATTGCAGCTTTGATTGTTGAAGTAGGGCTTGTTCACGTGTCAGAGGATCACTTGGTCGTATACAGTTGAGGAAGCACACTTCTCTTTGAGAAGAGGTAGATGGACAATAGTTGTTAGAGAGGATGTCTTCGTCAATTGTGCTGTACCAACGTGGTGCAGAGAAGTCGATGGTTCGAGGCTGAAGGGAGGGGTATGTGGTGATGCCCGATTTGTAGGAGAGTCGAAGTCTTAAGATGAAGACAAACGGACAAAAGTGGTAAAAAGACCGTTGTGAAGCGCGGGATGTTTCCGTAATCAACGCTCACGATGTGCTCGTATGAATTGGCGTATCGCTTTATGCAACAGCAAGCTTTTATACACCAAAGATAAGGCAGGGCGGCTCGTGATGCGGCCAGGCCAAAGTTTCGACCGCCCCTCCCTTCATCAAGCCACAGTTACTCTAAACTGAAGAGGCGCATTTAGAGCGTATTCAGAGACTACATCTCGAAGGATTGGCCCCTCTAGGTATCATTTACACGGTAAGGCACGCTGCCGTTTCCTTGAGAATCTTCGACTTGCAAGTGTGGACGGGTTTCTGGACGATCTTTATCGGGGACTAAGATTCGTTATTGGATATGACCACAGTTATCCATGTAGTATCGACCTGGATTCTATGCGGAAAGACACATACCTTTAGGTATCTCTAGCCATCTTTACCCGAGTTTGGGATCGTAGGTCGCACGCCGGAATCTTGACATTCGGCATCCAAAGCGAACCGCAGAGTTCTCGTTGTACGAGACACAGTTGAGAGGCATTGATAACCTCGAGGCCTCGGGCCTCGTGATGACTCTGAGCTAGAATCATATTTTGACGCCACAACCAGGGTTGCAATTAGTGACTGTAAGACTCCAGCAGCATTCCCTTCCACCTGGTCACCTCTTTGTGCTGAGTAACGTGGTGTGCTCATTCACTTGATCTGGGTTAGATGTATCTTTGGGTCAACCCGATCGAAGGCCTCGAATTCGTCACTCAAGTTTCGGAGCAGTGCAGCTCGGTGCGAGTCAACTGTCCGTCATACCCAGATCCCGTTTGATTGACAGAAGAGTTACACTACCATTGCGGCCTCGACTGTCTAGCACGCGCTATCCGACGCCACGGTTGTGCATCGATGGGTGCGCCGGTTTAGCGCATCAAGCCCATCGGACAATTAATTGGAAGTGCAGAATTAGCAGTCTGCGTCCCTAGAGGTGGCGCACATGTGTGCAAGTAGGACAAGTGAGACACAAACTGCGCCAATCATTTGCTTGAATACGGGCACGAAAATTGTCCCGCGACCACCAATGTTGCCCTGTGATGAAGGAACACGGGGGTGGGAACAGTGATAAGGTTGCAACGGCGTCCGCCTTTATCAGCATGGCAAGCAATCAACAACGAACTATGCATTATCGAACAGAAGAGAAACAGGCCCATGTTCGGCTCAAGTGATGTTGTTTGTAGCCACTGTGATTCGATCTTCGAAGGATTCGCGTGAGTTGACAATTTGATTAGGTTTTCTAGTGTTACTGGTGCAGGCGTACAGGCGGTGGGCCGAGAGATTTCGCCGTCTCGCCGGGTAGACTGGCCAGTACGATGCCCGTGCCGTGCCGCGTCATGCAAACAAGTCAACGGGAGAGCATATCGCAGCCCTGGTTTCCGGACACTAGTCAGTTGTCGAGCGAATGATGAGGATAAAACCGAAGAAACGGCGTATCAACATCCATTCCGTACTCATTGAATGCATTGCCCGATAGGTCTACAGAATCTTAGGATGAGTCGGCCCCCTTCATCTGTGACCTCAAAATGAGATCGTCGTGAGAGCTTCACGGCGAGGAGCTCATCCGGTCTGGTTGCTCAGCTGCATCATGGTTTTGACTAGGACGTCCAGTCACGTCGAAACTACTCAGGTGTTCGTCATAAGCACATCCTCCTCTTCATGGGTACGCATGAGGTAGTTCATGATTCCCCAAATGCCTCGCATAGCCTCTGTACGGTCATCGACATCGAACAAGTCAAACCATCGAGTCCTCTGAAGCTTTGGTGAAAACCAATCCGGATCAGCTGGGGGTTCTTGTGGGAGAGTGCCTTCGGCCAAGAATTGGAGATAGTCTGAATGTATTCGGAGCTTCAAAATGCTGATGTGATGATTCAATGATGATACCAAAAAGACCTAGACGACAATCAGCAAAGTGATCTGCAACCCCTCTACCAAACGACTTACATCATCCCAAAGGGTATTACGATCTTTGCCGATCGCTTCGTAGACCACCTTCGGATCCCAAAGTGGGTTTCCAGGTTTGAGAGTCTTCCAGATCTCTGCCGGTGTCGGTTTTCGCCGAAGTTTAGATCCATCCCGGGATCTTCCAGCCATGCTGTGATCTGCCTTTGTCGCTTGGTGTGGAACTGGCGCGTCACTTGCACCCTTGCCTTCACCCACTTCACCACCTGGGCCTCCACCCCATCGATGTGTCGTCGTCCACCATTTGCCTTCACCAGCCTTTTTCTCTGTCTTCCCTTCCCTTGCCCTTTCCTGGGCGAGCAAAAGTAAGCCACCTAACTCTCGCACAGTGTCTAGGACTGAATCGGCTTGTAAATCTCCACTTGAACCGAAGCCGGTATCTGCTCTACACTGCACACCCAGCACGGGACCCTCCATCCATCCTTGGCGCGCCCTTATTCTATCTTGAGGGCCACGCCATGCAACTATACTCACACGAACAGGAAAACGCACATGCTCTAACAAAAGCACTGGTGGACGGCGGTGTGGGACTAGCGTGACCCCAAAAGCCCAAGTAATGGGTTCCATGAAAGCACGTACGGTCTCAAGTCGATACGAGTCGGGCATTTCCGCGCCATTGCCGATACGGTAGCCCTTGTAGGACCCCTTACTTAGATCAGCAGGTTTTTCGGGCATAGCTGCTGCGTTCACTTCCCAGGGTGCTTTTGGTGGGGCTGCTCTGGCTGGTAAAGCTCTGCTTGCTGATACGGGAGAGTCGCTAGGTAATGCTGCACCGTTCGAAGCTACAGGGTCCGAAGGCATGATAGCCTTTTCGTCTGTTGTGGGTTCTGTTTTCACTTTCTTCCGGGGTTCTCCGTCACTTGGAGACGTCGAAGTAGGCAAAGTCGAAGCCTGGGTTTCGTCCCTGTGGTCCAGAGAGACCGAGTCTGCATTGCCATCATTTACATTAAGTTTCGGAGGTAGATATTCATCAAGCGAGTTGTCCCAGTAGTAAGCCATGTTGTCAAGACCTTCCCAAAACTTTCGAAAGTGTGCCAGACGAAGTGGAACCTTCTCTCCCATCGGTTTCCGTGTGAGGTTAGCGAATGCATCTCCGTTGCTAAAGCAAACCTCTCTTGCACGAAGATAGAACTCGTTGTGATCTGGAACCCTCCTGCCGTTGCATAGAAGTTTGGTACCAGGTTCCGTTGCTGTCGCGGTGTTTTGATCAGGTGCCTTCAGCCAGGATCTGGGTGGTAGATATGAGGACGCATCGTCCGACACAGACGCCAAGAGTGTTTCAAAGTCACATTCTGGTTGAAACGACACGTTCAGTAGGGCCAAGGTGTCCAAATTGACATCAGACGGCTTCTTTAGACCGAGGAAGTGGGCAGCAACACCAGGGCCCGAATGACGAGTCCAGGATTGCGGTGGTGCCTGCAGCGACGGCTCAGGTGGGTCTAGAGATGGGAAGGTCACAGGTATCGGCCGCGCGGGCGGTGATCTCTCCTTCTCATTGTCGTGTTGACCTGCAAGAAGGCCGCCTAGAGGGGTGAATCATAATCAGCGATGCTACTGCACGTGCCCCACGCAGCGCACAAAGCGAAACGTGTTTTGGCAACCCAGCGTACGAAACACGCGGATCAAGCAAAACGGAGGATTGGCAAGCGAGCCATATCGTGCTGGCGGGACGGAGTAGGAGGGTCTGGAGAGACGGGGAGAAGAGGCTGGCGGCTAACCGTGCTAGGTCGTGGCTTCCGTAGGTGGGGACGGGCACGCCGCGGCGCATAGCAAGCGCTGAGGGCACTCGGGGGGAATCAACGTACCGCTGAATTGGAACATGATGGTGGGATGCGGGCAATAGTAGATTGTTCGTCAATTGGCCAGCGGTGGGAACAGAGGTGTAGGGAAACGAACATTAGGAGGCATGGGACGTCCGTTCGCTTCTATCCCCAAATAGCAGCCGCTCGAGCGTCTCCGCTGTGGAGACTGTGCTTCCTAGGAGCCACCACTGGCCACTACGCAGAATAACATGTTCTGTTCAAGCGGACGTTTAGCCTGTAACTGTATGGAACAGTGGGGACGAAGGCATCCTTGTTTGCGCGCGTTTACTGCATACCGTTCAGATGTTGCCACGATGGAGTCATCTTTGCACTGCATGGCTTCCCCCGGCAATTAGTGGTAAAGCCACTGCCCAGCACAGGCTGCTCCTCGAGAGCATCTGTAGATGCACGTATGAGGCTTTAGGGCGTTGACAGTGAAACACAAGCAGATCACGTGCCCTACCGTCGGCCTCGGATCCTCCGGATTTCCTCAACACCATCACCACCTGTGCGTGTCCGCGTCGCGCGATGCGCGCGACGTCTGCTAGCACACACCCGGCCCTCCTGTGCCTGACCGGATGAGACGGCCATCCCGCTGTCTCTTGACTGTCGAAGCCTCCCGCGCTTCAAATGTGTGAGAATCATGGCCAAAAGCGGCACCTGAAACGGGAACGGCTTCAGAGCCTCCCAAGCGCTCCACCTCATGCCAACGGTTGGCAGCCATCCCGACCGCCTTCCCGGCCACTACTGGCATCTGCCTCTGTGTCTCTGTTCTCTTGCATCAACTCGCAGAAACCTCAATTTCCCACGTTTAACATGCTCGAAGCGCCAGCGGCGCTTTGATCCTTTCCTTTCGTCTCTTCTCTTGAGCCCCTAGCGGCGCTTCTTGTTCTATGAAGGTGTTTTCTGCATGGCCACTCCAACAGAAACTATAACGACGGTGAGCGGGCGGCGATGTACGCGTTCGCGAGCCCGGACAGCCACATCGACTAGCACATCGACCACTACTTCCATTTTATCGACTTCGACAAGTAGCCAGGGTGCACAATCGGTCCAAAGCAGCTCAATAGCTGCAGCGCCTCCACCTCCCCAATCGTCTACTTCTATCGAAACAACGCAGCAGGTCACATCATCTGAAGCAGTGTCTACGGCGATAGGTACGAGTAGCGCAGTCTCCTCTTCAGCAGCAGCGCGATCGTCGCTTCTCGCGAACATTTCGCCACAGGTACCGGCTGCTGCAGTTCCAGCGCCGGTCCCTGAAGTCGTTGAGACACCGTCGGTTGAGTCCGTTGTCGACCCTACACCTACACCGTTACCATCAGCAACCCCAGCACCGGCAACCTCTGACTCGAATCTTGCAGCTGTCCCACCGACGAGTTCGATCTTGGCAGACGTGCCTGCCGCGTCGTCTACAGTATCGGAGGCATCACCACCAGTCATTTCATCCTCTGCATCTGCACAGTCTGCACTGCCGGGAGACCCCGCGCCCGATACGCAGCCCGTATTATCGCAGCCCACGGACACCGGCATCCCAACAGGCGGATCTGCGGGTGTTATATCGCCCGACACTGGCAACCCAGATGAAGGCAGCTCGCTGACACTTCCTTTGAACGGTTCGACAAACGTTGCTCCTATTGCGGGGGGCGTCGTAGGCGGCTTTGTGGGCCTTGCTCTCATCAGTGCCCTACTATTCTTGTGCTTGAGGAGACAGAAGAATGGGACCTTTGAAAAGTGGCAACAACGGTTGAGTGAGAAGAATCAAAGGGAAGACGGAGGGGTTGTCGCGAAGCTACGCGCCATTCCCGACAAGATTCGAGGCATTCCAGCAGGAGTAGGGGTCATCTTCGCGAGACTGAAAGGTGATAAGTCTGGACCAGCATCCAACCCGTACCGCAAACACACCCGAAACGCAAGTTCGGTCTATTCAGTGGGAACAAATCGACGGAGTCAATCAATTAGCGAGCCACCTTCGAAATTTCGACAACAAGTCCGTGGGTTCGGCGACCGCATACCGACCCTCAAGAGGTCTCGAACACTGCTCCAGAAGAAGCAAGACAGCCTCGTTGTCGGCCAGAACTCTCCTTTCCCGAATATTGTCGAGGATCCAGTCATTCGCAACAGCAATGCCGGTGGAAACCCTTTTGCCGATCCCTTAGATCCGCCAAAGAATCTCCAGTTGCTGAACCCCGACCCATCGTCTCCTCAACCTCAGCAAGGTGGCCCTCTTGCGCCGAAGCCTGCCGCCACGTCGGAAAGGGATCCGCGCGATCCTTTCGCCTCCATCCTTGACGAAATTGACGCTCAAAACGGTAGCGGTACGCCGGAGTGGCTTCGTGAGACTGCCCAACAGCACAAGCGAACGACAAGCTCTCAGACTGCGCTGCGCTCGAACCCAGTGACGAAAACCAGTTCGTCTGTATACCCCACTCGACACTCAAATCCCTTCTTCGACCCCTCAGACCCGCCACCACTCCCTCCGACACAGCCACTACCACCCACTCCATCACGTCCAGCCAATGCATACGCACCGCTTCCTCAGTTCAACGCGACATCAAGCACAGTGTCTCGCATCTCCAAGGACTCATTCTTCTTCGGTGAGCCTGGGCCTTCAAGACCAGCGACGAATGTGTTCGGCAGGGGAGTACGGCAGTCTGATCCATTCGATCTAGACCGGCCCGAAGTACTCGGTTTCGGTGTTGTCGGTGGCCGCACAGTGAGAGGCAGCATGACGAGGCAGAACTCTCGTAAGAGGAGTAGTACCGTGCCGAACTGGATCAACGTCAATGAGGGTCCGTATGAACCCGGCAGCACTCCCCTAAGAAATCCGAGCACCAAAAGAAAAGTATAGCGAGAGATGCAACACCTCGTAGCAATGAGGGATGTAATGATGTTTCATGGCGTTTTATGTCTAATTTCTGAGTTGCCTGGAGATGACGGTGGCAGAAAGAATTTCGCGGGTTCCACCGTCCGCAACAACCAACAGGTTACAGAGCAAAGCAACAGCTCTCTCCTGTATTCATTTCCTTAATTTTATATTAACGATTCGAATACCTTACCTTCCTTGATTCGGTACTGCATGTAGCATAGCTCACGTCTTTTGGCTTTTAGAATACCCCCAAAACCGGCCTCCTGACGCTCGTTACATGAATATTACTACTACTTTGCGCATCGTTTGCATATGGCTTCAAGACACACAATACCTTGCTCGTCTTGCTACCTCGCTACCTCAGCATCACCAAGTCGCGACCTGTGTCACCTCATCTTGCTGCGATGCCATCGTTACACATGTGCCTGAGTTGTGACCCACACACCACGTGCTGTCTTCAGGGTGCCAAGCCAGTCTGCGCACAGGTACAGCTTTGAAACGTGAGTTATGCATCCTTGCCTGAACTAGAGACGTGTGCCGAGACGAAAAGCTTTGTGAAGAGCACCGAAAGTGTAAACGAGTGGTCTGATCTTTGAGAGTAAGTAAGCGCATAGTAGGAGTGTTTGGTATCAAGAGGCCGAATATGGAAATTGCATGCAAAGGCAACGGGACTTGGGGATAGCGATGGCCATGCAGATCTACCTCAATTTCTTGCAGAGGCGTGGGTCTCAGGATCCCTGTATGGCACAAGATTGATGCCTATCTGCGGTCATCGTTCGGTCATTCGACTGAGCAGAAAATGTGCCTGTGTATACTCAGTCCGTAATACATCAGCACCACTGTTAATGCTCTCATCAGCACCGTCAAACTCAAAGAATCATGACGTGTGCGTTGAGAGTCGGCGATTCAATTTTGTAGGTGGCTTCGTGGATAGTACCCTCTGATAGCTGGGGGCGTGCGGATTGCTCTGCTCATTAGCGATACTATTGCTTGCGCGATAAATCTCATTGCAAAAAGAAGGTTTTGAATATCCAAACAGCACTCAAAGCCAGCATGCTCACCTTCTCGTCCCTCTATCCAATCCACCTCTCTTCGACCCACTGCATAACATCCCTCACCCACTGCTCTCCGTCAGTTGCAATCATATCAAACCCATGATCTTCACCCTCCCTCTCCACCAGCTTCACCTCCGCGCCTTTCTCTCCCATGACCTCTCCAACCTTTTTCACAAAAGCACGCGAATCATCGATGCTGACCGCGGTGTCTTTGTCGCCGTGAATAATAATGGTAGGTGGGATGTAGTCCGGGGCAGAGGGAGAGTCCAGAAGGGAAATGGGCCAGAGGTGAGAACCGGTACCGAAGAAGTGGTTATAACGGCCGTAGGCGGAGAGGGCGTAGGAGAGGCGGTTGCGCGGGCGGGGTGGTGCGGCGGAGATCGTTGCGCCTGGTATTAAGGTTTTTAAATGCTCCTAACTATATCGTAAGCTCGAGAACCGCGAGTAGATTGGCTAAGACATGCTCGGAGGGAGAAGCGGCTTACATCAATGATGGACTCTGGCGGTGACGGTTCACCCATGAATTCGGGCTGTAGTTTCCGCCGCAGGTAGTTTGTCATGGGGTAACATCCGAGTATGGTGCGAATGGTGCCTTTAGGCTGCATAAGACCGGATTGGATGGCGAGATAGCCGCCTGCTGAGTCGCCACCGACGAGGACGCGTGTGTAGTCTAGTTCGATGAACATACTCGAAGTGTTCTGTGTAGAGAGATATTCGGTTACGCCGCCGCTCTTGAACCTGAGAAATATATAAGTAGCAGTATAGAGGTGTGGGAATGGTCAAGAAGTGTACCATGTCCAAAAATCAGCGAGGTCTTCCTGAATATCGTTGCCGTTGTGTTCCGGGAGGAGGCGGTAGTTTGGGGACACCACGACGGCGTTCTTATAGTGGACAAGGGGGATAAGCCAGTTGGCAAACCAATCGGGGTACTCCCAAGTTCCAGTCACCTAGTTTAGCGTCAGCGATGACGGCCATTGGGCGCTGGGTAGGTGGTATATTTACACATCCTCCGCCATGGAATTTAACAAAGACGGGATGTAGTCCAGGCTTGAAGACTTTGGGTATCAGTATGCCCACCTCTATGTCATGGTCCCCAATCCTTTTATAGTGAGTGCGGTAGATGTCGAAACTGTCGAATCGTCGTGGACCGGGGATGGCGTTCGTTTGATCCATTCTTATTCGTCCTCAAGGAGTCTAATCTCCGTATAGCAACGCACAAGGTGAACTCAATGATAATGATCTTCGTTTCTGTGCTCCCCGTTTGATCGGTGCGTTTTAAGCGTTGTTTGATCGAACGAGAGCAAATTACTGAAACAACCGTTGGAAGGCATGGTAGTGGTTGACTCCTATATACTTCATCACTGTCACCGCAGGCTGAGCGCTATCTGTGAAACAATGACGCGCATTCACATTTCACATTTTGCTTCAGCTTCATTCTCAGGACTATCCCGGTCCTGTTCCTGGGAAACAAAGGATGTTACCAATCAGTTGGAATTCTCCTCAACCAGTCTTTCGGAATCTCTCACATCCCACCCCAACACTGGACTAGATCAACGGAGACTTCTCACCGTTCGCATATTTTGTGGAGGCGACATGTGCGGGTGGCTTGAAGGATGTGTGCTACACCACGCCAAGAATGTAGATCAATACGACCCTGCATGACGAAGTGGCGACATTGCAAGGCACCATGAACACTGTGATGCGATTGAAGGAAGCCGATATCGCATTGATGGCCAGAATGCTCCGGGCAATGGTTGAATATTACATGGTGTGGTCGCCTCACTGTTGTCTGAAACGTCCACGGCAATGGTCGGCAGTGAGAATAGTCGAGACAACGAATAAAACGAAGTCATAAATCCCGGCACCAGAATAGAATTCTCCAAGCTGTCGTCGACCATAAACTTATTAGTCAATGTGCTTGTTATTGTTTCTTTGCCTCGGATAACGTTTCTAGAGGTAAGCAGAATGCATGTCAAAAATAATGAAGTATTCGAAACCACCTGGGCAGTCATCGTACGACTTGCCGCGATAGATCCGACCTTACCTACACTCAGTCTCAGGCACTGATCGTCAAGTTTCTACATGCAGAGCAAGTTTTCTTATCACACTTCTCCCATTTTCCCTTGGGCATCCTCACCCTGATGGCAGTCTGCCGCCCTAACATGTATTAAACCCAAAAACGCGTGTGACGGCCTCCTTGATGCCTAACGCCAGTGCAACTTTCTGCTGCTGATTTCGATTGTTTCAAGAGTTCAGTCATTAGCCGGTCACTTCTTGACACGCTCAAAAAGTCTAGACACTGTTCGGAAAGATAGCAGCGAGCGCGTTGAAGAAGGAACGGGCTCCGAATGGAACTATTGGGTCTGGCCCCGCACCGACAATACTGTAACAAGGATGTTTTCAAAGTCGCTCTCGGGCTGGTTTCAGCCCTAAATATGGTCTGACGCGTTCGCGTGGGACATCTTGCAGCCCAAATGTTAGAATGTCGGGGAGAGCGCGATACATGTCTGACGGGTCAGTAATACCATTGATCACACAGGGGCAGTTGTAGCCATCACTGTTGATTTGTTCCCAAAAGATCCTATTGAAGGCTCGCAATAAGATGGGAAGTGGTGATTATCCGCAACAAGGATATATTTCTTTGCAAGGTTCTCCTGGTTGGGCTTCCGTGCCGGAATACGTGCAAGTATCGGTGCTTTCCATAACTTTTGCGCCCACCTCCCATGGGAACAAAAAAGGCAAAATGGAGAGTTCTTAACCATTCCACATGTCTGGTGGATTCTAATTACTGTCGGTGTATATCATTCGTTATCTAGCTTCAGCAGAGGTAACATGGGACCGAGTATAGGTTAACTAATGTTAGGCAGCTAAGAGAGCCTATTGTATAGTTTTTAGAACCCACTAACTAGGTAGACATGTAGAGTGGTTAAGAAATCTCCACTTTGCCTTTTCTGTTCCCATGGGAAGTGGGCGCAAAACTTGTGGAAACAGTGATACCAATTCGCACTATGCACTTTTCTTGAAGTCCTCTAGTCAATCGAGCTTCTCTTATAGATGATGTACCAAGAAACCGCCATGACAGATTAGACTAGAATCAGGGCATCGGTAAATCTCCAACGCCTGAGGACGGGTGGAAGCGTTCCTAGTGTGACAGGCTGATAGCTTCGCCAGTAGAGCCGAGCAGCACCAGGCCGAGTATGCATTCTGTCTGACATTGATGGTTTGCTCGATCTCGGATTGAACATAGAGTTCATCTTGCAGCGACTTTGACTCAGAGGCAGGCTAGGAAAACGTTGGGACGGAGACAAATGCGCCTGTGGGAAGAAATGAGGTCATAGTGGCGAATTGTAGTTCCTTAGAAAGTGCGTCGGAATTAGATTAGTCGATGGCTGCACATAATCAGATTTCGCTCACAACATACTTGCGGGTTTTGAACCGGAATGATAATTGTTCAGCGCATATGCACTAATATATTTGCACACTTCGGGTGCAATTCGACCGAGGGGAATGTCCTAAGTGGGGGCTGGCGTCGCAGTTACCCCGCCAGGTACAACCTCCGACGTCGAATTGCCCCTCTAGCGTTGGGGGAAAGCGCTTCTATCCCGGCCATTGCGAGTCTGACTAAAAAACAGATAAATCTGTGGTATTATGCCTATGCCATCGAACACACACTCCAGTGAGTGGTGTTCGGCTTTGGTACTCTTCTCAAGGAGAGCACGTACAGAGTCGATCTGACGCACTTACACAAGGTTCACATAACCATTGATCAGAATCTATCAAGGACTTTGACTTCTATTTGTCTACTTCATCCTACTATACAAGAAGAAAATAAGTATAATGGGCAAAATTGCAAAGATCGAATACTTCCGCGTCCCGCCGCGGTGGCTCTTCGTCAAGATCACAGACGAAGCAGGCAACTTCGGCTGGGGCGAAGCTTCACTCGAAGGCCATACACAAGCAGTGGAAGGATGTCTTGATTCCTGGATAGAACGATACATAGGTTTCGAAGCTGAGTACGTCCACCAGTAATGGCTCTCATGCTCCTAAGCCCCAATTGCTAATGTTTTACCAGTGATATCGAGCACATTTGGCAGATGTCATGGCGGACTAGCTTCTACAGAGGCGGGCCCGTCTTCATGAGTGCCCTAGCCGGCCTGGACATCGCCCTCTGGGATCTCAAAGCCCGGAAACTCAATGTACCAATCTATCAACTTCTTGGCGGTAAAGTACGCTCTAAGCTCAAGGTGTATGCCTGGATAGGAGGAGACAGACCAGCCGATGTAGAAACACAAGCGTAAGTCTCCTGTGAAAATTTCTTTCTCTGGGTCCAACTGATGCCTTGTTGGGTAGCCTCGCCCGAAAAGCGCAAGGCTTTAGAGCAGTGAAAATGAACGCCACCGAAGACATTGGATGGCTCGATGCACCTTCAGCATTAGATTCCAGCGTAGAAAGACTGAAGACTGTGAAGGACCTTGGCATGGATGCAGGAATGGACTTTCATGGTCGAGTCCACAAACCCATGGCAAAACAACTGGCCGCAGCTCTCGAACCGCATCGCCCGCTCTTCATTGAAGAGCCGCTACTTTCCGAACATATCGGCGGCATCCAGGCGCTCTCCAACCACACTAGCATCCCAATCGCCCTTGGCGAGCGCTTGCACTCGCGCTGGGATGTTCGTCCATTTCTTGAAGGGCATTGTGTTGATATTCTGCAGCCCGATATCAGCCACGTGGGAGGCATATCTGAACTTAAGCGTATAGCAGCCATGTGCGAGGCATACGATGTGGCACTCGCACCACACTGTCCACTAGGACCCATTGCTTTGGCTGCAAATATTCAGGTTGATGCTACCGTAGCCAATTTCGTGATACAAGAGATGAGTCTGGGTATACATTACAACGCCGGGAGTCAGGACTTGACGAGTTATATCAAGAATCCAGAGGTGTGGAAGGTTGATGATGGATACATCGAGCTAATGACAGGCCCCGGACTAGGCATTGATGTTGATGAGGACTGGATTAGGAGAGAAAGCAAGGACGCGAAGGCGTGGTACTCACCAGGATTCATTGGGCCGGGTGGCGAGATACGCGAGTGGTAAATAGATCTTAAGCGTCCTCCCATGAGCGATTTAACTAAGAGGAGCACTGTGATCGATTTGACTTCGACCCTATCCACTCATCTAGTTGTGGTCGTGAGTTCGCTAATGTTATCCAAACGCACCACTTCTCATTGTTGGGATGAGCCTACTGTGGACGGGCAGTGTAAGAGATAGGAAAGTGGAAACGGCAAAGGTCACTTTGAAGTAAGGCGGGCGAGGTGGTGAAGGGAGACTGGTTTGATGGTGGAAGTGATGATACTGCAAGTGGGGAGAAGTAGCTGGAAAGGATAGCATGGGAAAACAAACGGGGTAATCATCTTCGTGATGAACAGGGCAGGAATAACTCTACTAGCGACTAAATGTATATTACGTTGCCTGGAGCGGGGTATTAGATTCTTATCTCAGCAGCTTTCCTCAGACGGTTCATAACCGCCGCTGCTATGTTGTCTTCTACTGTATCGTTGATGCCTTCGACAAGAATAATATCGACGCCTTTCTTATCTAGCTCTCGAAGCGCTGAAAATAATCCTCTTGCTACATCTTCGGTTGATTTTCCTAGACCGATGTCCCATATGGACAGCGGACCTTGATCTGCTTCGCGATGGAATGTGCTGTGCACCGCATGAGGAACCTGATGCTGTTTAAACGAGCGGAGAAGGTTCGATTCGGGGATAGGTGACGCGTCCTGCGGGTGTGCTTTTGGTATTGAGTTTGAGACCCCATTCACATGCGCATCAGCATCCGTGACAGAGACCCCAAGATTCCTCGCCCACGTCTTCGTCCGCACAATTCCCACGCTTTTCCGTTCCGCAACCTTATCCAACAGCTGCTCCGCATCCGGAGCTGGTGTACCCGCCTCGTACAGCATCACCGTCGCCTTGGGCGAATAGTGCCTATATTTCATGCCCGGCGCCCGCGGCTTGATGCCTTGCTCATGTTTGTCCTTGTAGCCCACTACCACGTTCTCCCAACCTGGACACTGCCGCAGTTGTTCGACGGTGACGCCTCCCGGGCGGAGAATAGTCGGTGGATACGATAGGCCGTCTACAACTGTGCTCTCAACGCCTACCTCGCATGGGCCGCCGTCTATGATGGTGGATATTCGCCCATCGAGATCATCTTTGACGTGTTCTGCGGCGGTGGGTGATGGCCTGGTCGATGCGTTCGCTGAGGGCGCTGCGAGGGGGACGGTTGACAATCTTATAAGCGCGAGCGCGAGGATACTGCGCGGCATCCTTGCGCCGAAGGTGTTCAATCCTGCAGTGACTTCTGGTGCTAGTTGCGAGCCCTCGGGGTTAGGCAGGATTATCGTAAGGGGGCCGGGCCAGAACTTCTGGATCAAAGGCTTGTAAATCTCTGGAATAGGGTCTGTCGCACACTCTGTGACTCCTGCGTTTCCTCGAAGCAAAGACCGTAGTTGTGACAGTGAGTGGAAGTGTACGATGAGAGGATTATCTGCTGGGCGTCCCTTCGCAGCGAAGATAGCTCGCACCGCTGAGCTGCGCGTCGCGTCTGCGCCGAGCCCGTAGACTGTTTCTGTCGGGAAGGCAACGGGTATGTCCGTCTCTTGCAATTCTGTGGCCGCGCGCAGCAGATTTTGGAAGTCTTGTCCTTGCTCGTACTCGATGTCCCACTCCTCGATCAATCGTCCTTCCTTGCCAACTTCCTCTATCCTCAAATTTCCCAGCCTATTCGGGTCTACGGGTAGTATGGCAGTCTCCATTGCGACCTTTGGTATGTTACGAGCGTAGAATTGCGAGGTGCCCGTATTCAGCGCGGGAAGAGGATTGGTGTGCTCTGCGGCAACCGTCTGCGCCAGAGCTTGCGATACACGGGTGACAGTGGAAAACGTTCGTGCGAAATGTACATTTGGAAAGCGGAGAAGGTGTGTGGGCATCAGAAGACGACCAGAGAGAAGTTTGGCGCGAAAGAATTGCGGCCCAAAAATTATGACTCGGAATGTTCGGAAATCGACTTGGCACGCTACGTCAATAACTGTGGTCCAAAACAGAGCTACGTCTAGTACGGAATGTAGTTATCACGGAATGTAGTTATCACGGTTGGTAAGGATATTTATTCACAACCGTGATTACATTGCTTCATTGATATAGGCCATGTTGTAGACTTCAATGGAACAAGGTTTACATATCTACGCTCATACCTATCGAAGGCATGCGAATTGATCGATGCAGTTGTAATTTTTAGCAGCTTAACGCCGTGCGACTCCGCATAATCTAGCTAGTAATGCACAATGCCACCTTTTGAATACACGCAACGTACATATTGAAACAATGTATTGGTATGCCAGAAAATGCTCCTCACTCGCTAAAAGGTGAACAGTTTGCAGCCTTCGACCGCCTAATCGACCTTGATAGATTTGTAGATCTTGAGAACAAAGAGACCACTGGCAAGGAAGCCGATTGTGCCTGAAGGAGACTTAGTAGTGATAATGAACAAGGCAGGGCAGAGAGGACTTACCTGTCAGCACGAAGACGAGTGCACTAAGAAGTGCACTGTATCCGAGATAGACAACACCACTTGTCCAACTCAAGAAGCTCACGTCTTTCATCCAGTAGATTAATGCAGATGCGAAGACATAGAAAGCGCTCGCACCAGCCGTACAGAAACTTCTCCATTGCCAGTGATAGTTCTCTGCGCAGAGCAGGAAGTAGATCATGAGTACAGTGACTGCAGCACTCGTCATAATCATGAGGCCATAGCAAATGAAGAGGAATCCAAACATGTAGTAGACCTTCGAGAACCAGATCGAGTTCATGATAAAGTATAGCTCGACGAAGATGGCTCCAAAAGGAAGAATACCGGCTAGAGCCATCGAGGGGAGAGGTCGGAGGTAACCGCCGGTAGGAGGAATCTGTCGAGGAATCTGGTTCGTCCGTACTGGCGCTTCGATGGCCGCCTGCTTGAACCCGAGCCAGGATCCCGCGACACTGAGCGGAACGCTGATGACGAACCAGATGATGACTACGACTAGCATGGTCGTAAATGGAACTGCGCCGGATGCTCCGCGTCCCCATACAAAGAGGTTAAGCAGGAAGAAGGTAGCGAACGCGAGACTAGGTATGGCGACGGGGGTGTAGAAGAAGAGCAACTTCCACGACTCGCCGTGAAAGAACTTGTAGATGCGCGACGAAACGTAGCCACCGACGAAGCCAAAAAGAGTATAGAATATGATGATGACAGTTCCAAGCGCACCACGGTTACTTGGGGAGAGGAAACCTAACAATGCAAAAGCTGGGGGCTGTCAGTTGCGTTCCGAAGTGCCTATGGTTTGATCCTTACTTACCGATGGTCAATCCTGTCATCATAAAGAGCTGAGCTCCGTTGCCGACTAGCACAGATAGGAGAAGGGGGTGCTTGGGCGGTCGGAAAACGTCACCATGGACAAGTTTCCACCCAGAGTCCTCCTGGACGCCATCCTCAACGGCGCCACCGTCGCCAAAGTCGTCAAGCGCCAACTGGTCAAGACGATTGTACCTCGCAATATCCTTCTTGAGTGTTCGCACGAGAATAGTGCTCACCATGGCTATAAGGAACACTACAATGACTGCGGAATTGACCAGCGAGAACCAGTGGATCTTGGGATCGTAGACATGGAGGTACTTGTCCCATCGTGTTGCAAAGGGTGTAGGACTTAAGCGCCACCAGACACTGTAGGTGAAGGTTACACTACTAGGCTGACCGGCATCTATGCTTAGTACTACCGGGTTGTCAACATCACCACAGTAGCCCTCCGCATTACCGACATATTGGCCGTTGTCGGCGTACGAGGACGGTTCAACTATTACGCCAACAACGCGGAAATTGTCTTTGCTGGCTTCGTGATAGTCAATGACAATATCGTAGTGGTTGTTGAGGGTCGCAATAACGTCGTTGCCGCCGTCCGAGGCTTGAACTTCTACTGCTCTTCCCAAATCAAATCCAGGGCTGTAGAACGGCTCGTTATATTCTGACTCTGTCACCATCTGTGCAGCCGGTAATCCGTCAATGAGCCAATTAAAATCGAACGAGTTCAATATCCTCTGATTTACGAATGTTGCATCTTCGGGAGAGTATTCTTGTGGCCCGCACAAAGATTTGCACGTTTGGTTCGTTGCCATCTTTAGCTCAAAAGGGCTCGTTTGTATACGGTCGCCGAACAGAATGCTTCCTAAACTTTCTCGAATGTAGTTGGGGCCACCCTCTGGTTGACAGAAGTGGAAATGTGGGTCATAATGGTCGAAGGAAAATGCGGACCGTAGTTTTGGATCATTTCGAGATTCGGTGGGCGTAAGTCGATTGACGAAGAGAGGCACGGCATCTCCCTTCTTGTACGAAGTAGGTGCGGTACCTGGGAAGTAGAACGCTGAGCCGGGTGTTGGCGCAAGAGCTAACAAGAGGCCCAGCAAGGTGCTGGGGCTTATTGCGTCCGACCGTCGCATGGTGGAGAATCGATGATATCTGTGAAGAGTGTGGAGGGCGCTGCTGTCGCGTCAGCTTGTATCTTGCGTGAAGGTTCGCGGCAGGCACCTACACGTCGCCCCTGTCTGTCGTAATTACACCCGCTCAGTTGTCGCGTGGGGTACAAAGTAGGTATGGATGAAGGTGAATAAATTCACGACTAGGCGCACGGGTAAATGTGCAGCCCTAGAGATAGTCGGTGGATAGTAAAGATGGATTGTATACAAGTGTTCAAAGCTCCTGGTCGCACATCTTACAAAGGCTAATCCTTGCTGCATACGCAGCTCCCGTCTTGGCATCGTCATGTGAACTGGCGAAACCGACGCGTCGCGCGCGGACCGTCTCGTTGGAGTCGAGAGGACTTGACCGTCGTTTACTATCACTTTTCAATTGCGCCTTCACTCTGCATGAATGCGCTGCGAATGAACTGTACCTCACTCGCTTACATCTTCCGCTCAACGCGTCAACGTTTGCCCTCTGTCAAAGGTATGTTGCGCCTTCCAGTTTCTCGACGTGAGCGGAGATAAGCATCATCACTCTCGCAGCCATTGCGCAAACATCGTCCACCGACAACGTGTACCTCCAGGGCTGATCTCCCATTTGACACTTTCTGATTTGTTACAGACCTCCGTCACCGCGTCAATCACAAGCCCTGTCTATCCTCTTACGCTACCGTCCAGCGACACTCCGGGCAGCCACTGTTGCTATCTGCTGGCTTCTGGCATACCTCACACAAGGCGTTTAGCATGTCGTCCAACTCATCGCTCACACCTCCGCCAAAAGACCTGCAGCCGCCAGCCACTACTGGCGAACCAGGTCCTCCTGCTACGAAGGCAGTCAATGGGAAGAAACGCAAAGCAGAGACAGCAGCGAACACTACCAAGATCACCAAACGCACACGCAAGACCACAGTGACGACTGAGAAGGATGATGACGTCGACATCTCGGTGGAAAAGCCAGCAGAGATTGCAAAGCCCAAGAAGCGAGCTCGAAAGGCCAAGGTCGAGGAAGACACGGCCGTGGACGAAGTCGTGATTCAGGAAGGTGGGGAAGGCGTCACTTCCAAGACGACTCAGAAGAAATCGCGCAAGAAGAAGGATGAGATAGTGAGTAGTCCTACTTCAACCGCCGCAGGTCAGCATGCTAAGCGCACGTCAGATACCTCCACTTGCGGAGCGTACGACTGGCAGCAAGCTCCGGATAGGAGCCCACGTAAGTGCTGCTGGAGGCATACACAATGCCGTTACCAACCTCCTGCATATTGGGTGAGTCCACTAGTATATCTCGGAAGCGTCATACTTATTGCTGTCAGCGCAAATGCGTTCGCTCTGTTTCTGAAGAGTCAGAGGACATGGAAGAATCCAGATCTCAATCCGGAGCATGCAACGCTCTTCATCGATGGATGCAAACATCACGGCATTGATGCTTCTGAATGCTGTGTACCCCATGGTTCCTATCTAGTCAATCTTGCGCACCCTGACGAAGAGCGCAAGAAACAGGCCTACGACTCATTTCATGATGACTTAACACGCTGTCACAAGGCCGGTATCAAGTATTACAACTTTCACCCTGGAAACGCAGCTGCAACGACGCGAGAGGGCGGAATCGAGCTCATTGCCGAGGCCATCAACAAAGCTCATAAAGATCCCGCAACTGGTGCAGTCGTGCCTCTATTAGAGACCATGGCCACATTGGGTAACACCATTGGCGGTCAATTTAAGGACATTGCGGGAATCATCGAGTTGGTTGAAGACAAAGACCGCGTCGGTGTCTGTCTAGACACCTGTCACGTCTTCGCCGCAGGATACGATCTACGGACGCCCGAAGCCTACGAGAGAACCATGAAGGAGTTTGACGAGACTATCGGCTTGAAGTATCTGAAGGCTCTACACGTCAATGATAGCAAAGCTCCTCTATACTCCTTCCGCGACCTGCATGCTCGCATCGGCACCGGATACCTTGGCTTGCGTGCCTTTCACAACCTCGTCAACGACAAGCGTCTACATGGCTTACCTATGGTTCTCGAGACACCGATTGACAAGAAAGATGAAAACGGCAAGAAGTTCGAGGACAAGTCTGTCTGGGCTCGTGAGATCAAGATGCTGGAGCAGCTTGTTGGTATGGACGTCGAAAGCGACCAATTCAAAAAATGGGAAGCAGACCTCCATGAGGAGGGTGCCGGCGAGCGAGAGCGGGTTGGCGAACAAGTCAAGAAGAGGGAGGAGAAGAATGCCAAACCGAAGAAGAAGCGAGGCAAGAAGAAGGCCGAGAGCGAGGATGAGGATGAGGAGAGTGAGGAGTAGGCAATGGATGAATGCCTCAAGTGCCTGGAACAAGGCTTGAGTGAAGCTTCCTGGGTTTCCCAGCCTGAATTTTACAGCTTCTTGGTGAGAACGTGCTGGAGCTGGCATCATGGAATAATCATGTTGCTTTCGGATGTACGGTATACCCCAATGGTTAACACGATGGCTTTTTGGGATTCAGTGCACCTCGGCATGATACACACAGCACGGCGCTGGCGGACTTTGAAACTACGGGACATGGTCATCTATAGCTTCATATTCCATGAGGCGAACAGTAGCTAAACATAAAGTGAAGTTTTCGGTATAAGCTCGCTTCGCATTGCTTGTCTATGCGATACAGCTTGGCAGATTCATCGTACTCCGAAGATAGTTTGTTTCCACGTCCGCGACAGATTCGAATCCATAATCATCGGTTTCCAGAGCCGCAGCGGAGTTGCAAATCGCTTCATGAGCGCGGAAGGCTGTGCGGCGTCGCTTAGATAGACGCTGTACAAGGGTGAGTCTCAGGTCTTGCGCTCCGCACGCACGTCGGAGGACCCGAGTATAGCTCGAAACATTATTGTAGGTGCATTGAGATTGAAGGGAAATAGAGAACACCTCGAAGATCTGACTCAATCGGCCCGTCTAGTGGCATCGCTCGTGCTGCTATTCTATGCTGAGCTGAGGCTGCGGATCAGCCATATAGTTCAGCACCTCGGCCTAGTATTAAGAGATGGCAGGTGGAAGTGGTTACTAGCTGATGTCATCTACTATGCGCCATATCCTGTAGCAAAATGACAATGCATAGCCCTGGAGCGGACATAATCAGCTGATCATTGCAATGTAGTGTCGTATCGAATATTCATACTCTGTTCCAACATGCCCCTTCAAGCCCCACCAGCCATCTTCCTCTCCTCCAACTCCTCCCTATCCCTCTGCTGCACGGCTACCGTCCGATCCGTGTACTTTCTGTGGTCAATACTCGGAATGAAGAATGCACAAATCACACCCAGCAGGCCGAACGCAAGCGCAACCTGGTAACTCAAATGTGCGCCCTGTAGATACGCTTGCTTGTTCCCTAGACTAGCGGCAGCCCTGATCGCAGGTGTTATGCCCGGGACAGCCGCATATGCGGCGGCAGTGTTGGCCTTGGCTGCAGCGATGAGCTTCGCGAGTGTTGCGCCGGGTAGGTTGAAGGAGGATACATTGGCGAGGACGGCGGAGGGAAGGGAGGTAGCGTATTTGTTGTTCGTGACGTTCGAGAAGATAGCTGTTGCAACGGCGCCGGCGAGGAGGCGCGAAGTCCCTGCGAGACCAGCGGCGGTGCCGATATCTTCTTGGTAGACAATACCGAAGCCGACAAGGACCATGCCGTTGAGTATGTTGACGCTTGTGGTTACGGAGATGATGCAAGTGAGGATGATGGATTGGACGGAATTGCCGATAGTGGCGGTAGACATTGCGCCCACGCAGGCGGTTTGGAGCGCGACGGCGAACATGACTTGCCAGCGTTGGTGGCCGATGTACTTGCTGAAGCTAACGATGATACCGCCGATGATTGTACCCAGGGGAAGGACGGAGGCGAATAGGCCTTTGGAGATTTCATCGCCGGCGTAGAGAAGCTGTGACAGGCGGGGCCAGAGGGTGGCGTTGGAGTAGTATTGCATTCTGTACGATGTAAGTAGAGGTCACATGAAATGTAGTCACCTGCCGGTTTGGGATGAGATATACATACCCACCGATTGCCATTACTAGCATAGGAGTGGTGCTATCATGTTTAGCCGTCAAGATACCAAGTAGGACGGCATGAGACTTACAAGTGACGCTTCGCCCTGAACAGACGAGGAGGAAACAACGGCTCTTTCAACGTTGTGAAGTTCTCGTACACGACCATTCCGACCAACGTTAGGAGACCAACGATGATGGGTGCAAGAGTCGTCCCACTGACCCATGGATAAAGAGTTCCACCCCAGCTGATACCTACGATGAAGAGTGTGCAGCCTGCAATGAAGAGGAACAAGCCGATCCAATCAAATTCTCGGAGTAGCTGGCGCTTGGACTTTCCATGTTGCGCTTGTTTGACTTTGAAAGACGGTGGGTGATAGAAAAAGAAGAGCATTGCCAGATTGATGGTTTGGAAGGCAATCATTATGTAGTAGCAGATGCGCCAGTTCTTCGTCTCTTTGATGATTATCCAGCTAATGAGAGGCATCATCTGAGCGATGAGGGAGGATGCATCAAACACACCGATGGTGACGTGACGGTACTTGCTAGGGACAATTTCCTTATCTGGTCAGCTATTGCATTAACGGAAACTGGAAGAGTATTACCTGCACAGCACCAAAGCTCATTTCGAGGAAACCCGAACCCGCTCCAAAGATCGCCCCACCGGCAATCATCTGATTGATGCTCTGGCCCGTGGCAGATACTATACTACCAATGATCAAGAGAACAGCACCGGCGAGGAAGAAGTATCTGCGACCGAAGATATCTGAAAGACGCCCACCGATCGTGACGAACATTGCTCCTCCGAGGTTCCAAGAAATCGTGATCCAAGTATACCGTGGATCCGGGCCAAGATCAGCGTTGATGAAGGTAAGAATCGCAGGTGGGATCAAGAGCGTGAAGAGATAGGCGTTGTAGCACATAGCCATTGACTGTACTAGTCAATCACTGTGAGTTTGGTGAGGGGTGAAAGAACGTACTGCTGCAGCCATGAACGTTCTCCATGTCATCCCAACTTCCTCTCCAGTCGTCTGGAGATGTTGAACGATATCCTCATTCGCACTATTGACATGCTTCAATGGTACACTGTGATCAAAGTCATTCACCGACTCGATAGTGTCAACATGTTGTGCGGTGCTCTTGTCGTTATCCATGTTTGTTGCGGGACTTGGCAAAACGAATTTCGGACGATAACCGAAACCTAGAGATACTTTGCATTGCTTCCTACGGGGGGCATATGTAGGGCTCGCTCCTATAACCGTGGGCTTGGATACAATGCCCGGACATCTCCACAAACTTCCTCGCCGCCCCCGCCAAAAGGTGATCATCCAGCGAAGATGGCTTCGCGTAACATCGGAATCAAAGAAGGCATGCGCTTAGGGCTTATTGGGGTTTGGCGTATCGTGGGGTAATGCGGAGGTAAGGTTGGTTCACACCTAGCGCCTCGGCCTTGACAGCCACCCGGAAAAGCTCAACCGATTATCTGGGCCTGGCTTCAACGCATCGCATACCATTTGAATAAAAAAACATGGTAACAAGGAGAACTAAGCAATCAAACGAGTTATCCTGAATTGACTTCAATGCATTCCCGAGATGTAGAATCGATAACCCTTGTGTAGGTGCCTAAGTGTAGCCAAAATGCTTTCGAATGGTGCGCATTTGCATCTGGTAGTTCATGTGATGTAGAACCCATGACCATGGAGGCGGTATTGTTAATGAGAAGTTCGCGGCGGGTTCAAGATGAAGCTATCTTTCCCGGGACCGAAAGTCCTATAGCACTGTCAGGATCTTCAGAGCGGTAACGTATGTCAGGAATAGTACGGTTGAGAGCAACCGAAGGAGTGTTCGCGTTGGTCGGTATGTCGGTTGAACATAAGCGCTCAATTCGCAGCAGACGGAGCGAATGGTTCCACGATTCGCCTGCAGAGGTGCAGCTAAAACAGCGTATGTACTCTAGGGAGCAGCCACATGATAAACGCGTCACTGGTGGTAGACTGCATGCAATAGGACACGTGACAAGCATGTTCCGCGCATAGGACCCCGATCGGCAGTTCGGCCCGTGGACTACATGAAGCTCGGGATGGGGTTCATCTTCCACAGTCTCTTCAAGGTTTCCGCCGGTGCGTGAGTATGGTTGACTCCGCATTGGGCACTCTTCGGAAAGTACATGGACTCTTTCGAGTGCAATTGTTTGATGTTCCTGCTAGGTAGATGTCACCCGGATGCGTCCATTTACATTGACTTGAAGGAAACAATGCATATGAGGATGTCAATAACATTGATCATTGGTTTACGCTTCTTGGCCTGTTTTGTGGAGGTATCGCTTTTCACCCATGGGGCTGCGAAGGGTATGTCCCGTTACTGATGAGTACAGACGGCCTCTATTCGGTGCTCGAGTAGCCAGCCTCACTGGTATATTACGAGAAGCTGGGAAATCCGAGGTAGATGCCGGCCAGTACACACACCGTGTCAGTCATGCGATACGATCGCTTGACGGTCCTTGGGTTATGCATGCAGAGACATGGACATACCTCATCATAGAGGTGAATGACGTGCGTACTGGGCTCCTGGCTCTATGCTGTCCAGAACATAAGAGGATTGTGAGCCTAACATCTTTCGAGCGTGTCGGCCTCGAAGGTTGGTATTGGTTATTGCGTGAATGCGAGATTCGCCGAATTCTTTTAGACGTATTGGAGACGTCGGCATACAATGAGATGGTAGTGACTCATCGTAGAACAACGCATATAATGCGCACCTTCGTCTTGTTGTTTGTAGACTGGATTTGGATGTGGAAGATCGCATCGCGGATACCTTGAATACAAGTGTTTAATCGGATGTGTTATCGTAAAAGATCGGTGGCAATCTGGACGGTGGAGTGAAGATAAGGACGGCGGCATCGTAAAGGCAGTATTGTTTGACCTCGTACGTGACGATTCGCTGCTCGAATCTGCGAAGAGAATAGGAAGATACCGGATTCGCGACCGCGGCAATGGTGGTGCAAATGTTCTGCTGGGCACCTATGATGTTAATTTAGTTAGCTAAAAAGTTTGGGATTACCATTGCTAGCTCTGGAGCAGTAGTTTACTCTCAGTTCAGTTCTGCAGGATTGTCCACAGTTCGATTTCTTTGAGAGGCTTTGAGAGGCTCCACTGCATCCTGCAGAAGTGAATAAGAATTGAAGTCCTGATATGGTACCCTGAGCCTTGTTGCAGAAGACTCAGCTCCGTTGCGTAGAAATAGTCGTCATCCAGAGAAATGGTATCGCCTCATTTAGCTGACGACAGTAGCACATGTTATTTGAGATTTGGTTTCGCGCGCCGTCGTGCGGACGCCGCGTGTGTGTAATACAGTCATGTCTAGAAACAACGCCGAAAGTCCGCAGATGAAGAGTGGAGCAGAGTCCAATGATTAATCACATACCGTTCGTGTCGCAGAGGTACAACGCTTGGCAATTGTCTCGAACAAGGCACCAAGGCGTCTTGGATTTTCAGTCTGCCGGACGGCCGCGAATCGTCGGGCAAACAAAGACCGTATGTGAACGTTTCCATCAAGAGGGCCAGTCGAAAGCTTAAGAGTAAGTACGCATAAGATCCTCAGGCCACAAAAGGTCCGTTTCCTTTTTTCACGGACCTTATCAGGCTTTCGGATGGTAGATCCCCGCGGGTATCGCTGAATCCGAGTTCTCTTTGATAGAAGATAGCCGTTGTATTGCAACGACCAAAGCATAAGCAGGTACGTGTTACTGGAAGCTATGGCAAAGCTTCCCGTGTAGTGGCATACACTGCGTGGAGTGCAATCGAGAATGCCGCGGAGACCACTATGCCGGTAACCGTGCCATTCTCCTGCTGCTGTTGGAGGCGAGATTGTCGAAAGGATCATTTAGAGGGGGCTGGAAGTAAGTGTTTTACACCAGTGTCTTAATCCGAACCCGTCTTTTCCGTCGCTAGGTCGCGATACGAGAATTGACAGATGTCGAATGCGGCATAGACAAGGAACACAGCCAGACAAGCTTTCAAGGAGCCAATGGCAGGCAGCGAACTTGAGGGGCGCGAGCGTGAAGGATCTGCGAATGGCTGTAGGGACCCCTGCAGTGAACAGCGATGCCAAAGACTGGAGCAGACCTGCCGAGTGCTCGGCTGCCGCTGGATGCATACCAAAAAGCATCATAGCAGTTTGAGGTTTGCAGTCCTTTGGAGACTGAGGAAAATTAAGCTATCGGCTAGCCTGAGGCTAATCCCGAATCCCGCTTAGCGCTTGGTTGGCGTGCCTGAGCTCCTGGCATCTCAAACACTGCGAACCGCAGACCTCACCTCCACCTCCTAGAAACCTCAGACGCTGCCTGTTTCCAGCGATGCCCTCAATGCCTTGGGCACTTGCGGCCCGGGAAGGCTGCACTCCAAGCCTGAGGAAAATTGGCGCTTCCGGAATCAGGCGTCTGTGCACACATCACAACTTGACATGCGGGATGGTTCGTGAGACACGTCCGCCTTCATCGCAGGTTTCATGCCCGAGGTTGCCCTCAGCCGCCTTACCAGGTTTCTACACAAGGCCGCGAATCCGCCAAGGGCTTAAAGACTACCGCATGGCCCTCAAGTCGTTCATTCCCCTCATCCTCAGTCCTATACTACCGCGCTCAGGGTGCCTCCGTTGAGGGTTACATTCCTTTCTCCCCTTCTTTCTTGAGATCACGTTGAACGTGTCTTTGTATTCATCCTAATTCACCGCGAGCCGGCATTCATTCTTTCGAAGACAACATACAACCTAGTCAAGATGCGTTTCTCTACAGTCATGCCTTTGCTGCTTGCAGCGGGCTTCGCCAATGCTCAATTCGGCAAGGGAAATGGTCAGGGTGGCCAAGGGAAGGGTCAGGCCAACAACGGTCAGAACGCCGCCGCCAACAACGGTCAGAACGCCGCCGCCAACAATGGTCAGAACGCCGCCAACAACGGAGGTAACGCCAACAACAACGGGGCCAACAGCGCCAACTGTCTCAACCCCAATGTGATCTCCAAGAACGCGAACAATGACGGTCTGGCGCAAGCCGAAGCTGGGCAAGCTGCGTCTGCCACTGATGCCAACAACTTCATCAACTTCTGCGCGGGCAAGACGATTACCGATGGTCTTCAGGTCAAGGGTGGATCCTGCAACCCGATCCGTAAGTAGCTCATGTGTTTGCACCGACGCTCAGCTTGCTAACGTAGCTAGCCATGGGAAACATTCCTAGCGCCAACAACATGATCTCGGCTGTAATGGTCAGCCCCCAGGATGGCGACGTTGTCCCAGCAAACCAGGCGATGACTTTCTCTGTCAAGATCGACAACCTTGTGGCGGGGTGAGTCCATCTTAGAACTCTGATTCAATCAAGCATCTGCTGACTCTTTACTTTAGCAAGTTCACAAACCCCGACGTCACGTACTACGTCGCTCCTCAGGATTTGCAAGGCGGCAACGTCGTTGGACACACTCATATCAGTGTCCAGGATATCGGTGACGCTAAAACCACGACCCCTCCGGATGCGGCGAAATTCGCGTTCTTCAAGGGTATCAACGACGCTGGTGACGGCCAGGGAACCCTCTCTGCCGACCTTGCCGCGGGTCTCCCTGCTGGTAGCTACCGTGTCTGCTCTATGACTTCCGCCGCCAACCATCAACCCGTTCTTATGCCTGTTGCTCAGCGTGGTCCCCAGGATGATTGTGTCCGCTTCACTGTAGCCAACGGTGGCGGCAATGGCGGTAACAATGGAGGCAACAACGGAGGTAACAACGCCGCCAATGCCAACCAGGGCCAAAATGCACAGAACGGTCAGAATGCACAACAGGGTCAACAGGGCGGTCAAGGTCAACAGGCAGCCCAACAAGGTCAGCAGGCCGCTCAGGGCGCTCAACAGGGTCAACAGGCCGCTCAGGGTGCTCAGGGCGGACGTGGCGGCTTCGGTGGAGGAAAGGGCAGGGGAAGGTTCGGACGCCCGAAGTTCGCTGCTCGTGACTTCGTCGCGTAGACAACCCACAGCAATGGATAGGGAAATCAAGAAGCAAAGGGGTGGGGGTTTGGTGATGAAGACCACATTTACGTTGTGGTAAGGAGTAATAGTATTTTCTTCGATGGCTCGAGATTTGACGTGGAGATAGAACATGCCTTTTCGTCGCTGTTAGGCGAACAAAGGCTCACTCTACGGAGTATGAAGCGACAGCGCTTCATGGACTGGTTCTGAGGGCGCTTTTCCTTTCTCCTCTGGCATTGAGTACAATAACGAAATGTAAATTTATTACCAAACTGAACCATCGAATTTCCCCAGAGCGGTGCCGAGCAGGTGTGACGTCTCATGTGTGCCTCAGCGACTTACTTGGCTTGCCGAGGCGCCGACCCTGGTATCCTAGGCGTCTCAATAAGGCGATCAGGCGTCTCAACCTGCGGGAAGTGGCTTCAACTCAGCATCGAAGGCATCGATCTGGTCTGCATCTTTATGCGCTGTCTGGTGTCGCATCCCCACAATGTCGCAAACTTTGACGCTTGCGGGCTCGATTTGTGTTGCGACAAGTGGCATATCGACGACCTCCGCCGCCCAGCCAGAACTGCTCGCGACTCGTTGTGCGAACTCCGAGTATTTCAAATAGCTGAATGTTACAGCTCACAACGTCACCTACGTGCGCGTACGCTGACGTCTTGCCCGGGTCGTCACTACGAGCGTCCGTCTGGAAGCCTTCTTGGCGCCAAAGTACCTGTTGACAAAGGCTTCCCAATCCACACTCCAAGTCCACGCCTTCTCCGTCTCAATCCATCGTATGTCCTTGTTTATAGTGGCGACATTCGCTCCTCTGGTACGCTGCTTGCCAAACCACATCCATGCTTGCGCCTCATCCAGTCGTTGCTTCGAGAGTGCTCCAGACGCTGTCAATTCCTCGATCGTGTCTCCATTAGGCACTGCTTTCGGAGTTGCTAAGGTTACTCGTGACGATTCTGCATCGGGGTGCCGGCAATGCAATGTGATTTCGGCGCCGGGTACCGGACGCGCATAACGGGCGCGACCAGTATCTGGGTCCAGTCGGGGTAGCGATAATGAAAATGAGATGGTAAGGAGGTATTTGGTGACGAAGACCCGGTCTACGAACGCCTTGTATTCTTTGGAAACTAAGCGTAATGTGCACCAGAGGAATTCGACGTCGTCTATTTGTTCAAAGATTTGTAGCCACAGCTCGGCTGGGAGACGAGGTGGCGTGACGGCCTTGGAATCGGAGCGGCTATGTCTGATGCTGGTTGAGTCCATTGTGTATGCCATGATCAACAGAAAGTCTGTTGAAGAACGATTGCCGCGATTATATCAGAGTATTGCGGCGAGGTTGAACGTGGTGAGCGCGGTGGCGCAGGGCTGAGTCACTGCGGCGCACGTGCATCCAAGCCGCGCTGCCTCTTACCTTGCCCACATCCGCCCTACCACATAGCGTATGACTGTGTGTGATTGATATGAATCCTGATTGCTAGTCGGATCAGGGCCATTGTTCTACGTTGCAGTGGCTTGTAGGTGGGTTTGTACAGCGTCACTCAACGAAAACCTGGTGGACATTGTATTGCGCGACTGATACGGCACAATTTCCAATCAGCTCCGGGAACCTGGGCAATCTGGCTCATTTTAGGTGTTCAGATGGAGTATGTGTAACTAGTGGGTGAAAGAGGACAGTAAATTTTGGAAGTAGATTAGCACCGAAGGCAGCTGTTGCCGCCGGAAGAGCGCTTACGGTCGCTACAACGGCAAGCGCTTCAAAATTTCATCTATACCTCCAATTTCACAAGGAGACACGACATGAATTGATGCCATCTTTACTCAATGCGGAGGTCAAGGGTGAGACGGGCAATGAGCATTCTCAGTGTTGACGCGCTGACTAATCATGACCACTCGATTGGTGCTTCCTTTACCACCCTCTGCTACACAACCACGCTCACAGATCAACACCACGAGGATACGAAGCTTTCGCTGTCAAAGCAAATCAACCTTTCCCCAAGTGACATAGACCCTAACACAGCTCCTATCTCGCTCTTTCTAACTGATGACAAAGGGGAATCTGCTGGACAATCTCGCTCGGCCCAATGTTCTTGTTTGACGGCATCGGCATTCGCCTGTAGAGCCCTGCTTGATTATTCCACGAACAAAAACAATCCACAAGATCCGATGTTGATACTGTAGACTTCAAACTACTGAAAGCGGAATGACGTGTAGAAACCATCGATCACAGCACTAAAGGATTGGCAAAGCAAGCTTTTCGTCTAGAAGGGTCCAAGGACCATCCATGTCTGACATCCAAGGCTGTCTTCAGTCACACCTGTATCATTCTAGGACGTTGGACCGTGGAATCAAGAAAGTTCTCAGCATTTACAGGCTTTACAAGATGGCTTTGTGTCCCTATTATGAGGCGTCAAATGCTGCGCCTTTTGCCGTTCAGACCGGATCCTCTTGGCAGAAGTACCGAATCTCACGTGCCAGCTCACCCCACTCGTTATCGATGCTTGCCAGACTGAGTCTAACAATTGCACCAGATAGATAATCCTTATAGTCAAAGACCTGGTTACATCTACACACGCACCAAGCTCCAGCCGCCATTCAGTCTTGTGGTTCCACAGTACAACACTTGGTAAACGCCCTGTCATCAAGCACGAGGCACTGCCATCCACCCACGATATCGCATCCTCCCTCTCCATTCGCTTATCTGTCTCAGGTGTGCTAAGCCCTGAAGATCACTGCTCCGAAGCGCATGCAACCCCTTGCATAGCTTCCCCGCCAGTACTGAAACAGCCTAGCCAATCAGACCTCATCTCCTAACACTCCGCCGCCAATCATCATCTGCCCCGCACGCACACCATGATTACCTTCGACGACTTATATCAACCTCGCTGTCGGCCTAATCTTCCGACTTACCCTGTCTTCTGCAGATCGGCCGGTGCCGCGGTTTCCGAAGGGAAGCTCGCGTGTGCCGCCCTGGCAAGAGTTTCAGGTACACGGTGGTTTGCATCTTTCGTGCAAGTGCGTCCGCGTGGAGAACGTGCTGGACAGTGCCGAAGCACTTGGCGGAGACGACGACCTGCCTGTTTGGGGCTCTGTATAGCGATGTCGGTCGTTTTTGATTCGTGGTAGAACGGTGGGACAAGAGTAAGGGCTGAGGACTTGCGCTGCGTGGGCCTTATCTTGGTCGTTATTCGTAGGGAAGGAGGGTATTGTTTACAATCATTATTGGGGGGAGCTCCGAAGATTGGATGTTTCGCTCACGATGTTTCGTGGTATAAAGATGGTAAGAAGGCGCAAGTTGAGAGGCTGTGTCGAGCAGCTCTTGCCTCGCCCCAGATCCAGCCTGAAAGACTTCATCCGGCACATCAACCGCCTCCATCAGAACAATGAAGTCTGTCTTCATCGTCTCGGCCATCGCCGCCCTCACTGCTGCCGCTCCCCTCGAGAAGCGCACTCCCCCAAACATTCCCACTACCAGCAGCGCCAACACCCTCCTCGCCGGTCTCACCGTCAAGGCCCAGGGTTCCCAGGACGGCTACTCTCGCGACCTTTTCCCCCACTGGATCACACAGTCCGGCACCTGCAACACCCGCGAGACGGTCCTCAAGCGCGACGGCACCAACGTTGTCACTGACTCAGCTTGTGCAGCTACCTCGGGCACCTGGAAGAGCCCGTACGATGGCGCCACCTGGACTGCTGCCAGCGATGTTGATATCGACCACGTTGTCCCCCTGAGCAATGCCTGGAAGGTAAGTTGCACTGGTTCCAAACAGACATCCTAAGTATTGGGCAAGTATACTGATATCGAATAGTCCGGAGCTTCGGCCTGGACCACCGCCCAACGCCAGGCTTTCGCCAACGATCTTACCAACCCCCAGCTCGCCGCTGTAACGGACAACGTCAACCAATCAAAGGGCGACTCGGGCCCCGAGGACTGGAAGCCCCCGCTAAGTCGGTACTCCAAGATCTGGACATAGATCAGTGCTAATACAATACAGCGAGCTACTACTGCACTTACGCCAAAATGTGGGTTAAGGTCAAGAGCGTGTACAAGTTGACCATCACCAGTGCGGAGAAGACTGCGCTCACCAGCATGTTGGGCACTTGTTAGACGCTAGGCATGAATCAATGATTAGGCTTGGTGCATATGGAGAGACTCCTCATGTTCATGATGATGATGACTATTATACCCTTCTTCCGCACTGGAACAAGCGACCGGTGCGTCAGCGCTACTTTACACAAAATTGCTCCAGATGAACTTTTCGATAGCGTACCTAGCCTTCAGTGAAATCAAAATCCTTGAACGCCTTCTTGAAATTCTCAACGTCTTTTTCTTCCTCGGGCTGGTGCTGCGCGCAATTCCTCCAGTCGACGCGCTGGTCCAGACGCAGCAGCTTCGCGAGCACTTCCCGTCCGAACTGCAAGTGGAATTTGATCTTCTCGTCAAACCGTAGGATCAAGCTGGTCTGCTTCTCCGGACCGTTCTTCGGGTCCCAGATCAACACTCTGAAGAAGTCGCTCGTCTCCTCGAAGCCGTCGCCCACGTCTTCCTTTGTGAGACTGGGCCAGTGGAAGTTTTCTGCCAACGCCTTAAACGCAGCTTCCACGAGTCCTTTTTGGATGAGATCGGCGGGTACTGGCATGTACTGCCAATGCGTATGCGGCAAGCTAGCTTTGCTAACTTCCCACGTAACAGAGCCGTAGTCACCCTCTCCTTGCGCGCGCAGCATCTTATTCATCGACGTCCTATATTTCTGCATTTCCGCATATGTAGCCTGGCGCTCCTCTTCCTCCATCGACGCCAGCGTGGGCTGGTGGCTGAACGGTATGATGAGCATATGGCACGGGAAGCCTAACTTTGGGAAGGTCTGCGAGGTCGGTAGAGGGCCTTTTGCAGTCGTCATGTAGGAGCTTTCGCCGATGGAAGAGACGAGGTGGGTTGCGATGTTCTCGTTTGAGAGACAGAAAAAACATTGCGATGCGTCTATTGGGCCTCTGGCTTCGTGCTTCCGCCGCTTGTTTCCCCTGCGGCCGCCGCGGTATCCGTCGTCGTAGACGAGGGCCTGCTCTCTGTGCTCGGGTGCGGGGCGCTTCTTGTCGGAGTGGGTGAGGGGGTTGATGGTGGAGCCGGAGGGTGGGGATATGGGGTGGCTTGCGGTAGGGTCGAGGGAGAAGGCATATATCCACTTTTGCTTGTTGGGGTTGCCGTATGAAGCGAGGCTGATGAAGCGAGTCACTGGAGTGAGGTTGTCTGTTTCTTCGCCGGGTATGTGGAAGAAAGGCTCACGCTCGTAGTAGGCGGGGCCTGATGTCGAAAAGTGATACCGTGGTTTTAACACCATGTCGAGGTCGGCGATGCATTGCTGTTCTCGTGGTGGTACGTCGGGGTTGAAAGCGACCTTTGATCTTGAGCGGATGCCCTCTGGCCATTCTCCGGTCACTAGGATATCGGCTGTGGTAGCGCCACGTAGGACCTTTGCATCTGTGTCGCTATAGAAAGGTGGGTATTTGTCTTGCGACTGTCCAGCGATGATGTTTGGGTCCAGCTGGCCGCCGAGAGCCACAATGCGGATTCCTTCCGCGGTCTTCATAGTCGTTCGCTTCCCAAGAAAATGTAGGTTGTGACAGAGTTCGTCATCAGCGGATGACAGTTTGCCAACTACTTCTTTGGGGAAGGCATTGCTGCCGAGGGCGAAGTAAGTCGGGACAGGGATTTCGATCTTTCCATCGATCAGATTCTGAACATTCTTCTCGTCTTCTTCGGTTGCCTCTGATGGGCTGGCAAAAAGATTGCCAGCAATGACGACCAAAGCGAAGTTCTGTTTCGCGTGCAGATTCGCAAGCTTCTGGAGCACGGCTGGGAAGTGGCCGTTTATATCGCCAATCACTGCGCTGGACCCTGTCAGTGACTTCAATTCATGTCTGCAAGAACAGGGATACAGTCTCACATCTTAGAAGCCATTCAGGCGAAGGCGCATATGCAATGGCTTGAAGTTGATGGTTGTGTTGCTTTGCACGTGGACGCGGACTTCTAAGGTTAGGTGCATGCGCCAATCGATAAGGTTGCGATTGGTCCGAGCGCCGGCTTCCAGAAATTTTTGTGGATCAATCGCAGAGAAGTGGCAGCTACGGCGGCGCAGACCTCGCTCACTTACATACAACATGGCCGCCATGTCGAGGGGTACGCGACCGGCCGCGAAACCGCAGCTACGCGTTGCGAAACGGGTGAAGGGCGGTACCAAGTCCTCGAAAAATCACACCTTCGAGTCGTTCGCCCAACGCATCGCGAAACTCAAGATCGAACCTGTCCGCCGCGGGCGCAGTACCATAATCGATGATGCAGAGCTCGACGCTACCTTCTCATATTTCAAAGACACCCTCGTCGAGTGGAGAGATATCAATCTCTCCGAGATCTTCAGCACCTTCGCCCGTCGAGTCGCCCCGCTATGCGACAGCCTCCCGCAGGTCCTCCACTATGAGGATCGCATCTTCGATTTGCTTGTCGAAAATATTGAGAAGGGGGATAAGAACAGCGAGGAACCGCTTCTAAAACTCTTGGCAAACTTTGCGCATGATTTAGGTGTGCGCTTCGAGAAGCACTTTGAGCGGGCAGTCCGGACGGTAGCCCACTTGGCCGCCACACACGCCGATGTCGAGGTGATCGAGTGGTCCTTTACGTGCTTGGCATGGCTGTTCAAATACCTGTCAAGACTTCTGGTACCGGATCTGCGACCTGTGTTTGACCTCATGGTCCCGCTGCTGGGAAAGGCGCGCCAGAAGCTGTTCGTTATGCGATTCGCAGCAGAATCGCTGAGCTTTCTGGTACGCAAAGCTGGAGCTGCCTACCACAGAGATCAGAGCCCTTTGAGAACTATAATCAGGCACGCTTCGGAACTTCTGAAAGACTCGAAGGGCACCGTTCAAGACATCGATTTCCAGCAAGGCCTCATGACGCTCTTTGCCGACTCCATTAAGGGCGTCCAGCGTGGCCTCCACTCCAGCGCCGTTGCTATAGTGAAGGAGATGCTGTTGTGCACGTATGACGAGGACTATGCGAATCTGCAAAGTCCGCCCTTAGAGTTTGTGCTCAAGGGCGTTATTACTTCCGTGATCCACCATTCGGATGCGGAAAACTTTCAGCCGCTTCTGGAAGCTTTCATCGAGACGATTAAATCGAAAACGTCAGATAAGCGCTATCTCGGCCTATCCTCAAGATTGCTTTTCGTTGTCTGTAGTGTGCGCAAAGGCTCACGAGTCGCCCAGTGGCCGCCTGTCCTCGAAACCATCAATTTCCTAGTTACTAGCATCGACGAATCCACAACAATAGAAGCAACGCATACCCAGGAACTTCTCTCAGCGCTTGCAGTGGTATTTCAGTACTGTCCGATCGACGCTGCCATTCCTCACACTCAACTGCTCGAGAAGCTTAGCAAAGAGCCTCTGGAAAAGTTCTTCCTATCTTTCTGTAACACATTTGCAGAATTGGGCCCGGAACGATTCAATACCCTCCTTCTATCATATTTCAAGAGGTCAGTATACTACAGCTCATCTTTCGACCGCGCGCTAATAGTCTCTAGATTTGTAGTTCAAAAGGCACAAGAATACGGAGACGAGCTTTGTGTTATTCTGCCTAGCTTGTACGAGCACAGCATCGTTCCGAAGGACTCTTTGCAAGTCCCTCTAGCTTGGCAAAAGATCATTAGCAACCAATTGCAGCAGCTTACCACCTCGAATTCCACGCAAGACGATTCACAACGGATCTTGTACGAATGCAACGCTTTCATTGACGCTATTGGAAGCTTCATCATTTCCACTGAACAGAAACAAGCCATCTCAAAGTGTCTTTTTGAAGCTTTGACACGATCCCTAAAAGATGGCGATAATAAATTGTCACCAAACACCAGGACGTTTGCCATTGGAAACGGGTTTCAACAAATCGTGCGGGACGACAACCTCCAAGAATCATTACTTCAGCTCTGGCCAGCACTGTGCAAAGCTGCGTCAGCTACCGGAGACAGCAGTCTATCCTTCTGGAAGGCCTTGCTCTTCCTGGCTGAGAGCAACAAATCAAGCCTGGACCTCCTCTCTGGAGAGCACATAGGCCCTCTGAAGCAAGGTCTCTTGCGTTGTTTGGGATCGCCTTCCCATGAGTTGCGTCTTGTGGCACTTGGTCTGTTTGAGATCCTGGCTTCCGATACCGAAGAACGTCGCAACGCCATCGCCACCGCAAGCATTATTGAACAGACACCTGTGAACCTGGAAACTCAGCGATCCATTTCTATGCGTATTGGTCAGCTTGCCAAACTGTACCCGAGCATTGCCGCAGACGAACATCTGGGAGAGGCTGTACCTACCTTCTTGTTCGGTCTCCTCCACGTCAGACTTGCATCAATCTGGGATGATGTCTGCTCAGCACTGAAAGCTATTTGCGAAACGAAAGAAGGCGAATCGCATGTCTTGAAAGTCGCTTTCGAGTGGATAAACCAGTCATCCAGCAACGACGAATCCGCTTTCGTCGCAAAAGAGGCACCCGCACCTCCACGATATGTCAGCACATTTGAGTGCACTAATGTCATGCAACTCGAACACACCATCCGCAAATCGGAGGCCATGTTAGACGACGTTGAAGAGCAGCTTCAGGCCCGCTTCGAACGCGATCATTCAAATGTGCAATTCCTGAACGACTTCAGCCGAACCCAGGCCCTCCGCGTGCTCAATGAACTACCTGCCGTTGCTGAAAAACGCTCTCGTGTCTTGGTGCCCGTTCTGCTTGATTGGGTCTCAGGTCAGCAAGCAACAGACATGTCGGACGATGACAACACGGTTGGAGAAGCATCGGACAAATTCTCTCGTTGGAGTAGAAAAGATCAAAAATCTATGCTCACGCTCTTCTCCAAATTCACCAACCCAAAGGTCCTGTACCGAGCGACGGATGTTTACCAGGCTCTGTTGGCTCTTCTAGGCAATGGTGATGCCGATGTTCAGAAAGCTGCCCTTAAAGCACTTCTTACCTGGAAACAACCCGCCATCGTGGAATATCAAGAGAACCTGTTCAATTTGCTCGATGACTCGCGATTCCGCGATGAGGTCTCCGTATTTTTGGACGCTGGTTCCGATCAAAGCGCCATCAAAGAGCATCACCGTGACATACTGCTGCCCGTCCTCCTTCGTTTGCTGTATGGCAAGGTCATCAGTGGGAAGCGAGGGCTTGATGTTAAGAGGAAAGCTATTTTCCAAGCATTGACTCGATTCGAAGACCGCACAATCGATCAATTCCTTGAAATTGCACTCGGTCCGTTGAGCGGCATCCACATACTCCGCGACCAAGCTCTGGATGAGAGCGTCTTGCAAGGAGATTTGCTGGCACCTCGAAAGCAGGTGGGTATGATTAATATGGTTGAAGACATGCTCGGCGCTCTTAAGACTACTATCCGACCCTTCGTGGCCTCACTCGTCGATCCGATACTGTTCTGCCTCATCAACGCAGCACGAGCTCTTGCAAAGTCCAATTCGGCATCAGAATCAGAGTTTGACAATAGCCAAGCATCCATCTTCAGAGCTATCCGGCAACGCTCCCTTCACGCTTTGAACATATTGTTTGGAAGCTATCCGGAATTTGAATGGGCGCCGTACGCGTTAGTCGTAGTGGGAGAACTGGTCACTCCTAGACTCCAACAATTCCCCGTCGAGACTGCTCAATCCGTTTCTGGTCTTCTGCGTTTGTTCTCGGCTTGGTCAAAGTCTACCGCTACAGCAAGGTTCCTGGTTGGCTTCGATCAAGACATCTTGACCAAAATTACAGAATGCCTGGATGTGGCTTCCGCGAAGGATGAAGTCAAACGATTCATTTTGGACGACATTCTGCGTGAACTCATCTCGTTGGTGGCGAAGGACGAGCAAGACCCGATAGAAGTCAAAATTAGGAAGAACAGCATCCAGTCCAACATACTTCAGCCATACGCGAACAGTGTTCTGATTCACGTTGGCGCCCTTCTTCGAAAGAGCCCTAGCAAGGAAGTACTTGAGTCCGGCGTTCACACCATCGCGGAGCTTGCACCTCATGTTGTTGGATCATCCGAGTCCCGCAGCATGATCGAAATTTCCAGCTTCCTTTTAAGACAGCCATCACAACGAGTCAACGCAGGTACTAAGCTTGGTTTGCTGAAGATTCTGCACGAATTCATTCCGCGCTGTCAAAGCACCGACATCACAGAGCTGTTCGATACTATATTCGAGGGAGTCTGTCCGCTTTTCTCATATCTGAAAGACCAGTCCGCAAGGGTTTTGCTCTGCAACATTGTCGATGATCTTTCGGTCTATAGGGACGAGTTGTCGGCAGTAGCGAAGCTCTGCCACGGTTTGAACGCATATTCCACGTCCCGCCTGGATGAGCCAGACTTTGATCGCCGTTCTGCTGCATTCGGCCAGATTACCAGCGATGTCTACTACAGCCTTGCACAATGGAAGCTCATGGTCTACAACATGTTATTTTTTATCAAAGATGAGGCTGAGTTAAGTATCCGCGTTAATGCATCGCTTGCACTCCGACACTTCATCAAAACATCGACGCAAGACCAAGATTCGAAGGACTTTATCTCTACCGCACTTCTTCCCGGTATCCGATTCGGAGTACGGGAGCCCTCAGAACTCGTTCGCGTGGAGTTCTTGGCTGTTCTCGCTCAGCTAGTCGAGACCTATCGAGATTGGGCACCTGTCAGCGACCTACACATTCTGGTATCGGAGGACGAAGAAGCGTCCTTCTACAGCAATATCCTCCACATTCAGAACCACCGACGTCTACGTGCGCTACGCCGACTCGCTCTCAACTCTCCACACCTACAGAGCGCGAACATTTACCACATCTTCGTTCCTCTTTTGGAGCATTTCGTTTTCAACAAGGCGGATGATGACAACGCGAACGCCTTAGCAGGAGAGACGGGGAAGACAATTACCACACTGTGCCTGGGCCTCGAGTGGCCCCAGTTCCGCTCGCTACTGAGGAGGTACATTGGCTATCTATCAAGCAAGGAAGACTTGCAGAAGACCGTTATCAAACTCTTGAGCGGCCTGCTGGATGGCCTAAACCAGGCAGGTCGATTCAAATACGTCTCACTAACTCCACCGGAGACTGTAATCCCGAGTCAGCCTGCCGATGGGGCCGATGAAGTTAACGGACCCGATCATATGGAAGTCGACGAGCACCCACCAGCCCTTGCCAAGACTCTCCCAGAGCAGGGGAAATTGACCAAGGATATTGTCGACAATATCCTTCCAGACCTCCAAAACTTTCTTAGAAAAAAGGACGAGTCCACAGTCAGTCTACGAGTGCCCGTTGCTATCGCGGTATGCAAGGCACTTCTGATTCTACCGTCCATCGAAATTGAGGCTAGGCTACCCGGCGTTCTTCTTGACATGTCACACATCTTGCGCAGCAAAGACCAGGGCAGTAGAGATATGGCTCGAAATACTTTAGCAGAGATTGCCACTTTCACCGGTCCTCCTTATTTCGGCTTCATTCTACGCGCGCTTCGGATAGCGCTTTCACGAGGCTACCAGCTGCACGTTCTCTCATTCACCCTCCACAAGATCATCGTGGAACTGTCGGAGCAGCTGAAACCAGGCGATCTAGACTATTGTGTCGCGGATATTGTGGATGTGATTATGGATGATATCTTTGGCGTTACTGGTCAAGAGAAGGATGCAGAAGAATACATTAGCAAGATGAAAGAGGTGAAGAGCAGCAAGAGCTTCGACACCATGGATCTCATCGCACGATCGACAACACCGGCATCCTTGATCAATCTAGTGCTGCCTATCAAAACTCTATTGCAGGAGAAGCTGAACGCTCGAATGGTGCAAAAGATCGATGAGCTCATGCGGCGCATAGGTTTGGGTGTGCTCCAGAACCCCACAGTGAACGATCGCGACATCTTGGTGTTTTCGTATGAGCTGATCCAGGAGGTCTACAAGTCAAATAACCGCACGGAAAAGGTTGAGCACGTGGACCCGAGGAATCGAAAGTTTCTCATCAACATGAAGGGCGCTGCGAAGTCAGGTGCCCGCCAGTCCACGGCGTCGTACAGCCACAAGTTGATCCGATTCGGCTTAGACATTCTGCGTACGGTTCTTCGCAAGCATGAAGAGCTTCGGACGCCGCAAAATCTTTCAGGGTTTCTTCCTATCATTGGCGACGCCTTGATCGCAAACCATGAGGAACTACAAACATCCGCGATCCGCCTCTTGTCTACCATCATCACAGTCCCAATGAAGGAACTAGACGAAAGTTGCCCTGTCTACGTGGCAGAGGCTGTGCGGTCGATCAAGGGAGCCACTTCTTCGAACTCCGAAATCGCACAGGCATCCCTGAAGCTGATTACTAGCATGCTTCGAGAGAGGCCGAATGTCCAGGTCAGAGAACAAGATCTATCTCACCTCCTGAAACGCATCCTGCCGGATATTGACGAGCCTGATCGTCAAGGTGTGACCTTCGGTTTCCTCAAGGCGGTCATGATGAGGAAGATAGTGATCACAGAGGTATACGAAGTGATGGACAAGGTCGCTGCGATGATGATCACAAACCAGACTCAGTCTGCGCGTCAAATAGCCCGCTCTACCTACTTCAACTTTCTCATGGAGTACCCGCAGGCGAAAAACCGCTTCAAGAAGCAATTGGAGTTCTTGCTCAAGAACTTGCGTTACGATTACGTTGAGGGCAGGCAGTCGGTCATGGAAGCTCTAAGTCTGGTTCTGAACAAAGTCGGCGAGAAGATCCTCGAAGAGAACCTAGACATGATGTTTATTCCATTGGTCCATTCAATGGCCAACGACGACTCCGCTGATTGCCGTACCATGGCTGGCGCTTTGGTCAAGACAATCTTCGAGCGCGCCAATGCACAGCAACTCAAGAGCTTCACAACCGATCTAAAGGAATGGATTACTCAGGATGAGGATCCCGGCCTCAAGCGTCTCGGGATCCAGTGCTGGGGCCTTTATCTCGAAGTTGCCGATGCTAAACCGAAGGAGCTTGAGTTCGTTATGGAGCAACTTCGGAACACGCTTGATATCTGCTTGGAGCGACGTGATGAGGACGACTGGGAGCTGATCTACTACGCTCTTACGGTCTTCTCGAAGCTCACCAAGCCCTGGCCTGATTATACGCTTTCGTCGGAGAGCATGTGGACCTTGGTGCGCTCATGCGTCTCGTATCCTCATGCCTGGGTCAAACTCACCGCTGCGAAACTCATTGGCATCTACTTCGCCGATCTTTCCAGCGCAAACAGCGAAACAGGCCTCGAGAGCGTCCCGCTGAAAGGATCCCATGGACTGCAACTTAACGAAGAGGTTATGGTTCAGTTGACGCACGCTTTCCTCCGGAATCTCGAAGCGCCCAATGCCAGCGAAGATTTGTGCATCCAAAGCGTCCGCAATCTTGCATTCCTTGCACGATGCGAAGCAGTTAATCTCATCAAATGGAACTGGAAGAAGGTAGACGACGATGAGGATGTGCAGGACGACACTGTGGCTGGAGAAGCCAACGGGGCAGAAGGAACGAACGGCGACGCTTCAAACGATGAATGGGACGGTTTCTCTTCCGGCTCCGAATCGCCTCAGCCAAAGAAGACCAAGGCAGCTATACCCACAGCCATCCACCGACTTGTCACACGCCTGTCAGGCATCATCCGCCGCGAAACTAAGATCATGAAGCTTTCCTCACTCTACCCAAAGTCCGCGACCGCCACACTCCTCGAGACCTTAGTTACGAAGTTACCCATACCAGCGCTCGAGTCATCCCTCCCGCACCTGCTCACCACGCTCTCCACCCTAACCGACCCTGCGACCACAATCCCACGCTCAACAGAGGCCGCCTTCAACGACACATACCGTGTGATCATCGACAAGAGCCGCGAGATCATGAACACGTTACAAAAGCGGATGGGGACACAGGGTTATCTCAAGGTCATGGGCGACGTGCAGAAGGGCGTGAAGCAGCGACGGGAGGAACGGCGGCAGAAGAGGAAGATCGAGGCGGTTACAATGCCGGAGAAGTTTGGCAAGGAGAAGAAGAGGCGGAATGAGGTCAAGAAGGTTAAGAGGAAGGAGAAGAGTGCGGCTTATCAGGGTAAGAGGAGGGGTTGGTAGAATAGATGGGTGGTTGTGGAGGGGTGGGAATGTTGATGCATTGCGATTGGCGTTTTGGACGGGATGGAAAAGTAGCATTTGTTCATGCATGGCATTTTAGGGGGGTGTAGGTAGATTGAAGATTTTTCCCAACTTCCAGCGACCTCCGCGTGCTAGTAGTCGCTCTTTGCAATGGTCGGCGTCTCGTACAGGTGGGAAGCCGCGCTCCGATCGTTTCCGATCACGGCCCCCAACCTGGTTTTAAGCGTCGAACCACGTTCTCACCACGACCCCACCCAGTTTCCCCACAGGACATGGTAGGATTCCGTCTTCGAACCGTCTTGGCCGGAGTTATATAAGACGCCACGCAGGCCCGTCACGTCAAACAGGTTCCTACGCGCGCGTCCAAAACCCATCCCTCCGTCTTGTGCAGTGCGCGACTTCGCAAAAGCCAGCCCGTCCACTCGCATCTGCACAAACCCACCAAGCCCTCCATCAAACCAAAAGACTGGGAGTCAATAATGGCAACCACCCCTCTCGGCCTCACCCTCTCCCTCCGCCCTCCCCTCCTCACACTCCTCCGCCTCGCCCCCCTCCTCACAACCACCGCTTCAATGACACACGCCTACATGGAGTACCTAACCACCACCTCCTTCCTCTCCCCACCACCCACGCACAACGCCCTCACAGCCGCCATGGCGAAGGAAACTACGCTCCCTGGGACGCCGCACGCCAACGCCGCGGAGGTGGAGAAGGCGAGGGATGTACTGGTTCCGGTGTGGTTTGTGAATTTCTTCAACACGGGCGTTTGGAGTGTTATCGGGCTTAACTCCTTGACTCTGGTCTCCGCGGCTGCGAATCTTTGGGTCGTACCCGGGCTCGGCGGGAGTGCGAGGTGGTACCTAGCGGGTTTCGCGGGGGCGGTGGCGCATTATGCGTTTGTGCCCGGGGTCGCGGGGGCGGTGGAGGGTTTGTATAGGCTGTGTGTTAGGGGGGCGAAGGGCGAGGAGGTTGAAGAGGAGGGGAGGGCGGGGAGGCTGGTGAAGGAATGGGTGGGGGTGCATAAGGTGAGGTGGGGGAGTGTGGATTTGGGGGCTTGGGTGTGCTTTTTGGTGGGGGCTGTGGGGATTTTGACGCCAGTGTAGGGGGGAAGGGAGAGTGGAAGTCTGGACGTTGAAGGTTTGGAGGGTGGATGGTGGATTGGACGGCTTGTGGTGACTAGGCGTATTACGAGTGTACAGATTTCTAAGAAGAGGCTAGGTAGGTAGGTAGGTAGGTAGGCAATAGATTTACGTCCAACTATGAGCTATGCTTCTAGTTACAGGAGCCTCCTAGGGGGCAAAGGGACGCGCCGAGCTTTTGTGAAGGCGTTTCTTGCGTAATACTGCTGCCGACCTTGCCGGGCAGCTTGTCTAGGCGCCCATCCCCGTCCAGTGAGGGAAAACAACGTAATTTAATCTGATTGTAAGGTGAGTACCTTTGTAGTCTATAAGTAGTAGTTGATGCGGCTGAAAGCAATATGCTGTGTCGTCTTTGTATTGCCTGATGCCCGTCCCCGTTGCAGCGGGGTGTGGGGGCACTCCGTTTCGACGGATCTAAGAAGAGGCTGTGTGGTCGATGGGCACAATGACGCATTAGGTTTGTGTGCACGGAAATCAAGAGTATGGATGTATATCCATTCAAGATAATCACTGCACAAAAACCGGCCTCTCCTTCGCCCACCCCGGACACTCCCTCAGCACGCTCGCCGGATCCTCCCCACCACCCCCGTGCCCAAAATCCACCTCTCCCCCCGCAGCGCCCCCCCTCACCCTCTCAAACATCCTTAACAGCCCTTCCTCCCCACCATACCACCTCTCCAACCAAATCTCAATCGCCCTCCCCTCAATCTTCGCCCGTCTCGTCATCCACCACAAATCCGCATGCCCCCCCTCCACGCGGCGAAACCACCACAGCAGAAGCAGCATCGCCCTCGGATCCTTCACCTCGAGCAGCCCCCGAAACGCAGGCGTCATGTACAGCAAGAACCGTATGAAGGGAAGCACCAACTCCTGCGTCAGCGTCAACGCCTGCGTGCGCTGCACACATAATAAGGGCAGATAGTAGATATTACTCTCCACGCTATCTCCCGCTTTAATATCGAACAGCCTCGCTAGCCTTTCCGGCACAGAGGCAAGGTCCGGATGGAGAACCCACTCCGGTTGTTGCAGGTGGTTCATGCTCTTCCCCAGGGCGTGGAAGATACTCTCCGGCCGCGACGGGTCGGCGATCTGCCACACTGCGCGCTTCCCCTCGGAGAGCTTCAGCCAGTTGAGGTCGTTTGGGTCGGGGCGCTTGAGCGGCCATGCGGAGTGGGGGTCTGAGGACTCGATGTAGGCCATTGAGGCGGTGCCGAGGAGGGCGCCGGTGGCCCAGATGGCGTCGCGGTGGGATGGGGCGATGGGGCGGGAGAGGAGGGCGTTGAAGAGGGTGGTTGCGGTGTTCCAGTGGGTGAGGGCGGCTTTTTCAAATGAGAGGGTGAGGCCTGCGGAGGGGGTTGTGCAGAGGTGGGCGTCGTGGAGGAGGGTGAGAGAGAGGACCATGTGCATGAGGAAGGGGTGCTGTGGTTGGGTTAGGTACAGTAGCCGACGTGGGTGGGGAGTGATAAGCTTACAGTGAAGGCTAGATGCGCGATGCAGTCCCTATACGTGGATGTCGCCTCTTTGCTCCCGATGGTAGACACAGTGCGCGTCTGGAAGCGAGCCATAATTTCCATATCCGACTCTTTGAACGTCCACGCTGAGAACCGATGCATGTGCGGTAGCCCGGCCATGACGAAACCATCCGCTCTACTAGAAGCGGTATCATGCAACGAATGATGCACCATGGCAGTAGCCACCTTATTCAGCGACACAGGCGGCTTCTCCAGAGCAGCCCTATAGTCCGACGTCCTCTCCCCACATGACCTCTCCGGCGCAACCCCAAATTCAACAACCCCCTCCCCCCTCGCCAGCACCAAATCAATCCGCCCCGCCCCCTTAGCATTTAAATCCAACCTCCCCTTCGCCCCATCATAATCGCAAGAAACGCCATACAGCACGCACTTTTTGCATCTAGGCTTCCCCTCGTCACACTGTCGTGTCTTAGCACACCACACCTTCACAACCTAAGGCAGATATGGCACCAGCGCTAACCTTGACCCGTCTGAGCTTACAGTTCCCACACCCCTTGCGAGACTTGGCGTGTGCTTTTCTCTTGCGCTCGGGTGGGGAGGGGACGCGGGGTGCGAGTGAGGGCATAGTCTCCTTTCCTTATTAGAATGGGTGCGGTGGGCGCATGGGTCTAAGCATTCGAAGTAGTAGGCGAATCCAATGAAGAGGATTGGTGACTGCTGTATTGGGATTATACAGGGCTGAATCTGTGAGATGGTATCGTTGGGGACGTTGAAGGGATACCGAATGCTGCCGGAATAAGCATGATGGTGGTATGTTGCGCTAGTGGAGATGCGCTAACCGGGTGTCGTATTTACGAGGGGCTAAATTCCGAGTAGGCGTACCGAAGTCGCGGCGTTGAGACGACGTAGCGTTATAACTGGACGTCTCGCGTTCGAATAGTAGAACAGCAGTTTTGCGACACAATCTCTCACCGTATTGACGGCAGACGAGATGAAGCGCATTCCAATACTCACTCCTCGTCTCAACACTTCACTCACATCACAAAGCACACTCTCAATCCATTACGTTCACTCTTTGCATTCCTCTACACCCCATGCTCGCTATCGCTACCCCAAGCCCCTCCCCAAACGTACATAAGAGAAGTAAAGTTTAAACAACAGACAGTATAGATGGCAATTCTCACTAGTCGCATCCGTAAAATGCGTCTAAAATTCCCAATGTGACATGCTAAAAACCCAAGACCCTAGATTCCAAAGTTTTGATCAAAACCGAACGCCGCTCCGCTAGCCAACCGCTTCGCCGCTTAGCTGACGTAGACCTCACCCGCCTTGGTGAGCGCGGTGGCCGTGCCGAGAAGGTTGGCGGCGGCGTCGAAGGTGCCGACGGCGAAGTAGGAGTAACCCGCGCAGGTAGACTCGCCGTCGAGGTACTCCTGGGCGCTCTTGAGGAAGTCGGCCGACTCCTGCTCGGTGGCGCCGGTGAGACCGAACTCGGTGACCCAGATCTTCTTGCCGGAGAACTTGGACTTTGCGCTCTCGTAGTGCGACTTGAAGGCGTCGAAGCCGGCGGTGGCGGGGCCATACCAATGGATGTTGATGTCGTCGAACTTGGCCTCAGGGCACTGCTCCACGAACTGGCTGAGGTAGGAGAGACCCTGGCCCTCGGTCTCGGAGGAAGAGACGGAGGGACCGACGATGGTGGCCTTGCCGTAGAAGTCGTTCATGTGCGCTTTCCAGGCGTCGCAGAGAGCGGAGACACCAAGGTTAGCCTGGGAAGCAATATCGGGCTCGTTCAGGCCGAAGAGGACCTTGGAACCGGCGTCGATGGCAGCCTGAGCCTTCTCGGCCCAGTCACCAGCGTTGTCGAGGGTGCGGAGAGTGGGGATGAAGTTGGCAGCGAAGCTACCGACGTCACCCTTGGTGTCGGCCTCCCAGTTCCAGACGAAGCCGAAGTTCTTGCCCTCGAAGGACTTGCAGTCGGCGGCGCCATCCCAGCGGTAGGCGAGACCACGCTTGCCACCAGCGTATCCGGTGGAAGGAGTGCTGGAAGCAGAGGCGGCAGCAGAGGACTCCTGAACGGAGGAAGCCGGGGCAGCGCTGGTGACGGCCTCAGCAGAGGCAGCGGGAGTGCTGTACGCAGCGGCAGAGCTGACGGCAGCGACAGAAGTGGGCTTCTCAGCCTCCGAGGAAGCGAGGACGAAAGAGGTGGCGGCCTCGTAGCTGGCCTCAGGGGCAGAAGCAACGGGGGCAGCGGAGGAAGAGGGCTTAGCAGCGGCCGACGAAGGCTTCTCAGCAGGAACCGAAGGCTGGGCAGCCTCGTAGCCACCCTTGGAGGAGGAAGATGCAGAGGCAACGGGAGCTGCGGAAGATGCAGGTGCGGAGGCACCACCAGCCGGGACAGTCACAGTGACGCGGTTGGTCTCGGTGACGTAGACAGTCTGTCCGCAGGCAGCCTCGGTGGTCACGTCCTTGATGGCAACCTCGGTGGGGGCAGAAGAGCTGGGGTACTGGGTCAGGTAGACGGTGCGGGTGGTGGTCGAGGTGATGGTGTAGTCGGACTCGGTGTAGGTCGTCTGCTCGCCAGCAGGCTTGCTGGCGCTTCCCGTGCCCTGAGCAACGGCGCTAGGGGTAGAGGTTCCGTTGTAGCCGTGGCCCCAGCCGCCGGTGGGGTATGCGTGGCCGGCGGTGCCAGCAGAGGGAGTGTAGTGCTTGTGGGCAGAAGCGTGGCCATGGCCAACGTTGTACTGAGGGATGGCGGCGGCGGCGCCAGCGAGGGCGAGGACCGAGAACTTCATGTTGGGAGACATATTGATACTGAGCTGTTACGGGATATAGTCGCTAATAGACAAGAACGCGAGTTGCAGCTTCGAGCGCACGATATGTTCGGGCCGACCAGGGCTGATGCTTCGGTAGAGAGAGTGGACGACTGCGGGAGTCAAAGAAGGCAACGAGCGAGTGCTCAGAGTGAGTGAACGCAACAGCACCGTGGTCTTTCGGAGGATGAAGGGTAGCGGGAGGCTCGGGGGCCTGGGGCTTTCAGGCTTGATATAGGACGGGCGGGCGGGGGCCAGCTGGGTCTGGACAAACAACCCGCACGCCGGGACCAAGAGGATCAGACTTTTTGCAAGGTCGCACCAGGGGACGCCACAGCAATCTGGCGGTTGGCTATTCAGGGCAAGCGCCAGGCACGGCAAGAAAGACATGCAGCAGACGAACAAAGCCGGCGAATAAGGAGCGTCGCGGTCCTGGGGGATACGCCGGCGCTAGAACCAAGTTGCGAGATCGTCGAGTCGAAAGCTTGTCTGTGGCCGTGGCGCTGTGCGATTCGTTGTGCGCAGCGCCGCCGTTTCAACATCCAGGAACCCGCAGGCCAGCTGCCAGGGGCGACGCCCTGAACGCCGGTCCCGATGGTGTGCTCCAGAGGGTAGAGTATTAGAACTCACTGCCGTCGGCCTTCTGGAGACAATTGGAAGTGATGGGCACCGTGATGGCAGTTTGGCCAGGCACTGCCGCGCCTTTGTCGCTGACGACTGCCTGAAGCCGGCCGCGACCGAGGCGAATTTTAGAGTGATTAGGTCTTGGACGTGCATCTGGCGGACCCTCTGCTGGCCCCGGCGAGTGCTGCCCATCCTTCCAAGCTTCATCTCCGTGACCTGGAGGGCAGGGCGGCCTTTTGCGTGTGGAGGTGAGGCTTTGGCCGTGACGAAGGCTACGCGTGTCCAATAACGTCGCGACTCGCCAGCCATGCCAAATATGGCGTGAAGCTGAGTGAGAGACGTCGACGTGGAGCTGCATGATGACGAGGGCGAGAGAGAAGCCGGCTACGACAGTCAGAACAGCGTGCAGGCGTCGCTTCAGTGGTGGTTGTGCGTGGTACCAACAACGCAGTCATGCTCAGCTCCTCCAAGGCACCGTCGACGCCCGTTGCTCGGCGCATCTCATCACTTTTCGCCTGGGCACCACGTCCAACCTCGCCGCCCATTGGCGAAGGAGCGCACGCTTTCATCTTATGCTCAGGAGGAGCCGCCGTTATAGGCTTCCCGTTAGGGTACCAGACGAATGCGGCAGCTCGCGACCTCAAACATCTCCGTGCGACGCTGAGCCGCACCGCACTCCCTTCGCTGTTCCTTCCTCTGCACGTGCATATGCGGCGAGCCCGGAGATGCAGATGGTGTCGCTCGCTGCACAGCACAGCACCGCATCCCGCCGCCGTCTGCCACATTCCAGAAGTCGCGCAACTCCACAGCGCCGTCCGCTGGCCATGCGACGCTTCTCCACCGCAATCTCTTATCGATACCACAGGCGAATAGAAAGACGCCCAAGCCACGCGCCGACCGCCCGCGTGCCGCCCGCGTGGTGGCCGCCGTCGCCTCTTTTCTAGTTCCTGCATAAGCGTGCACAAACTTTGCACAACTAATGCACAAACAGCCCCTTCACCTGCCCTGAGGAGATGAGGTGCAACGCTGCTCCACAGCAGAGGGCAACCGGCGCAGAGGCAGAGAGGAAGAAAAGCGGTCATGTTGGCTTCTAGACCACGCGCATCAGGGCGACCGATCGGCAGACTTGCACTGCCAGATCGCTGTGTGGATGATGGCATGCGCTTGCGATGAGCGACCGAGCGAGATTCGGATCTTCAGTGGTTGCGCGCGAGCGACTTGGTTCGGCTCGCGTCGACCCGTAGTGATGTGCGATTTTCAAGATCAGCATTGCGTCTTCGTGGTAATGCGGAGGAGCGTCGTCTCTCCACATTTTGCATCTTCGTCAACATTATCTTGGGTGGGTGAAGCTGGAGCGACTCTCCGCATCTCCAGACAAGCGAGACTTCGACGGCGTGTTCGCACGGCTGGCTTCTGCCCCATCGTTCGAAAGTACGTTCATGTAGAGAGAAGGGGTGTAGTGAAACATCGGACTCTACGATGAACTATGGTCGAGGCTTAGACCTGTCACTGACTCTAGTTGCTCATATTCTAAGACGCCGACACTAGAAGGCACATACCTGCCTGGATTACATCGATTCGAGCTTTCTTTACATATTTCGTCTTTTCTAACTTGGGGATAGGACATAGTATGCTCAGCCACCTCATTCAATAGTCCATCTCCACTTCGTTCGACTAAGTTACTGATCTGCTGCTGTGTGAGTCTGAAATATCTCGTCAACACGCCTGAACTATATGTTTATATAATATTCAATTTACCGCAAGCTAAACCTTGTACTCAATATATTCCTATACATCAAATGCAACATCACACTGCAAACAATAGCAGGCACTACTTGACAAAATACTTCGACCTAATCTTGATATACTATTCTCGGTGGATCAAGATTTCCCTTTGACCAATTCCCCCTGGGGCACATACTCCAGCCAGTGTGCTGCCTAACCTCAGCTCCAACCGTAGCCAGTACCGCGAGACTCATCCGCACGGTGTAAACTTCCAGTGCCTCAATCACCTCTTGCGAGAAATAATGGCTGTCACATTGATCGTCGGCGAAAGGTTGACAACTATGAAACTTGCTGCGCACTGAATTGAACTCAGTTACTGTGGGCCCAGAGGAAGGTTGTTGCCCAGCCACGAGTGGGTCTGTCCCGCCATTCTTCTTGAAGACCTCGAACTCTATTCCGTATTCGCATATAGCCGTGACCCGGCTCACCGGACATCCAGTGAAAGGTTCTAGCCACACGGATCCTCTCTCAGAACGACTGGATGGAATTCGCCAGTAGACTGAAAATCGGTTCCAGTTAGTACATGTTTTCCACATGTCGAATATGATTCCGGGGCTATCTGAGATATCTCGAGGTCTTGGGTGACCATTTACAGCACGTAGCTGGCACCACGTCCTGGGACCTGTCGCCATTAGGTGAACATCCATCTCAAAGTAAGGTTGCAATGCTGGCGTGCAGTTGACTGCATCTGATCTCACTGACTGCAATCTGAGTGCACACGCCACAGTAGCGGTGGTACAGAAGCACAGTTGATCTTTGTAGTGATCCATAATCTCGGCCACGAGTTGTGCTTCCGGAAGTTTGTAGTCAACTTCGAAATCCTGACCTTTATCACACAAAGACAACAAAGAGTATATTCGGTCGCGAGGTATGCTGCATTCATGATCGACAAGTGCCGCTAGCAGTAGAATTAATGAGGGAAATCTTTTTGAACAACGGTTCGTGTATGATGGATGCCTTTTTAGGGAGCATAGTTGCCGAAAATGAGCATATGGAGCATGGTATCTTACCCCTGGCGTATCAGGCGACCATGCACCGTTCAAAATAGGCATGTCAAAGTCTTCCAACCTTAATTCCTCATCAAGGTCTTCCAATCTTGTTTCCTCATCAAGGTCTTCCAATCTTGTTTCCTCATCAAGGTCTTCCAATCTTATTTCCTCGTCAAGGTCCTCCAAGCTTATTTCCTCGTCAAGTTCCTCCAATCTTATATCGTCAAGGTTCTCCAACCTTATTTCCTCGTCGCAGAGGAGCACAATCGCTTGCTTAGATAAAACCACCTCTTGAGTAACCCAAGCGCGGCGCCAGTATTCGTTCGCTAAGATCCGGTAACGTAAAGATCTATCCTGTCTGATGGCCTGCAATAGGCCTTCCTTTTTTTGGTCTTCAGAAATTTGGAGATCCTCATCAATGAGACCGAGCCAAATGAAAACCTGTTCTGCGCGTGCGAATATCTCTCCCATCTGCTGCACTTGATGGTTGCGCTCGTCGATGTTGTCTTGATCAATGCAAAGAGCGTCAATCCAGAGCCAAGGGCTGGACACCAATTGCCTCTCCTGGCTTTGGCTTGCCTTGTTCTTTTGTACTGTCAAGAAATCGTGCAAATTCTTTCGAATGTACGTTGCCTTTCCATTGACTGTTATACGGTGGGTGGGTTCATCAGTACCCCAACGATACGACAGACAAGTATACTCGGCTTCTGTACTCGCGTGACGCATAACGCATTGAATTTGATCTGATGTCTCGCCATCATCTTCGAACCGTAGGAGGCGGATCGAGGATTTGTTGTGGTCGAGCGGTTCGTGTTTGAAAATCTCTGGCATACGAATTGGGGCAGGGTCCGTACGATCGTCATCGACAGCCGCAGATATCCTCGAAATCTTGTGCAATGGACGGCTGCCGAGCGCCTCGCTCGACTGGCATCGCCTTTTCATGAGTGATGTCTGGACGTGACAAATTCGGAGGATGAAACACTTTGGCAAGGGGTCGGCTTGCAGTAGAGCAAGGATGGGCGAAAGTAGTGGGAGCCGGGCGCAGCGACTTGTGATGCAGGTAGGTGTGACAAACGCTGGGTCGAATCTGATAGCCAACGACCTGAACGACCTTTCGTCTCGTTCCTACACGATAAGATTTCGTGTCCACCGAATTCTTTTAAAAACCTGCACAACAGACTTTATCTGACTTCAAGCCGCGTCAAAAAGAAACGCAGACTTCTAGGCAACGTCCAGAAGGCTGAGTTGAGATAGTGAAAGCAGAAGACGACTCTTTAGCTGCGCCTGCTCGGATCAGACAAGCAATCTTTGAACGCTAGATCCGCGCCGAACAATGGATGCGTGGTAGAGTAAGAGTGAAGGTGAAAAGAATTCTAGTTGGCATGGCCAGCGTCAGGCTGAAGAGCACACCAGTGTGGCTCAACCTAGCCTTGCTGTTGCCAACCATACGTCAGCCTACCGCCGCGATTGTGGGGCTGTGTAAAAGCATGATATGGCTCCGCATTTGGCTTCATGCACTGCTGCCCGTGGTAAACTCCAGGGTCATGATGACTGAAAACTGTAGGGAAGAGGAGTGATGGACCGTTTTAGCTGAGCGAGCTGTCTATGTAGGATGGACTAGTCGGTTAGCTCCTGCCAGATGCCACAGGAGCACCTTCCGCCCACAACGATCACGCATAACGCGCTAGAAATCGTCCACGTCTCTCTCTACGTGTAGTACATGCGTGCCAAGTAAGACCATAAAACATCGAATTGCCAGCCGTGGATGGATAGATATATACAAGAATCAAAGCAAAAGTAAGTCAAACATTCAATCAAAGTCGGTCATCAAGAAGTAAACGTCCACACCATCGAGCACCCTCTGTGGCATGCGATCTTCACAGTACCCTCGCAACCGCATCCGCACGCGCGACCTCCACGCTCGCAAGCCTCCGACTCTGTCGCTTGGCGGCGTTCGTGCAGGTGCCGCCGGAGCAGGCTTCGTACAGGCTGATGGCGTCATTGCCGCCGCAGACTTCGTCTTGATTGCCGGCGCACTTCATGAGGCAGTTGCCCTATGCTATCGTTAGTTTCGAACGATTTATGTATGTCGAGGGAAACTTACTGCTCCACGAGCAGACTCTGGAGCCCGATCTTCCGCAACGGCGCTGCCGCAGTAACACTGGCCTACATCACACATCAGCGTGGAGTATCTAGGGAGAGCAAAAGGAGAACTCACCGGCGTACTCGAGCCCAGCGTACTTCAAACCATAGCCTTTACAGAAGTCAATGCACTTCTCAACTGTCATGTCATCGCCGGTAAGAAGCTGTTCTCCCAGCGTCCTCGTAAGAGCATTGTCCTTCCCACAGCCAATGTACTTGAAGCCCTTGGCCGTGACATCAACATATCCAGCCAACTTCGGACTCAGCGTGCTCTCCAACGTCGGCGCATCGCACTTCGCTGGCTTGGTCGCTGGCTCTGGACCGTAGGAGACTTCGTTGCAGCCCGGCAGCGCGTCGAGAACGCCTACGACAGGCTCGTCGATCATAGAAGGCAACTTGCACTCCTTCGTCTCATCGGGTGAGTTGAAGTCGCCAAAGGCTTTCTGCGCGCAGTCTTCCACGCCATCGGGGCAGCTGTCCAGGCCTTTCTGAAGCGCGTCGACGTCCCACCCGTTTACGAAGTCGCCGTGGTAGCCGTAGCCCGTTGCATCGCCGTTGGCCAGGACGAAGGGCTGCTGATCGCCGTACCACATGTCCTTGAAGCCGCGCGTGTCGTAGTATACTTCTGAGAAGAGCGTGACGAGATGGACCGGGTGGGTTTTGGGGCAGCGTCCGCCATCGTAATTTCCTTCTTCGGGGTACGAGACGTGGGATTTGTGGTCTTCAGAGTCGGTGTTTTTGCCGTCCCAGCAGGCGGGGAAGGTTACCTGTGCACGGATCTGGTCGCATTTGTCGGTTGGGAGGTGGCGGATGTCTGCCTTGTCGTTTGTAGCGGAGACGCACTTGTAGGAGACTGCACGCGCCGCAAAGTCATCTGTTTCGTTGCGCTTCATTGGGTCGCCGGCAAGCATGCGGAAGTTCTTTGGGAACGCGGTGAGCTTGTCGTTGTCGGGACCAGGTCGCGTCACTGAGAGCGTTAGCAATTTCTTTCATAATTCGGGAGCTGGATGGAATCACGGTAGTAAACAGCCATGCCGCCCAGTTGGCCGCCGTCTGTATCCCCGATAATAGGCACATCGTGGAAGCTGCCATTCTGCGCTTTGTAGTACAGCTTTGGGGTCCAGTAGTTCGAAAGATCTACTACGATTAGTACATATGCCAGCAGGGGATACGGAACTATGATTACCTTGCTTGATATTGCAAGTCGAGCACTGGGAGGCTCGAGCATCGTCATATGTCATGGAGAAATTGAAACCTGATCCGCCGGTAATGGTGTGGACATGGCCGGAAGCAACTCCAGGATTCACAACAGGATCAGCACGCTGGTCGAAAAGGCGGCTTGTCTTATCAGCAGGTTTGGTTTCTACAATGAATTGGTGGTGGGACATACGAGTAACATTGCACGACGAAGGTGCTGCTCACGGGAGCAGCCAGTAGAGCAGCGAAGCCAAGGAAGTACTGCATACTGCCGGATCACGAAGAAAGCTGGCGACGGGCCAAAGAATTCACGAAGATGTTAAAGAGCGACGAGAATATGTGCAAAGAGCGACAATATGAAAAAGGAATGGTATAGGTATCAAACCTGTCAAAAGAATGTATGAAGCGGCGTAGTGAGCGTAAAAGAAAGGTGAAGTCGGACTTGACAAGGACTTCGCAAAATTCGGGGTATGGCACTCCAAAAGTAGTGCCTGGTGGCTTACCTTACTATACCTTGTCTCACCCACACGTACATAACCGACATGGCAAAAGCGCTACGCCCTTATCTCTAGATACTTTCCAAAAATGCACCTAACACACCCACGCGTCAATCTAAATGAGCTATCTGCGGGTTCCTGCAGACGTAAATGGACGATGTGAGAAGGGAACCGCCCGAATTGGTGCACTGACAAGCGCCTTTGTAAGAGGGGGCGTTTAGCGAGGCGGGTGATTGCAAAACGGACTTGTTTCGAAACGGTGGCTGCGATATGACTGTGCGCGTTGCTGCACTCTGCAGGAGCATGGCGGCATGATAAGGAGAAAACGAACTTTTCGGAATACGCATTTCGCATCTTCATCTTTGAGGATAAGTTGCGAAAGGAGTGTCCGCGTGGAGGATTACAGGTACGATTCTTCTGGGGCGTAGATAGGACTTCGTCGCCTTCCGGAGTCTTGTAAGTACCATAGCAGTGTAAGCGCGCCCGCTCCATCATGAGGCGCTTGTGTGACTGTGACAACCCCCGCAATCTTGTAATGCATGTGAGGTCTCGTTCGTAAATTAAGTTAGCAAGGACGCCTCGATCGCTCAGTGGAAAGGTATTGGGCGCATGCTGTGAAGATTGCTCCGGCACGTATAGAGCCTTTGGGCGTACGAGTAAGACTGCTTGCGAGACAGGTGGAAGATTGAAAAGCCCCGCCAACTCAATGTAATCAACAGGTGGAAGTAAGAAATGGTAGCTGAGGTTGAACGTTGCTACCACAGAGCCGCTAGAATGGCGGAGGCGTTTTAGCGCTGGTGGATCCCTTGTTAGCGTTCGTGCCTTCCAACAGTTTGTCTAGTGACTTCCATCATAGTGAACGTTGACCACACGGTCATGCCCTTTACATCACTGTTCCCACTCCGCCTGATCTCTAAGTAGTCGTTGATCTGAGTCCATTACTGCACTCGGTGCGAGGAATCTCTTGTGTCCTGTGAAATAGGGTCCGATAGCCACGGCCCGATGACAATCAAACTGATGTGCACAGGACAAATTTTGCTCTTGCATCAGCTGTAGACGCCCAGAACAATGAGAAGTAGTAGTGAACGTCATGCTAGCGATGCGCAACTGGGTAATGTTACGAGATGTGTCCAAGCCTTGAGGTGCGTGTTGATTCTGGCCACCACCGAGTCGTGTCAGGAGTTCTATGCAGTACGTCTTCCTATGCTCGGTCCCTTGTAATCAATGAGAACTTCTTAGCCTTTTTGATCTTCTTTTCCCGAATATCATACAAATCCTTAACTCCTTCTTTTGCTTTTGTTTGGCAGAGACTTGCTCTATACACCAATTATCTATCCATTCTACAGTATCATACAAAGACTTCTATATTACAACGTGGACATCGCGAACAGGACGAGCCCCTATGTCTGTTAATTCTTTTTCGAGGAAGCGGGCGGCTCGGTCAAGGTGCCTTCAGGGGCATCAGGGTCGCATTTGGTATTAGAGTTGGGGTGGAAGTGCGATGAGCGCGGCGAAGTTGAACCGTCGTCCCAGAACTCGACGTCTCCTTCAGCGCTCAAAGTGCCGCGCTTTACGAGATTGCCCTTGTCGCGCATGAGGTCTTCCAGTGTGATAGATTTGTCGGAAAAGATCTTCATGTGATCGCTGATCAGATGGCGATTCTTGCAGCCTGGGCACGATATCAGGACCGTTCCATGGTGATAGCCTTGCTTGGAGATGCGATGCGACGAGCGTGTGCTACAGGCTTTGCAAGTGAATGTGAGCTCGTAAGCAGGTACTTGGTCGCGGTCCAGCCGTGACTCTGGCGCAGTAGTCGTTGTGCCCGGCGAGCTGTTGGACGATGTGGACTCATAGCGGACAGATGTCTGAGGTAGGCGCGACCTGGACAGGATGGGCGAGGGACGAAGGACGGTCGACGTTGACGTTCGCGGCGCATGGAAAAGTCGCTTTGACGTCGGAATGCATTCCGGGGGAGCTGCTCGCACGATTCGGGGTGCAGGAGGCCGCGCGAGGCAGCGGACTAGCGACGAGGAGAAAGGCGGCATTATCCGGATGGAACAGCGCTTGGTTACAGTGAGTAGTAGAATGCGCAAAGGGAACGGTAGGTGTTGGTGTTGAAAGCTGCATAGATAAAGGCAAGGACAGACATTTAGCGTAGCGCGCGCGGCCCGGCTTCGTCACTGGTTGCGGCGGATGCATCATCCCCGCAAAGCCAGCCTGCCCTCCAACCTTCACTTTCACGCTCACGCCTCATTTGGGCCAAGCACCCTTGTAGCTCACTCCTTCACACCCAGGGTACGCCTGCCGTTCTCTTCCCAGACCATTGCACTGCGGGCACTTGCCAGCGAGCACCGCGAACATTGGTCCACAAGCGCATCGCCACGGCAACTCGCAAGCACCCGCCACCGCTAGCAAAGCTGGATATCGCGTGAGATCAAAGGAAGAGGCGGTATGATTGCGGGACGGGGACGCCAACGTATACGGCCACCGCGACGGGTAAGTTTTTCACCGTTCACGTCGAAGGCTGCATCTGCTTGGCTGCCTCCACTACACACGACCCCACCCCTCACCAACGAATACGAGCCTACCCACGCCTGCCAACATGGCGGCTCATAAGAGACCGAAGATTAGGGTTCCTAACAGTTTGAAGGGTCTGCACGGCGACGAAGTCGACTTCGACAACACATGGGTGACCATCGAGGCCGCCTTCCGCGAGATACACACAAAGAATGCCTCGCGCTTGTCTTACGAAGAGCTGTACCGCCATGCATATAGAATCGTACTGAAGAAGAAGGGCGAGCAGCTGTACAAGAATGTGCACGATTTTGAGAAAGGGTGGCTGAGCAGAGAAGTTCGCGGCGACATCCAGCAATTGCTCTCCCCCAATCTGCTCGCGAATGCGCAGAGCGTAGCCAGCACTACGGCCAACGAGCGCCGCGTATCCGGCGAGAAGTTCCTGAAAGGGCTCAAGCAGGCATGGGGCGACCACCAGGTGTGCATGAGCATGCTTGCTGATGTGCTGATGTACATGGTCAGTATACTACGCTCCTCTTCACCTAACTCCCAAGGAGTAGACAAGCTAACAAGGCACATATCAAAAAGGACCGTGTCTACTGCCAGGACCACCGTCGTCCTTCTATCTACACCACCGCAATGCTGCTCTTCCGAGACGAGATCCTGAGATCACCCCTCTCCGCGACCGACGATCGTATGATCCTTGGTCTTTTGAACCATGTCATACTCGAGCAGATTCAGATGGAGCGCGACGGCGACGTGATAGACAAGCACCTCATCAAGTCCTGTGTCCACATGCTTGATGGGCTTCACGCCGACGACCTGGAGTCCGAAGACCAGCGGCTGTACCACGTTTCGTTCGAGAAGGAATACCTAGACACGAGCAGGGATTTTTATAAGGCAGAGTCGGAGCTCATGGTGCGGGAATCAGATGCTGGCGCTTACTGCAAGCGGGCAAAGAAGCGCATCCATGAAGAGGAGGATCGCTGTCGTGCGACGTTGATGGAATCGACTACATCCAAGATCCGGGAGGTAGTAGAGGCAGAACTTATCCAGGGTCGCATACGCGAATTGGTCGAAATGGACAGTGGCGTCCACTTCATGATTGACAACGACCGATTAGAAGAGCTGAATCTTATCTACGACCTGAACGCACGTGTGGATGAGAAGAAGACCGAGGTCACTCGATCTGTTCAGAAACGCATCATGGAGATGGGCACAGAGGTCAACAACGAGGCACTCGCGGCGTCACTAGCCCCACCTTCAGCGCAGGCGCCTGCCACCGATGGCGGAGACAAATCAAAACAGAGCCAGGAGAGGAATGTTAACATGCAGACTGTTGCTGCCATCAAGTGGGTTGAGGATGTTCTCTCCTTGAAAGACAAATTTGATAAGATCTGGCGGCTATCTTTCGAGTCGGATAGCCTCTTGGATACGGCAATGTTCAACAGCTTCCGTGACTTCATCAACTCGACCACGTTTCCTCGTTCCTCCGAAAACATCTCACTATTCATTGACGAAAACATGAAGAAGGGTATAAAAGGAAAAACCGAGATGGAGATCGATCAGGTCTTAGACAAGGCCATAACATTGATCAAATACATACAGGACAAGGATCTCTTCGAACGATACTACAAGAAGCATCTGTGCCGCAGGCTGATCATGAATAAGTCGGTATCGAACGAAGTGGAGAAGCAGATGATCGAAAAGATGAAGCAGGAGCTTGGCCCAAGTTTCACCTCCAAGCTCGACGCTATGTTCAAGGACATGTCTATTTCCGCCGATCTTACGAGTGGCTTCAAGAAACATGTCGAAGGGCTCGGCGACCGCGATCCCAAGCGCATTGATCTGTCAATCAGTGTCCTAACGAAAATGACCTGGCCAATGGAGTCGATCAATGGTTCAGGAGAGGGACAGGAAAGCAATCGACCAAAATGCAACTTCCCGACAGCCGTGGACAAGGTCAAGCGTGGATTTGAGCAGTACTACGCCGAAAAGCATTCTGGACGAGAGCTTACCTGGCTGCCAAACATGGGCACTGCTGACATCAAGGCTGTGTTCCCCAAGGTACCTCAGAAGGATGGAACGTTCAAGGAGCGTCGGCACGAGCTCAATGTTTCGACTTATGCGATGGTCATCCTCTTGCTATTCAATGATTTGCCCGCCGATGAATGCTTGACCTTCGAAGAGATCCAGGCACAGACAAACATTCCGAAGAACGACCTAGTGCGGAATCTACAATCGCTTGCTGTCGCCCCGAGGACGCGTGTCTTGCTCAAGGAGCCCATGAGCAAAGAGGTGAAACCGACCGATAAGTTCTACTTTAACGAGGGCTTCAAGGGCAACTTCGTGAAGATCAAGGTTGGAGTGGTGAGCAGCGGCAACAAGGTTGAGAGCGACCAGCAGCGCAAGGAGACGGAGAAGAAGAACGATGACGAGCGCAATTTCGTCATTGAGGCTGCTGTCGTTCGTATTATGAAGTATGTCCCCCAATGCACGCAGTCTGTCACATCTACTAACGCACAGGTAGACAACGTAAGGAACTTCCGCACCAACAGCTAGTCCTGGAAACGATTGGCCAGCTCGCATCGCAGTTCAAACCGGAGGTGACGATGATCAAGAAGCGCATCGAGTCCCTTATCGAGCGCGAGTATCTCGAGCGCATTGAAGGCGCGGCTGTCGATTCTTACAGGTACCTGGCGTGAGCAACGGCATTGTGAACGGTGTATATTGGCGTTTATTCAGCATCTATCCCTACCCGGGGAAGTCGTCCTCGGCATACTGCATACGTGCATAAGGACATGGCGTCCGGCATCTCACGCTGTTGGTACAGCGTGCTGTAGCATTGAAGGCAGTGCATTCGGTCTTGGGAAATCAGGCGTTACTAAGATGATTGGGAGACGGGCGCTTCTGGGAAAGGTAGTAGGTAGCCAGATACCATTGACAGCTAGTACGCCGCGATTGGAATTGATATAACTTGGTTCAGCTTCTGTACCCATTTCCGCAACTGTCTTGAACCAATTCACACCTAACACGGCATATGCACAACAGTGAGATGCGACGACACAACCTCGCCTTTTATGTCGGCGAGATGCTCATGGTGTCCGCAAGAAGAGGTGCGGGATAATTCCGTGCGTGCGTTATAAAGCACATAGTCTGTAGCGGAGGAGATTCTTGCCAAGTCTGAAGGATCAATGTTTATACAGTGGTGCCGTCTCACCTCTTTCCGTTTCAGGAACGCGGCTCCTCTAAAGACTTGGCTGCAGCTTACAACGAATGTATCAATTTCCAGAATCATGTAATCAATTGTTGTTTCTACTTGTCAGGATCTTGGAGGTAGGCGCGGGAGTGCGGATAGATGTCTGCCGATAAAGTAGGCCCGAATTCACTCCCTTCGTAAGCCATTAGACAAGCATTTCGTGAGTGTGTTTGGTCTACTACCATCCTTTTACCATAGCAAAATCCAACATGGTGTCTGTGTACAGGTTACATGAGGTTAGCTGATGCTTCGAGGTCATGCTCGGCACGGCTTGGAATGTGTCCGGAAATCCGGATGAAGGTAAACTTGTCCGTCACGATCAGCAAGAGGACATGAACACTGCACATACGAAGAGTCTTGCTAAGAGATTCCGGGATATAAGACTAACAAACGCCCTCCGGAACAAGCCACCGTCTCATCAAGTTTCAGTGTTCACATTTACACCCTGCAACCTCAGTGCACAACCGGCTTTGTCGTTATTCAAGATGAAGGCCACTGCCATCCTCACCCTCCTCTCCCTAGGCCTCCTCGGCCACAGCCAAGCAACTCCACAGCCGACCCCATCCACTAACTGGGTCCCCTGGGAACGCATCAACCAGAACGACTCGGTTCTTCTGATCGTCGACCAGCAAATCGGTCTGTTCCAACTCACGCGCGACTGGGACCCCGCCGTCTACAAGCAGAACATGTTGGGTCACGCAGCCCTCGGTAAGCTATTCGACATCCCTGTGGTCATGACCACGTCTGCGGAGACGGGACCGAATGGGCCGTTGCCGAAGGAGATAACGGATATGTATCCTGAGGTTGAGGTTGTGCAAAGGAAGGGGGAGATCAAGTAAGTCTTTCACAGCACCCTGCTAAGCAATTATATTTTTTAGCAAAGTCGACAAGTCGCCTATGTTGTATCGACGAGCTAATGTATCTCCGTGGCCAGTGCCTGGGACAGCCCCGAGTTCCGCGCCGCCGTCCGCGCCACGGGCAAAAAACAAATCATCATCGGCGGCATCGTGACAGACGTGTGCACATCTTTCCTCGCGCTGTCTCTCCGCTCTGAAGGGTCCGTCTCCATTTTACACTTCCCACCCCAATGCTCACCCGCGAGACCTTCTCTGGGCAAAAGCTAACGCCTGTCAAAGCTATTCCGTCTTCGCAAACGTTGAGGCCAGCGGTACGACTAGCACGCTCGTCCGCGACACCGCGAATCTCCGCATGCAGGCTGCGGGAGTGCACCTTGTGTCATGGTTTGCTGTTGCGGGCGATCTCATGCGCGATTGGAGGAATCCCTCGCCGGGAGTCGCGGAGGTTGTGCCGTTTGTTGATGAGTATTTGCCAGCGTATGGCATGTTGATGAGGGGTCATGCTGCTGCGGTCTTGAAGAATGGAACGGTACTGCCTGGGGTGGAGGATATGATTTAAAGAACATCACAAGTAGGGTCGTGAGAGAGAAGGGAGGAAGAGCGATTGGGACGTTGGTTATTATTCAAAGATGTGAGAGTTCAATAGTTTCTTTTTGTAGGAGAATTCGAGTATGGGGGTAAGAACGTAACGGGAAAAGCGAGCGGGTATCTTAAACAGCAAACGAGCAGTACCTTCTCTTCCACATCTCAAACATCGTCTAAGCGTAGTGTTCATCTCAGCATTGCTTCCCCCGTTGCACCAGAAGGTTGCGGTGTCTCCTCTTTCAGCAAGCGTCCTCCACCCACCTTCCTCCACGCCCTCCCAACCCACCTTTCCTTCACGCATTTTAGTATAAGGTACGAAATAAGCCTGTACACGATGGTGCACACGCCTAAAGCCATGATGTACATTTCGGGATCCTTGTTGAGTTTGTACAGAGCGAGGGCCTCCTCGCCTGTGGTGATGGGACAGCGCCCGTTGATCTTCTGGTAGTCTTCGCAGGTAAACTTGATACCGCGGAGTGTGTAAGGCGCCATATTGCCCATGGCCCATTTGATGGGTGAGAGGTGATTGAAAGCTTGTAGGAAGCTGGGTATGTTGAGGGACATGACGCCACCTGCAAGAATAAGTACTCTGTTTATAATGAGCGTAGACGAGCTTGAGCTTACCCATGATTTGCGCTACGCTTAAAAACACGCTCATGCAGTTCACACTGAAGCCAGTATGGGTGAATAGCGTGTTGAATGTGATACCAAGGGATTCACCGCAGTTGACAATGCAGAAAGCGTTGTATGTAATGATGAAGAACGTAGGGGCGTCGCGCTCCAAGCCGCACGCGAGGACGGCGAGGCACGAGAACAGGATACAACTGATGATCTCAAATGGAATCTCAAGGACGGTGTAAGTCAGAAAGAAAGCTTCGACGTTGTATACGCGATCGGCGTAGTCGCGATAGAACACGTCGCGCTCGAGTGGGTAGACGGCGATATTGTTAAGCACTGTTTATACGGTTAGCTAAACCAAGTGAAGGGCTTCTTGGACCAATGGGAAACTTACTACCAACGAAATACAAAGGAGCAATCTCTACGAGGAAACCTAAGCGATTCTGGACCGCGAAGTAATTGTTCTTCAGTGGTGCAAAGAAAAGAGCAAGCACAATGGCTAAGCCAGCTACCTGACCAATCCTCGCAGACAGCAGATCAGGCTGTCTGAAAAAGTTCTTCGTTGCCCTCCTCAAAAGAATGGAGAAAGCCGTAACGAAAGAGGCTGGCGCTCTGACCAAACTTCCGAGCTCTGCTGGTGTTGAAATTGACCCTGTCCGACCAGCTGGGAACATATCTGGCGTCCAAGACTCGATTAGGCTGCGGACTTTGGCTCGACTGGCGACCTCGCGAGATTCATGCTGCAGATCGACGGTAATGAGATCAAGCGCAAAATCGGCAGGGTTGATGTGTTGGGGGCAGTGGTATCCCTGTTTCGTGAAGTGTGTTAGCATCTCTCGAGCTGGGCCGGCGTAGACAGGATGACCACCCCGTGCTAAGAGAAGAATGCTTCCGAAATGGGCGAAGAGGTCGGATCGCGGCTGATGGATTGTTACGATGAGTGTGCGGCCTTCGCTGGTGAGCCCTTGAAGAACGTCCATGATGGAGAGTGCAGTGAACGCATCTAGACCCGATAGTGGTTCATCGAGTAGAAGGACACGAGGTTCTGTAAGAATCTGAACGGCAATCGTCACGCGGCGTTTCTCGCCTCCGCTGATCCCCTTGATTAGATCATTACCAATGAGATTGTCTGCACAGTCCTTCAACCCCATTTTGAGAAGTATGTCTTCCGCTTTTTGCATCTTCTCTTGCTTCGTCATCCACTTAGGCAATCGTAGACCAGCGGCGTATCGAAGAGTCTCGCGTACGGTAAGCGAAGCCAGGAGAGCATCGTCATCTTGCGTAACAAACGAGCATATGGCGTGAACCACATCTTCCGAGGGCGACAGGCCATTGAAAGACATGTCTCCGTACTTCCTGTATCTAGTCGTCAGATCATCCCGCAGTCTACCCGCCATGCAATTGAGCAGTGTCGTCTTTCCCGAGCCCGAAGGACCCATTATGACATTCATTGTGCCTGGTTGGAACTCAGCGGTGAGCGGATTGAGGATTGTCTTCGTGGTCTTCTTTCTCAAGGAACGCTTCTCAAGGTCAAGCCCGTATCCGTCAAGTCGAATGGTGACTGTGCGCACTTCTTCTCGAGACCTGGCGACCATCTTCTCTTTTCCGGCTGACGCATCCACGTTCGAAGGTCTTGCTCTTGCCATGGCAATCTCAGCATTCCAAAACTTGAGCAAGAGGTAGGCGCCAATGTAGAAAGCGATACCGAAACCAAGGAGTGCAAGGATCGGACGCCAGACCCAATTCCGGGGAAAACCTAACGAGTCGAGAATGAAAGCTCCGACATATTCTTTACACGCGGGATTTGAGGCGCCACCTTCAAATGGACAATCGTAGAACTGCCCTGTGAACTCATTGGCAGCCAATGCACCGAAAGCGTAGAAGACGTAGGCTGTCCACTTCGTCCAACGTACGTAGATCGGTATGGTGTTCGACTGGATGAAGTAACCACAGGCCATGGACTGCAGCGTGTAGGCGAGATTCGCCACCAAGCTCGCCCCAGCGAAATTCCGCGAGACCGCAACACAGACCATTGCAAAGCAGACAGCGATGTACTGCTCAAGCAAGATTACACTGAAGAAGGTAAGGAACACTTCTCCATCTTTTCGAAAACCAGCCATAAAGTAGAAGATGATTGAGAAGATCAACGGCACTGGGATATCTTCAATCAGTAAGCGAGCCAATCTCCTTGATATGAGGAAGGCTGGTATGCCGACCACGCCTTGTCGCGCCTCTTCATCGAAAACATGGATGTCGATGGTCAAGCGGTAGGTTTCATAGAGCAAGATAAGATAGCCCTGCATTGCGGATGCAATGTACAGAGCACCTTGGCGAGATCGAATGCCGGAGAGCGTGCCGTCCAGCTGCAGGAAAATCCAACCGATGATAACCGCCATCGTAATTGCTTCTACAAGACTACCAAACATACCCATCGGGTCCCTTAATGTGACGATCCAGGTCCGTGATGTCAAGACGCGAACCTGCTGTAGAAGTGATATGTGCCTTGCTGGGGAGCGTTTCGATGAGTGCGCGATCCTTGATGCCTTCTCATTGGGTTTCCTCTCGGTTTGTAGTTTCGAAGAGCGCTCTCTCCATGCTTCAGTGATGCGATCAACGCGAATTTGGGCTGCAGCCTCCGCTTCCTCGCTCCGATTGTCAACGCTTACGACGTCGATGAGATGCTCCGCTGGGTTCGTGAAGGGAGGCATCTCGTGACCTAGACTCTGAAAGTATGGTAAACACTCGTCTGCAATTCCTGCGTACGCGGGTTTACCCCTCGTAAGAAGTATGATGTTGTCGAAAAGACTCCAAATTTCCGATCGAGGTTGGTGTATGGTGACGATGATGGTTCTCCCCTTTCGTGCAAGGCTCTGCAGAGTCTTCACGATCTGGTACGCACTGGTTGAATCAAGTCCAGTGGTTGGCTCATCTAGCCAAAGTAAACTGGGATTCGACAGCAGTTGTACGCCAATGCTGACTCGTCGCTTCTCGCCGCCACTGCAGCCGCGATGCTCGTGGTTGCCAATTCGCGTATCAGCCGCCTCTTTCAGACTCAACTCTGTGATGACCTCCTCCACTAGCTTCTTCCTCTCTGCTTGACTGATCGACGAAGGCAAGCGAAGCTGGGCCGCATAGGTCAATGTCTCCCGGACTGTCAGTGTAGGCAGCAAGATATCCTGCTGTATGACGAAGCCGGATGGAATGTGAGACGCATCTTCGCTCCCGTTGAATAGAGTCCGTCCAGATACTGATAGTCGATTGCCCTTCATTCTCCCGCTCATCTGGTTCAACAGCGAAGTCTTGCCACTGCCACTACCCCCAATGATTGCCGTCAGCGTCCCACTCCTGCATTCTGCGGAGATGTCGTCCAAGATCTTCTTCGTGTGGCCGCCATCCTGCGTCTGCGGAGTTTTCTTTTGGAAAAGCTTTGAAAGAGCACTTGGTGACTCGTCTACCGACACTGAAAGATGCTCCAATCGAACGGACACGGGATCAACTTCGCGCAGCGAGATGGCATTTTCAACATGTGAACTTTCGGAGGCCTTTGTCGTTACACGTCGTATCTCGTCGGTCTGCACAGGGGAAGCTTGTCCGACACCCTCTTTCATCACCGGTGGCGCACTGTGTCGTTTCTCGTTCTCGATCGAGTCGGTCATCGTCGCGCTCACCGAAACCACGAGGATTGAAGAGATGGAAGCATGATCTAGCGGACGCGCTCACGACGGAAAGCTGAAGTGCCTTCGTTACAGCTGCACGCGAGCTGCAATCTGCGCCTGGACTCCGCAGTTCCATCGTCCCCGGCCCTCGCTAAGCAGCCGATGCGGTGGGCAGACGTTGTCGTTGGCCGTTGGCGCCTCGCTTCGGTCGCTTGCATGTTGCCTCAGGGTCCACCCATCCACGGCGAGCATTCTGGTGACGAAATCATCTGCAACTGTTTCAGAATTATTTGTGAGATGAGTCGATTGAATTTTGGCTATCCTCAAACACTATTGGGGGAATTCCTCGGAGGGATCGAGCCAAGAGTCTGTTCGTGGTGGTTTCTGGGGTGTAGGCGCCACCAGTGCAATCCAAGGATCCCCCGCACATCGACATTTTCCACCTGCCGCATCCCACCGTACCATCGGCCTGAAACTTGAAAAGGGGTCTCTGTCAACATCCAATTTATTTCATTCTATTTGCTGCTGAAACAGCTCGGTTGGTCCTCGGCACAAGTCACGTTCCGAGTCTTAAATCTTGATGACACCCAACGGTCGCTACTGTGTACTCGCATACGATGCATGGGTCATGCCGGACCTTGGCTTTGTTACTCAAGCCAAGCGAGGAATGCAGTGAGATACATATCTGGCTAACGATCTCTTTCGGAAACTACGTATAGCGACCCCGACTCGATGACACACGTTGATCATCGGCTCTGAAGCGAGCGTGGATCCACAGCCACCCACATAACCTTCTGAAGCAGAAACGCCACGGTTCCCTGATACCGCTCGCTCGCTACCAACCATGGATTTCCATCTTCGGACGGACACTCGCTGTATTAAGAATGGATGAACACTCATCACTCGATTGAGAACGTTGGTTCAGCGACAGCTCTTTCAAGCAAAGATGAACGTGCGGTTCGCTGTGATTCCTTGGAAAATACCGCCGAAGCGATGCCTGATTGCGAAGGGGGGACATCCTTACTACAAATATAGCTCGACCTCATGCGAACCGAGGCTCGCAATCGTCACACGCTATGAACTCGGTAATCTTGGTTTGATCCCTATCGAGGATGGCTATGAGCATCAGTGCACACCCCTCGTGGCTTGGTGATGCAGCATGCCGGGTATCATGCCACACTTCGGCACCATGATCCGTCCAATATAGCCACTCAAGAATTATCCAAGCGAAGTGAAGCGGTGCGGCAGATACCAGTCAACATCGTTGACGACACCATCTGCTTGCACTCACAGCTTCTGTGGAGTGTGTGGTGGGCACGTCGAAGAAGCCGGATTACAATTATGGATTCAGCGCTCGATCTGCGCGCTCATTTGCTGCATTGACTTATTGCCCACCTTAGGTATGCACTACGCCAGCTGAGTCAAGAGCAGCCACATCAGCCACCATCAACGTTAGTCTACACATCACACCCTTCACAGCATGTTCGCAGACCTCTACGGCGTGCAGTAGTCAGTCAGCCCTACGAAGCGATCACAACAATCTAGAAAGCTGACCGGCTCGCATCACCGATCAAGTGACCGGAAGCAGCTGCGAGCATCCAGCGCCATAGTGCGTGCCCCATACGCCTCAGACGCCCGATGACCATTACAACACACCATAGGGCTAGACTAACGATTCTGTAAGGCACACTTTACCTCGTGGCTATGCTAATGCTGTCCTCATCGGTGAGCTACCCAAGTTCCAGACGCGACTTTCCTCAATTGGGGCGTGTTCGCAGCTGCAAGGATGTTACTCACCGATCACGAATATCCATACAGCGATCACATACCGATGGTCCCAGAGGCAGGAACGGTCTCGTGGGGTGCTTAATGCTCACCATAGCCAGGCGCGCCGGGGGAGCGGTGTGCCGCATTAATGCGACCGGTGTCTGTTAATGAAAGGCAGCCGGTTATTCCGAGGCTCGAGCAGGTGTTGATGTCGTGGGCATGGATCCCAGTAGACAGTATCAGGTACCCAGATGCTCAGGCGCCCTTCACGCTACTGTTTCCGTACGAAGATGCCGTTGATCGGATACATGCACTTCATCCATCGGATGCGAGCCTAATCACGACTCTCGCTCAAACAGCCAGCAGGACCGCTGACGCGAGGGTCTAGAATCCACGTCATCCGTTTTCATTGCGCAAGCTTCAAATGCCCGTTGGGAATAGCACGTCCCCCTGAGCGGCAAGCCTCAAGTGCCGTCGGGAATAGCTCCCTTCCTGAACAGCATCTCGGTATAATCGTACGTCTCCGCCCCAACTCTGAGGTTCAAGCGTCCTGAAACAAGAAACACGTCCGCGTGGGCGACGCGACGAACCCACCTTCGGTACAATACGGGTTTCGACCGTGGGGGTCCCAGCGCTAGCTCTGCGTTCGCTATGGCGGTGCAATTTCTGGGGTATGCAGGCGCGCACCTTTGGGCAAGGCGTGCATGTGAAGACGGCAGGCCGGATACGGTCTACCGAACGAAGAGCATACTGTATCGTATCGTAGATAGGTCCGCCTACAGGATCTTGCAGGCGTGATTTGCAGCGGAGAGGGGAAAGGTGATCATTCACTCAAAGCATGTTCTGTACCACAATGGACGAACGTCCAGAGCTGGAAACCGCACCACTTCACATATGACGATCGACCCTTTCAACATTATCAGCCATTCTTTACCCGCAAGCGAACGACGCTGTTCCAGAGCAGACATACTGCATCTTCTCGCCCTGCCTACCTTCTTCATCCTCCTACCGTGAACTCGCGCCCACCAGTGACACCCCCACGCCCTCTACCGCGCCTACGGATGATGGCCCCGCTGCCCCTGCCCTCCGCAACCTCACACCCGGATAAATGCATGCGCGAGCGCTTCGAGCCATCGCGCATTACGCAGCATTGCACCTCATTAACTCAGTCTGTTCGATAGTTCGGAGGATAGTGGAGGCTAGCATGAGTCGCAACGCCCGACTACGACGCTCGCGTAGTACAGCCAGGGAATTGCGCTGCGGCAGAGAGCGGGGCGAGCGAGGGGGCAGAAGACGCTCGGTTTGCTCGATGGGGAAAAGCGTGCAGCTGGTGCGCGGAGACGCCGCGTTGCATGGTCATGGTTGAACGGGAGCAGGCGGTGCGGACGAGGTGGAAGGGCCGATTTTTATGATGCGAGTCAGAGTGGTGAAGGTATTTTTGCTTGGTGGCATTGCTGTTAAGGATGCCGCGATCGCGATCGCTATGAGACTCTGTATACCCGAAAGATACCTGATGTAAGGACCATGTGTTTTGGGCCCAGGTTGTAAACCGTCACGAAAGCCTCCTTGAAGTTACAGCTGGCTCGATAACGTAGCAAATGTCCCGCCGTCCGTACAGTAAGCCTCAGCCGTAAGTGAATTAGGAAAGGTAGGAGAGCAGTACAGAAGTAAGACGCCGTAGCCCCACGCAGGAACCAGGCCTGAAACGAAAACCAATCCCCAATTTTGCAGTTGCACCCTACCCATGCCGAAGGAAATCAAATGTGCTGCCGTTGTTCAATGTGTGTGCTAAAGGAAGAAGATGAGATTTGCCGCCTCGTTTCAGAGTAGGAATGAGTTGCGGTGTATGCCAATCGCCGTGACCCAGGTCCAATCCTGAACCGTTCCCATGCCCATTGCCCACCTTACGAAATACCAAGACCAATACTCAAAACTCCTAAAATCGGTCATAAACGTGATGCGTGCGTCGGCCGTGTGTGTAACTGCGGAAGGGCTTATGTTGCGAGGAAGTCCCATCCCTTCTGGTGAATAATTTTTTCCCAGTCCCAAGAGTCGGCATCGCCGATGTCCATGAGATGCCATATCTGGTCGACGACCTCTTTTGCAGACGTGATGTTGCCCAGACCTGTGACCGCCATCAATCCGTTGAAAGCTCGGTTGATCTCGAGACGCTGGTCTTCATCGAATGCAGCGCAACCCATTAGGAAGAGTGGCAACAGAACGTTACTCTGGATCCAGCCTTCGGCGGGCAGCTCGTTGATGTACTTGATCCCATCGTCAACGGCTGACCTGATGTATGGGTCTGGCTTAGACTTCTTCGTTGTCCGGTATAGGTACACCCAGGTAGCTTGACGGTACAGCATAGACAGTGTGTAGCGCGGAGTGCCTGGCGTCTGAGGGCAGACCCAGTTGCGTAGACCTGTGTCGATTGCGTGCGCCGTGAGCAACGCTTCGTAGTCCATGGTCGGTTCGATCTTTTCGTCAATCCGCGTGCGGAGCTTCCTTCTCAGATTGCTGATTTTCGAGATGAAACCGAATAAGCCATCCGAGACACCGATTAGGCCTGCTGTTTCAGGGTTGATCTCGAAAGGGAGGCTGAAGTTCTCCATCATGGGTACTTCGGTCCCATCGAGAGAGGTGATTTCGCTGGCTATCCAGTGGTAGTAGAAGAATTCGTCAAACAGGTTCTGGAATTCTGGGTTCTGGAGCTTTTGGTTCATGGCGATTTGCTTTGCAGCAATCATGTGCATTCGGTATTCGCCTGAGGTGTTGCCGTCGCAAATGGCATGCAACAGATGAAGCAAGATCTGAGCGACGTTAGAGTCTTCGTATACCATGGTGCCGCTTTCGCCGGTCATCTGGCGGTTCAGATCTTGATTCAGTAAATGTAACGCTTTGCCCCGGTGGTACACCTGTCTGTCCTCATAGTCCTGGGAAGGAGTTATAGAACACATATGTGATGCCGACAGACACAGCACTGAGTGCATTAAGCCCTCATGTTGCAGGGCCATCGGCAGAAGTATCTTCGTGAAGGGGTTCGTGGTTTGGTCGCCGTGTAAACTAAGCACAGCGCTAGCTCTGCTAACGAAATGCTGCAGCAGCGTGCGGTCAACATCTGTCTCCACCCCTCCCATAAGCGGCGGCAGTTCGAATTTTAGCTCAACACTCATCCGCCGTGCTACAGGTTCGTTAGATTTGTTCGCACCGGATGAAGATTGATGATACCTTCGGCTGCCCTTTCCTTGCCACTCTTCCATATTTCGACAGGCTTATAGCCTTCACAGTGTATGTTGTTCTTCTGACACGACAGGCCTGTTATGCATCAGTTACTATCTGCCAATCTGATGTGCGACAATTACAAAACGGCTTCGTCTCGTCGCACTTCTTCTTTCGCTTGCGACATGTTGTGCAGCCCGTTTTTGAACGTGCTTTCGCTTGCTTCGATGCGGTGGTGGGAGAGCGAGGAGGATGGATGCGCGGTCGGCCTCTAGCGCGTCTCAGTCGTACCGGTTCCGTTGGTGATATTGGGGTGTCATCCGTAACGGGCTCGGGCTTGACATCCGACAGTTGGAGTTCTGTCTCTTCGATCTTTGGCACGATGTCATCGGATCCGTCTCTTGAACATAAGCGACCTTCCGAAAGAGAGTCTGCGTTGGAGACGCCATTCGAGTCGAACGTCGGTGTGTTCGCCGGCGAATCGCTACTGGACGACATGGAAGGCTGGGGAGATGAGCTGATACTCAGGCGAGCTTGTGCTGCCGAAGGCGGTTGCCCGAAGTTAATGGTCGAAATCATTCGAGCGATAACTACGCAGGATCAATGGCTACCGTCCGTGGTAGACATGCATTGAACGTGCGCGATGATGATCGAGGCGGAGGAGCTCAGGCGAGGGGCGCCTCAAGAGCTTAAAGCCGAGCAAGTAATCACCGTGCAAGCGGATCGGTAACACTGTTGCACTGTAACAAGGAGCAGAAACACGGGATATGCGAATGCTGGAATGTATGCGATATCCTAATCATGGGAAGAGGTAAAGAGTCCAAATCGGTCGCCCCAGCGGCCTCGAGACGGCCGGCAACGTTGCGGGCGGGGGTGAGGAGCCTTTAGCGAATCGTGCGGCAAGCCAATGGTATGTGCGGAAGAGCAACAGGAAAGGTCGCACACGGCTGCGTCCACGATGCAGTCAAAGCAGCGTTTAAGCACGGCGCGGGAAAATCAGGTGGCGAAAAGCTAGGGCCTATACCTGGGTAGTCGGACGTGACAAGAGACAGAACGTGGTCGAGTGGGAGCGGAAGGCACAAGAGAAGATCGACCTGAGAGCGGGGACGGTGGAGGTAATACGCTTTATCGACTAGGGAGGAGCAGTAAAGAGCCGGGGCAGGGGACACGAGAAGGGGGTAACCCTGATAACGTCGCGGCAGGCTAGTGTACACGCAGAGGCGGCAAGATTTGGGAAAACATGTAGTTAAAAAGCGATTCCTGCTGTGCCACAGCCGATGACCAAGTGGAGTTCCAAGCTACCGTACGAAGCAAGCGGAGTGGGTCCCGGAAGCTACTGTGTGTCCTCTGTATCGGTTGCAGGCCTCTCATGTCCCAAGCACGACGACCAGCACCGGAAAAGGAGCATTGACCAGGCAATGGGACGATTCCCCCGGAAGAGGATCAATCATGCTCTCGTACATTGACGCCGGCGTGAGCACTAGCCTCTACAAGAGACTCCAATCTCTGAAGCCTGGGTGCATATATATAACGTGCTGTGGTTAACCCATGCGTATTGTATCGCTGCTCTGGGGTTCTCTTTGCTTCGAAGGCTTGTTCGTATGCATGCATGTTGCCTGCTGTTCCTGTTGGCTGTCACATCCCGCGGAGCGTCCACACTGGTGGTGTCCATATGATGGCCAGCGGGGAAGCATGGCATCGTGTGAAGGCGGCAGCTGCTCCAGCCTCCTGTGGTGTGATTTGTTCACGCTATCCACGGCCGAGACCGGCTTGCTAGGGCAACCTTCTGATCGCTGCTGTTTCGTGTGCTTATTGAACACGACCCAAACGCCATCAAAACGGCGGCTTGTCGCCCAAGCATCTAGTGACGCCGCGATCTTTTGGTCTGGGCTTCGAAGCATCCCGGGTCGGCTCAGCCCCACTTTGCGAAGCTGCAACTGACATTGCGCACTCGACCGTCGTCTTGTACCAATGCGCTCATGAATGAAAACCGCAAGGCCGCTGCTGTTCGAGTCTTCGGCCGGGGTGAGACGGAATACCACATCTGTCAAGGATTTGGCGATGACGGCGCTAGTCTAGCAGCGTCGAATGAAGACCTCAAGCTCAGGGACAGCTCCTGCAAGGACCTCAGGGCGCCACGCGTGCCGGATCTGGGGTTAGGCAAGACAGCACCCGGCTCAAAGTTTGTTTGGGTGCAGTGCCCAGTTCCCGCAGGGCCACAGTCAGCCAGACGTAAGAAACAGCCACAGAATCTCACACTAGGTTTGGGCGATGCCGTGCGACACATAGTGTACCAAGCGGAGATAGAGCCGCTTTGAAGTCGTCGCTGCCCCGCCTCGAGACAGTATCTGTCTTTCACAATAAAATCTTGGGTCGGTACGGGAGCGGGACGGCTCTGAACTTTACGCACGCTCCAGAAGCTGGCTCCAAAAGGGCCGCTCCCGTCGAACCCTTAAGCCCTGACGTCGGGTGGAGCCGAGAAAAGGGTCAAAAGCGTTCCTGCAAGTAATGGAAGCACTCGTTCTGCATCGAACAAATTGTGCCGGCGCTTCCGTCGATATTGCATGGCCCGGCGAGGTGTTGCAGGTCAGTGACAAGCGAAGACGGGCGTGGCTTCAGCGGCGCGTCTACTTAGACTCGACTTGCAGGTCATCTGTCATCTGGCTTCTGTCATTGCCCTGATTTCATGACCAGGAATCAATAATGTCAGAGCCGCAGTCGGCTTGGCCTAGGCATTGTTCGGGTTAACGCTGCGGAGTGGAGACTGCCTGCAGTATCGCACTCAGAAAGTCATTCGAAGCGAACAATGATCGCCGTCTCGCATTAGTCCACGATACCGACCCGATGTGAGGCCGGTGATGAACGCGTAACCCAGTGAGGTGAATGGCCAGAACATCCTAAGGGAGAGAGTCATTTCACATCACGAAACACTCGCAATACTTACATTAGTCCGCGACCATGGCAGACGGACGCCAGTGCAGGCTTGACGTGGGATAATGTGTGACGTGCATCGTCTAGCGGGAGATGGCGCAAAACCTTGAGCGGGGCAGTGGGCCTGGGTTCGAGCTGCCAGTTCTAATGAAGGGCGGTTCAGCAGTCGTGAGAATAGACTATCAACTCGCCAGGCAGAGAATACGAGCTATCAGTGCCACGGTCAACAGCGAGGTCCTTGAGCGTATGATTCTAGGAGCTATGCGGCGCTGTCCGAACCACTTCGCGGGAGCTGGTTAGGCGGCCAGGTCTCCAGAAGAGTGGGATCACTAGTGGATTGTGATCGGCCCGTTATATGCGCTATGCAGGCTGGCGCCTATTTTCTTGAGGAGGCTTTCACAGTGTTCCGAGCCCATGCCGAGGGTTGCGCGTGATCGGAAGGAGGCATCACGTGACCATCATATCGCTCAGGTGGGCATCCTGGGGCATAAGGCCAACGTGAATCAATCGAATGATGGTCGAAAGATGTGCTGATACCGATGGCTTTTCTTTAACGTAAGGATATAAAAAACATGAATGTGTCGACAGGTCGAGCCTTGGCAACTTCTCGGACCGACAGTTCTTCCGGGTGAGGTTGTGAAAGCGCGTTCGAGGTCCATGGTCATTGAGCTTCAACAGCAAGACACTCACCTGCGGTGCGGCCATGCTACCGCCCCAAACGCTTCTATAGGACTGCGCGCACGCGCGACTGTCCCAATCAACTGAGTCAACACCATGTTTACTTTCACACCGCTGCTGGGCGCGCAGTCGGCGTCGACTGCGTCGCATTCACTGCTGGAATTCGATGGCGGCATCAAGGTGCTCGTTGATGTGGGCTGGGATGAAGGCTTTGACGTGGAGAAGCTGAAGGAGATCGAGAAGTACGTTGTGCGCAGTACCGATATGGCGATTTGTGCCAGGAACTTAGCTAGGCGCGAACGCGCTCACTATAGCATCTTCATATCAAAGAAATATACTGACTGTTCGGCTTCAGGCACGTACCGACACTTTCATTCATTCTCCTCACCCATGCGACCATCGCGCACATCGGTGCCTTCGTCCACTGCTGCAAACACTTTCCTCACTTCAAAAGCATACCCGTGTATGCAACCACCCCCGTCATCTCACTTGGACGTACACTGCTGCAAGATCTGTATGAATCAACACCGTTGGCATGCTCGATTGTACCGGCCGATGCTCTCGCCGAATCTACCTACTCCATGGGAAACACCAACCCTAACATCCTAATGCAAGCACCGACATCCGAAGAGATCGCGAACTATTTCGGCCTCATCAATCCTCTTAAATACTCGCAACCAACCCAACCTCAACAATTACCGAATTTGCCACCCCTTGGCACACTTACGATCACTGCGTACAGTGCTGGACATACACTTGGAGGGACAATATGGCACATTCAACACGGCATGGAGTCGATCGTCTATGCCGTCGACTGGAACCAGGCGAGAGAGCGTGCCTTGCCAGGCGCTGCTTGGTTCGGTGAGGTCGGAGGCGAAGTCATCAAAGAGTTGCGCCGTCCCACTGCCATGATCTGTAGCAGCAGAGGCACTGGTCTGAAGAAAGCTGTTGGGCTTAACCAAAGAGACGAAGCACTTGTATCTTTGATCAAAGACACTGTAGCAAATGGTGGCTCGGTTCTCATCCCTTCCGACTCCAGCGCTCGAATTCTTGAATTAGCGCATCTACTCGAAGAGACATGGAAAGAAACGGGCAACCAACTGAACAACGCAAAAGTTTATCTTGCAAGCAGGACCGCTGGAGCGACCATGCGTTACGCGCGGAGTATGTTAGAGTGGATGGAGAAAGGTATCGAGAACGATTCATTCGACTTTAAGCATATCACGCTACTCGAGCGGAGATACCGGGTTACAAGAATGTTAGCACAAACGGAACCTCGTGTCATTCTTGCAAGCGATACGTCCCTGGAATGGGGCTTTTCCAAAGACGCAATCAACAGCTTGGCATCTGATTCTCGCAACTTGATTGTTCTGACAGAGCGCGTCGGAGATTCTGGAAGCTCAGGCAAGGGTCTGGGTAGATATCTTTGGGAGTTGTGGAACGAAAAGAATCCAACGGCTGAGCAAGATGCAATTTGTACCGCATCGATCCCCAGTGACGGCACGCAAGCTTCACTAAGAACGGCCCGAGCAGTAGCACTAGACAGTCAGGAGCTTCCTTTGTACCAACAGTATCTTGCCAGGCAAAGACAGCTACAAACCACCATGCAAGGTGACTCTGGCACTGCGCTGGAGACCTCTGGTGCCGTTGGGGACGATTGGTCGGCATCCACTTCTACGACTTCCGAAGACTCCGATGATGAACATCAAGGAAGGCTTTTGAATACTGCAACGATCCTACGCCATACACGAAAGAAGCTAGGACTAAGTGACGAAGAGCTTGGTGTCAAGATTCTTGTCCAGCGCAAGAATGTGCACGATTGGGATGTCAGGGCTAAGAGGGGAGAAGAGAAGATGTTCCCCATAGTCACCAAGCAGCGGCGTGCGGATGAATTTGGCGAAGTAATCCGGCCAGAAGAGTTTGCTCGCGCAGACGAGGATGACCAAGTTGCCACAGAGGCGCTACGAGACGCGTCTAAGAAAGAGAATGAGATAGGGCAGAAGAGAAAGTGGGAAGACTTGACGATTCAAACTCGTGACGGAGGTCGCCAGAAGAAAAATCGGAAACCAGAGTCAGACGCCCAGGGATTGAACGACGGTCGCGATGCTTCTGATGACGAACCTGAAGACGACCAGGATCGCATTGAAGGCCCCTCAAAAGTTATTTTCGAGACGGAAACGCTGCAGTTGCACTGCCGAATCGCCTTTGTGGACTTTTCCGCATTGCACGATCTGCGCATAATCAACAATCTGTTGCCTCTCATTCAGCCCCGGAAGCTGATATTCGTTGCGGGCGATGAAGTAGAGACAGAAAAACTAGCGGAAGAAGCCCGGACTGTGCTCGCTGCACGCGCTGGCGAATCGTCGAATGCAGTGGACGTTTTCACGCCCGGTCTAGGCGACACGATAGACGCCAGCGTCGATACGAACGCCTGGTCTGTCAAGCTCAGCCGCAATATGGTGCGGAAATTGCAATGGCAAAAAGTCAGAGGCCTTGGTGTCGTCGCCATCACCGGCCGACTGGCAGCTGCCTCCCTCAACCCATCGCCTGAAGAGGAGGAAGACACGCCCGCGAAAAAGAAAGCGAAGCTCGAGGCCGCATCGTCCACCGCGGAGAATGACAAGATGGAGACAACCCCCATCCTCGATGTCGTACCCGCTAACTTCTCCACTGCTGTCCGCACTGTTGCGCAGCCCTTCCATGTCGGCGATTTGCGTCTCCCCGATCTGCGGAAGTTCCTGCAGGCTGCTGGAATGACAGCGGAATTTGGAGGCGGAGGTGTATTGGTCATTAACGGGGATGTTTCGGTGACTATTAACAAGCTTACGAACAGGGTTGAGGTTGATGGTGGTGCCTACAACCTAGCAGATAGGAAGAGGGATGGAGTAACATTTTACAAGGTGAAGAGAAAGATCTACGAGGGATTGGCGGTCGTCGCGGGCAATTAGCATTTGAACATGGGTCTGGCATTGATATACCATTTCATGGGTTGTATAGGTCTGAGTCTATTTACGTTGAATGGTCTAACAACTCGAGAGTTACAATACGAAGCTATTCCAGCTCATCACACCTTAGCCGTCACAATCAAGTCATTTCGAGAACCACACATCCGTGCGGCGTCGGTTCAGACCATTGCGGTCCTCGAACGCTCTCAATGTGAATGCGCGCCAGATTATTGTCGGCGGCTGCCTGCACCGCCCCATCAACAAAAGTATTCGGAAAGCAAGCGCACGTCTTCCACAACCCTGTTAAACTTATTGACTTCAATATCTTCGCTACCTTGATGCAAGCATCTTGGGCAGATTTAAGATTTACTTTCCGCAAGTCGCTCGTTCACATATTCCTAGATTCACTTGTCGAACGTTCATTGCAACACTTCACAGAACCACGCGCCGGTCGAAACTCTCGTTTGTGGCCGACACTACTCGCGACAACACATCGAAGTGGTTTCGACACTGACTATTCACACTTTACCGCTATCTTCACGACGCTCTTCAAGCCCAGCAAATATGACTGTTCCGTTAGCCTTAAAGCTCATTGACGAACACTGCTCTGCTCTTCACGTCCAGCGATCGTATAGCGCCCTTCAATGCGATAAGTTACTCTGTATATATGCTGTCTTCCAGCACGGGATTCATCTCTATCCTCAATCGTCTCCCCCTAGAGCAGTTGTACCGACCACCACCGCCGCTATCCCACACTGGAGCGACAGAACCTTCCGCAGTCCTTCGTTTATATTCCAACCCCCTGATCAGTATCGCCTTGGTTGTCGAAACCCACCATCCTCTCCCAAGATGTCCGGTCCCCCGCCTCCCCTCGGCGAATCCTGGTTCCCCAATGTAGGCGGAAACATCGCGATGAACCGCGAGCCCGTCCCGCCTTCTTTTGATCCTCCCAATCCACCTCCTTTCCCGCCCCAAGCAGCCGCAGAACCCACGGCTCCGGAAGGTGTCTCGAGCTCTGAACAGATCTTTCCCCCAACCATGACGCATCACCTCCCCGGTCTACCCACTGCCCACGCCCTCGGTCCTTTCCCACCACCGATGATGGGCATGGGTATGGGAATGGGAATGCCAATGCCGTTCGGTCCAATGATGGGTATGGGCATGGGATTCGGAGGCGTGCAATCCGCAGGCCCTCTCGCACCGCCCCGTATGCCTTGGAACACGCCCGGTCTCCTAGGCAATCCCTCGACGCAGTACGGCGCCTGTGTTCCGGGAATGCCGTGGCTGGGCTTTGAACGTAATTTAGACGGACCACCTGCGCCGCCTGATGTCGCAGGGTGCGTGCCTCCGTTCGCGCCTGGTGCACCGCTGTGGGCTGGTGGTGGTATCCCAGGACTAGGTGTAATGGGACTCGGAGGCATGGGCATGGGAATGATGGGGGGCATGGGCATGGGTATGGGAATGGGCATGGGATTCTGGCCCGGCATGCACCGCCCAGCACCAGGCGTCATCACCGAAGCCGTCGCCGAGCCGCAGCCTCCTCAAGGCGACATCACCTCTCTCCCCGGCGGCGTTCCCCCTGGCGCGACGATGGTCGAATCCGATAGCCACACAATCGTGCACGTTCTCAAAGGCCCCGTGTTCCCTTGGCTGAACCATGGTATGCCGATGGAGGTGGAAATCATGTACGTTTCTTGCAGTACGAGCGTTAACCGGCTGATTGAAGTGTGCAATGACAATCAGGACTGTGAGGGGTATGGGATCAGCGAGGTGCATGAGATGGTGAATGGGCAGTGGGAGAAGGGGCAGACGTTTGTGTATGGAGAGCCGATGAGTATGGTGTTGACTTTGGGGGATGCAGGGTGGAATAAGGAGAGGAATAGGCCGGGGGGAAGGAGTTTGCACATTTACTTTCATAGGGTATAGTATGGGGTTTATATGGAAGAGCTCTGGCACGTAGGTTTGGGTAAGATGGGTTGATGTGTGGGCAGTGTTGTTGGGTGGTTGCCTGGTTCGCTTTTGAGGCAGATGATCAAGGCCGGTCTCTGACATTAGAAGCAGCATGGTGCGCGTGTACTGCGTCTATAGATCCATTGGGATCATGTTCCAATATCAATGACTTGTCGATTTGTCTAGTATTTGCGAGTTTCCGCACAAGAGTCGGCTCCACTCGGCTGCTACCGTGCTTCAGCTTTAATTCGCCTCACTGGCCTTCATGTTCAATCGTTAGGACAGCATCGGCGCAAGATCAAGATCAAATCAAGGAACAAGAAAAAGCATGTGTTCACCGTGAAATCTTCTCATTGGTATCTGCATGAATAAGAAAATCGTGACCCAAAACGCATTCTAGGCATTCCACCAAACTAATCGTACAAGCCATCTCCACCGAAATTCAGAGGGATCACCACGTTCCATCTACACAATTTGCAGTCTAAAAGCCAAGGGCCTGGTTGAAAGAGTCCGCAGCCGCCTGGCCCTTCAAGCCAGAAGCCTTGACCGCAGCATCAGCCTGGTCACACTGGTCGACGGCAGCCTGGTCGGCCTTGCACTTGTTGACGAGCTGGTCGCAGATGAAGCTGGAGATAACACCGATGTTGAGAGCAGAGCCGTGGGGGAAGTTGGTCAGATCGGTGGCCTCGAAGGCAGCCTCCTGGCGACCATCGGAGGGGGCCTGGGAGAAGGTGACGGTCGGATCAGAGCAAGAACCGAATGCGGCGGCACCGGCGCCAGCTCCAGCAGTGGCATTTGCGGCGTTGCCAGCATCAGCGGCGGCGTTGCCGGCACTGTTCGAAGCACTGCCAGAAGCCGCATTTCCAGCGTTTCCGGCATTGTTCGCTGCGTTACCAGAGTTTGCGTTGCACGCGTCGGCGGCAGCATTGCCAGCGTCAGCAGTGCCATTGGCAGCAGCCGCGTTTCCAGCTCCAGCACCACCCTGCGCGGCAGCCAAAGCCTCGTCTGCGGTCAGATCATCGACACGAAGTCCGAGGGTGTTGATGCAACCAGCATCGTCCGTATCGTCGTCGCAAGTGTTGCCCTTGGCAGTTGGGTCACCGACTTGACCAGGAGCGAATGTGCTAGCCTCGTTGGCGAGAGTTGGGTCGCCACCGATGGCACCAATCTGCGCGGCCAGGTCCTGGGCAATCTGCTTGTTGAGGGCGGCGGCACCGTCCGAAGCAGGGTCCTGATGTTGCTGGAGAGCAGCGATCTCAGGGTTGACAGCCTGGATGGAGGTGCATGGAACGGAGGCCAGGCCAACGGATCCAGTGTTACGCTCCAAGGCACGGTAGATGAGAGCAAAAGTCATGCCGTTGACATCACCAGCAGCCTTAGCATTGGTGAAGGCCTGATCGGCAGTGGCTTGCTGAAGACAGTCTAGCAAAGTTAGTTCAAGTCATGTATCAGATCAAGATCAGGAAACATACCAGCATCGGCAATGTTGCCGGCACCGGCCTTAGCAGCAGCAGCTCCAAGAAGACCAAAGATAGGGTCCTGGATGTTGTCCGGGTTGTCCAACTGCAAAGACTTGCTCACTTCGAGGTTGACGTTCCTGTGAGCGTGTTCCTGGGGAACTTCGCGCTTCTCGAAGTTGTACCTGTTCACACCAGGGCGGCCAAGCACGGCACCAACGAGGGAGAGGGCAATGATAGACTGCTTCATTTTGGAATCGGTCTCGTCGTTATATCGTTAGGTCAAAAGAGAATGTGGTGATGGTAAAAAGTTATACAGTATCGAAAAGGACCGGCCGAGATTGGTTCTCCAGGAACGATAGAATAGAAGTGCGAAGTGAAAGACTAGACGATTAACGACAGTTTTGTAAGCTGAAGATGCTTTGATGGAATGAGAAGTTAGGCGGCGAGGCTGCATTGTTCTTATATACAGGCAAAAGCGCGTTGCGGCCATGCTATTCTCGGCCTGACACTGTTCGACAGCCGCCACTGTGCCTGTATTCGCGTGCTCCGCGGTGCCTGGCGGCGCCAAACAGTGTGTTGTCGCATAATGGAGCCTCCTGGATACGAGTGCCCACCAGCAGTACAAGATCGACACTTCAGAGCCTCGCGCGATGATGTGCGCAAGCATGTCGACCCTGAACTTTCCCGATCCTGGCACGGAGCGCTTGGCTCAGTGAATCTTGATTGGTGGAATCTCGCCAAGCCTTCTACGGCACACCTCAAACGTCGCCCAAAGCTTGGAGACAACACATGCCTCATGTCTGTCAAGCAAACCAGAAGACACCGGGACCTAAGTCATTCAGGGTATTGCTTGACCTGCGTTAGGGTAAAGGGCTGAGGCATTTCGCGTTCTGGTTGGCCACCGCGTCTTCTCCAGCTGTTCCTCGCGACCACGCACACGGGTGAACGGTTTGATTCTGGGACTTCTGGAAATCAAACGCTCTGAAAACACCACCAGGTCAATCCTCTTCAGGTTCTGACGACGAAAGTCCGTTATCGACTCTCTAGCAATTGTCCGTCAACAGTATCTTGGAGCCAAATCCAACCGACAGCCGCGTCTAGCGAAACTATCTCGAAGCATAAGTTCGCATCATCAAGGCCTTTCATAATGAGCGTCTGCATCTTCTTATCCGGTTTGAAGTTTGATTAACAGTTATGCTTACCAAAGCGACCATGTTTTGGTGGTCGGCCCTGGCACCTTGCACGCGAGATGGTGCAGCCAGATCTCACAAGACCGATCGAAGGACGCGCTTCTTTGCGTGTGACTTTGTCTCTTCTGAGACCCACCATACTTCGGAGTACCCTGATCCTTGGCTTGTCCGCCACAATAGCCTGCACTATTCACTCGGTTTCTGCAATCTTTGATGGAGCCAGACGCATGGCGGCTGACGTAGTATCTAACGCAAGACAGGCGCGTCTTTCGTCTTGGCTATTGATGGCATATTGTTCCCTACCGCAGGCGTAGCTTTCGGAAATGCGAAGGCCGGTGCATGCTTTCCAGGTACCAGGACAACATTAAGTCGGGGTTTATATCAATAAGCCGCGCGCTTGTGCCATTACCGAAGGATCTTCACACCACTGAAAATTGGAAGCCATAACTGACTTGATATAACCCAGTTGTATGTCCGAACAATGTAAGACGGTTCACGTCTCACACCCCATCTATCGAGTTGTGGGGTATATTTTCCGCTTCAGCCACAGGGCTTCTTTCATCCCGCGTCATAGGACTCTTTGGCGCACCCAAAACCTCACCAGCAGCAGCCCTGGTTTGATCCGTGCAGGGTATGCGCCATCACGGCTCAGGTCACATCCTATCCCCCAACTCTCCGCGTCCATGGCGAGAGCTGTATTGCATCACGATACTCTCCCGGACCCTTCTTAGCATTGTAACTTGCTCAAGTCGATAAGATTCGACTTGATCACGTCTCGTACTCCGTCTTCGCTGCAATCCTTGGCCATTTTATCTTGCTGTTTGCGCCCTCTGCATCTGAGTGATTCATTGTGGTCGAAACGCATTGCTTTTACCCGACCAAACCTGTCGTCCTACATAACACTGCATTCAATTTTCTTGACTCTGCGTGCACGATCGCCATGACTAAGCCGAAGTCAAGGACCATCTCAGCGCCTTTTGACGCACGGCATGTTGGTGGCGTGAGTGTACCTGGTGCAGCAGTACCTATCGTCGGCATCGAGCGATCTTCTACCACCATAGAGCCGGATACCGCGCCGTCGCATACATTTGTCGCACACGGCAACATCGAAGTACCTCGCAGATCAAACACGATCGCATCAAATCTAAGTCGACCAAGCTTGAAGTTGAAAACCTCGATATCACTACTGCGCGGGCGATCGAACTCAAACTCTCCTGATCGAAAGTTTGTAAGACACGAAGCGATTGAGTCAGCAAATGGTAAGCCGCAGGGCGAGATGTCGGTACACAGTCTGAGAAAGAAGACGAGCACATCACGATTCTGGCAGAAGGCGCATCACGAATCGCCGGTAGTCGAGTCTCCACAGGAAGATGAGCAGGCGAAAAAAGTCATCCCGCCGACGAGACCTTTAAGAGAGTCCCCCGTGCTGAGGAGCAAGCCTTCATATTCACTTATGCCTTCTGTGTCAACGACAAACCCATACACATACCAGGCTCCGCCGCCGCCAGTCACCGAATTGAGACCGTTTGTTCCGCAGAAAGCACCGTCGCAGAAGAAGACACCCGTGGTCCGACCAAAGCGCGCAGATTCCGGGACAGCCATAGATTTAGATGACGTCCCAGCTGAGGAGCGGCCGTTGGGATTCCGGGAAATCCTTGCAGTGTCCAGCTTTGCAGAAAGGATGGCACTGTATAAGAAGACTAGGGAATACTGGGCGCATGCTGACCACGGATTGGGCGAGTGGGTGGATAGGAAAGGAACGAGAACAGCGTTTCGGGTGTAGTTGTTTACCAGAGCGTGTGTTACCCTTGGATCTGGACTGAGTGGAGATTCATATGGCGCTTTACGCGCCCACGAAAAGTTTAGTAAGTTTCAATACCACTTATATGGCGCCGGTAGCCATTCACGTTACATTTTAATGATATTGGAAATGATCGGTCGGAGACTATACAAAAGCATATAGTCTGTGGATGATGGTGGTGGATAAGTCCGTACGGGTCGGGGAAGCTGGAAACTATTCACTGCACAACGTCGAGAACTAAACTCACTAGCTTTCATGTATTTGTATAACTAACGTTTATACTGAAAAACTCTACACAAAACCCAATCTAAAAAGCCATTCTCACGCTGCCCTACCAGAACCTGATCTAGGCGATACTCAAGGTGGTTTACCAAGCAAGCACACCAGCTTGTCATACTCCCGCGGAGGCCGCCAACGCTGCCACCGCGGCCATCAGACCAGTACTCTACCAATCTTTGATGGGACGAAGTTTGATCTTTGAGCCCTCAGCACCTTTCCAGTGGCCGTCCTGGTCGATCTGCCCAGCAAGCATCTCCATACCCTCTCGACAGTTGAAGATGACGTCCACCTGATGAAGACCGGGAAATTTGTCTTCATTCTCCACAAGTACCTCGAGATACTTGAGAATGACTCCGCTACACCGATCGAGGGTCAACAACTCTTGGTTTGGTGGGAGGTAATTGACTTTCAGACTTAAAAACGTCCAGAAAGGCTCCACAATAGGCGGTTGGTTCATGAGAGTTCTCTGACGACCGACTACCAGCTGTTGTGGTATATCGAGTGTTTTCAGCTGATGGAACGCGGAGAGGTCTGGAAAGCTACAGTGGTAGTCCTCGCTGTAGCTAAATTGCCCTACGTAGCACAACGTCTCCAGGGTATCGCGATAAGGCATGAGCGCTGGCGTGAGTGCCGAGAATATGCCCAGTAGCCACGCATTGTAGAAGGGTCCGTACTCGCCTTCAATTATGCCATCGTAAACCTCGACGGAACGCACATTCTCGAACAGCGATACAAGGCAGACCATCGCATATAGGATATCATCAGGATGAGTATAAAGATCGCTGAACCGGAACCGCAGATTGTCGACGTGCGATATCTTCTCGATGGTTGACGGTAGCTCCTCGGGACTTGCTCGGTCCCGGAAGATGGAGAACTCTACAGTCTTGACGTTCGGTAGATTCCGCAGGATCAAGGCGCCTGAGAGTCCATAAACCGGTATGCTGATATAGCGGAGCGTCTCGAAAGCTGTCAATGGAGAAGACAAACATACTTTTACGAGATGAGGTAAGGGTTCTGTTACGCGGCGGATATGATTCCAGGGTTCGTGTTCGGTTGGCCCGGAGTGGATATCCCACAGTCTCAGGGTCTGCAGATTTGGGAGCAGCATCAGTAGTGCTTTCAACCAGACGCACAGTTGTTGAGTCGACATGGCGACTTCAGACTCTCGTTGTGGTTTCCACCGCTCGAACAATGTCTTGAGTTGGGAAAATGGCCGGAAGTGCGCCTTTGCAGGCACGAGGACCCCGGTGCGTTTTGGACCTGATCTATGCAGCCGTAAATACCCCAGGGTGGACGCAACCTCGTTCTCTAAATCGTTGATGGCACCTTCACGGTCGTTGGAGTAACGGCAGGCTGGCAAGGATATATGTAGCTGCTTAACGGACAGGCGAAGATACGGGGTGTTGATCAGCAGGCGGATAAATCTGAACAACTTGCTTTGCGAGAACGGAAGGAGGCCGCTTGGATATCCGTTGAGGATCATGCCTATCATGGAGGAGATCGATGTGTAATGTGATGAGCCTCGCCTCTGATCATCGATGCAGATGGTGTGGAACAGCAACCCCTGAGCAAGAGGCATCATATTCCGACAAAGAATCGTCGCATTCCGTAGGTTGATAGTCTCGTTCGAAATCATGTGGATGGAGTTCTTCACATGCGCTGTTCGGGCGTATTTGATGCAGGTCTTCTCAAAGAACTTGCCGTGGTCGAGCAGATGTGAGAAGATGTTGAGTAAGATTTCGGGCGGTAGTCGATCAAGACGGACGTGATCGAGACTGTCTGTAGCTTTGAGGGTCTTGTTGACATTGGAGGAGGTGCGGCGAGCCTGTTCGGCGAGTATAACCGTGGTTGGAAGGGATGCATCCATCGTGTGTGCGATTTTAGGTACTTGATATATCCAAATTCGATGTCAACTTTGGGAGGGTGGGGAGTAATGGAAAGGTCTCAGGATTTATATAGAGGCTGTGGCGAGCGGCATCAAAACATGCATGGCCACTTCCCACGAGCCACATCTTCGATCAGTCTTTCACCAGGGAACGTACCTCCGAGCTCATTAGACCGATGAAAGTTGACTGTCGTAGTGAAGTTCATTCTCTACGTTCCTACTGAGTATTCGAGTTCACACAGGGATGTGAAAGATCAACCTGCCCAGTGATCAACCTCGTCAAATATCGCGTAACAATCGCTAGACATTAATTGATTCTCGCATTCGACCTAGACGCAGTCATCAAACCAAAGACTTGCTGTATATGCTCTTGTCCGAGAATGGAACCTAATATAACAATATGTTAAAGAGTTCGAAGCTATATGTATCTTGTGTTGCTGGTTGTTTGATTCGCTGCGGATTGTTTTCGGTTTTCCCAGTTCAGTGACAAATGATGGCGCCCTCCAATAATTCTTTGAACTTTCTGGCCTCAAGGTCACAATTATAACATGCTACTTCTGAAGGCAAATGCGCCTTGATTTTTTCTCCGAATAGTGTCATAACCTTCTCGGCTGAAAAGCACTAGGCACTAAGCACTAACCAAAACTAAACATGATAGTTGAATCTTTGACGCGAAGTTGTAGTTTCTGATGCGGGGATCGTCGCATGTGGAGGCTGCTGCTGCGCGACATTGCAGGCATGAAACAACCGTCCGAAACATCAACTAAATCCATCACATCAACCCCAGATTACTTACCATCAACTTTTACGAGCCTATTCCACTCTTCAGCTCTTGAAAGAAGAAATCCACGATGCATCTTTTACCGTTTCTCGTACCGTTGCCCGCCAGTTATGCAACATGCCCAACCCACATCTTCCAAACACAATGCCCTTACCCTCCACTTCCTTATGTGGTAGAACCGAGCCCTGGGAAGGGTCTCGGTGTCTTCGCAGCGCATACCTTAGAGACCGGTTCAATCATCATACGCGAAGCCCCCGTCATGACGATAACGCCTCCAAAGCACGCCCCAGGAAGCGCCTACCCATTACCTCTCATTTCCGAGCTAGTGCATGCAGAATATGATCGTCTCTCCGAGGCAAAGAAGCACGATGTGCTCGACTTGACATACTCCGTCTTACCCAGCGACATCCGACGTTACGGTGATAACCTGGACATCCTCGGCCTCATCTTTCGCAACAACGCGTACGACACGGGCTCTGAGATCGGACTCTTCCCTAAGATTGCGCGGATAAACCACTCGTGCCGCCCAAATGCAGCGTACTACTGGAATGAGAGGCTAAAACGACGCTTCGTCTACGCCACCCGAGAGATCGAGGAAGGCGAGGAGATCTTTGTATCTTTCATCTCCCTACTCATGCCGCGCGAGGAAAGACAGAAGAAGCTCGCGCGTTACGGTTTCATCTGCACGTGCCCGGCGTGCTCGCAACATCCAGTTGATCTGCACCACTCAGACAAATCCCGTGTGGATATTGAGCAAGCTATCCGAGCTTTCTCGGCGCAGATGAACTTGACGGCGCCGACACATCCTTCTGCCATTCGCAAAGCGCGCAAGAATGCGAAATCGAGTCTGCAGCTCGCTAGTCTGGTGGAGAAGGAGGGGCTGGCAGATTATTACGCTCAAGCGTATAGAATTGCGGCGATTAGCCATGCGAGGGTAGGGGACTGGGAGAAGGCAACCGTGTGGGCGAATGAGGGGTATAAGAGGAGGGTTATGGAGGATGCTGAGAGTCCGTGGACGATGGAGATGCATGAGTTGACGAGGAGGTTCATAGAGAACTGGCAGACTGAATTGAAAGTAACGGGATCGAGCTGAACAAGGTTACTGGAAGAGGTGACAAATCTCAGTGGCACAAGTTGATTAAGCATCAGCGCCCATTGCCGACGTTGCGCTCTGGATCTTTGGTAAAAGAAACATACTATAGCGTTTAGTTGTCTCGAAAAGTTTTGCTATGAGCTATTTTACTTACGGGTCCTATATCGTGGTGTAGACTGAGAGATGATCGGATGTCGCGGTGGATGGATATCCATTTGCTCTCTTTGCTGCTGAGTCCCTAGTCCTCCGCAGTCGCGCCACTTCTTCTACGGCCTCCAACTTCCTCCTGGTCATTTTCGAGTAGACTACTCTCCTCATCGGCGACCTTTATCCCCTTCTCCGCATTCTTCTGCAGGCTCACCCAAACAGCAGCACCGATAATCAGCATAGCCCCGAACAAGCTTTCAACCGGCGGCGTAGTTCCCCATATTATACGTTCGACAACCAAAGCGAAGACGAGTTGCAGGTAAGTAAGATTAGTTGCCCTCCCGCCCTTTTCCCTTTGCAGGCCTTCAGTGAGGAGAAACTGGAGTGCGAAGCCTGCGAGTCCGATGATGGCAATGAGGCCCCACTGACTGAGATCTTCGGGCATGACGAAGTGCAGGTCGGGATGAATGAGGATAATAAAAGCGGATCCGACAGTGGAGAGGAACGCGAAGTATGTTACGCTGATGAGTGAGTGTGCGCGTTTCCCTATGACGCGAATGGTAGCATAGGCTGTTGACGCGCCGAAAGTGCCAAGTACAGCAAGAACAATGGCGATCGTCCTTTGCTCGGCCGAGACAGTAGGGAGAGAAGGGGCTTTGGCACCCAGCATTCCGAAAGCAAGGAGACTCAGAGAGTTGCTACTTGGACCTTCCACGGGCTCGGATGGCTCGCCAGAGATAGGGTCTAGAGGCGCACTTGGAAAAAGCCACGGCGGACGAGCAACGAACAGCACGCCGGTGAAGGCAACGAGGCCAGCGAGGGCTTCTTTTACGGTGTATGGCTCCCTAAGCCAGACCCAGCAGACCAGAGCTGTCATCGTGGGGATGATGAATGTGATCACTGTCGCATCGGCGAACTCAAGCCAGGAGAGTGAGTCTAAACACGGCTGTCAATATCACCGCGAGCCAATCGTGTCAAGACCACTTACAGTACAGACCAAACAGTCCGATGAAACCCGCAATACCGCGTAGTATCAAGAGACCAGTTACGCCCTGAGACCGTGGAACCTTATTGTACCATATGTACAAGCAACTTAGGATAGTTGTGCAAGACATGCGAACGAAGATGATCTGCAAGGCATGGAACTTAGTTTCGTAGCCTGTAGCCAGCAGTTTTGCTGCGGTGTTCATCTGTCGCGGATTAGCGCTTTGAGCCTAAGTAAACTTGGAGACAATGTCGCGCACTATTGATCCACATGTCTGAGCCAGAAATACAAGGAAGAGTCCAAAATTCCTCTCGTAAAACTGTCTCAGTTTCTGGTTTGCGCTAGACTGCTGAATTTTTGCCTCTGTATCTTGATCCGGGTCATCCGTGATTGTAGAACTAGGAGTATCTTCCGCTATCCTCGCAACTGATTCGGTCGCACCGTAGGACCTTGTGTCTGCCATGGTTCAAGATATTAGGAAGTTTGGCGGCACCGTACGCAGGTGCAGGAGTCGTCTTTCGAGAGACCCACTGTTGTCGGGTGATGCGTGCCGCTACTGGCCGATTGATACAAGCCTAGCCCGAATTGGACGTACCATAGTCACCAGACGCACTAAGGTTTTTGCTCCCACCTTCACGACAACTCAAGACTAGCCTTGACACTGCCCTTCGAGGGCCGGGAATAAGCAACTGGAGACTTGTAGCAGGGCATATGATATTGCTAGCCTCGCATATTGTTCACATAGGCGTGAACTGGGGCATCGCTAAAGGTCCCGTTCGAAGTACGTGTGGTATTGTCTCTCTCGTGCTCATAAGTCTCAAACCTATGGAAACATTCTCGTACATCGTACTCCATGTATCAAGCATGTGGATCCTGGAAAGAATGATGAGTCGGGTATTCACTGCCCTCAATAAGCTATCGACCTTAGAAAGTGATTGATTTACGGGGACCTTGCGGTCGCACTCGTATCGAGTACCTAGGTACATTTACATCTATCTCAACCATTTTAAGTGAATAACAGGGGTACTGTCCATATACTCCCATGTACTGAGACCTTCAGCAGAATTATGGCCATCACGACCAGGCAAAGACCGACCGGAAAGAAAGAATAGATGTGCTTCTTAACCTGAGCATCTTTGCTCTCCTGACAGATTCCAGCTATTAATGATCCCGGATCGACGTGGTCAGAGGACATTCCATGATTTTGTTTCAAGTAATCAACCATTGCATTTTTGCCCTCCAAGACCGCGAGTTCAAATGGCGTCCTCGACGCATAGTCCAACGCAGACAATTGCGAGAGCGCGCCGGCTTCGATGAGCTTTTGGACTGCGGTAATATTTCCCTGCAAAGTTGCGTAATGCATAACTGTTCGCCCCTGGGCATCGCGTACATGAAGATCTGCGCCGTTTTGCATTAACAGCTCGATTACTTGCGCACCACGACTACTTTCAGTAGCGTAATGCAGCAGCGTGCGTCCCTGGAGGTCGCGTACGGCAACAGAGACGCTGTTACTAGCAAGAAGGCAGATGACTAGGTCCAGGTTCCCCCTCTGACATGCAAAATGTAAGGGAGTTTTCCCTTCTCCGTTCGTTATCTCGAGACAACTACTATCGCCGTTACAGCACCGGAGCAGATCTTCCCGTTTGGAACGATTGGTCCATGCGACATACTGTGGTATCGTCATTCCTTGAGAGTCTCGTGAAGTGTTGTCAATGTCGGTGTAATGATACTCAATGAGGCTTTGAGTCGCGGAATTGAAATATACGTGAAGGGGTGTCCGCCCAGTATTATCCTGATGGTATAGGTCCGCACCGTAGCTGATTAGTTCGCTAAGAACATTGTAGTCACAGTTGGATTCCACGGATTCTTGAAGAGGTGTCCTGTGTTGAGTTAATGTCGGTGGGAGTAGATGAACGGTTGATAAGATCTTACGCTCCAAAATCATTCTCAGCGTCCACTGCAGCACCCTCTTGAAGAAGTCCTAATACCATCTCATGATGATTTTCACGCGATGCAATCTGTCCCACATGTTAGTTTGTGGGTCTTTTTATCCCAATATGGCTAAACTGACGTGAAGTAACGTACTTCCATACGCAGTGGTGTCCGAGATACCGACCCTCTTATTTTGAATCAAGTTCCTTAAGAGGGACCAATCACCCTTTAAACAAGCTATATACGGTGTGCTCTGAGTATCTAAGATATGATGCATTGTTAGGTTGCAGATCATGTTGAATGTAGGCATGCGGGCTATACTCGCAACTACCAGGGTGAAACGTCGAGGTAGACTCCTATGCAACCGAAATATCACCTGGAGACAGAGACCTTCTCTCCAGCATAGTGTCTTGTAGCTAGTATTTCCTTCTTTAGTCCATGACCTAACAACGGTAGGCCCAGATCGCAGATCTACAGACCACTGTGGGTAATACGCAGTAAGCCAATACTGCACTCGAAACCCGGCTAGCTCTATCCTATTAGTGAGATATGCGCTCAAGCGCTTTGGTAGATGCTCCCCTTTCGTAATTGTGAACGAGCAGTTTTGGACTGGCAGGCCTGATTGTGCATGAGAGATCTGAGGTCGCATAGTTGGTTCGGCGTACATGAATTCAATGTCCGATCCCACATGCTCTGCCGCTAGCACCTGCTTAGGATGCGCGGTGCATAGTAAAGGTCGTAGGTCTGCAGTCTGTCTCTGAATCTTGACCAGCAGCGCTCTGATTGGAATTAGCGAAGGATACGAACATGACAGGAGCTTTCCTGACGAACATTTGAGTTTCAGTCGCCGCAGTTGAGAATATCTTCAGCCAATCGTCAAGTGTGTTATAAAACTTGCGCATTCGTCGATTTGATGAGATCCAGGACAAACGCTCCCGAAGTTGGTAGGTACGACTCTGATCTAATCGGAAACTGCTCCTTCTGATCTTCGCCTCAATCTTTTGTGTATCATCGAGGAACTTCTGGAGCTGGGCCTTCAGAAATGGGTCCAATTGTAGCTCTGTTGGCGCTTCATCTTGTTCGTAGATTAGGACAAGATTCGAGATTGATTGTTGCAGGCATTGCAACTTCCTTGCTTGGGAATGGATTTCCTCTGGTAATTCGGAGATATCGAGTATAAAGTTGTAAAGGAATTCACAACTTGCCCCCGCAGCACCCAGCAGTGTAAGTACACTAGCGACGAATGATGTTGGATCCATTCCAATATGTGGGGCTCTAAGAACGACCCTTCGAATCAAGCAGCTGCCAGGGGTCACCTTCCTCGGTTAGCGTTTCATTGGTTGAACTCATCTGATAACATCTGAGAAACGATGAAGTCCTTCACTGGGTTCTAATAAGACGTATGCTCTTGGAGACCTACGAATCGTTGTCCTTGAGCCGCAATAGCCCGGAAAACCAGGCGTGACTGCCTTGATTACGCAGCAAAACAACAAATGCCGCACCGATGGAAAGGCTGCGAGTGCGAGGCAAGTGAGGCAAGTGAGGCAAGTGAGGCAGGCGATGCAGAGGCTGAATGCGCAGCTCTCAGTGCTATCAAGCAGCCACTTCGCCCATCAGGGTTCTAGGCCATGCATCACCACGCAGTGAAACACCAACAAGTCACTTCAAGACTTTTCTCACGAATGTTGCCCAACAGCGCGTGAGGAATGTGCCGAAAGAGCTGCAAGGCTACGCTGTACCGGTCAAAAGACTGCGAGGCTATTCTGTACCGGTCAAAAGACTGCGAGGCTATTCTGTACCGGTCAGGAAACAGAGGCTATATTGATTTCGACGTCGCACAGGTCAAAACCCAAACAGTAATAGCGATGTCCTATAAAAGCTAGACAGCCGACTGATGCCTCATTCCAGTCACCTCAAATAAGGCATTTTACGAATCCTCTCAAACGTAAGTGACTAATCTATGAAGGTATACGGTAGGCCTAAATGGATGACTTATTGCTTCTGACAAGGCTGATTGTGCCTAGCCATCCATCGCAGACCAAATGGCCGACGATTACAAGAAAAACGACGAGGTTGAGGTGAAAGACGGAGGTGAGCACGAACATGACGCTCGTAGCTGAACCCAAGACATGATACTTAAAAAGGGACAGGAACTTGGTTTTCAGGAGTAATCGTCGAGCCCGGCTCCAGTGGGACGAAATATCGTGTACGATTATCGCGTCCAAATCAAGAAAGTAAGATTGTACAAAAGACGAAGGACGAGCTACGTCCGAAGAGCGCATAGTTATCTGGGAACTACTGTTTGTCGCTGGCCTATCCAGAAATCATTGAGCCCTATTGCTCTCAGAGCCGCAACTGATTTATGTTCTATTCCTGAGTACTGCCTATGTGATTTGGCTGCATTGAAGACCGTCGAATGTAGGTGTTAAATGATCCAATCTAATGGACACACATGCTGCATGAAACGCCCAGCCATTGGAAGACACGGCCAAAGTCCCGCCGGTAGAGACACTACTCCTGGAGCGCTGGGACTTCCGTATGGTAGCATATATGAGCTCGTTCATGATCAAGTACCGACGAGAGTGCTTCGTTAGATCGTCCTACCCACTCAGTAATATTGAATGATCATCATTGCGTCCAGTCGGCTTTACAAATCGTCGGTGACCGAACTTAGGCGGGCAGTGCTGGGGTAAGCGACATAAATGACGGCAAGGCTATTGCTTCGTAGAGATGTGAAATTTGTGCACGTGCCATTGATGAGTCGACCCACACTTGCATGGCTGTGAAATGGCTGGGTAAGCCTTTCCCCGCACCCGCCGACGGGAGCTTGTCTCGTCACTTGTCGCTCTTATACCTGGTTTCGCAAGCTTGTTTCAAAAGAACAACACGTCCAACCACGCAGCATGGACGTGTCGCTACATGAGAAAAACGTCTGGCCACTCCGCATCGCAACTGCGCGCCGCAACACACTAGCCGCTCATGTACTCCTCGACAAATTGAAAACCAGGCTTCAGGGCCATGTGTCTCGCAGTCTTTCCACCGTATCCCACAGTTCTAAGTGCGCCGTCTGCGTAACGGCAATTTGCGCTGTCGCTCCCAGCGCAGTAGGCATGATACTTGAAGGCCTAGGGCCTGCGAATGGGTAGGCTGAGACCTTAGCCAATTTGTGTCCAGTACTCACCGGGTTTGAAAGGTCTCTCATAAGCCCGCAGAGCTTGCAAGGCCCTACTCAAAGCCCGTTTGAGCCTGTCGTCGGAGAACGGACAGCAACCACCGCAGACGCTGAGCAAGCCGGGGAGGACAACCGCGACCAACACTCCTTTGCGACCTATAAGCGGCCTGAATTTGGCTGTGCTGCCAAAGACCACGCCTTGACCAGGAAAATGACCGACAACGTGTCCGAATATACCTCCAATGCGACGATGCCTAGCCCACGTAGGTCTTCTTCAGATGGTGCCACGCAGTTAGCACCACGCTGACAGGACATTTAGGTATCGGTACGACGTGACTCAGCCTAAAGCTTGCTGGCGCGAGATCGAAAGTCATCCTGACCATTCATCGACCTGACGGACTATGCCGACAGTGTGTACTGTCGTGCTGATCTACAACGAACGCACGGTTTCACTTGGACGCGTGCTGACCGCAAGATTACTTGTGTACACAGTACACTGCGAAGCAGCCTAGCGGGGCTGCCTGAAACGAAAACGCCTCTATATACCCAGGGACGGCGCAATTATTGGCTATGGACTTTTCTATGTGTTGGCGACGGAGTTTTATACCCAAGGTTTTCGGCGTCTTGGGCTGTCGAAAGATACAAAACGCACCCTTCATGATTCACGCTATAACCTGTAGTCTAAATCTCGGTGCGTAGACATTCGTGTATATACTTTGAAAGTGCTTCAGTTGAAAGCTAGAGTAAGTCTAAGCACACATCTTCCTGCCATACAATCGTGATGTTCTGCTAGTACTGCGACTGATAGAAAAAGACCACTCCCGACACTAGTATAATCAGGGACGCGACAATCTGATAATGCAACCACGATTGTATGCAATCGAAAAAGTCGTCTCCGATCTTAACATCGGGATATGGGACGTAGTCATTTCCTCGAATCATTAGATGATAACGATCCTTCGTCCGCTGGGCTTTTTCGGTTTCCTTGGTTTGCGTGTACGCATCGTGCAACAGGTATGCACACGCACGTGTATGCTCGTTGTGTTTCCCGTCTCGTAAGCCGTAGCATGCTTCGTATGACGAGATGGCCTGTGTAAGCAACCTGACAGCTGTATGCCTCGATTCGGCACCGAGCCGCAACTGCGCGCGGGCGACTTTGCAGTAAATGCGCCACTTCCTCTTGTCTCTGTCTGCCCGCTTGATCGTCGTTGGCGCTGTATCCGAGTCCGTTCGTGAGGATTCAGCTATGCGTTCATAGATGCGCAAAGCTTCCCGCACTGAACTCGTATTGTCGAATTCTACTAAGACGTCGGCGATGCTTTCGTCCACTTCTGCAATCCACATTTCATTTCCAGAATTCCAAAAGATGATGGCTAGCTTCGCATCTTCAAGAGCGATGCGGGAATTCTCTAGCTCCTTCTCTCTAGAGTGGAAGAGTGCAGGAAACTTAGCCCATGTGAGATGGACCTTAGCTTCTGCAATTTTTTTCCGGATACTTATTTTAGCCACGTCGAGTTCAGTCTCCAACCCAAGATATGCCTCCTTTTTGTGTATTCTGAGACGAGCCCTTTGTGTGGTCCGGTCAGTTTGAAGGCTGATCTCTGTAAAGCCGCTGAGGACCTTAGATGCTTCCTTTGGACGCATTGATCTGCAATACAATTCGATCAATTCAAGGAGACACATCCATTTCTGCTGCAGATCTTCGCGCCGATGAGCACATTCCTGAATCACTTCTTCGAGAAACTCTGCTGCTTGATTCCATCCGGTCTTTCGCTCCCTTGGCAGTGGCGGCAGTATATAAGCTTTGGCGAGAAGGCGAGCCAAGTGAGGCTTGAACTTGACACCCTTCGTGTAAAGTTTGCGGGTGAAGTCCATGATGCATGCTGCATCGTTGTAGCGTCCTTCGTCAAGATAAACATGGATGAACGTGATGACAGATTGTACCATGTTGTCAGAGCATTCGTAGCCCGGAAACGGATTGTCTTCCTCGCAACTTTGAACAAATTGTGAGAATCGTTCGAAGTGGGGCATAAACGGTAGTTTGAGAAGGTAGGTGGACTGGTACTTGCCAGATGATTTCTTGTCGAACAAGTACTGAGCAAGGAGTAGGCACAACGCCGTCTCATGTAGTTGAAGCAGGGTCCGTCGCCCCATACTATTCAGTACCCAGCTGCGCACCAAATGCTGGACCATTTCGTGCATGAAGTAGCAATGCGAATTACCTGGTTTTCCTTTTGGCTTAGCTTTTCCAATGAGATTACAATTCTCAAGAAAACCCAACATATCCCAAAGCTTCCCGAAGCTCTCCCTCTTCTCGTAATTCTGTTGCAAGAGAGCCAGGTCAATCTCGGAATTGTCGAGGCAAGAAAGCTCGGCCAAGAGCTTTAATGGAGCACTTGGAAACTCGCGATATTGTCTGTATCCTGTTTGGCTGTTGCTGTCGTACGGACTGTCGGCGACAAGCGGAAGAAAGAGGCGAAGGTACCGAGAGTCATCCTTGAGTACATGTTCAAGGTTCTTGATACGATCCTCGCTTCGCATTTCTTTGTACCATGTGGCCGTTGGAATCCCATTCTTATAAAGATAACTAGCCACCAACTTAACGAGGATAGGCAGATTGTATTGTTGAAGCATGTTGTCCATTTCCGCCGTCGTGTCTAGCACATCTTTATTGTAGCTCTGAAACAACTGTCTTCGGGCTTCAAGCTCCAAGCCGTCAACTAAAACGCACGACTCATGTCTGCATAGGGTTAGCTCATCCAGGGTGTCCCGACAATTGGTCGTAATCAAGATTTTCCCGGCATCTTTCGGCAAAAGCACTTTCACCAGACGAGCAATCGGAATGCTGTCTAATCCATCTACCACCATAATCCATGATCCGTTAGCAGGTAAGCTCAACCACTTGCCCATGGCAACAAACGGATCCTCCGTTTCTGTTAACTTTAACTTGACACACTCGACAACCTTGAGCAAAGTACTGCGCAAGCGAGCCTCTGTACCGGCTTCCAACCAAAAGGTGTGTTTTCTTTCCTTGAACACTTCAGTCTTTCTGAATCGGTTGATGTATTTGTATGCCAGGTGAGACTTCCTAGTCGGGATCAGAAGATGTATTGCCCAGCGTTGGATCCTGGAATTACTTACCCTACTCCGCTGATTCCATAGAGCCCAACACAACTGCTCTTGTCAAACATTTTGCTGATCATCTTATCCACCTCGTGGCGACCAAACAATACATTGGAGTCATATTCATCATTCTTTGGGCAAGTGTCCAAAGTCGAGAAATGCTCTGCTTGGCCGCTAGCTAACGTCGGCAATGATGGTGTTTGCGGTTTTTCATCCGACCAAGAATTATCCTGGAGAATCTTGATCTGCCAGTGTTTGCCTTTCTTCCTGGCTCTTTGCAGGGGGTTATGAGAGTTATCTAAGCCGTTGATTGAGGTCTTAGGCGGCTGTACAATCGTTCTGAAGTGGTCTTTGAGCAGTCGTTCTGACCCCTTTTCTACCATTTCAAACAGGTCCATGTTCGCCTCCCAGATAAAGATCCTTCGATTTCGAGGTTTCATCATGTCTGCAGTAAGACTGACAAATTGCTTGAAACATCTGTGATTGAAATTTTCCTGGCGAAGTCGTTGGATCCAAGACTCCACTACGTTGGGATTATTGTGGTACGAATAGTCCGGCACATGAGGCGACATGGGTGTTTCTACGTTTTGTTCGTTCTTGCCCCTGAGGTCGCGAAACTTACCGAGCTTGTTATCATTCCAGCCATACGCCCAAATAGTGGCCAACTCTAGGAAAATACATCCGAGCGAATAAACATCGAATGCGCGCCCATGAGATGGCTCACTCCTGTACTCTGGAGGCTGATACTCGTATGTACCAAGACCACCGTAACGCGCCGGACCAGTTCCGCTGTCGTCTTTGTGGTGCTTCAAGTTGGCCATTCCAAAGTCGCATAGCTTCCATGTTGCAGGAGGCCCGATAAAGAGAACGATGTTCTTCGGTTTGATGTCATGATGCTGGCAAGTATACCCGTCAATTTTCGAGTGAATGAACGTGACTGCATTAACAAGATCTTGAACACAACGCAGAATCTCGTTACCCCGCTCACAATCATCCACCAAATTTGCAGGTGTAGTTGCCTGGGTCAGCCAGTTCTTCATATTGCCACCTTCAGCATGTTCGAAGAGCATGTGTAAACACTCCACTGGTTCGTTGCTCTGCAATGGATCTTCTCGTCCGGCAATGAAGCTCGCATAAAATTCTACAACATTCGGATGTCGACGCGCGCGTATGGAACGGACCTCTTGCATCAATGTCGACTCATCGTTGCGGATCTCAATTTCTTTGTGTGCAAGAACCATGCTCTAGAAGGCGATTACTTAGAATATTGGGGTTTCTTTCCAAACTTTGGGGTCTTCATCACTCACATGAACTCGACTTGGCTTGTCAGTCTGCAAGTGACCGTTTGCTACCTTGACGCGGTAAACCTCGCCGCCAGACCCTCCGTCTTCGTTACCAAGATCCTGTTCAAATGGAAAGCGGAAGTAGAGCCTAGGGAATTTCGGCGTAGTTTCTCGACATAGCACTGGTGGGATGATCCATTGCTTTTGAGCCAAAGCGTCCGCGATGTCACCCAAGTGTGGTTTTGTCTGCAAGAACTCAACAGAACAGTAATGCATATCGTGTGCATTCTGTTGTTCGAAGATCTGATCCGTTGTAGGGTGAGCTTCGAGGAAAATGGGGATTATTCGCTGCGATTGACCGATGAGAATGAGAAGCGCGTGGAGCTTTAGTGCCGATTCTAACACGAAATGCTTCAATTCCGCAATCTTTACGCCTTCAATTGGTAGGTCGGACCCATCTAGTATCAGACTGTCCATCTCGTCCTGAAGGCTGAGGTGTAACTTGGTTGGAGAACCCGATGCATACAAGTCAGTGATGAATGAACGTGAAACAAAGTTCACTTCTCGGTATGGTCGTTTGTAGGTCGTTCGCCTCAATTCGCGTTCGATGTCTGCTTTCAGACTGAGACTGGCAGATTTCTTCGCTGGTCTCTGCTTATGTCGATTCTTTCTCGGCATCGTAATCGTGTCGCCTAACCACAGTGATAGCTCGAATGACACTGTTGACAGTAAACTCAAATATGGAACTCAATGTTAAACGCATAGATAGAAGATTTCTGGAACGTTCTAGGTAAGCCGTCAGCCTTGAGGATAACAAGATAACGTTCTGAAGTTATCAAACGAAACCTCAGCCTCGCCATGAGTCGCATGTTTTGGATGTCTGCCTACGCCAGGCGTAGTACGCACACGCCATCTGCGTGTCACTGCGGTCAGATCCGTGTTCGTGATTAGTTTGATTGCGAGGCTATGCGAATGATTCCAAAGTGACTTGCACCGGTGAACACCACGCAGCAGGGTCGCTTAAGCAGGCAACTGGGGCTATGCAGAACTCGTACCATTTCCCTCAACAAGTTACTGTAAGAAGGTCTGAGACTTTATAGGGTCCCGGGACACATGGATCCAGTGTCTAATCGATACACGGCTGTAGTCAACAAGTGCGACGAAGAGGAGCAATTTGGCGTCATCCACCGAGTTAGGCTTAGCGCTATTATGTCGGGACCACTGTTCTCTTTCGACATTTAGCTCAATTCTGTTAAGTAGTTAAACCCAGGATACGACTACCATACGGGGTTTCGCTGGGTCCCCATAAAAGCCCGGTAAGAGAGATTCAATCCTGACACCCTCGTAAGCATTATTCAAGATAGCAAGTCCCTAGGTAAGGCTTCCAAGGCTCTCGAAATAAAATTTACTAGACAGCAACAATAGAATATCTCTTACACCCTTTATTTCTCTTTTCAAAGCTGTATAGAAGATCCTAGACCCCGCTACGGTGTAGTATGTAAAGGGCGCAGTCAGCCGCTTCTGTGTCGCGACATCGCGTACCATGGTTCCATTCTAGGCATTATCGGTGCCTTACAAAAGTGCCTGTGCCACCTTTCTGTGGAATTAATACCTTTCTTATAATATTTAAGCCAGTCTATGTACTATAGGAGGCTAGTTATTGGCTAGATTCTATTGAATCTGACTTTTTAGTCCTACTAGACGTTAAGATAAGGCACTAAGCTATTAGACTTAGAGTACTAAAGTGAATGAGCTAATATATCGCCTCCTATAGTATACAGACCAGCTGAAATTCTATAAGAGAGGTTTTAGATCTATAGAAAGGTGGCACAAAAAGTTTTTAAGGCACAATACCACTCCACAAATCACCAACAAGTCACATCAAACTGCTCTCATGAACGTTACCTAACAGCACGTGGTTGTAGCGGCGAGAGGAAACCCCTGTATCACCGCTTTCATCCTCCTATATCTATCTTCTACACGGTTGTCCACACACGCGCCGTATAGACCTCGCCGATCATAGATGCCCAGGTTGGCACTGTGCATCATATTTTACTGCCAGTTCCTTCTCAGCTTTATGAGCAATATACCTGAGTTTTTTGAGGTCACGGAACGGGAATTCGGAAGCTCTTTTTCTCCAAGGCATATCAGAAACTTGGAAAACTTAGATATACCATCAGCTTTAGCCATCCTCATTCACTCAAAAGAGGAGATATCATTCATATCCCGAACTCTCCAATTACGGAAAAGTCACAGATTGCTATATCTAGAACGTATAGACATCATTCGCCCCGCGGATCATCTTCTTCGCACACACAGGGTTCCCAGGCGTAACCGTTGTACCTTCAGCAATGACCTTCGGTCCAGGAACAGTGTACCCCGTAATCGCGGAGTGAATGTTGATCTTGATTCCCGGATCTAGAGGTACCGTCACACGTCAGTCTATGTCATCACGCTTCACTAGCCACGGATATACTCACCACTCGAACCATAAAGTCCAGGGATCTTAACCGTAGCCGGCGTCAAACTCCCACTTCCCGCCACGGTAATTTGATCTAGACGCGGTCAATCCTCAAACCCTGGCCTGTCAAGCACATCACTTACAGCAACTCATATAGAACTGCGCCCCACCCGCGCTCTGCGCCGTATGCAACGCGACCACCTCCGCCCTGAGCAAATAATCCCCAGGCGCCAGCTCCTTCGGGATCTTGAAATCCACCTTCCCACAGCACTTGTTCATATCCTTGACGCCCCAGTAGTCGTTGTCAGCCGCGCCCTTATTTCCCGGTGCAGGTGCCCACCCGTTCTCGTAGACTTTGAACCACCCGGCTGAGCCATCAGCTTTGGAGGCGTCGGGGACTTTGGAGAGATAAATTAAGACGGGGCCGTAGTGGTTGCCGCCGATGGCTTCGCTGCCGCAAGAGCGGTCGCCGGGTTGCTTTATCTCCCGCATAAGCATAACATCAATACATAAAGATGTGAAGAGAAAGCATACCTGGTGCATCTCCACCGTTACCGTGTCGCCGGCGTTCACAGCACATTTTCCAGATACGCCAGCTGCGCCGCCAGCATTGCAGCGCAAGTCGTTGGAGCTCACGCTCGAGACTGGGCTGTTTCCTCTGGGCATTCGAACGCACGTGTTTGATTTGTCGACGCCGTTGACCCATAGCTGCTGGAAGAGGGCGTGGGCTGCAGCTTGCTGGATGAGCAGCGCGGTTGCGAGGAAGGAGGGTTTCATGGTGGCAAGTTTTAGCGATGGTAACGAGTTGTAGGTGTAAGAGTAAGTAGACTTGACGTGACTGATGGGCCTTTCGATCCCCTCGTCGTGTCGTTAATCCGTGCGCGTTGTCATACTATCTTCTACCAGGCTGGCATGCATCCTCGCTCACTCGGCAGTTCTGAACACAGCGTGTAGCATGTTACCTGATATTAGAAGCCGGAATTGATACTTGCTTAATCACTGATATTGTGGCGTATCAGTTCTGGACGAACTGGTGAGCCTCGTGAGCCCCAGTACTTAAGCATTATATGACATCCAATATACCCAATAGCCGAGATTAATATACTGATATTCAATCAGTGGAAGATGCTGCACTACTATCCAGTGACTTGCAACATCTCCCATATTTGGCCGATAGAATGCTGCTTGTTAAGAAAGCTCGACGCACATTCTGTGTCCCCTGTATGGTAGCATCAACGGTAGCGATGAGCAAAATCTTCTCACCCTCCCGACGACTTCGTACCATGTCCAAACCAGGCCATGAGGTTCTTGTTATATTCCAAGAAGCGTGCCATTAAGTTTTCGCCAGCCTTTTCCCGGGTTAATGCCATAAAGAAATCTGCCAGCGCGCCTGCGAATTGACCATTTTCAAGCCACTCTCCTTTTAGCTGACTTTCTTTTGCAACAGCCCAGAGCTTCCGGCGTGCCTCGAGTGCTAATCTCCATTTCTCTTTTCCTGCGATCGCCATGAGCGTGCGCTTGTGTTTCTGCCATTCTGCACCATCGCTGCCGTAATATTGCGTTGCTTCTCGAAAAGTCTTCAAGTGGACATGTAGCTGGATCCACAACTTGAGAGCAGCATCTATAAAATCAGCAGTGCAAATGAATGTTATGTCCTGGTATGACTTACAAGCTGTTGTACGTTGAGGTGCAGGTAGCGCCTGTTTGAAGCCATTGTATTCTCCGTCCCGCGAAAAACGTGCGAGGGTGGCACCAAATAGCCAGGTGATTTTGACAGGATCTTGTCTTGCAGGCGCATTGAGCACATCCTGGAGTGCATCATCGGTAAGACTGAAGCAACATTTCCCTATGGGCAATATCCTGGTGGAAGAATCGAGCTCATCAGGTGTGTCTGCCCTGTCGAGCTCTTCAGGTTCGGCAAGCTCCTCAGGGTGAACGAACTGATGTGGCTCGTCGAGCGCGCCAGGCTGTTCGAATTGATCAGACGCTTCTGCCTCGTCAGCCTCATTAGGCTGCCCGACTTGGTCTGCCTCGTCAGGCTCGCCAGACTCCGATGACGAGTCGCTGTCACTCTCAGAACCCGAACTCAGCTCGACAGGGTCATCCCTTGAGCTACCAGGGAAACCAAAGCTCGCCGAGATTCCTTCTACAACAGCTTCTCTGATGCTGTACGACCTGCTATCCGTCGAACCTTGTCTCTTCCCGCTCTTTCGACTCCATGTTCCGATGTTACATAGCTTCCTTTGTCCGCACCGCCTTTGATCTCTTGTTTCGTAGGCTTCCGAGCCGCAATCTTTGCATGCATGGGGCTCGATTTTGTGAGAGTACTCCTCATCAGCCTCATCTGATCCGGGCACATCTGTAACGCTAGCTTCAATACGTCCGTTCTCGGGCGTGGCGCATCCACGTGTATAGATTATTTGCGGTGAAGATCCTCCCACGAACCGCCACAGTAAAATTGCCTGAGTCAAGTGACCCTCTGATATTGACTCCAGAGAAGCCGCACACGAGTCCTCAGACGTTCCTATTTTTCTCTTCTTGAAGCCGGGGCGGGGTGATTTTCGGTCCCAGAACCTCGCCCATCTTTCAGTTGCACTGAAAATTCCGCGCCCGTTGATTGATTCCGTGTTATCACCGCAGTCATCCGTGTACGTGCGTTTCCGCTTAGCGCTGGCATGAGAAGTTGACGGTGCCGCATTTGAACCTGTTGAAGAAGAGCCCTCAAGACATATCTCAGTTGATGCGCTCTTCGTAGGAAGTGGGTTGCTGATATTGGTCGTATATCGTCTCCCTTCCTTGGCGGTGTCGTCATGTTGGCTATATGCATTGTCGGATTGAGGGTGGTCCAACTCGTCAAAGTTGGGTGAAAGTTCGCACACTGACGGCGGGGGCCCCAATGTCCGAAGTCTGTCTGTATTTATATATCTGTGAGTAGACGGGTTTGGATCGTCTGAGGTTGTTGGAAGGATAGCACGAGGATCTTCTTCAAGGAAGGTGGTAGAGTTCGCCAATTTGAATAATGGATTGTTGCTAGCCGTTCCGTCCTGTTCTAGCGAAGGATCGATCCTACTAAAAAATGTAGCCTGGGTCGAACGGAACAGTTGATCCAGCTGAGCTTCGTATGACGCAGGTCCAATGCTTGGAGGTTTCTTGCGAAGCCTGAAGCAACCTATAGCACGACAGTATGCACAAATTAAGAGACGGGACCCATGTGGAAGACGACTGCCACACCTACAAGATCGACATGTTCGTCCCAGCTCTGTGACTCTGCGTTCAGGAGGCGGACTAGGTAAGGTTGAAGCATCCCTCGTTATATTTGGAACCGCTTGAGAATTTCCAGGTGGCGCAACGCCCAGCGTTTCCCAGAATGGCCTGTCGTAGCTGGGTGTATAGTGTGATGAAGGCGGCACAGGAGGTGGTGCCTGTGATGGTGGTGAAAAGCTTGGTTGATGAGCCTGATATGCAGATCCAGGAAGCATAGGAAACAACCCATCGGGACTGTTCGCTACCGGTGAATGGTAGCTAGGGCGAGAAGCACCTAGAAATGGGCCAACAAGGGGCGGCACCAAAGAATGGGTTAAATGGCCAGGGCGGCCAGGACAGCCTCGCTCGTTATTGAGGTGCCTGTAGAGCTTGGACCCGGTCTTGAAGTCGTTAAGGCATGTTTGACAAAGAAACCGGAAAGGCAGCGGGCGGCCTTCTTTGCCTGCAACATTGCCTGGGAGCCGACGAACATGATCAAGATCGTTATCGCGCCTTGTTTCATAGCCTTCATCCGTTTCGGGGGAAGGCGGGTCTTTTCTGACTGTCGAACCTACCTCTCTTGCAGGTTTAGGTGAGCCTGGGCAACCTTCATTGCGATGCTTCAGGAACGGAAATAGAGCCTTAAAATCGTGACCACAAGTCGCACAGTAGTGTTCATACATTGGCTAGCTGTAGGAGGAGGCCTGTCTGGCCACCATTTGTGGTGTTTGGTTCCGTTTGATGGTGCGCGAGCGAGCGAGAGTCCTTGGCGGGCGAGAATTGTAGTTACACAAGGAGCAGGAGCAGCCCGCGGGCACGGGCATGCCACGTGACATTTTCAGTCCCGAGGTCCTATCTCTTTCGTAGGGCCTTTTCTCTGTGACTGGTCCAATCTCTTGACTTACACCCCAAAAAGTCGCCCAGAAGACATCTCCGGAAAATGTGGACAAGACGACCAGACAGCGACCCGCAAGCGCGAGCGGCTGCTCCCGCCTTGCGTTAAACCACTTTCAGCGCAGAGGACAATTCCGCGTCTACCCCACGACGGCGGCTGGGTACGGAACGTTGCCGCGGTCAGATGCCGAGGGAAAGCAGAAGTTCCTAAACAAATACAAGCGACACCATGCCAGTAGCTCCAGCTGTAGCCGCGCCTCCACATCCCGAGCTGGACTTCGTTCTGTGCGGCGCTCTATACAATTTAGTTGCTTCTTGAATCACATCTGGTACTTCGATTGAACTTACTGTACCATTGATCGACTGCATATAGCTCCACGAGCTTCAAACACTATGCCGTCGCTAACCCGTACTTACCGTACAGCTTCGCTCTTTTCGCGGAGCGCGACAAAGGTATTCACATATCATCCGCCATTGACTTGTGATCTAACAGCTCACAGACATACCTCAACGTCGCCCGCAGCTTCTCAACAACCTACCGCCGCAATGAAATCAATAAGATCTACTCGTCTCCGGCTGCCGCGATCGAGGGCATGCAGTCCAACAGCACGCTCCTCTGCGGCGGGTTCGGTCTCTCAGGTGTTCCGGATACGCTCATCAACCAAGTAAAAGACACACCGTCCATCACCGGGCTGACCGCCGTATCGAACAACGCCGGTGTCGTGGGCTCAGGGCTCGGTCTGCTCCTCGAGAGCAAGCAGGTCAGCAAGATGATTGCGAGCTACGTAGGCGAGAACAAAGTGCTGGAGCAGATGTACCTCCACGGCGAACTCGAGCTCGAACTCACACCCCAAGGCACGCTCGCCGAGAGATGCCGCGCAGGCGGTGCCGGGATCCCTGCCTTCTTCACGCCTGCAGCCTTCGGGACCGTCGTGCAGACCGGAGAGCTCGCGTTGAGGCATAACCAAGATGGCTCGGTAGCGCAGTACTCCACGCCGCGCGACGTCAAGGTCTTCAGCGGGAAGTCGTACGTCATGGAAGAAGCGATCAAGGGCGACTACGCCTTTATCAAAGCCTACAAGGCAGACCGGCTAGGGAACCTGCAATTCCGCTTCTCCGCGCAGAACTTCAACGGCGCGATGGCGCGGAATGCAAAGGTCACGATCGTGGAAGCAGAGCACATTGTTGAAGTGGGCGAGATCGAGCCGCATGCTGTCCATGTCCCCGGCATCTACGTCGACCGCGTGATTCAGTCCACCGCGCAGAAGAACATCGAGAAGGTCGTCAATGCGAAAGACCCCAAAGATGCCGTCAGCGCGCTGGGTGCAGGTGACGCCGCGAACAAGCGCGAGCGCATCGTGCGTAGAGCGGCGAAGGAGTTCAAGAACGGCATGTACGCTAACCTGGGCATCGGCATGCCGATGCTTGCGCCTTCCTTTGTGGATCCCTCGATTGAGCTGCAGCTCCAGTCAGAGAACGGTATCCTTGGTCTTGGGCCCTATCCGCAGAAGGGCGTCGAGGATCCGGATCTGATCAACGCGGGTAAGGAGACAGTCACCCTCCTTCCTGGTGCGTCGACGTTCGGCTCGGAAGAGTCATTTGGTATGATCCGCGCTGGAAAGATCGATCTTACGATTCTAGGTGCTATGCAAGTCAGCGCAAGGGGCGACCTGGCCAACTGGATGTTGCCGGGTAAGGTCAAGGGCTTCGGCGGAGCGATGGACCTTGTCAGCAACCCGTCGGCGACCAAGGTTGTCGTCACGATGGAGCACACGGATAAAAAGGGAAGGCCGAAGATTTTGAAGCAGTGCGAGTTCCCGTTGACCGGGAAGGCGTGCGTGAGCAGAATCATCACTGATCTGGTAAGTGTTTCTCTTTTCCTCTTGGGTCCGGATCATTGACTAATACGATTGGCAGTGTGTGTTCGACGTCGACTTCACGGAGGGTCTTACTCTGATTGAGGTAGCGGACGGCGTTACTGTTGATGAAGTACGGTCGAAGACTGGCGCTGACTTCAAGGTTGCCGACCCCTTGAAGCCTATGTTGTAAAAAATTCCTCTGATTTTCGCATTGTAAATATCATGGTGTCGGGTTATGCTTGGATCTGGAAAGCAGACATGAGATCTCAATTGCTTTGATGTAGGAAAGCAGCCATTCGCATTCGCATTTCTGAGATATTCAAGCGATCCAGACCACAGACTATCAGGTGACCGACGACAGAGAAGTACCTGAGAAGGTACGTCATCAGTATAAGGCGAAGTGACAGAGTGATGGTAGAATATACTCGTATTTAAGACAAGAGTGGAAAGCTATCCAGTCAAACTCACTCTCCGCTTACGTTCAAATCACTCTTAATTATACACTGTCCATTGTACATCACTGGCCGATACTTTTGATGCGATATCCATTCCCGCTCAACTCTCAATGACCCCTCTTCTCCTTGTCCGAAGCCGATTGGGTGACGTTTAGACCCAACCCCTGAGAGTCCAAGTACACCTTGTTCTGTGAGTTTTGCAAGATCTGTGCAATGTTCTTCGCGTTTTCGAACTCCCTCAGATCGACGTATGATCGTGACTTCTTGATGGCGTCACCAATGAGCTCGGCAGATCGTGCCTCACCCTGTGCGCGGACAACTGTGGCTTGCTTCTCCTGGCGGGCTTTGTCAACGACGAATGCGGCGCGCTGGGCTTCCTGTTGGGCGACCTGCTTGGCTTCGACGGCGGCGGTGAACTCGGGCGAGAAGGCGAGGTGCTATAGGACGTTAGTATGCCAAGGGTTCAGCGTGTAAACAGTTTTCCATACCGTCAAAGATACATCGTCAAGCATGATGTTGAATCTCGCCGCCCTCCTCACGAGGTTATCCCTCACCAACCGACTGACATTCTCACGCTGGGTGATCAACTGACTCGCATTGAACTGCGCCACCACGCTCTTGAGCACCTCGTTCACAATCGAGGGCAGCACTCGCTCATCGTAGTCTGTTCCTAACGTCCGGTAAATCTGGGGTAGGGCATCGACACGCGGTCTTGAGAGCACACGGCAAGTTATGTTGACCATCTGCAAGTCCTTTGTGCCGGTGAGGGAGGCGACATTTCGGGGCTTCGCGCGCACGTCGTAAGTAATCGGCGTCTCGAACCATGGGATGCGCAAATGGGTTCCTTCGCTGTAGATCTCCTTCTGCACGCCACCTATCCTGGTGTACTTGATTGCCCGGTGGCCTCCGTCCACTGTACCTCTATTAGCATTGTGCCATCATAATCCGGCTCCAGATAACATCTTGAAGCTTCCTGTGAAATGACGAACCGTTGAAGAGCGCATTGTTCGCGAGATATACACCAGTTCCGAGCACGACGAGAGCTCCGAGTCCACCGAAAGCGCCCTTGGGCGGTCCGCCGCCGCCACCAAATCTCTGTGTCCGTCGCGTGAGCTCGGTCTGGATGCGCTGCCAGGCTTCTTTCGGATCGGGGGCAGACATGTTGGTGGATTACGGTGAGGGATCGGATAGAATGGCGATGGCGATGTCGTCGTAGTGGTGAGGTCGACGAAAGAAATCGCGGCGAAACCAGAGCTCCGGCATGCAGGGATGATGCCTTGCCAAGCACGAGCCCCAGGTGTGGGTCGCCGCTTCCTTGCACCTCGTTGCGTACTTCAAAATAGCTTTCTCTTTTAGGTGTGCTCAAACGTCTGAGACTCTGGCAAACTTACTGCGATATAACAGTGAATGTTTCCATTTCTTCTTGGCGGAGAAGCTCCAAAAGTTGGTTGACAGATGCTGTATCCGCTCGGCGCACGGATCATCAGGCCAATCAACGTCGGAGAGCGCATGTTCCTTAAGCACAGCTGTCCAGAAGCTCCTCCAACCTTGTCATAATTTACATTCTGCGAGTTGGCTTGACGTCGTCTCCTCCTGCTCCTCTATTGTGATACCCCTTCTTTCCTACTTTTCGAACTTGTGCCCAGATACATTGACCTGGCTGGATCTTATTGTCGCGTGGTGGCTTTGTGCGACAGAGCTCCATCCAGCTATTGAGACAGAGCACGGAAGTTCAGCGCGAACTCAGTCTCTCTCTAACAAAGAAGAAACTCTAGGCCAGTTAGTCTTGAGATCATCAAGCTCGACGTACATACACTCAGCATCCTGTCACAATATACCCAGCGCAATTGCGCCCCGCCACAATGCATCTCACGTCGCGGACCTTGAAGACCATCGCCTGGTCCACCCTCGCGTTCACTACCACCAATGCTCAATACATAATAGACAATCTCAGCTTTGGCCAGAAAGAAGGTGAACCCATATCACCCAACCTCCGCGCCATCCCACATTACGTCGCCAAAGGTCTTGGCTGGGACATCGAGATACTATCCGATCGCGCCGTCCTCACACCTCCGTGGCCGGGAAACAGACGTGGAGCTCTATGGAGCGAAGACCCATTGCATCATGCTGGAGACTGGTCTGCAGAGCTGCAGTTCCGCGCCTCAGGCATGGAGCGGGGTGGTGGAAACTTGCAGCTATGGTATACCAAGGAATCGCAGAAGAACGAGCAGCCGGCGAGCTTATACACAGCGCCTAAGTTTGATGGGTTGGTCCTAGTCGTCGATCAATACGAAGGACGGGGCGGATCGGTACGTGGGTTCCTGAATGCAGGCGACATCGATTTCAAGGCGCATCATGATCTGGACCAGCTGGCTTTTGGGCAGTGCAACTATGCTTATAGGAACTTGGGACGCTTCAGCGTGTTAAAGATGGCTCAAGCGAATGGCAAGTTTGAAGTCACTATAGACGGTAACCCATGTTTCTCGACGGACAAGGCAAGAGTTCACTCACCCTAGTTCAAATAACAATATTAACATAGCCTATAGGTTCGCCTGCCCCCGGGCTACCATTTTGGCATCAGCGCCTCCTCGGCTGAAAATCCCGACTCGTTTGAAGTTCACAAATTCATCGTATCCACCACAAACGCATACACCCGCGAGGAGCCCGGCTCCCACAACCAATATCAAGCCGCTCAGAACCCCAACCAGCAGCAGCAGCAGCAGGATCAAAGCCAGCAGCAACCAATACAGCCTCCGCCCCGCGTTCATGGCAACTGGCTTCAGCGCACGCATGAACAGAACAAGCCTCTCGACCCCAACATCCCCCAAATGGTCGAAGACGTCTTCGCCGCCAACATAAAATCGCAACAAGACCAATTCGCCGACCTGCACAACAGGCTACAAATCATTAACCACAAGATCGACGGGCTGTACGATCTGCTCGAGAAGGTGATTGCGGATAACGACCAGCGGTTCGACCAGCTGATGGGCAGGGTCACGCCGATGCACGACCAAATCGGCGCGACGATGCGGAACGTAGAGAAGGTGGAGCGCACGACGATGGAGACGCTGCGGGATCTGGAGAGCAAAGATTTTAAGGATTTGTTGAGGAGTGTGCAGAGGTCTATTGAGCAGGGACATGGCGCGTTGAGCAATAATCTCCCGGCGGCGATCACGGATAGTAAGTCATTCCGAGCTTGAGAAGTTTGATGGTGCTAACGAGGTGACAGTCGTCGACAAGGGAAGACCTAGCATGATGATCTTCCTGTTTGTTGTTGTCGCGGTGCAGGTCATGGTTCTGGGTGCATACCAGTTGTACAAGAAGAGGAGGAACAGTGCGCCGAAGAAGTATCTATGAAGGGGCGATGCTTGAGTGTTCTGATGTCTATGATTTGGCGCGGCTAGGTAAAGGAGTTTGTATTATAGGTCTAGCTACGTGGTGAACCTGTGGCATATAGGGCGTTTGGGCGGTACTGCATCGAGGATGAGACCCGGTGCTTGAAGCAATACATACAGAACCTGTGAAGAAAAGGACATATATTTCAACAGGCCGGGCCTTTAGTACTATCATACGTGATTACCCAGCTTCTGATGCGCAACTACGAGGAGTCTACCATCTGGATATCCACAACCTCCGGAGCCTCCTCCAATATCTTGACATCGATCCTCACTTGCAGAATGGGATCCGTCTCGCCCCCCTTAAGCTTGCACTTCATATCCTGTATAGTTGACCATTCTCCCTGCCCTTCAAATTTGAAATTCCGAGCCTCTAGCGAGTTGAATCGCTGCTGCACTGCTTCGCGGGAATCCTTGAATTTCCAATCGAGTTTTTTCATCTTATGAGCATCCTTGAATCTCATGTAGATCCAGACGTGGATATTGTCTTCTCCGTACACGCGATGAGCCGTGTGCCCCTCCACAAATGTCCATTCCCATGCCTCAGGCGTATTGGTGGCAACGGAATTATTGTTGAAGAGAATTCTGAAGGTGCATAGGTTCAGGAGTTCGTCGACCATGTTCTTAACATAATTCAGGCGGCCGCTGGGGAAAACTTGCGACGGTGTAGTTTGGTCCACGTTGGACATGGCGACATCCTGCTGGTTGGTGCTGGAGGATTGTTGAGACATTTTGGACTTGATAGTCGAGCTTTATTTAACAAAGATGTTCTGTAGTGGTTTGAATTTGAGGAGAGTTGTATAAGTAGCAAAGTGAGCTATCAAAGAACGCACTTTATAGCAGTCTTTGATGACTAGAAGAAGATGTTACTTATATCTATTAAGTTAAGGCATGAACATTGGGCACCGCAAGTTATGAGTCCTTGTGCGGGAACTATTAAATTACGGCTCACTATCGTGACTGTCAGCTTGATTGTAGGTTTGTGATAGTGATCGGTATTGAACACTGCGTGAGCCACGCCAGGACCAGCTAGGCACCAGTGTTGTCGTAAGTTATGAGTTTCCATTGTGTGGAAAGCATCGGCCTTAGACTAACTATTGTGATTGTCAGCTTGGATGTAGGTATGTGATAGTGATCGGTGTTGAGCACTGCGCAAAGCTATGGTGGGGCCTGCCGGACAACAGTGCTGTCGTACAGATGACTGTGATATCCGCGCTTCTTTGACTCTATGGGCACATCAACAAAAGATATGATATTAACTTAAACCTCACTCCCGTGCACGCCTCTTTATTGTAAGTCTGTGACAGCAGGCGGGGTGGAGTACTACCTAAAGCCATGGCAGGGCCAGCTAGATATCAGTGCTGTCGTACAAATAAGTCAAATAGCCTCGCTTCTTCTGACTCTCCCGATATATTAACAAGAGGTATGAGCAACTCTGGTATACGTTCACTCGTGTCCAGATCTCCGAAATGACATTGCGTCCAAAAGATTTCAACAGGCTGGGCCTTCAGGACGATAGTACATGATTATTCAGAGTCTGATGGGCAAGTTCACAACTTTCAAATCCGTCCCCACATCTGCCCAATCCATCTTCACGTTTGCTAAATTTTCCTCTGAATAGGGCTCCCCAAAAACAACCGTCTCCACGTCTCCCGAATCGTTCATCTCATAAAAAATTGTCTCCAACTTCTCCGAACCATGCTTCCTACAGAACTTGGCTGTGATCCTAACCTGCAACATGGATTTCTGAGGCCCCCGGAGCGGAGAAGCCCTGTCGCCACCTATATAGTTCCATGTCAGTTCCATATCAGCTCGATATAGCCCTTCTTCTCGAAAAAGCACAAAGTAGTTAGCCTCTAGCTCGGCCAGCAGTATCCCACCAATGTTGTCGCCGCTCTCACCGAAAGGGAGTGAAGCTGGAGATGTCTTGACATGTTCCTTGAGTCTGATGTACATCGCGACTGTGAGATCGTCGCCTTTCTCTGGGACAAGTGCCTTGTGTGCCCCCAAGAGTGCCCATTTCCTTGCGTGGGGGTTGCTCGCAAGCTCGACAGCTTCGGCGGGTTTTTTGCTGAAATCGAATCCACTGTTCATTTTTGCAAGCTTCATGACTGATTTCAGGCGGTGCTTGACATCTCCGAAGCGGTCGCTGGGGAGGAATTCTCGAGACATTGTAGACTTGATGTTCGAGCCTTAGGTAACAAAGATAATGTGTAGAGTTTGAGTTTGAATGTGAGGAATGTTGTATAACAAGTAAAGCAAGCCATCAAAAGGCATATTTTATAATTGACTTTAATGACGGGAAGGAGTCGCTACTCATGACCATTAAGTCAAGGTATGACTATCAGGCGCAGCAAGTTATGAGTCCTTCTTGTGCGGCTCACTAACATGACTGTCAGCTTGAATGTAGGTTTGTGATTGTGGTTGCCGTTGAGCACTGCACAAAGGCATGGCGGGGCTAGTTGGACGACAGTGCTGGCGTAAGTTATGAGTCCTTACCAGAGTATCGTGCAGGAAACATCGATTGAGGACTCGTTTTTGTGCGTGTCAATGTCTACCGTAGGTATATGATCATGACTGTTGAGCACTGCGCAAAGCCAAAGCGAGGCCAACGGCAGACCAATGCTGTCTTACAAGAAACTCCGATATTCTCACATCCTCTTACCATGACGGTATAAAAACCGAGGTATGATATCATGAACTTAAGACTCACGTCGTGCACGCCTCTTTGTCGTAGCTTCGTGATAGTGGTTCGTGTTGAGCTTGGGAAAGCCCATTGCAGGATCGGGCACCAGTGCTGTCGTACAAATGACTGATATCCTCGCTTCCTCTGACTCTACCAATATATTAGTAAAAGGTATAAGCGACTCTAGGTGTATGTCCACTCATGTCGTAATATCAGAATTGATGTTGCGTCCACGTTGTCAAGTAAGTCAAGGAAGGGACCAGGCCATCTATACCTTTATCCCGAGCGTGATTATCATCTGAATTATTTATATCATTACGTTTGCAATCACCTACACCATGTTGGGTTATACAAGGCCCTAGAGCTAAACAAATTTTCTTCCTAAATCTCTGTCTTCGATTGAACTCATAGCCTCCAGATTATAGTTTACATCGCCTTTGCTTTCTGATCTTCAATCGCACGAAGACTTCCTCCATTCAAACATGTTAAGTGCCATGTCTCCATCTCCCGCCATCTACAACTTCCTCTCCCCCTTAATAACATCCCTAACCAACTTCAACGCCTCCACCGCAAACCTAACCTACCCCAAGTTAGCCAACGCCAGCCGTTCCCAGTCAACGATCTCCACTCACCATATTCCCCTCCCTATCCCCACCCAACCCCGTAATCATCTCCCTCCCCTCCATTCTCCCCTCCCCCGCCACTGCCACCGTCACAAACCCGGGCTCCCTATACCTCGCCGTCCCCTTGACGCCCCCACCTGGCCCCGCAGTCCCACTCTCACTCACCGCCCATGTACTCCCCAGCGTCTTGCGTGTATGCTCTGCCAACCTACGACACGGGGGAACTAAGTGACTGTACATATTCTGATAGTTAATAAGGGTACTTACCCCTTTACGATATCCGTCGTAGGACCGGCGTAGCTTTCGATATCTTCTTTCTTCCACCCTCCAAACGCAACGCGGCTTTCCAGCGTGTACAGCGTAAGGCCGCCGCGGTAGTACGCTGAGGCGCCGGGGAAGGAGAGTAGCGCGGCGGAGATGAGGCCGCCTGCTGCCTTTTCACATCATTAATTACATTAACTTGAAAAGAGAGAAGGGGGAAGGGGAGAAAATATATGGGTTAGGGAAAGGATAGGAGGAGCGTACGGTTTCAGCGACGGAGATTGTTTCTTTGCGCTGTTTGAGGAGGGGGGCTAGTTCGAGGATTATTTCGCGGAGCTCGGGGGGTGGGAAGGAGGAGGACATTTTGGGGGGTAGGATTTGGGTTGGGTATGTGAGGGAGGTGGTATGGCAAGGTACTGTGGAATTGTGCGTGTATGTTTTTGGGCTCTTTCCAAATGATATAGGAAAGCACGCTCGGAGCTCCGCGGTTGGAATTTGTAAGGCGGATGTAGGTGCATGGGATGACGCGATGTGGGGTAGCTCCCGTTGAGCTGCAGTAGCTCTCCACTCTCGTGCATCGACGGCGGTATTTGAGCCGCATTTCATGTATGAAAGGGAAGTGTTTGTAGGTGTGGTGAGCTAAAAGTAGATCGTACCTGCTCACCCGGCATTGGAAATTTGGATCATGGGACATCACGGTGACATGGTGGTCTTAGTACATTGAATGTTTGAATTGCGATTATTTCGTTTCAATAGCGAGAGTGAACTCAATCGCCCCAAATAACCAACCCAATTACCATCTCCTAGATATGGGACGGTGTTTTTAAAGCCAAGATAACACCTGATGAGAAAGAATAACGCCTGACCAGCGCCGTTCGCTAACGCGTGAGCGCCGGGTATCATAAGGAAAGACGTATGGTTAAGGAATGCTTTGTCGTGAGTGATGGGTGAGTGTGCATAGATGCGGCTAGCACCGCCCCTTTGGGGGTTCGTGCAATGACTCAAGGCCTATAGGACGACCAAACAGAAATAGTTGGATAGTCTAGCCAACCAACTTCGTAATAGGCGCGGTCTAGGTCACTCCACGGCGAAAGATCACGACTGAGTTTCATCCTCCAAGGGATGTGGCGTATCGACAGGAAAAGTTGTGGCAGGGCTCACGTGCTGTGAGCTCTCAGGTGAGTTGTTCTTGGAGCTCGCCGGACTGGTTGTTGGCGAACGAGAGACAATGTAGAGTTCGGGAAACGAGTTGAAGAGCAAGCGTTTCCAATATGCGGTCGATGGTAGGCCGACGTTCGCAAGTGATGACTTGAGTGTCGGTTTATCGCGATTTCGCTCGAGATCCTCAGGCAAGAGTAGGTCTTCGGTGCGGATCTCTAACCGGCTGTTGCCTCGAGGAATCTCCTTCTTGGTGACGCGCATGAAAGGCATTTGTTGTGGGTCTGTAGAGGCCGCCCTCTGTTAGCGAAACCGTACGTAGCGGTGGCATTTGCAACTCACCAGCATCCAGCTCGCGACACAGGTCACGCTGCGTGGAGACCTCGAGCGCTTTGCACCCCGAGCGGTATCTGTAGACGAGGATATTGGTTTTGTCCTCCTCATCGAGCCCAAAGAGAGTGCTAGCCTTGCTGTGTTGACTCGAGGTCGTTCCTCCGGTCGAGTTGGACTTCCAGGTAGCCATGTCGGACATTGGGTGTGCCGGACCGACGATGAGGCTGAGACGGTGGTTACGTAGGGCTGTCGGTGTACGGTCGAGGATGTGTATGGTTTTGGAGCCACGAGCTTTGGTGCGCGATCTTTGTATAGAGAAGGGCGTTTGGGGCACAGCAAGTCTGGTGATGTGAAAGCGCAGAGGTGGAGTGAGAGCCTGGGTCATCAAAGAACGTTGGGCTCAACGTCACCTTGCTGCGCCCCAGGTATTGTGGCGCTTCGGCCGAGACAAGCTGATTGGTCAGTATTCGGGTGATACGATTGGCTGTGAGCTTTCACTCAAGGAGGTTTGCTCTGATGTTACCATGCCAGTTTGCATCTGTCGCACAAGATCTTGTCTTGCGCACGCCGCAGTGTTTGCCGATGATAGGCGCGCGCAAGGTGGTTGAAACTGCGTCATTTGTAACACAAGATCTGCGAACTCGAAGCATGGTGTAGAACATATCCCATCGTCCTCCTCAACTACCATTGGACGAACATATAAGAGAAAGGATGATTCTCGTGTCCGTACGGACGATACAGGTGACCGAAGGACGCGTTCGCCCTTGAATAACGCGCAGACGTAGTGTTTGCTGCTCACCGAAGGCATCACATGGACGGCGTAACGGCGTCATCTGCACTGCGACCGCTTGCTGCGTGCATTAGCTGCGGTTGCAGCCGTAGAATACGGGCAACCGCTATTCGCGCCGTTCGATAGTGCCGCTCGCGGACATTTGGAGCAGGACGCTGAGCGTTTTTTTGTGTAGCCGTGGTTTGCGCCCGCAAGTGCCTGCGTGGTGTGTTTACCCCAGGATCGGTCAAAGGATCCGCTGCGGGAGCGGGCTGATCTCATCACTTGGCCTACGCGATGCAGACCCCATGCGCCCCTGGACGCCCCTGGAGCTCAGAATTGTCCGAAAGGATGGACAAGTCTTGAAGCTCTAACAGAGGCTGCAATAATAGTAGGAAACGAGGCGTGAGGCGGAGCTTGAAGACTCACTCGCGTTGACGAATCAGGCGCTATATTCCCCGGGAGTAGGCCTCTTTGGTCGATCCGTCAGCCACACCCGTACATCACCAGCTACCACACCTTACCAGGCTGCATGAGGCTCCTGACCGCGAGGCCTTAAAGTTGGCAGGCTGTCCCCTAGCCTTGCGCTTTCACACCGCAGAAGTGCCGCATCACATTCAGTCCCCGTCGTCTGTCGATCCATTCCTCCTACCACGGTCCACTTCTTAAGTCTGGCGCTAAACCACCGTCGCCATCATGCAGGCGACGCTCGCTCCCCCCGTCGACTCGCCGCGGGCTCTCTCAATTATGACAACGGCCACGTCGGCATCGGCAGCGGACAAGACAGGGCATACGTGGAGCGTGTCGGTGACCGAGGACAACTGCTGGGACGATCTCATATTGACACTAGGTAAGTGTGCTCGACGCTTCCGTTTGCGACCTGTTGCTCCTCCCGCGTTACTTCCTCGATCGTACCCTCTTGGCCGGACGCATACACGCACAAACGAGAATACCAGTCGGCGCGTGGAAAACACGACCAGAGAATATGCAGTACCGAAGCTGTTATACCGCATGCTATACGCACAGGAGGGACGCGCGACGTCACAGGACACTATGTGACCCCGGGACAGGCAATACAAAGGCTACAGCGCCCATATATTTGTGCCTAGCTGGCCACTCGCGTCTCTGATTCCCGGATCGTAGCTGCCTCCGTTTGCCCTACCGGTTCCCTAGCCTCATGGCCGACGTCGACGAAGCCACCTTCGAGATGGTTATACTGGGCAGACTCTTGCAGCGTCTATCGAACCGATCTTTTGGCCATGGATGGGAGCTGCGGGTGTGAAAGCAGTCCCGGATATAGATCTTGATCTGGACGAACGCTAACATATAGACAGATGGTGGCGGCATACGAGGCTACGCTAGCCTAATCATCCTTCAACGTCTCATGCACGAGATCGCCGACTGCGAAAAACGCTTAATAGACGAAGAGGGCCCAGTACCAGGCTCAGAAAGGAAGACTTTCAACGAAGATGAGCTATTACCATGTCATTACTTCGATTACATGTACGGAACAAGCACAGGCGGCCTCATATCGGTAATGCTGGCCCGGCTACGCATGACAGTCCCCCAATGCCTCGACATATATCGCCAAGTAGGAGACGATCTGTTCGGACACCGCAGGAATACGCTCCCGTTGGCCACCAAATATCATCACAAGCCTTTGGAGAAGGCTGTACGGACAATAGTCAGCCAATACTGCAAGCACCACGATACCTGCAACGGAGAGGATTGGCATCCATGGAACATCGACGACGCCAAGTCAGGGACTAGCTCATTGGCTTCTAGTATGTCTGGTCACAACGACCGGATTTGTCAATCGTACGTATTGCCATTTGGAAGCACATGCTATGTGACCGATTTTAATACCCTGTGTTACCCCCAGTTGGGTAATACGACGGCCACCTATTCCCAAAATGATACTTTGTAATTCTACATGGAGCACGTGCTGACTTGATCAGGATTTGCCTTACTGCCACTCACTCCGGAATGATTGACGAAGCTTATTTGCTGCGAACCTATGATCATCGCTATGATCCTGACATTGCACCTGTATGGGTAACGCCTTACAACGAGGGCGCTGATAAGCTGAAGATATGGCAAGTCACCCGTGCTACCTCAGCAGCACCATTCTTCTTCAAGATGCTAGAAGCAGATTTTGGCGATAAGACTAAGACTGGGTTCAAAGATGGAGGAATCCGCGAAAACAACCCTTCCTATGCTGCCTATAGTGAACACGCTTCATTAAAGGGCGACGATCATGAACCGGCATTGCTGCTGTCGATTGGTACGGGAAGACCAAATACCAAGAACGACGGTTTCGCTTCTGTTTGGCCAGGCCCTTTCGGTAAGGTGCCGTTGTTGCAGAAGTGGTCCGAAAAGTTCGCAGTCTTCAAGAATGTCTTAATCAAGTACACTGAGGGTGAGGACCGTCATAAGATGATGCGTACAATCGCTCGTGGCGAACACCGCTGGTACAAGCGTCTGAACGTTGACGAAGGACTTCAAGACATGCCGCTCGACGAGTGGGAAGAAGGTGTTTGGACTAACTCTGCAACCGGTATTACTAAGAGAGTGCCTGGAGGAAAGTCATTGTCCAAGATGGAGGACGTCACAAAAGCCTATCTGGACAGGAAGGCGGCTCACAAAGAGGCTCCGCTACTGGAATATGCGCCACCGAAAGTTATGCTCCAGCAAGCAGCAGAAAGACTGGTTCGGCATAGGCGATTGAGGGAAGCGACGAAGCACGACGATCTCCGCCGTTGGCAGACGCACATGGGCCAGTGGTTAACAGGCACTTTGAGGGAGGAGGATGGCATGGCGACACCCAAACCTGGCATCAAGCCAGAGTCACGCAGATCAAGCGCACAATCGTCGTCGTCAAACCCACCAAAGCCCGCGCCCACGGAGCGCTCTCCAGTAGCGTTGTCTGATTCGACGAACCTTAAGAAGCCCGCGCCTGCTGGGAAAACGAGTCCATTGGCTTTGTCTGAATCGGAACACGTCGACAGCCCCGCGAAGGTGCTGGACCAGGGTGCACAAGCAAAATCCGCGTCGACTGGGAGCACGACTCCTGTAGCTCTGTCAGAGTCGCGACGTGACGATAGCCGTGTGGAGGAGGTGCACCGGGGTGGACGAGCAAACATACCAGCGATTGTTACCTCTGAACCAACTGAGCCCTCGAATGCCAGCAAGCGTTGAGGCATAGCATGTCAAACACCTCACTAATGTTTAGCTCGCGCCGCTTTGATGTACCACACACGTGTGGATTCCACGCAGGTGTCCACCACTGCTACTACTGTTAAGTCAAAGTCTACCCAGGACCCGTGATTACCGGCCAAGTCAAAAGCTACGGAAGCCTTTCCACGCACTCCCGCAAAAGTCACCAGGTCCATTCAGGAGAAATAGGCAGTTCAGCGAATTATCTCAGCAGATCGCCATCGTGTCTGTATTCGCAAGTTACGCGCATACAGCGCTGCCTCCCTCAACAGCGCAGACCCACACCACATAACCATGGTTCCGGCGCAGCTTTTGACCACTTGTTTCAGCATAGCGATCTGGTATAGCATCTGTGGCATCGAAGTACTACTTGATCTACTATGGTGTTTGGATTTGAGTTTCTTTTTATCTTTATTCTATTTACGCATAGCACAACTGCATCGCATGAGATACCATTTCATAGCTAGCTCCTCCTCATTATATACCATCTTATCGCTTTCCCCTCTCAGAACATCTCTGGATGTCTTAGCGATACGCGAACCAAATTTGCAGATGGGTCTGCAACGTGTTGAACGGCGCATACCACACTTTAGCACTCAATGTGACCTGGTCTGACTCAACGACATTTGCAGCGCCCACATTGGATTTTCCTTGTCCCTTAAAAGTCGACCACTGTCAAGTTTTTCACTTGCACCGTCGTCCTAGGTATCAACACCTCTATCCACTACCGCAGAAAACCCTGAGTCCATTCCAGACCCATTACCACGCTTCAGCACAAACGCCACAACCGCACCACACCCGTCACTGTCCAGGCCATCAAGTCTACCCAGGACCCGTCATCACCATCCAGATCCAAAACCACCAAAATATCTCCACCTCCTCCCGCCAACGCCACATCCTCACAATGGCAACCCACACCACCACCACCACCACCACCCCCTCCACAACTCCCTCCCACCACCCCGCCCTCCCCTACCTACCCACCGACCCAGCCCACCTCTTCTACCTCCGCCTCAAACACCTCAACGCCGCCTACACCTCGGGCGTGGCCCGCCAGCCAAGCCAAAAAGCGCGGCTAATGCAATTCTTCTCCGAGCGCGCAAGCCACTACGTGCACGAGCTGGAAGCCGTTTTTGCCGGCACGCTGCGCGAGGGACTCGGGCGGAGGATTCTGCTCGATGCTGGGCTGAGGGGGCGGACGCCGGAGCTGTGGAGGGATGTTGGGGGGAAGGAGATTAGGATGAGGAAAAGGCTGGTGGGGGGATTGGAGGGGGTGTTTGCGCGGAGGGGGTGTGAGTATAGGAAGAGGGTGGCGCTGGCTGGGGTGGAAGCGAGGGCGGAGATGAAGAGGAAAGAGGGGATGAGGAGGGGGTATGTGGGGGTTGGTCTGAAGGGGGAAGGGATGGATTGGAGAAAGTGTCTTGAAGAGAGTGATAAAGTGGGTGAGGGTGGGTTAGGGGGATTGGAGGAGGAGTTTAGGGGGTTGGGGGTGTGGTCGGATGAGCGGTATAGGGGGTATGAAGGGGGTGATGAGGGTGGGGAGAGGAGGGTTGTTGAGGAGGAAGGTCAGGGCGATGAGGAAATGGTAGATGTAAGTAAAGATGGAGATGTGGAGGAGGATGGGTGGGCGGTTATTTGACTGAAGCAGAAGTGAGTGCGAGTGGTACTAGACTTGATGCGAACATGGAGAGGAATTGCAGTTAGGTCTTCGTCTTCTTGCTATTGCATTGGTCTCCAACGGTAATTTTTCGGAAGAAGTTCAGGGTAAGATCCTCATGCATGTACCACGTAATGGTGAAGCTGATTGTAGGTTTTACACACGGGTGGGCACGATCCAAAGGGTTGTAACGTTAACATTATATCTAGCGCATCGAGGAGAGAGAGAGCTACGAAAGTCAGCATTCCAAGGCGTGGTGGGTTGCGGGAGGAAAGCGGTATTGCTCTCAGGCGCACCCTCAGCGGCTATATCTAGTGCGCCATAGTCTAGAGTAAGTCTGATAATAGAGACGACCTGCATTGCATTTGCATGATGCGAATAGTGCGGTGTTCTAGACGAGGCGGATTAAAAAGCTAATGTCTTATCCTGTGATATGCGGCGGCGTCTTCTCCTTGACTTGCCGGTCTACAGGTAGATAGGCAGATCATACGCCATCAAAGGACCGATGTGAGATGACGATCAGGTTATTCTTGCCTCGTGGCTTCTACACGCTCTCTTTCGAATCGCATCGCATGGACTAGATTACGCCTTTGTATACTCACCGCTGCTGTCTACTGATTTTCGACCGACCGATGGACGCCGGCGTACATTTGTCAGTAGTAATGCTACTTTCAAGAGTGTTACTCAGTGTCACGGCCGATGTGCGATTCCCGCCTCACCGCTCAAATATAGGGCCTCACCGCTCGTGACTCCTCTAGTTGCTCGAGCACTCAGGTGATCGGTCGGGGAAGTGAGCACTGCATTTAAGGCCGATATTTTATGGGCTGGGGATCTTGCTGGTGTTGAGCATACCGCTCTTGTGATGTCACCGTCGTGCTTGGTGAGGATCTGACTGGAGTGGTTTCGAGCCTTTCGTCCGGTGCTTGGGGCGGCGGTTGAGCTAGCTAGTCATGCCGTCGTCTCCAATTTTGGAGCGGTGTTGTTGGGACCGAAGGGGTAGTGGGTGCGCTTAGCTCCGTTTGGCGATGCGATGTCAATGGTTGTCATGTCGTTGATGTGGTCTTGGTGATGGCAATGATAGAACATCTCATTCTCCGTCCGAACGGAAAGATATCCTCTGGTAATCATGTCGCAAGAAAATACGATCTCGTGTATGCAAGTAATCCAGAGGGTGGCGCCTGCGGTAGTAAAGTACCTTGGATGTCTTCATACCTTGTCTTACTGTACCGACATGCCCCAACGGTGGTTTAATCTAATCGGGTTGAACACCGATCTGCGCAAGGGACTTTGACCCTGGTATCTGCTACACAACATGCATGTTGGCAAGGCCCCAGGCAAATCATCTGTGCACGCAGCATGGTTCGACCGTTTGAGCTTCTTTTCTGGGTGGGTAGGTAACGCGTGACTGGTACTCTGGTAGGCCCGAGGGTGAGAGCCGCTTCTAGTTAATCTACAGCCACGGCAGCGATCAATTATGTCGAAGGGCTTCACCGCCGCGTTGAAAGCCAGTGATATACACAAGGCGTCGCAAGCCAGATCCTTGGTGCACTGCATTCGGACCGGTCAGCCCTACGGCGACCGAATTGGCTGCAGCTGCCAAAGCGCCATGCGTGTCGAACCCTACAATGTGTTGCCAGTAATGATCCACGAGCCACGTGCATGTCGAGGAATAGTGAAACGGCGGGGGTGATGCGTTCATAGGCGTTGGCGAGACAGGTGCACGTAAGTGTCTATGATGAAGTGACGCATTCATAAAAGATCCGAAGGTTGAAACGGAAGATGAGTTCCGTTGCCAAAGTCATGTGACGGTTGTCAGCCAGACTGATGAAATACAAGAGCTATCGTCCTGCGATCCAAGAAAGGATTAGAAGACGACAACGGAAGACTGTCATGATCAGGGATTATCTGATGAGGCCTGGTTTATCGATAGCCCCGTGTTCCCAGCCTCCGCTAGCCACACGCGAGGGAAGCCCAAATACTTCCAGAAGTTTACCCGGGACGTTGAAAGGACAAGGAACCGCGGCCAACAAGTCCGGTGGGCAAAATTCCAGGGTTCGAAGATAATTCCGAGGTTGGGGAACTTGCTCGTTCCGGTATGGCTGGCGCTGGTCATCTCGGCTGCGCCTATGCGGATATGAAGATCGAGCCGCGCAAGTTTCACACTTGATGATTGACGGCGTGGTCGGCAGGGAACCCTTCACCTGCCTCTTTCAGGAGTCCAACGGTGGCGTGTACAGCTCCGGGAAGGAGCAGGATTTCACGCGAAGAGAAACTTTTACATGGCGCAAGGGAAGCGGATGTTCTTCCGTGTGGGTACATTGCTTCGCATCAACGTTGTGGGCCGCCGTATTCGGCCGCTCATCTTGAGTGGCCAGTATCAGTAAGCTCGACTTGGTGTTGTTGTTGTGGGCATCCACGACAGGTAAATACGAGCAACAGGTGCAAAGTTGGGCAAGCGTAAGGGTCCACAGAAAGGGGATGTGGGTTGTTTCCGATGTTGGTCCTACGCAACTATTGCAGACGCAGATGTTGCGATACTTGCAGCTCGCTCGGCTTTGCCACTTGCAGCTGCAGCTGTAGAGGCGTGCGGCGAGCGAGAGTTGGATGCAACAGCCCTGCATATATGTGTCTGTACATAATGAGGAACTGCCGCAGTGAGAACTAGGAGAGTAAGCCGGTGACGCAGTGTAGGTAGCTGCCGGGAGAGGCGTGCTCTAGAAGAACGATGGATCGCGAAGGACTGCAGTGCGGCGTTCACCAGGCTGGTGGCACTATGCCGACTTGGAGTCTGATATCCGCGATTTTGCTCGAGCTTCGACATGGGAGGCGACCCGGCAGAGCGGCGAGGAAAAGAAAATGTAGCAAGTGACTTGTGAAGCACAGAGTCGGCTAATGTCCGCTCTGTGAGAGAGGCCAGCAGAGTGGGCATGCACTCGCTTGGACTGCCTGGAAGGGAAGCAACAGCCCGCTTCGGGAGCGATATGGCCAGATCGACAAGGTGTTGCGGCGTGGTAAACGTAACAGATAGATACCGGTGGTTGTTCCCTTTGTTCTTTGCCTACGCGAACGTACATCCTCATATCAGTGCGTGCTCGGGGGTACCTGCACCGCATACATTGTTCAATTGATCGGCCTCATGACCTCAGGCGTCGCCATGAGGGCACAGAGACGGACCCGCTCGTTCAAAAATCGGCCCATATTGATAAGATCTTCGAAATTCGCGACCAGGTATAGAGTTCATGATCCTCCGCCGTCTCTCGGGGGAACGTGGCACCGGAGACGGACGGCAGCCCAATGGACATGGTCGCGCACACCGCCTGGTTGAAGCATCCGCCTTCAGGGGCCCATCCCCAAGCCGCGAAGCACGAAGCACCATGCTGCTGAATCGCGTCGCTCAGAGCCTCGATGGGCTGCGTCATTGCACCGATGCGCCGCGGCACGGCACTGAGCGCCCAAATTTCGCGCGGCATCGCCATACGAGACTCGAGGGTTGCCAAGCAGGAGTTGCATAGAGGAACGGAAGCCGCAACAAAGAAACGCAAGGCTTGACCGTTCAGCGCGCCCGCGGGCATCCACCATCCAACACCACCACCCTCAGTGTGGATCTCTTCGCAACGCAGCGCATGTAGGCAAGGAAGTACTGAAGCGGGCTGTAGCGCCAGTCGGCCCGGCAGCATGGCACGCCGGCGGCTGTTTGGGGCCTCCTCCTTGGCATCTTAGTACGAGTACGCAGACGCAGACCTTGCTCAGCACCACCGCCAGGGCCTTGTCCTGTCCCGCAAATGACAGTACCGCGTCCGCACGCCATGTACCGTCTCTCCCAGTGCTTTTGTCTGGCGTCCGCCTCTTCTGCTGCAGGCTCTGCCCCGGCGTCCTCCCCCCACACCAGTCCCTCTGCATGTTCAATCCGCTACCCCTGCTCGTTTGCGCCTGTCATCATGGCCTAGAGGCCTCGTTTCCGTGACACTCTGGCAGCAGGTGAGTGCTGTTGCCATCTCGTTGCTTGCTTGCCTGCTGGTCCCTGCTCGCTCCTGTTGGCTCCGTCGGTCCACGGTAGGGTGCCAATCGGCAACTGTAATAATGTGGACTACATATCCTGTGCTCACGGTCTTCAAAAGACTGCCCTTGTCCCTTCCCTTTTGAGCACCAGCCGACACCCCTTCTGTCAATCCTCTGCTCATTCTCCGCCGAGCCCCACACCGTTTAATACATCCCGCTGCCATCTGCAACCTTCTTATCCTGCTCCGTCTCTTCTTCTTTTCCATGTTGTGCACTCCACAATCGTCGTGACCATGGGCTCAGATTCAAAAGTAGGCTCAAGTTCGGGCAAGCCATCCGTACGAGGCAAAGCCACACAATCTGCACCATCTATCGCTTCAAAATCGTCCAAAGGAGCAGAGGCCTCACAGCACGCACCCAGCACGCACAATATGGCGACCATCGCTGACGACGACGACCGACTGCTTGCCCGCATCGGATACACTCCAGTATGTCCTCCAAAGACGAATTTTGCACGCAAGACGTGTTGACAAAATCAAAAGGTTCTCCAAAGGCATTTCTCAAGATGGTCGACTGTATCCTACGCAATCTCGATTCTCGGTGTGCTGGGCTCCGTTCCTGCAACGTTTGGCAGTCCAGTGGGTTCGGGAGGGCCAGCAACCGCAGTGTGGGCGTGGATGATTGGCAGTATCATGGCCTACTGCATTGCCAGCTCAGGTGCGTCTTGATCGGCACGCGACCAGATAACCCACTAATCCACGCAGTTGCTGAGTTGGTATCGGCCTATCCCACCGCTGGAGGAATGTACTATGTTACGAAACACGTAGTGCCAAAGGACCGCGTGGCCCCTTGGGCGTGGATCGTTGGTTGGTGCAACTTCCTTGGTCAAGCTGGTGGCGTGGCAAGTCTTGCCTACACCATTTCCCAAATGATTCTCGCAACTGCTGTTATGCACTCTGTTGAGGACAGTGCCGGCGTGCCCAGCTTCCACCCGTAAGTTACAGTTGGCATTTATGTTATCCTGGCGAAACTAACGGCGGCCAGGACATCAGTACAAACGGTCTTGCTCGCGATCCTCATCCTGTGTTTGTTCGGCACCATCTGCTCCTTTCCTACACTCTGGCTTCATAAGGTCATTCTGTGGTTCGCCCCCATCAACAGTAAGCGCACCTTCCGCCTTGAGAAACCTCAGCTAACTTCCTCCCAGTCCTTGCTTCGGTTGCGATTTGCATTGCTCTCCTCGTTCTCACTCCCGAAAAACAGAGCGCCAAGTGGGTCTTCACAGAGTTCACAGATGGCTCTGGTTGGGGTAGCAAAGGCTTCTCCTTCCTCCTAGGGTTCGTTGGCTTGCCACAATCTCACGATGCACGTCTAACATCAGCAGTTTCCTCTCAGTTGCATGGACTATGACTGACTACGATGGTACTACACAGTAAGTTTGACGCCGAATGCGCGTCAGCCACGCTAATGTCGGTTCCACAGCATGTCGGAGGAAACGCATGATGCCGCTATTCGAGGCCCCGTCGCTATCAGGGCTGCCATCCTCGTGTCCGGCATAGTTGGCTGGATGCTAACCGTTACCTTCTGCTTCTGCATGTCAGACTACGACGGAATTATGGCTACACCAACCGGACTTCCCGTGGCACAAATCTTCCTGAACGCTGGTGGCAAAACGGGGGGAACGGTCATGTGGTTCTTCGTTATCCTGGTCCAGTTCTTCACCGGTTGTTCTGCGATGCTGGCCAACTCGAGGATGGCCTGGGCTTTTGCTCGTGATGCTGCGTTTCCATTTTCGGAGTAAGTTGCAGCCTTGCCGTGATCGGTGAACGCGAGGCTGATGTGAGACAGTTTCTGGGCCAAAGTAAACAACGTCACCGACACGCCCATCAACGCCGTCTGGCTCGTCGTCATCTTCTGCAGCTGCCTCAACATGATCGGTATCGGCAGTACCTTGACCATTCTCAGCATTTTCAACATCACCGCCCCGGCGCTCGACATCAGCTACATCGCCGTCATTGTCGCGCACAGATGGTATGAAGGAAAAGTCCAATTCCACCCAGGACCATTCACTATGGGCCGATGGAGCAAGCCAGTCAACGCCATTGCCGTTACATGGGTATGCTTTATCAGCGTGATCTTGTTCTTCCCCACGGCAAGACCAGTCACGGCCACAAATATGAATTACGCAATCTGCGTAGCGGCCTTCATTGGATTGTTCAGCATGATTTGGTGGTATGCTGGGGCACGCAAGTAAGTCATCCCACTCGAGTTATCTATTAGCCATTACGAATACAGTCACTAATCTTTTTCCTGCAGACGGTACACTGGACCCCGCACAACAGACATAATCGATGAATTACCACAGGAAGATCCGCGGGATATCCGTCGCGACATCTTAGGTGACTCCGACTATTACGAGCCCTGATCCCGGCCTTCGGTGTGGCGATCCGTACAAATCGCGATAGGCACGCCCTTGTTTGATAGACGCACGTACTTATTTCATGCATGCTCCGCAGCGGCTGTATGCACGAGCACAAGGGCACGAGCTCATACATTCGCTCGGCGCGGCTTGCCTGCCGTACGTGGCTTGTCCAGGCCACGAGACTGACGAGTTACGACCTACGACGCAGCTCCCCAAATCGAGCTCCCACGTTGCAGTGCAACACCGGGGTAAGCGGAGCAATCACGCGTCCTCCCACCCACACGCCACAACAACCGCTTCCCGGTCTAACAGGCGGTCGTCCCCGCTCCGACAGACCTAGTTGCGTGCCAGGTCACCGTGCTCGCTGTTGGATGCCCTTCTTCCTTTTTCCAATAGGCGTTTTGGATTTGCTTTTTGCCCAAAAGGGCCCTTTCACCCGGCGTTGTGGAGCACGTACCTTTCCTCCTGATTCTTTGCTTTTTCGCGGCAAGCGCGTTACGCTTCTTTGTTTGCATCTTCATCTCATTTCTCACGATTGGCATATTCGTTACACTGCGCTGGCAGATGGCGCTCGACAGATACCACATAGATAGACGTTTTCAGATACCCTAGACAGCGAGCGAGCGAGCACGAACGACTGATTGATAGACGGGTGGCACGACATTGCATCACATGGCATTGCATTACTTTGCATTACATCAATATATCTCGATTTCGTCAAGACTGCATGGCTGCGTTCCAGTGTTTTTTTTCTCGGGCAACTTTCCTCATGCGCTGCGCATCAGCGAGAGGTGTCGGTTCCACGGGTGAGGCACGGGAGCGGGCCGCCCGAGATATACCCGCCCGCTTCGCATCGCATCGCATCGCATCGCGATGGTGGGAGTGAGTGTCTGCGTGATGAGAGCGTCGAATGGGAGTATCGAACGAAATGGAGGCGAGTGGATGGGGATAGCTTGTGGATGAGGCGCTGCTGGCTGGTGGGAAAACAGGCGTGAGTGAGGTCTTTGTGGTACGTAGGGCAGGGCGTTATGGTCGGGTGGAGTGAAGACGGGGTGGTGGTTGGTGTAAGAGTTGAGTTGAGATGAGATTTTGCGAGGGAAATAAGAAAGGGTGGGTGGAGGTTGGAGGTTCAACAAGGCTGGAATTCAACTGTTGCGAGTGTGAGGAGTCGAGTTGAGGGTAACGATGTTGGGCTTGGAATTAGAGAGAGGGTGTATGGTGGGTAGTATTGTAGGATTAAAAGATCGCAAGACTCGAGATGGGATGTCGCGTCGTCTTCTACTTGGCTTACCAACTCTCCCACAACGTCTACAGAAAACTACTCATGCAGTATCTTATCAGACCATAGACACATCCCCATCACGCTTTCTGCGTAGACAATTATTTAGAAAGATGCACTTGTCTCCGTTTGTGGTGCATGGTATGTGTGCAAATCTGTCGCTTCGTTTGTGGAGCAGACCATGTCTGGACCTAGAACTAGTTTAGGAAAAGGTGATCCTTAATGAAGTTCGTATAACAAAATTACAGTTGCAGATGTTCCAAGACCGTATTAAGAAGGAGTAAGATGCTCTGATTAAGGCGCGGATATATAACGAAATTGCACCTTAATAACGAGAGAGCGTACTGTGTGGATACTGCGGCCAAGGTCGTGGTACTAGACAAGGTATATCAACTTCTTCTGGCTCGGCTGCGATAACAACTGCTCCACAACAGCATCGTTTGAAGTCCAGAAATATCCAACCCTTTCATACGTTTCTCGTTCGTCTGATTTCGGGCGTAGCACAAGACCATGCACCTGGATCTTGCTTCCCATTGGATGGACTTTGGCGTTTCCAAAGGCCAGAACAGGGAAGTAAAACAATTGTGCGGAAAGATTAGGAAAAATCACGTCGTAGATGGTATTGACATGATGAGAAGTAGAAGAGTGAAGGTAGCCTTTGATAGAAAGTTTGGCGTCGAGAATCAGGTCGTTTACCTGCTCAATAGCTTGTATCTTTTCCTCTGATATGAGTGGTATTATCTCTTTCCAGGTACTTTCAAACTGGCGTGGTTGTGGCGTATTGTTTGTTTCCTCTGATTCCTCGGGTAGCTCTGACACTTTTAGGCGATGCGAGATTCGACCGTCCACCGAGCCCCATGACCAGCTTGGGATATTTCGAACAGGTCTTTCTTCAGGAGGGCTGTAAACTACCCACAGAAGGTTGAACGCAAGCATTTCTTTCCACAACCCAGCTGAATACTGAAGGGTTGTGTTTTTCTGTATGAAGTAGGCTATTCCGCTCATAGCTTTTAATTTGTCCGTCCCGCGCGTGAGCTTTCGAGCGGAATATTTCTCCACCATTTCAAACCAGCTCTGGTGGAATTCAACCTTTTCTGCCAATGCGGTACCTTTGAATCGCCACAAGAGTTCAAAGGCACCGCGCATGCCGCTTCGGGCAGACATAGCGAGAAGTTTTTCCATCTGTTTCTTTTGTTCGGTATACTGTGGGTTTTCTGACGGTTGTATTGCACTTCGTCTGGCTCGACCAGGCAATGGTGCTGTCGTGAATCGCTCAATTGGCCGTTGAACTGCTTCGTATTCGTCTGGAGGATGGAGCGTTCCATCATAACGAACCCCGGCCCTCACTGGATATTTCGACCCAGCATAGCGTATACCATCGTGAACAACCAGCTCATTGCATTCAAAGAATACAGCGCCCTCACAGAAATGTAAAACTCGGCGGGCAAGATATCGCTCTTGGAATGTCCACGCTCTTGTATTTAGCACTGTATTTTCCGCCTTATCCGTGAATAGTTTAAGCGATGCCTCAAATGATCTGTGACTAGAAGCTGAAACAAAGATCGAACCGTGTGCAGAACCACGTAATGTGCAGTCATCGCGGAAAAGTTCTTTGGGCATAAAGCAACCCCCGTTAGAGTCTTTGGACGCCGAAGCCGAAACGACGCATATCGAGTTCGCATAAACAAGACCCATATTTGCTGACTCTGATTCCCACTCCGCGTCGTCATCCTGGACGATGCATAGAGAGTCGATCCATAAATATCTGATATTCAACGCCCGAGCAATTCGAACAGCGTGCTGGAAGTTTTTGGTAAGGCTCGATATATGGAGGTTTTCTATGTCGTCTATATTGGACTTTGTGAGAGTTAGATTGACTGCTTCTCCCCAGCAATGACTGAGAGCAATGTAATCCTTGGGGTGCTCTTCCCGTAGCTGCGAACTTAGTTTCAGGCTTATCGTCTCATCTTCATGACCTCCAACATCCAAGAGCCTTAAAGGCAGGTAATGGTCGAGTGACTCTGGGATAAACTTGTTGTTGCATTTTTCATGCTTTGTCTGGCACTGCTGGATCCAATGGGTCGCCCAGTCGAAAATATCTGGGGTGTCTGTTTGCATGGAATGATAGCAAAGATGGGTGCGTTTCTCTGCAATATGTTAATAAATATTTCCGGGAAGAAAAAAAGAATTAGCTGCCCCAGTCAGTAAATAGGGATTCCTGACACTTACTGTGTAATTCCGATATCCCAAATCCATCCCTTACAACAGGAACTCGGCGAGCCTTACCGATGGAAGGACCTGAAAGCTCTAAGTTGAGGTTGACATCCCTTGAAAGATCTTCGAACGGCCGTCTGTCCCGTATGACAAGGGTGAGGCCGCTATTGAACTTGGTCATTTTCTTTTCCACCGATTCACTAAATTCTTCCACCGATTTCAAAACTAGTACGCACATGTGGCAATTTTTTGCAGATTCCTCGAGCTCTTCTTTCGTGTAGAAGGCATGGCGCTCTGTGGATCGACTGAAAAGCCAGAGAGAACCTACTAGAAGCGGGGATCGGTTGACGATACTTTGGCATCTCTCACAAAGCCGACAACATTCCTTGGAAACATTGGAAGTCCGATATAACCAGGCATTAAAAACAAATAGAAACGAGGTATACCAACGAACATACAGAAATAACAGACAAGCAAGGAAAAAGGGACTGAAAACTATCGCCAAGGCTATCAAACCTTTTTCCAACTTCAACAACAAGACGGTAACAAACAAGAGCGCCATGAGCGCGAACGTATAGCCGATTCTAAGCCCATAAGACATTTTGTCCCAGTCTGGAAGTAAAGTCAACCAGTAAGTATATGATCCCCAGGCCGCGAGAAGCATTGTAGAGATAGGAATGTCAACCTTCCAGTCGAAGTCGTCGGAAGCCATCTCGGACCTAGTTTTCCGCTCAGCGATCTGTTTAGGATTGGAAAATCTATTTTTAACCCTTGAAAAACTCTGCCTGAAAGACTCCGGAAGTTTTGGGCTGTTAAGCCACTTTTGTACGTTTTGTGATGCTAGTGAATAGGCCAAATCCGTTCATAACGATGCCGGAAAAGGGATGACTGCATCTAAAAGCCGCGGTGGGTACGCTCAGTTATTTCCAAGGTTGGAGAACATCTTCAGCCCGACAGAGATGTTGGCAGATTTGCTGAGGATTCGGTCGTTTGGAGAAGCTTTTTCCGAGTGGATAAAAGTGATAAGAATGAGTTCCTCTGGAGGACGAGATTAAGGCAAGACAGTACGCTAAACAGTACGTAGTTGCTGAAAAGATTCATTTACAAAGGCTGCAGCAATTTTAATATTGACCCTTAATCTTCGTGTGGCTGAAGTGGACAAGGCTGTGTACCTTAGCGCGACTGACAAATGTCCACATGGAACTCCTGGAATACGAGCTACTAAGGCTAAGTACTGTAGAAGGCTGAGGCAATTATTATTGTGGCTGTGTTCCACCACCAAACGCCCGAACCCACTAAACGCCCAGACCTACTAAGTAATAAAAATTATAGGTCGCGTAAGCAGTTAAACAAAGTCGATGTTGTCGCAAGTATAGTTGAAGTTTGCATTGACAAGTCAAGTAGCGCAGAGCTATCGGAAGCCATCAACTCTATGTTCCGCTGGTACCAAAACGCGGCAAGATGCCACGTGTATTTGTTTGATGTGTCGGCCGGCACAAATGACGAAGACAGCGCATCTCGTCGTATATAGAAGCCAGAGTTTAAGAAAAGTAGATGGTTTACTCGTGGGTGGACACTACAGGAGCTCATCGCTCCCAAATTAGTTGCATTCTTCTCCAAAGAAGGAGAGCGGCTCGGCGACAAGCAGTCACTAGAACAAACCCTCCACGAGGTAACAAGGATCAACATCGAAGCCCTTAGAGGGCGTTCCACATCCTCCTTCTCTGTGGAGGAGCGCATGTCATGGGCGGCAAAGCGCCAGACAAAGCGCGAGGAAGATGCTGCGTACTCAATGTTAGGCATCTTTGACATCTTCATACCCCTCACATATGGTGAGGGGCGTCAGAACGCAATGAACCGAGTACAGGAAGAAATAAAGAAGTCCTCGAATGCCGAATTGGCCGTTGTGCCGCCTCCACCTACCTCAGGGCAGTCGAACCAACAGTGCAAACGTCCATGGACTGTGCCATTCAGTAAGGACCCCAACTTTGTCAACCGGTCGGATATTATAGCAAGGGTTCACGAGAGATGCTTGGTACCAGGTGGCCGTGCCGCTCTGGTCGGCATCGGCGGTGTAGGGTGAGTTCGGTGCCGTCTTCAGAGTGCTTGATCCTTCTCACAAGACAATAGCAAATCCCATATCGCCATTCAGTACTTTCATGATGTCCGTGATGCCTCTATGCGGTCTTGGGTCTTTTAAGTTCACGTAGGTACGCGAGCGAGATTTTCAGAGGGTTATCGAAGAATCGCCGAAGCAATGAAGATGGAGGGACACGACAATCCCAAAGCAGATGTACTGCGGCTTGTCCGCAATTGGCTCTGTGATGAACTGAACGGGCTGTGGGTGATGGTGATTGATAATGCCGATGACTCGAATGTCCTGTTTCCTCCCTGTAACCAAACACGCACTGGCGAAGTCAAAGACCCGAGTGAAGCGGAAGAACCACTCTCAGACTTCATCCCACAGTCGCCTAATGGATCGGTTCTGGTCACTTCGAGGAGTCGAGATGTGGCCTACAAGCTTACCGGAAGCAACGCTTGCATTATTGAAATCACCCCGATGGATAGAAACGATGCTATGATTTTGTTTCGGAACATACTGGGATCTAGGGCTGATCAGGACGACGCTACTCGTCTTCTAGAAGCTCTTGATCACATGCCTCTTGCTATTACACAAGCAGCGGCTTATATTGAGCAGAGAGCACCGCGAATGACCATACCACGCTATCTTAGCGACATTCGCACTGGGGGCCACGACCGAGGTCGCCTACTTATGGAGGGTGTAGGAGACTATCGTAGGAACGCAAGAGCATCCAACTCGATCCTGAAAAATTGGCAGATATCATGCGAATATATCCGGAAACATAAGCCAGCAGCTGCTCGATTACTTTTGCTGATGAGCTTTTTTGACAAACAGGGAATCCCAGAATCACTTCTTCGTGGTCGGTATCAGGCCGCTGGTGTAGAGAGCAACTTTGAAGAGGATATACATATTTTAGTCAGCTATTCTTTGGTGAGAACGAGTGAGAAAGACGATGAACTTGGGATGCATCGACTAGTTCAGTTCTCGACTAGAAAGTGGCTAGAGTTGTATGATGAGGTCGCCGGATACGAGGAGATTTTTCTAACGGCACTCGCGAAGCACTTCCTAATGGAGCGTACACAAACTGGAAGGCCTGCGAAAAGCTGTTACCACACGCTGAAATAGCGGTCGAATACGAATCTTCAAAGAACGAACTTTTTAGGCAATGGGGATCGATCCTACGCAAGGCTGCATATTAAACTTTTAAGAAAGGACAGTATAGCAAAGCGGAAGAGATGAATCGACATGCACTGAATGTCAATAAAAGGATTCTAAAATCGGAACACACTGACACTGTAAAAGGTGCGAATTACCTTGCATCGGTACTGAGGATACAGGGTAAACATGAAGAAGCAGAGGAGATCTATCGGTATTGCCTTAATGTGACGGAAAAGAAGTTAGGGCCAGAGCACCCAGAAACAGTTGTAACTGTGGGCAACCTAGGGTTGGCATTGTCACGCCTGGGCAAGTACGAAGACGCGAAAGCTCTGAATCGACGAGCTTTAGAAGGATTCGAGAAGGTGCTTAGACTAGAGCATCAAGACAAAGTTGTTGAGGTAGTTAGTAGCCTCGGGCTAGCGTTGTCGAGTCAAGAAAGGTACGAAGACGCAGAAGCCATGCATCGACGAGCTTTAGAAAGATTCGAGCAGATGCTTGGACCAGAGCACCCATATACGCTTGATAGCGTTGGCGACCTTGCATTAGCATTAGTGGATCAGGCCAAGTACGAAGACGCAGAAACTTTGTATCAACGATCCTTAGCAGGATACGAAAAGGTGCTTGGACCAGAGCACCGAAGCACGCTTACTCATTGTAATTTCCTTAGATCAGTGCTAGTTGCGCAGGGAAAGTACAAAAACGCAGAAGCCATGTACCAACGATCGCTAGAAGGATTCGAGACGGTGCTATGGACTGGAGCACCCGCATACGCTCATCAGCTGCGGGTGTCTTGCATTAGTTTTGACTAAGCAATGCATGTACGAAGAAGGAGAGGCCATGGCTCGACGATCAGTAGAGGCATCTAATAAGGTGCTGGGACTGGAGCACCCACGAACGCTCCTCAGCGTCAACGTCCTTGAGGAGGTGTTACGGATGCGGCGAACCTAGTTCCAAGCGAAGATAGCTAGACCGTTTCTCTTCAGGAATGAACAAATGGACAAATGAGAAACACGCATACTTATACAATAATACACCCATGTCGTGCCACAGCATTGTTCAGCTCTTCACGTTCGAAGTTCTGACATCTCTATAACACGAGATGACCGCACGATTTGAACATCAGCCCTGTATATTCAAGACCACCAACGCGACCCTCCATTAACCCTTTATCTCACGCCCATGAGTCCCGCACCTTTCCACAGCAGGAGATATAACGTAATACTTATCCCTAAGCATTGCAAACTTCAAACCTATAATGCTACCCTCCATATAGATCTCTCACTACATGTACACATTGCCTAAACAATACAACGCCCCTCTTCCACACACCTTTAAAAGCATGCGAAAGATGAATACTGCATAGCCAAGCTCTTTCCAACGATGTAGTGTTTCCATCCACTAGTTCGACACTCAGCTTGACATGATTGGGCGGGGCTGATGATCCTGGCAGCGTGTCCACTCAACACCTGATTCGCGGGGCTTGCCTCTGATCTCAGCTGAGAGCAAAGCCCAGCCTTGTACATTTCATCAAAATTTCCTCACCGAAGCCGTGTAGCTGATACTTGGGGAACTCGGGAACATCAGAGCTTTCAAGTAAGTAGAATATCAAAGTACGTGTTGAACCAACCATAGCCTCCCCAGGTGGTATTGTAGGAGGGGCACTGAGCGCCCGATATGGCACGTGCGAAAGAGTTGTCTAAGAAGGTCTTCCGGAGATTGGCCCACCGGGACGGAGAATCTCGCAAAGCTCATGTACAGCGTAATGCCTCGCCCGGAAAAGCTCTCGCGGTTCCAGAGCGGTTTGAAACAGCTTCTACAAACACATTGGTCAGTGAGATGGATAATACGAAATCAGCCGTTGATTCTGCGGATCGACCTGCACAATTTAACGAGGTCGCCATAAGACCGCAGCAAACGCCAGGCGCAGAAAAATGGCTCGAGTTCCTGAAGGCACTGAAAAGGGATGAACCAGAGAAGTACGAGACCCTCGACAACGTACTCACCAGTATCAACATTCCCACGAACGACCAGATAGAGAGCCTATTCCAATCTAATGATCACAATCCTGAATCGAAGGTTCTTCTGCTGCGAGTCAAGGCCGTCTTGCCGAGCCTCTCAGCCGTTCGAGGAGTGGCTATGACTATCGCGAATGTGGATCCTCATAAGATTGCCCCATATGTAGTCGCGGGGAGTTTCTTCCTCTTTGACGTGAGTGCTCCCGTTGCAGTTCGTGATTGACAATAGCTTTCAGAGATTGGGTATTCGGTCAAGATACCATAGACTGTAGGGCAAGATCTTCAGATGCTCAGGCCTTTGGCGGCTAAGTAGCATTTCTCTCTGTGTTTTATGGGAGCTATTGGTGGAAGACGTCATCCGAGTATCCCAGAACTCTCCACACATAGGCTAACTAGAAGTAGATATTTCTGGGTAGACTTTCCCTTGATGACCAGCGTAAGATCCGAAATATGCTATTCGAAAGCATCAATGCTATCAATGAATGGATCTCCTTCGAGACCAACTTTGTCAGGAAAACTCCCCTCGTGGAGCGCAATGTCTCCGAATTAGAAGAGCTTCTTCCCCTTTTGTATGGCCTCGCAGTGCGGATTCTTTGCGAATTGTTGAATGCTTGCAAAAGGGAGCGACTTAAAGCAATAGGTAAGTACGCCATGTGCTCCAAAAATGCTATCTCTATATTCATATATCAGCTCAGGCGACAAACTGACGGCAAGAATGACGAAATGGCAAGAGGATATGGAAAGGTTGAAAGATCATCGCACAAACTGGCAAGCTAAGAGGAAAGCTCTAGAAGAGGCCCTGATCAAACATGACTACACGACTAAATTCCTTGATTGGATAAAGAACGAAGATGACCCTGAAGAGTCACTAGTAGCACTGACCGACCGAATTACGTCAGAAGGGCGACACGATAGTGCTGCAACATGGTTCCTTGAGGACCAAGCTTACCTCGCCTGGTCACGAGATTTCGTAGTTCGCGCGCTGGGGGAGGCTAATACTGACGAGTCCGATGACGAGGAGATCGATGCTGGAGAGATCGACACTAGGAAGACTACTTCCGGGGAGCTCGATACGCAACATCGACCCAAATGTGTACTATGGATCAGCGGGACTTATGGAACTGGAAAGACTACAATTGTGTCAGTCGTTTCTTGAAACATCTTCATACTACTAATACATCTATAGACATCGCGTCCTTTCGCAACTGCAAAGGCTGGCTGACAGTTGGCTTCCACGTATTGATTTAATGGAACTGATGGAAGGCGCCGACCTCGAAAATTCAACATTTGCCCTTAAGGGCGAAGGTTTACGAGTAATTAGCTACTTCTGCGACAGTACGAAGCGCGTAAACCGTGAAACCGTTATTCGAGCTCTTGGAAGGAAGCTGGCTTTGTTGCCAGACTCTAGTGTCGCCAGAGTAGCTTTGAATTTCTTCGAGAAGAAGTCACAAGGGCTGCGAACCCCAGTCTACATCAAAGAGTGGGAGGATCTAGTATCCAAGTTGCTGGAGCAATGCTCAGATATGTCGTACCACATCGTATTGATCATCGATGCCCTGAACGAAATTGAACCTCCCGAAGACATAGATCACCTTTGCAGTTTTCTTGGCAAGATAGTCAAAGATAATCGCAACATCAGTGTCTTGATTTCCTCGCACGAGCATATCTCGAGCATCAGGAGACTGGAAAAATACATCGTCAAGGTGGACATAGTTGCAAACGCACCAAAGACTGAAATAGAAAGCTTCATCGAAGCCGAACTCGAATACAGACGTATCGAGCTTACCAAGTTCGGAGACAATAATAGCATCTTCTGTAAGTGGATCCTCTCTTATTAAGACCAAAATGTGTAACTAATATGCGCAGTCGATCCAGACTACCCAGAGCTCTATCACGACCTGCGAGAAACTTTGAAGTCTGGTGCAAACGGAATGTAAGTCATCAAAATTGTAGTAATCGGTTCTTGCTTTCTGAGAAATCGCCCACATCAACCGCTGGATTCACATTTTCATGCACACTGAGCGAATGAGATCTAAAACTAAGAGCCTGTCTTCCCTTAAAATGCTCTAAATGGATGTTGATCCAGCCGAATACGGAGAGCTCCCCTCAGAATGTGTAACCTGTGCAAGATAGCGATTCTAACAAAGACTAGGTACGTTTGGGTACAAGTCTGGCTCGATGTCATACTGCCCCTACATAACAGTTCGAATACCATAAGAAGAGAAGTGGATGCCCGTCGACTTCTCGACACCTTGAAACGGACTTCAAGTAATACAGAAGAGGCTAGTGAGAAGCTACAACCTGTCTACGAACGTCTTTGGAAATTTGGGGCTTTGAAAGGATTTGAGGAGAAGCGAAAACGTCTCTTTCGCATCGTCGCTTGTGCATTCGAATCATTAACCCTCCTGGAGGCCACAACCATGCTACGCGTGGGCTTGGAAGGCGATGAGCCACATTACGAGGAGAGAATCACCCGGAACGACGTTGAAAAGCTTTGTTCGAATTTCCTAGTCAAAGACACTTCCGGCCGGCTGCATTGGACACACGACTCTGCAAGAGATTATGTCGTGGGTGTCATCTTAAAGGACCCATCATCGAGAAGCAATCACAAGCTGGTCGCGGACATCTTTTTCTCAGTAATTCGGGATACTAAACACCCTCTCTGGAAGAACTTTCTTTGGAAGAATAATCCGCGCCGGACCTACTCCATGGAGTCTCTGCCTCGAGTTGGTCTGAACTACGTTGTATATCACGCGGACCATCATTTAAGAAATGCTGCTGAAACATCCTCAATATTCGATCCGGTTTGGCTTAGATTTTTTACAGAAGTAATTCTCAGCGACAAATCCGCTTCGATATTTTGGCTCAGGCTCTGGACCAGAAAGCTAGCTGCTGAACACTCTGAACCTGAGTCGAGCCTACCTGAGTCGAGCCTACCTGAGGCTTTCGCTCGCAGCGCCCCTAAAGTGAGATCCTATATTGGTCTCCATGATCATAGCCGGATTTTACTCGCGTCCCACATCTTTGCCAGCCTGGATCTTGGCATGGAAAACTACCAGCATACGTCTTTCAAAAGCTTGGCGGGAGGACCTACAGAGCGTGATGCGCCGAACTTACTTCTAGATTCTCTAGGCAAACACGCAGCTTGCGAAAATGAGGAATACGAGAACGGACTGGTATTCGTGGCGCGGGTCAACTACCATGTTCTTCCGAATCTGATGCTCGCCGTCGACCGATACAACGGAAATAGTAACCGTCTACGTCAGCTCGTCGGACTGACTAAAAGCGCCACAACGGGCTCTTCGAGTACGCCATTCCTCATCTTGTGCGATAGATTGTGCCACGAAGAGTCTACCTCTCTCCTGCAAATAGTGAAGCTTCTGCTTCAACTAGAGGAACAACCTAGCGATGCACAGATGACGCAAGTGTGTTGCCAGTGGTCGCACGTTGAACAAGACATCAAAGATTCAGCCTTGGTAAGGCTCATCCAAGCGCAAGCGGAAGACATCGTTCTCGAGCTCCTGAGTGTACACAAACCTTGCGAACCAAACGTTCAGAGCTCACTGAGAGGCGGAACCGCACTACACCGTGCTGCATGTAAAGGGTATCTTAGAATTGTTAAGATATTGGTGGAGGACTGTCATGCCTCATTGGAGGTGCTCGACAGGAATGGTCGGACACCTTTGGAGGCTGTACGCAAGGAGTACGCAGAGCTAGAGCTATTGACTACTCATTGGGAGGATGAGCTCGAGTTGCCTATTGATCTAGAGATTGGAAACATTTCTGGGCTGGATCAAGTAATCGATTATCTGGAGGGGGTCGATGTTGACGACGCAGCTGGTAGCATAGTACACTCTCTATGATTCTCACTTCAAGCCGGGCGCCGAGGTACTATGGGTCTAGGATGGATTCAGGGGGTCTTGCAGTAGTGTTGATCTGGAAGACGATAGCACATCGGTCTAGGCGGATAATTCATCTCTGGCTTCTCGATTATATGGAGGAAAGATTAGATACACGTCCTCTAGCTCAAAACATAGGAAGAAAGAGCCGCATGCGAGTTCGGCTCCCACTTCCCGTTCTTATTGCTACCATCAGGCAGATTTACTATTCTGGAATGACTGTCTACCTGAGCGCATGGCGGGAGTATATAATTTGGACCCGCCTACCAACTCTAGATACCCCATGGGCGAGGGTTTTATAGACGGCACTTCGCACCCAGATGAAGTTTGCATCGAGAGTAGCTGGAAGACGACGCCATGTAGCCAAGCCTGTGGACCCGGCTTTACACATACGCATACACATGTTACGCCCTCTTCACAGACGCGTGAGAAATTACACAGTAGAATCATATACAGCATACTCAAGCTCGATCCGACATGTAGTTCCCATCCACTATTTCAGTGGGCGGATTGCACATTCACCCCAGCATCCGCATCTCAAAAGGGGCAACATCTCAATCATTGCACTATCTTCCGTCTCAGCCTGGGGGAATCAATTACCAATACCGCATCTACCCGTCAATCCATCCACTAATCAGCTGTGAGGTCGATGAACAACACGGCGTCCTACACATGTTCATCCGTGCTGAAGAGAAAAAAGCAACGCCATAAGAACCATCCATCCCGCTCCACCGTACCATTCCGTACCATTCCGTACCCCGTCCCTAGTACGGACTATTAACAATATCGTTCCTCCCCAGATAACTCCCCCTCTGCTTCCTCGGCGTCCCCACCTTCGAAGCCATAGCAATACTCTCGCGCGTCGGCTTCTGCAGCGCCCGCTTAGCCACCATATCGACTTCGTTAGGCAGCGCCACAATAAGACTCTTGTCGCTGCCGAACCTGAAGTTGTCCGCCTTGACCTCCTCCGCGTAGCGCTTGATGCTGTAAGGATCCCTACGGTTCGCGAGCACCTTCTTCATGCTCCAAGTGACGATGAAGGGGCCCGTAGCGGTGATGATGGTGGTTTCGTCCGAGTCTACACCGGTGTTGAAGCGCGCGGGCGTGAAGGAAATTGCTGCGCGCGTCTCGTGCTGGAATTGAGCAACGTGGGCAGGCGTGAGGGCCAGGCGGCGCGGTTGAGGCTTGTCGTCTTTGGCGAACGCCTTCTCAAAACCTAGTTTGCCGTCGTTCTTGCCGCCCTTCTGCAGAGCGTCGATGAGCAGGAGATACGTGCGCGTCGTGGCGAGCACCCAGCGACCGTCGGCCGAGACATCCATACCGATGATGGGGTCACCGAGGGCGGGAATCAGGGTCTTCGCATTGATTCCTAGGCGGTCGTAGAGACGGATGTCACCTTTCTCTGAGGCCACAGCGATATGCCCCTTCTCGGTGGTTGCGGCTGCGGAGAAGGCGTTCTTCGTAGTGTACTGTTTGTACTGGTCATCGACGAGCTTGTGGCCGGCTAAACGAGGATCGATGCGGTACAAGGCGTTGCCAGAAAGACCCAGGAAAGTTTGTTCACCGCTCATTTGCGCAAATTTCTAAACGATCGTTAGCCATATCGTGTAAATTACTCTGGAAGACGGCACTTACGTTCTCTGGGGCGAACACCTTAACAGGAATATCGTCGTGCACATTCCACTCATCCACGACCTTTCCAGTCTCTAGATCCATACGGTAAAGAGCGTTAGGATTGTCCAGATTCTGCAGAACCATATTCTGATCTTGCTGGTGCAGCATAACCTTGTTCGGGCTGAACTCCTTGCCTCCTGGAGTCTTGATGTTCGATATGGTGGTAGCCCACGAGAGCTGGTTGTCTGGCGTATGCTTGAATACACCAATCTTGTTGCCACGAACGACGAACGATCTATCATGCTTGTAGCCAACAGCGAGCTGAGAATTAGCAGCACCGTCATTTGGCTGGGTCTCAACATCGTCTTCTGACTCATCCTCGTCGTAGTGCTCGCTGCGCGGACCTTCATTTGCGTCCTCGAAGTCATCCTCCTCCTCCTCTTCTTCCTCTGCCTCGGGCGCGTCCTCCATAGTAAGATCGTTAAAGGCTTCGAGGACATAGTCGCGGTCAGTATCTTTGACTTTGCCCCACTTGGTCTGGTTCAGATGTTCCCACAGGGCTTGCATCACGCCATGCTGGAAGTGCTCTAGGTCCTCATGTTCGTTGAAGCGGAGAAGCCAAGAGTACGCCGAGCCATCTTCCATGTAGTGATTGAAAATGAATGACTTGAACTCAAAATTGAAGACAGGGTTGATGTCATCGACTATAGGCTGGCCTAGCCATTCGCGTTCGTCGCCGACGATGTGTAGCCAATACTCCCAGTTTCCGATCTCAGTCACCGTGGCGTGTACTTTGGCATCTTGTCGGATGAAGGTGCCCGAAGGAAAATCGAAGAGGTGCAGCTCAGCGTCGGCCGCTGCAAGCGTTCCTACTGCCTCTGGCTGAGCAACAGCGGGAGGTGCTGCCGTAGGCTCCTCCTCTTGTGGTACGGGGCCCTTGCCTGCGGCCTTCTTCGCCATGTTCTCTTGTGTGGTGTTTGGAAAGAGCTCAGCTGCTGTGGGAGCTTCGAGGAGTTGCGGGGATTTGCTGGTGGGACTCGCGACGGGGCTTGCGTCTGGAATGGGTTCTTCGAGATAAGCTAGAGCCTCAAGATCTTCCTCGGTCGCTGTCTCGTGGCTTCGGCGGTACTTGCGCTCGTACTGGCACTCGAGAGCTGTGCGTTGGAACAGAAGGGCAGTCTCTGGCTTGACCGAGGCGTCGCACACAAACTCCCACAGGTCGCCAACGTCGCCGCTAAGGTCCCTCCACGCGAAGATGTTCTCGCCGGTCGAGCGAACGTCTGTACGGAACTGGAGGCTCTCGTCAAGCAGGAACGTCTTCTCGTCTTTGTCCCCTCCAAGCGCGTCTACGCCACCGTCTTCTTGACCCTCTTCTTCGAGGAGATCCTCTTCACCTTCCTCGTATGCGCGTTGTACGACGAGCTGGTACTGGAACTCCTGACCGGTGCGGCGGATGCTAGCTGCGGCGTCCTTGAAGATAAGCTCCGAGTAGCCCTTGACGGAGCGCGGCCGGACGAGATACAGCTGGCCCTGCGAGATTTCTACGAGTGACTCTTTGGACGCGTCGCCGAAGACAATCTTGCTCACTGTACAGAAAGAGGCGTTAGTGGCTTTGTGCTGCCATGGCGGGGGCGGGGCAAACAAACATACGGTTGCGGAGCATAAACATGACGGTTGAGTGGACCGGCGCGCGGAAAGTGATAGTGAGGGTGCTGCTCGCAAGAGAAACCTATCTAAGTTTCGTGCGGCTTGAGGCGGCCATGCGAGGAGAAACCTGCAAGGCAGCACGTAGCTTGATAGCACTTTCTGTTTGGGTTGCGTCAGTTGCCAAGCAAGCTGTCTCGCTTGGTCGCTCTCGCCACCCGCTGTGGCGCATCACCTTCACCCTGCAAGCTCGTTGTATCGTCTCTCACTAGGCAGCCATGTGCGGTGTTGCCTGTTCATTCTCTACATAGTCTCGTACAAGGAGCTCGCAGCCTGCAATGCGCCCTCAAAATGCTATCGACCGCTTTTCGCCCAACAAAACCCAAAATCATGGCCTCCCGAGACACGTCTAGAACAAATCCAGCAACTCTTGGTTGCTCTTTGGTGCAGCTTGTCCGTCCAACTGTTGCTGTGGTGGCGGGGGTTGGTGGTTTCCAGATATGTCCATGCCCGCAAAGCCATTCATAATGTCGTCGTTGGTCATGGGGGCAGCAGGTGCTGCCCCTCCTCCACCACCGTCTCCGAAAAGACCTAGCAGGTCGTCCATAGTCGAGGCGGGCGCAGCGTTTCCTACTGCAGGTGAAGCAACACGTTGAGGTGTACCAGCCAGACCTTCCAGTCCCGATTGGCCACCAGCTGGCTGCTTTTGTAATGATGCAGGTGCAGAGCCATCGAAATCGATGTCGAGGAGGTTTTCGATATTCGATTGAGGTGGTGCCTGGCCTCCAGAAGCCGCCGCTGCGACAGCATCTGCAGCAATCGGGTTCTCGCGTGCATTTTCCTGTTGTTCCCTATGATGTGTTAGCTGAGGTGAAAGTGCTATACGATAGTATACTTACTCGATGGCGGCTCTTTGCATGGCTTCTGCCCCGTACCGACCCTGGCCGAGGAAAGCCTCCGGAGGTTTGTGGTACACCGAAGCCAGCGTCGAGAGCTCTGCAAGGAGCTGCTCTAGTAGCTGAGGCGGCATAGCTTGTATGGTACTGGTTATTGCAGGTTTGTCGGAGAGGACGATGTTCTGCAGACCGTTAATAAAGCCCCGCTGTCGTGGCGGAGGATTACTTACCTTTGCGACTTGAGGATCGCTGGACAAAAGTCGCCAGTATACGTATGCTCGATCGCGAATATCCGGGTTGTCGTTCTCTGCTGTTGCTGCTTGGAGTACCTTTTGCACCAAACCTTGAGATTGATCCGGCTTCTTGAGGAAAAGCTTGACAACCGCAGTGAGGATTTGAAGTTGCACCTGTAAAGATGGTTAGCCTGAAGTAACCCATAACACAAAGGCTACATACTTGAGTAAACTCTTCCCCAAAGGTATCCACAAAGCCAGTAAGGATTTCGCCAGCGTTGTTGATCTTCTCGGCATATTCCCCAACGATCCAAATGAGAGCTGCTCGGGCATTTGGTTCATCCAGCTCATCGATACATTGGCAAAGAGTCGGTATAATGCCTTCGTAACCGGGATATTTTCGGAATATATCCTTGATTACTACAATCGCTTCCTGTACGACATAGTTGACTTTGGTGTTGATCAAGTCCAGAAGAGTGTTTACGCATTTTTCGCTTGCGCTTTCGATCTTGATGGCTACTTGACCGATCGCCTTGACTGCTCGGCGGACAAAATCCATGTCAACTTCCATGGCGTACTCTTTCAACTCCGCAAGCAGCTGGTCGACGTTTTTGTCATTCGCTATCCGTACCATAATATCGAGTTTCTGTAGCTTTAGGTAGGGTGGGTCGTTGTACTTGCAGAAAAATACGCGCATCTCTTTGCTCAAAATGTCGGGCTGCTTCTGGAGGATCAAATCGATGTTTCTGAGCGCAACGTATTGGACTTCGGGTGCGGAGGATATGAGTGTAACTGCGTCAGGTTAGGTACTGGAGAGACACTATTTGGAGCAGGCATACCTAGCGGTGGCGCCATTTTCTTTGTGTACGACTTGGTAAGTTCTGGAGAAATATGTCTCATGTGCAAGAAGACGACTTTTACAGCAGCGAGCACCACGCTGGGGTTGACATGCTGAAATTGAGGTGAAACCCTTTCGCAGATGTGCTCCGCCTCTTTGATGTCATGTGCTTTGTAGTCGGCAAGAGTGGTCAAGATCGTGACGCGACCCCATTCTGTGCATTCATTGAGGGCCATCAGCATCTTCTTCAGCGTTACGGCAGTGATGGTGAATGCCTTCGTTTCCGGACTAGTTTCCTGTATTTCCACAAGCGCTGTCACTGAGTTTGCAACCACCATAGGATTTGGGTCGCCGACCATCTCTTGCAGTTGTTCGATAAAGCCATTCTCTATGCACATTGCAGGGTTTAAGTCGTAAAGCTTTGCGACACAAAGAGCTGCAGTTTTCCGGACATACGGTGATTCGTCTCTGAGAGTTTTCCGTAAGGGCTCTTCCATATAGTCGACCATCTTATCCACTCTAATGCAACCCATTGTCCGTATAGCGAGCGCGCGAACCAGTGGATTCGGATCTTCCGAGTCCTGAACGAATGTATTGACAGCAAGAATACAGAGGTCGGGGTGTGATTTGGCATAATTCCTAGTGAGTGTGTGAGTAGAGTATGCCAATATCGCGCTTTGGTGTGCCTACATGAGGTATAGATATACCAGTTTCTTCTGGTCGAGATCGGCGGTCGCAATGTTCTTGAGCACGTCAGGGAACAGCGCAGACACATCCTTGCCCAGTGTCATGGACATGATGGTTTTCTGGATGGCTTCTTTCCTAGCATAGTCTCAGTATCTCCTGCACGCATGTAGAGTAGAGGTGCGCTGACCGTTCGTATGCATATTGAGACCTGGAGGCAACAGTTAGTTATATGCGCTGCAGCAATCCCGTCATGTCTCTTACACCAGACCTGCTCTCAGCTCGAACGTCTCTCCTTTCCTCGGCACCGCGAAAGCGCCTCTTATTCTGTTGACCGCCATCACTACGCTTTACAGATGTAGGCCACGACCACGGCCGGGCCCCTCACTCGCCGTACTAGCTCGATATTCGCGGGTGACGTTTGCGGGGGCAAGTCTAAGAGGCGGCGGCACGATTTTAGAGGAGAAGGCGTCGTTACGACCGGGCGTCAGTGTATTGGCGACCGGTTGGTGTTGGGGAATGAATTATGGAGGCTCGAATCGGTGAGCCTGCAGCTCCGTCCAAAGCGACTGCCACATTGACAATGGCGGAGGGTCCGTGCTTAGCCCGTTGCATCGAACCTCATCTTGGATCGCATCACGAGCGAACATACAAACAAGAGATAACAGCATGGTAAGCTTCGAAATGAGGCAAAATCAATCTTGAAATTAGTTCTGACACGAAAAGCCGTCTAATCTACCAAACCTACGTCGGTTGTTCGTGGAAGCTCGCACTGAGGCCGAGGAAAGCTCATACTCAAGGAATGCCGTCCGTCTTGTCAATGCCACAATGGGTAGTCCATACTGATGAGCAACATATAGTTCTACAATCTCGTCATTTTCATGTCCTCGGTCGCTGCATTTGGTCTGATTGCTCAGCGCATGTCCTCCGGGAAAGCCATTAGGACTTGAGTTCACAGGATACCATGCTCATATCAAGTCCAAATACCTAGCTTCGAGCCTACCTCGAGTTAAGCTTTGTCCGAAACGTCCAAGCCAGCATCCGGCTAGATGGTGGAAGTTACGTATGACCTATTGTACGACTGGCCAGAGTATCATGTGCAGTTTGGGAAGTGGGATGATCATCTGTGATCACAAATGGGCTATTTATTCAAATGTCTCTAAGGGCAGCGGAGAGGAGCAGGTCCGAGTACCGAAGTATGCAAATATGTATTACTATTCATAGCAACAGCTACTACGACTACGATTGGGGTATCTAAAGACACTTTTGAGGACCGATACGGTGTTATATTTAGTTGGACATGTCGTGAGCCGTAGAAGGAACCCCTGCGAAGGCAACTTCGGGACGTCTCCAATTATGCGCTTTGTGCGTTAATCCAAGAAAGGCATTATGCAGCCGGAAAGTGCCCAGCTTCATGTTCTAGTCGGAATCATCTTCGTCGTCTTTCCCACCCAGACTGTCATCTGATCCAGAGTCGTCATGAGCTGAATCATCATCATCGTTGTCATCGTCATCCGTGCCCTCGTCTTTTTCATCCTGAGCCTTATCCCCTGCATCTTCATCGTCGCTGTCTTCAGGAAGGGCAACTGTTTGTACCGGTCGTGCTGCCACCGCTCGACGTGGACGTCCAGTGCTGGTAGCCTCGCCCCAGGCTGCGGCGCCTGCCTGGATCTCCTCCAGGTCTTTGGCAAACTCACGTTGCTCTTTAATCTTAGCGGCTTTTTCAACGGAGTATTTGCCGTCCATCCCAGCGTCTTTCAGCATGGCCTTGAGGTGGCGGATCTTATCCTTGGGTGTGTCGCATTTCGCGAGCTCTTTCCCCCACACTTTGCGAATACCACACTTGACAAGCCAACCTTGCAACCGTTTTATTTCTGCCTGATCTGGGTCATTCTCAGTCTTGGCCGTCTTTGGTTTGGCTGCTTTCGCGCCCTTCGCTGCCTTTGCGGGCTTCTCGGTGGTTCGTTTCCGTTTCTTAACTGGAGACTCATCGAGGAGGCTCGAAAGGTCGCTCTCGTCATCAACATCCTTGGCAACTGGAGGTGGTGTTACCGGGCGCTGAATGTTCTTTGCCACTTCGTCGCTCTCAACATCCTTGTCCTCCTTCTGGGCCCGATTCTTCTGGGGAACGCTCTCCTCCTCATCTGAATCCTCGGCTACCACTTTCTTTTGCCGACCCGCGGGTTTCTTAGCCGGTTCGATTTCGGCGTCGGACGGCTCATCATCTTGTGCAGGGGAGTCCGAGAGCACAGCTTCTGATTCTTCGTCGGAAGATACGGTCTTCCTCCTCTTTTGGGACTTCTTCGCAGGCGCAGCTACTTTTCTCTTGGTCCCACGCGGAGCGCTACCAGTCGCTGATTTGGTCGCCTTCTTCTTCGGTTCAGGCTTCGCTTTCGGCTTCGCCTTGGAGGGTTTCTTCGGACTAGGTTCAGGCGCTGTTTCGTCGCCGCAGTACTTGTCCTAGCAATCGCATTAATCCTTTTTGTTCACGGCATGGGGCAGCAGCTGGCAAGCAACATACCACGGCCTCTTTGATCAAGTCCTTGCTCTCGTTTTTCCACTCGTCCTTCTTGAGGAAGCCAGCAGGCAATCCAAGCTTCTGCTCAGCTCCAGTGCGGACGTGATTGACGGTGAGGTCGTCGTCGTTCCCTGCATTGTGTATTGAAACAACGATATCGCGAATCGCGTTCGAAACGGCCGCCTTCGAAGGAACATCTGTCTCGGAGTCTGACATGCTGGGCGGCTCAATGACTGACGCGTCACGTATCCTCGATTCCCAGTCCTTGGTCTGGCGGCTCTCTCTGTGGGGAACGAGCTAGTGAGACGCCGGGCGAGAATGGACGCGTTGGGGGCGCGTCAGGCCGCGGTCGTGCCGAGAAGGTTTAGCCTGCTCCAGCAACGCAGGCGCACGTGATGCATGCGCGCGGGGCACCCAAATCAAGGAAGCTTCCAGCTTTCATGCACGTTGCAGATCAACGGTGCCAGACAAGAAAAGAAACAGGCACAGGCTGGCGCAGATTCCAGCTACAGCCGACCGGCGCTCCCTCCACGCCGTCGAAGGACTCGAAACTCTGTCAGACTTGACTCTGGCCCCGTCTTGCTGTGATGTGGCTTGTTGCTGGGGCTGCGCCGTGCTTCCGCCGGCTACGTCACTGCCCGCCAGCAACGTGCAATTTGGAGCTGCGCGCGTTTGGCAACAAGCTGCCTTCACCTGTTTTCGCGACGCCTCAAGATTGTGTGCCTGTCCTAGCCTCCAAGTGGCCCTGCCCTTTATTTCCCAACTTTAGCTCCCGCAGCCTTGCTCTCACGCCCGTCCGCTACCGCCCAACCTGTGCGCACCCGCATCCTGGTGTGGGTCTTTCTGCGCAAAATCATACTGTCGTCACCCCCAAGCCGCACGAGCGAATTCTTATCGTGCCGGGCGCCGCATACTTCGCCCGTCATACCACTTAACGTGGCCTGCCGCTTCTTTTGTAGGTGCTTGGTGCCAACCCTTTCCCATTATATATCCCTTCCCTACTCACCACCCCAACGAGCTGCATAACAGCACCCCTCTAGCTACAGCAGTCTTTCATTCCTCCCACAAACCGCATATAACCACACAGATATGGTTCCTCCTCCACCGACCAAGTTGGTGCGGCGACACACGACCGAGGGGCGCCTGCTCCTCGTCTCCAATCGTCTCCCTATCACCATCAAACGTTCAGAAGAGGGCAAATACGACTTCTCCATGTCCTCCGGAGGCCTCGTTAGCGGACTGAGTGGTCTATCAAAATCAACCCAATTCCAGTGGTATGGCTGGCCTGGCTTGGAGATTCCCGAGAATGAGATTGGCTCCTTGAAGGCGCAGCTGAAGAAGGAGCACAACGCAGTTCCAGTGATGCTCGACGACGACCTGGCCGACCGTCACTATAACGGCTTCTCAAGTAAGCTCTCGCTTCGTATGCGCCGCGCAAACCTATACTGACCTACAGACTCCATCCTCTGGCCTCTCTTCCACTATCACCCCGGAGAGATCACCTTCGACGAGTCCGCTTGGAACGCCTACACCGAAGCGAATCGCCTCTTCGCGAAGGCAATTGCAAAAGATGTACAGGACAACGATATGGTCTGGGTCCACGATTATCATCTGATGCTCTTGCCTGCGATGCTGCGCGAGGAAATTGGCAACACAAAGAAGAACGTGAAGCTGGGCTTCTTCCTTCACACACCGTTCCCTAGCTCCGAAATCTACCGCATTTTGCCCGTACGCAACGAGATTCTCCTCGGTGTCCTACACTGCGATTTGATCGGCTTCCACACCTACGACTATGCCCGCCACTTCCTGAGCAGCTGCTCCCGTATTCTGTAAGTTCAGCCATACAATATATGTACCATGCGCTGACGAGCCACAAGGGGCCTTGCGACAACGCCCAACGGCGTAGACTTCCAGGGCAAGCTGATCACCGTCGGCGCATTCCCCATCGGAATCGATCCTGAGAAGTTTGACGAAGGACTGAAGAAGCCCAAGGTCCAGGAGCGCATTGCAGCGCTCGAAAAGAAGTTTGAGGGTGTGAAGCTGATCGTCGGAGTTGATCGCTTGGATTATATCAAAGGTGTTCCCCAGAAACTCCACGCATTGGAGGTGTTTCTCACCGAACATCCCGAATGGATTGGCAAGGTCGTTCTCGTCCAAGTCGCTGTCCCCAGCCGACAAGATGTCGAGGAGTACCAGAATCTCCGCGCTGTGGTCAACGAGCTTGTCGGTCGCATCAACGGCAAATTTGGCACGATCGAGTTCATGCCTATCCACTTTATGCACAAGTCGGTCTCCTTCGACGAGCTGATCGCGCTGTACTCTGTATCAGATGCTTGTCTCGTTTCCTCAACGCGCGACGGCATGAACCTTGTGTCATATGAGTATATCGCGACTCAAGAGAAGCGTCACGGTGTCATGATCCTATCCGAGTTTACCGGCGCCGCCCAGAGCTTGAACGGCAGCTTGATCGTCAACCCCTGGAACACCGAGGAGTTGGCCGATTCCATCCACGATGCGGTCACCATGGGCGACGAGCAGCGGGCGCAGAACTACGAGAAGCTCTCCAGGTACATTCGCAAGTACACCAGGTAAGAAACGTCAGATACTTCACTTAGTCTCAGCTAACAGAACCCAGTGCATGGTGGGGACAATCTTTCGTCCAGGAGCTCACCAGGATATCTGAGCAAGCCGACAGGAAGGTCAAATTTGCACCCCGAGCTGAGGGACAGGCGTCATTCCAGCCCAAGCCCACCAGCAACGAGGGCAACGCGACCAACACCAATGCCGAGGCCACCAACCAGCAGGCAGCTGCTCCGACAGAGAACGGTGGTGTTCCTGCCCCTCAGCAGGAGAAAGACGAAGACCTGGTGGTCAACCCTTCTTAGATACGTAGGGTTGCAACGGTATCATGAGCACGGAAATTGGCGTACATAGAGGCACTTCTTTCGCCTCGCTATCTACCTTTTGAGCGGATCATTGCACGCATGGCATGGCATGGACGGCACTTTGGCGCACGGGAGAATCATGCTTAGACACGCGAATGTGGATGTCGCACGACCCTTAGATTTCCTCTTCGGAGATGAACTCCTAACCAGACGAGCTTTGCACAGGCATAGCAATCTATACCCCTTTCCACCGTCTGTAACTAGTTTTTCTCACGTAGCGTGAAGCTGACGAAGCTCTCGTGAGATGAAATCATGCGTTTGTAATTTGCGTGCTCGTCGCTGCGGCATTTGAGTCTATCTACGTGTATCTGAAAAATTGTGGTTTCAGCAGCTCTTACCATCCAGTACGGATCTTGAACATGTTGAGATAAGCGAAAGCTAGCGGCATAGGTATTATAGTGGCCGCTGAAGAAGTACTCCGCCGGGGACACCAGGGAGATGGACGTAGCTGGGCTCAAAAATACGCTTCTCGCCCTTTGCGGCCTTGAGAAGCTTCTCCGCGAAGCTAAAATGTCAGCGGTAAGGCGGCATATAAGGGTTAGTATACTCACTGGAAACCAGCATAGGCCATGGACAGAGTGGCCGATCCTGCACTGTAGAGACATATGGTGATGCTTGCTAGTATTGCGAAGAGGTGAAATTATGCGTGGGTATACTTAGCAACCCTACCATACTCTGCCTGAACGATCCTTAGGTCCTTTGGAACGACGATGGGACGGTAGGGTTTGCCATTGGTATAAAATCGCCTAGTGCCTTAAGCTTCGGTGTGGGCTGGTAAAATTCACCTTCTGGTAGGCAACGTTCAAGCTCTACGCCCTTATACCTTTCTCCATCTTCGGTGCTTTCATTAATGCTGTTGACTTGATAGGTGTGAATACGCCCTTATTGTTCTCTACCTTCGGTGCTTGCAGTCATGCTGTTAACGTAATGGGTGTGAATATACCTGTATTGTTCTCTACCTTCGGTGCTTGCAGTAATGCTGTTGACGTGATGGGTGTGAATACACCCGTATTGTTCTCCATCTTCAGTGTTTTCGATGATGCTGTTGGTATGATGGGTGTGAATACGCCCGTATTGTTCTCCCTCTTTAGCGTTTTTGATGATGCTGTTGGTATAATGGGTACGAACATAGCTCTACTCCCTTTACCTTTCTCCGTATTTGGTGCTTCCAATAATGCTGTTGTCATAATGGGTGCGAATATAGCTCCACTCCCTTACCTCTTATTCTACAGGCGTGAGCCAGGGCTCACTGATGTATTCAAGCTAGTTTCACCCGCCCGTGGACAACAGCACCAGCCGCTCGCCAGTCGCGCGCGGCGCCAAAGCCGGTCCATTTCAGCAAAGTCCCAGCAGGATAATCCAGGGAACATCTTTGTTACTTAAGTTGAACTCAATATCCTCGCTGAGCTCATCAGTAGGGTCGAACATATTAGCGAATCTGAGATCCGTGATTGGTGCATCAGTGTCTGCTGCACCATGTCCTTCACTCTTCTGCGTGCACTCGGAGTCGCCGTCACTTGAATGTCCTTCATGATTTTCCGGACAGGATTGGCTGGCTTCCTCGATCTGTTCGCTGAACTGGCGGAGCCGAGAGACCCAAGACCGCCACTATGTTTCTGTAGCTACTATTTCTCTTTTATCCTATGTCCCCACATTACTCTCCTTTATCTCAGTGTTCTCCCGCTTAGCCTCCACCCTGCTTAGCCAGTTTGCCTCCACCATGCTTAGCCAGTTTGCCTCCGCCCTGAAACTAAAAGCTGAACCTTGAACACTGAAGAAGTAACACCTAAGCCCACGACAATTGCCCTGAACCAAGCAAAACAAGAGTATTGGAACTAACATTGTGAACAGATATCGCTGTAAGATAGCAGACCCCTTCAAAGCCGATACGTGAAAGAGAATCGCACCCGCCCTACTCTGTCTGCCTCAAGTCCTTAGGAATGACAATCGGGCGGAACGGCTTCCCGTGTGTTGGCATACGTGTCCCTAGGGAGATGTCAGTAAGGACCAGTGCATCGGGAATATACACGTACCCTCTGCCAGCTCCCTTCGAAGCCACTCTGTTGATCCCTCAGGCGGCTCGTCCCCCTCGTACCACACATAGCCGAACAAGCACTTCGTATCCTCGGGATGATCGCAAGGAATCTCACCGGATTGGTGGCGCTTCCTAATACCCGCGTTCTCTCTACCTGGTTCTAGAAGAATGTGCTCCTGCGTGGCACAAGAGACCCGCTTCGTCGAAAGGTTATGCTTGTGGCTCGCTTGCCAGTGCTTGTGGCCAGCCTTCCAGTACTCATCATCGGCGAGGTTGAGAGCGGCGGCGAGCCTAGACAACGTAGGGCGTTGAAGCACAGACTGATTGGTATAGGGACAGGTGAAAGCTAATTCGACTTGCTGGACACTTGTCCACAAATGCCCGTTCTTCTTGGATTGTATCGCCCCTCGAATGATCATCTGGTACCGTTCCTCTGTGTAAGCACGTAGCGGTCCCAGGAGATATTTCCAATGCGTGATCAAGTTGCAACAGTAATTGGATGGATGTGAGAGACTCTGGTCCCATAGCTGTGATTTGTAGTGTGTGTTAAGCGCTTCTAGTGACGGCGCTTCGTCATTTCCAGTGTCGACGGGAGTGAAGGAGTGGATACTGGCGAGGCGGCTGGCGGCGATAGGGCGGCTGTGAGCGAAAGAGGAGTTGGTGGCGAATGGGTAGCTGTGAGAAGGTATTAGGCAAGTCATCAGATAGGAGGAGGAAATGTTCTCTCACCTAACGTACCCAGTGTCGGCGACGGAGCGACTGGTGGCGACAGGGCGGCTGGTGGCGACAGGGCGGCTGGTGGCAATAGGGCGGCTGTGAGCGAAAGAGGGGTTGGTGGCGAATGGGTAGCTGTGAGAAGATATTAGACGATCATCAGATGAGGGAGTTGATGTTCTCTCACCTAACGTCCCCAGTGTTGGCGACGGAACGACTGGTGGTGATGGAGCGACTGGTGGTGATGGAGCGACTGGTGGTGATGGAGCGACTGGTGGTGATGGAGCGACTGGTGGTGATGGAGCGACTGGTGGTGATGGAGCGACTGGTGGTGATGGAGCGGCTGTGAGCGAAAGAGGAGTTGGTGACGGAGTAACAGGGAGCGGTGCACTGTTGCCAATGTATGTTAATTCCACTCAACTACGCTGCACAGGTCTTCTGAGAGGTACCTGAGGAATCCGGAGGACGCGCGTAGGATACTTGGTAGGTGCGGCCTTTGGGGTCCTGGCGCTGAAGCTGATGGCTTTGAAGCTGATGCCTTCGAAGCTGATGGCTTCGAAGCTGATGCCTTTGGAGCCGACGCCTTCGAAGCTGACGCCTTCGCTCTAGGCTTCGTGCTAGACTTTGCTTTCGGCATTGTCAAGGAAGGCGTTGCTGAAATAGAAAACGTTGCTGTTGAGGAAGGCCTTGCTTGTATTGAGGTTACAAGGCTGTTGTGTGGTGGAGAGAAGGTGGAAAAGGCGGAAGGCGAGTGAGGTAAGTGGGAGGAGGGCCTCGGGACAAGGAAGGAAAGAGCTACTGGCTGGCGGGTAGGAACGCCGGCAACCTTCGCCTTGAAGCGGATGGAAGATTGAGGAAACTGTTGGTGGTGAGTAGAGGATGCAATATTCAGAGCAAGGTGAGAAAATGTATGAGCTGTCTCGTGAGTGACGTACGGCTATTCTGGTGTTCTGATCAACTGGCGGATGGAACACCCGTGGACAGGCAACTCTCAGAGCAAGATGAGAAAATGTATAAGCTTGTGGGCGACGTACCGCTATTCTGGTGTTCTGATCAGCTGGCGGATGGAACACCCGTGGACGGGCAACTCTCAGAGCAAGATGAGAAAATGTATAAGCTTGTGGGCGACGTATGGCTATTCTGGTGTTCTGACTAGGTAGGAAAGAGCTATCAGCTACCCTAAAAACTGTCGGTGGTGACACTGGAGTATGTAACACTGCGACATTGCAGCGAACATTTGAAGGTGGGAAAGATGCTGCGCTGCTTGGTTTTAGAAAACAAAGAAGTTGCCCACAGCCAAGGTTTGAACCATCACCCTTCTCAATCCTCAACCCTGACCTTCTTGAACTGCAGATTGTTGTTCTATCTAGTTAGCATGTGATAACCGCAGCAGCCATTTGGGGTTTCATACTATGTACCAGTGGTCTGGGTCCTTGGCGAGCTCCAAGTCGCTCTCATAGTCTTCGTCCGTCACAGCCTTGGCTTTGCGGGGCGCGTTTTCGGGCAAATGTTGCTTCAAAAAGACCACCTTGCTCTATTAGCATCTATCTTCGTATTATCAACGAAAGAGCTTACTCTGATTGAGACTGAAGTTGCTCCTTTATATCGAAGAGCACGTATTGCCACTTGAAAGTCGTTGTCGTCAGTGATCTGGAGGGCTTCATTTCCCCACTGCGGGTTTAAATAGCCCAAACACCAGTCGGTGTCCTCTAGTCCTTAGGGAAAGGTGCTAAATACTTCAGAAGCCCAATTCTTAAGCTCTTAAAAGCTTGCGCGCTCGATGTCGATGTCTGATTCAAGGAACCTCATCGTGCGCTCCTGACTCTGCTTTGTGTACTCTTCTTCTCTGCCAGTAGTAACTGGACCAAGCACCCCTTACAATTTCGTACTCTGGGTCGCGAAAGGGACAGTCGAGGTGGTCAAAGTCCCATTATTGCCAATCAATCTCAAGATAATATCCATCTTCTGAAGAGGCCTCCATTCGTCTTGTGCATCCGGTCTCTGGCAAGGGGACCCCACTTAATAGTGACTAGCGGAAAGTCCTTGTTGTATACGAACTTGTTCTTCTTCCCACCGCTTCGAATGTCGCCCGTGATATGAGGCCGCGGCTATTGCCGGCCTGTCTGCCTACCAATGTACCTAGGTATGACTTACGGCAGATTCAGAAGTCAAAAACGGCAGGTCTTGCGCAGGGCCGTGGTATCTTCTACAAATTTCTGCCGGGCGCAGAAGCGCTCGCTGCGTGGGTAAGTACGCGATGCTGGGTTCTGGGATGTTCTACGAGGACCCCGTTTTTATCGAGGAATACGCGCTGATCACTTGGCCTGACGCAACACAATAATAAGTCTTAACCACAATAAGGAATATTTTTATACAGTATAGAAGATAGCGCAAGAGCTCTACATTTAGGCCATACTAATTGAAAAATATTAATGTTAGATATTGTGGTTGTGGTGTCGCACTGTCAAGGTGGGGCTTGTTCGGCTATTCCTCATTGAAACGAGGTCCTATGCCGGCCAGGAATGAGGCGAAGCCCTATGCACGCTTTAGCGTTGCTGTAGCCCCTCGGCTGCGCTAGGGATTGCAGTGGTGACAGTGAGGCTATGACTGCGCCACCATCCTGCCTCTTCGAACTGTACTTACTTTGTACACAGTAGAAGGCAGTAATCGGCAAGATTTAGCCTGTCAACTGCACTCTTATAGTGACCATTGACTGGTCCATTCAGCAGGCTCTGAAGTGGCGCTATTACCTACTCGGTTTGGCTGTTTTCCGGCGTATCTGTTGCAGTGTGCTTGGAATGTTGCAGCTGCCAAAGTGTGCTCGACTACTGAAACGACTTCAAGGATTCCATGTAGCTCTGTTCCCCTCACGATTGAGATTGCGATAAATCAATGTCAACTACGTTGAAGTTTGTACATGGGAAGGTGGCACGAGGGTACTCCGAACAGCGCTGCGGTCCGTGTGGACACTGTTCGAAGAGTTGATCGAAAAATTTGTAGACGCATCTTTTGTTGTCAGAAAACAGGGACCATAATATTCTACTATTATCAGGCACAGAAACCATGTCACGATCCTTTGCGATTATCGCGAATACAAACTGGACGTGCCCACACAGCCACATACTACTGTGTAGCGCTACAACCCGAAACCCCCCTTTTGCCACGTCACATCCCGCTCCACACTGCCCCGCACTCACCACTCAGCCATCAAATTACTCATTTCGGTGTTGATTTCTTGTCCCACTCAACGTTTGCATTTTGATATCTGCTATATATACCTCTGTCTGGGAACGAGATACATCAATCACCAATCGAAGGCCCTTAAGTAAGGGCACAAGATAACCTCAGGCACTTTGGCGGAGTGGTTATCGCGCAGGCCTGCTAAGCCTGTTCCTTCGGGAGCGTGTGTTCGAATCACACAGGTGTCGTTTTTTGGTTCCATGGCGAGGTGGTGCGCCAGATCGCGTTGAGGTGGATCTGGGTCAAGCGAATTCTTTCGTTCTCTTTTTTCGTCCTGCAAATATGAACATCGGTCTTTCGCTTCAGAAAGGGCGGAAAGGGACGTTATGTTATTCTGGTTATGTGCAAGGGCGCATGGGCGATCATACGGGCACCTGGGCTCGAAATGTAAATTTTCAACCACGGACCATAGACTTATAAAATAAAGAAGGCATTAGCAATGCGGAAATCTTAAGAGTAGTTAACTTTGAGAAGGTATGAGGAATATATGTACGGAAGAAGACAATGGCAGAACGGACAAAGCTTGAAGCGCTGCTTTCTTTTTTTGCTAGCGTACCGTGAATGGCGAAAGGAAGGTCTGCCGCAGAACTTTGCTAAGAAGCGTAATAGTGGATTTCTATATAGCAGCTACACGTACAAACCATTTCGTACGTCGATGAGGAGTACATAATCGGTGGCGGGTATATTTGAGCCAATTGAATCGAATCATCATCGGCTAGACGCCGAAATGTGCAGAACGAAGCGGTGGTTGCTAGCTGCTGCTGTCATACTTCCGCAACTGATACAAGGGCCCTTACGATTCACACCGCAATCTTTAATGCGAGGAAGGAGGTCTTGATGCTTCAAGCAGTGTCCTGATGGAGTTTGACCGTTTGTGAAGCGAGTTGGTGTCACATGTATGCATCGCGCTCTTTACCGCGGACAAGGAGCTGCTGGGATAGAGTAGTGCGTAAGGCGAGAGGGATGGGGACCGGTTTTAGAGATGTTTTCGTGACGAGATAGAGAAGAGAGTCATGGAGAAGGGTGGGATACATAAGATGCATCCAGGAGACACCGCGCTTGTGTCCACTCAAGTCCTGTGGAATGCGAGTAGGGCCTACTTTTATCCTGTCTACATTCCCTACACCGATCCATCACTTCGCCGCCTACCTCTTCTTACTTCCCCTCCCACCCCTCGCACTCTTCTTCTTCCCCTTCGCGGCATTACTCAAGCCGCCGCCGTCTCGTCCACCAGCCATCATAACTCGCACCTTAGGAACGGACACAACGCTGACCACTTCAGCCTCCTTCCATCCCCTAATTAACTCCATCTCGCGCGGCCAAATTCTCTCCACATCCTTGCTAAACTTATCCGTCGCCTTCGCATCCTTCCCTGCGTTATCCCACTTCGAGAGGATATCTTTCACGGCTTTACCGCGCTTGAGACTGCCAGGCTGCATCTTAGCTTTGTACTTGTAGGTCGAGAGTGCGGACCAAGGGGCGCAGACAGGGATGGCGGAGAGGATCTCGTCTTCAGGGAGCGGGCGGCCTGTGAAAGCGTCAAGATTGGCGAGGTAGGCGACGAGCTGCTCGTCATCGCCTTCTTCTTCTGCGGGAGGAGCGTCGCCGGAGTTTGCGGCGCGACGCGCTTCTTCTGCTGCTTTGCCCGTGGCTTGCGCACGGAGATGCTGCTCGCGGCGGCGCTGCTTGTTCGCTGCTGCTTCTTCATCTTTTCTGCGCTGTTCTTGAGCAGCGGTCTCCGCGGCGCTGGGCCCGGATTGGGCGCCGAGAAGGCGGAGCGCGAGCTGTCGGTCTTCTTCGTCTTGGTCGGCGTATTTGGCGGCCAGCTTTTTTGCTTTGGCGCGTTTGCCCCTGGGGAGGGGCCCTTTGGATGCTTTGGATGCTTGGGAAGTGACGGTCGCGGGGGGTTTAGGTGCGGAGGATGGTTCATCGTCTGGGGCGGATGCATTGTCGCTTTCTCCACCAGCGTCGGCGGCTGTGGCTGGGTCGGAGGGTAATGAGATGTCGTCTAACGGTTGTCCCTTTCGAAGGAGCCGACGCTCTCTAGCAGATAGATGACGATGGCCTGTCTTTTCTGTCTGCTCAGAATCTGCCATTGATCCAGCATCGTCGTGTGAGGCTAGTTTTGCTTTGCTCGTCTTCCCTGGCTGAGAAGCAAGCTCACGTGGGCCTGTCACATCTTCATCGTCTGAGTCTGCCGCCCCATTCGCTCTTTGTAACGGGTTCGCGTGGGTTTCAGTTCCCTCTTCCGCATCGCTATCATCCGAGTCCTCGAGTCTAGTATCCGGGAAATCATCTTCCGAGTCGGAAGCGGGCTTTGCGTCCGGAAAGTCCTCGTCACTATCACTGTTTGCATCTCTACCATCATCTGCTGCTGCTGCTGTATCCTCTTTGTCCTCAAGTGCAGGGATAGGGTCGTTAACGCGATGCTTTCGATGTCGGGCTTTGCTGTCCTCGCTGATCTCAAACATGACAGCCAGACCAACGACCAGCTGGGCTGGCGGAAGGAACTCTTTCCGACCGGTGATGTTGAACAGGCCTGTCGCAAGAAATTCTCCTCCATGACCGATCTTGCTAACTTGATCAGCCTTGACCCACCATGCAGACATGACAGCTTTTGAATCCCAAGCCTCAGACGTACAGACCGAGAGATGTCCGGCCTGGGAAAGAGTCGAAGGTGGTATCGGAGAGTCTGGGGTATTTGGGTTGTTCTTGATGACCATAGGTACCGCACCCTTGAGATCAGCGTGTACATATACATCTCCCTTGCGAAGATATCTGCGATAGATGATTTCGTTTTGTGGGCCGTCCTTGCCACCGAGGACGAGGTATCCGTCGGACGAGATGAAGTAGATGAACTTTTCAAACCACTGCTGTCTGCGTACAGGCCTGAGCACCTCTTTCTCTTGCTTAAGACCCTTCTTCAAGTCATCAGCCACTTTGCGCTCGTGAGCTTTCATGGCTCTTTCGGATGCTTCGATTGTACGAGCCTCCTTGCCTTTGGCTGTCTTCTTCTGATCGAAGTATTCGCTGGAATTCTTGTACGCGGTCAAACCAAGGTCAATATCGATCGTCAACCTCGGCTGCGCTGCTAGTTGTGGTGGAGTGGCCTTCTTTCCGTTCTCTGATGGTTCATCTTCATCTGAAGACACCTCGACCTCACTCGTTTCGTAGCCTTCATCATCTTGTTGTTCGCCTTCGCCTTCAGTCGCCTCTTCCAAGAGTAACGTGATAGTATTCTCGTGTAGCTTTAGAGGGAGCTTGATGAGTTCCGCAACAGCGTTACCCTGCTCCTGTTCCCGCTCGATCAGGCGCGCGATCTCGCCCCAGTCCATTCCTTGGCCAATCAACCCATTAACAGCAGCAATTGCTTCCTCCACCCGGTGAATGTTGGCTAGGATAACCTCCGCTTTGCGGAAGTTGAGCTCCTGTGTCTGTTGCAAACCTCCAATACGATTTTCGTGCTCTTTGCGTGCTTGATCTAACTTTTTCCTAGCATGTAACTCGCGCTCATGTAGCTTCGATTCAAGCTTCTGGCCTTCAATCGAAGAGAAGAATTCGTCAACGCATTTGTTGAACCCATCAAACTCTAAGAAGGTGTATTCCGAATCTTTGAATTGTTGCGGCTGGAAAGGATGAAAGTCGTCGTATAGAAGGTTAGACTTATCCGAGGCGTTTCCATCTGTCACATCCTCTCCTTTAGGGGCTGCAGGGTTGGGCTTCGCTAATATGTAGCCCTTAATTTGCTCCGTCGATGTGATTTCTTCTGATATTTTGCGCGCTTTTTGTAGTACACCCAGGAGCTCTTTCAAACGTCCCTCGTCCGCAAGGACCTCTTCCGGCTTCAACGAAGAATCGAAGTGAGCCACATGCAACGCATGGTCGACTAGCAACGGCGGACATTCTGTAATTGAAACTGCAAGCGCTTTGCGTAGCGCATCTTTCTGCGATTTCTTCCCTTTCTTGCCTGGCGCCGCAGGCTGCTCCTTCTGCCGATCTACAGCCTTCTGCAGGGCTTGTTGGACTCTTTCTGTCGTGAGCTCTGGAATACCCCCATAGTTCTGGCGAAGCGATAGGTTGTATTCTAGCCCAGTCCTCAACTGTTCGTGTTCAGCGCCCTCTTCCACATTGCGCAACAAAGCTAGGATCTTGAGATCACCATCTGTGAGCACGATGTTACCACCCGCGTAGAACTCAAAGTACAATCGGTACAGCCCATCTGAAAACTGCAACTCTATTATACGGTCGGTACCGATTTGCGAGACGGCGGTAACTCTTCGCGTCTTGAGGTATTTGCGCAACTTCGCAACGAATGCGGACGGGGCAGACGCAGTGGTGCGCGCGTAAGACGTAAGGTGGCAGCGGAAGCCCGATTCGATGATCAATTGCTCGCGATGGTCGGGCTTATGGAATTTGAAAAGGAAGATACGCTCATCTTGGTCAGCGCGGGGGATGCAGAGAGTATCAGGAGCTTAATTACCGAGGAAAGATCGTAGATGTTTGTGACTCGCAACGGAACCAGTGTCTTGGAAAGCTCGTGTGCAATGACCTGGGAGAGTTAAGTATTAGGGAAAAGAACGAACAGTGGAGATTCTACCTTTACGTCGAGAGACGAAAAGCGCTGCTTCATGGTGTCGTGTGCAGAATGTGTCGCACGCGTGCTTTGGTGGGGTTGAGGTGGGATGGACGATGACGATGCGAACACCGCTTTCTGTGTGGCGTAGGGCTGAGCTAGCGGCAGTGAATCATTCCTAGTCTCTCGCACTTATGTCATTACCTCAGGAACAAGAGTGATCGTTTATGCAACCGCTTATTTACAGGACACTTACACGCTAATAACACCGATATGCGTCTAAAACTACGTAGCGACTTCTTCGTCAAAGGACTGTCGGCTGTTCTTATAGACAACTTGAGTGGAAACGACAAGGCCAGACATGCGAATTGATCACTTATAAATGCTTGTGAAGTATAACCTCTCGATCCAAGTAATTGTTCCATGTAAAGTACCACAAGCCTGCCATTTCTATGACATGAGCTTAAGCGCAATGCAGCCACAGCCATGCCCTTCTGCCCATTAACTCCTTCAACGCCAGATCGCTGATCGCATCATCACAAGCCTTGTCTTATCCGCTCTGCTAGCTGCCTCTTTCCAAATTCCCACGCATTCAGGAAACCTTGTTCGGAGAGGTCGATGTTCTTCATCGAGGTCATGTCTTGCGCGGGTGGCCTGCTAACGCGGGAAGCCACAGTTACAGGGTCCGTCTCCAGGATGATACCATCGTCTACCAATTCATCGACAGCAAGGGACTAAGACAGTTAGCTGCAGGTTCAGCAGCATTGCGGGCCCACATACCACCAAGTCATAGTTTTCGATCACAGTACGCTTGTCAACCGAGTTCCTGGCTATATAAGTCTGAATACAACCACGTCGTCATGGCACTCACTTGAGGAGGATGTTGAGCGAGTCTCGTAACGCTAGTACAACACTGGGCATGCATTAGTGCCACACTGAGCAATTCAAGTTGCCAGGCCATACCTGTACAGAAGCACCTCGTTTTCCTCTGGGCCGCCGACCACGTAGAGCATCACGTCCGATTCCATTTTGAAGACGATGACCTTCTGATCATAGAGAATGATGTCCGTGGTCTGCTTGGCCGTCTTCTCTGGGGGCTTGTCAGACCAGCTTCGCAGATATCCCCGCATTCCTTCACACACCGAGTAGACCCTTCTCGAACGTCTTCTGGTCCTTGACCGTCTTGTAGGCTATTTGGCCGGGGTAGTCTGTCTGACCCTGGGGCGGGTGCGGGTTCGAATAGTATTTGGTGAGGATGCGCGAGCCATCGTCAATGGCTAGGATCAGAATGGCGGACACGCTGAACAGGGAGAGTGGCCGCGACATGGTGTGCTGTGGTGTTTTGGGAGCTGCCTGTCGTCGCCGCGGGGGTTTTAGTGAGCGGACAAGGTGTCGTCTCCTCCGCGCTCGCCTAACTCTTTGGCGCTTAGCTTGGCGCGTCTGGAAAAGTGTAATGTGCATGCGTACCACTCGCGACCTTCCTCTGATGGATTGACGTCGATTTGGAAATGCCCACGCTTCACAAGACTTCGCTGGCCTCGATCGTATGCCCTTCGGCCCCCTTCCTCGCGCCTCGCCTGCTCCGTACGTATGCGCCGCTCGCAGCGCTCCCGCTACAACGATGCCTCCTCCCAACACCAAGTCGCCGGCATATATCAGATGGGAAGAACCTGAAGCTGCAAGAAAACAGAAAGGTATAAGCTGTCATTCCCTCCCTTTCAGCTGAGCTTACGATATATAGCGACATGCAATTAATCAGCAGATACTTCACGATCATGCCGCCTTACTCCAGCAGTTCCGCAAGTCCTTTAGCGATCGCGACCTGCGTTCGCTGATGGACCTGTACCCAACCATGATCGCAGCAGGTACCCTAACGCGCGACGACACCCGCCGCATAGGACAGACGCTCCATGCCTGTTTACGCAACTCCCAGCTACTCAGCGGCACTCGAACAGATTTGCTGTCCTTCCTTCAGCAGCTGATTGAGGACCTTCAGAAGGGAGCCCTACCATCGCATCCGTTTGTCTTCGTGCATATCCTAGGCATATATAGAGAACGCAAGCTGTACGACGAGGGCTACGCGCTGTGGCAGTGGCTTGTTCAGCAGGACGACACTCATGTATCCCAAGCTGTGTACGGTGCAGCCATCGAAATGATGGCTTACGGCAAGAAGCTTCGTCTGTATGAGTTGGAGAATCTCTACGTCGACGCTTTAAAGCGCTTTCCGGGCACTTTCGCCGAATACCACCTTTCCCCAGATGCCATCGTGCCCGACCGTAGCCAACCCATTGTCATCGCCGGTGTGCCAATTACGCTTTTGCAGGGGATCTTGACTGCCCGTCTTCTGCATAACGATTGGAAGAATGCGTATCTTGCGCTGGATACCGCCTTGCGCCTGTATCCGTGCCAGCTGCCCTCGCGATTCTTCGAGATGTTTATGGAGAAGAGGCCATTAGGAGAAGCATATACTACATTTCTGGTCGCATGCCGTGCGGGCAACGTTTTAAGGCCTAGCCATGTCACTAGTTTGCTCTCAAAAATCCGGAATAGTATCGAGCCCTGCGATGCTTTGGGGGACAGGATTGTCCTCGTCCGCGCTATTGCTAATGCTTTGTACGCGTATCTGGAGGCTGGAGGCTCCTTGGATCCTATACACGTGGGTCAGTTCCTCATCTCGTTCGGATCTCTGCTTCCTCAGCCTGCTCCTGGGAACGACTATCAAGGAGACTTGGCATCGCTTCGGAACCGTATCATCACATTCGCCCACGGAACTCTATCGTCCCTTTTCCAAGCTGGAATGCCTCCTTCTTCAAATGTTTTGATTGCCCTCGTCTTCCTCGCTGGAAGGTTGCGTGTACCCGATCTCCTCCGCGTTTCGCTGCAAGATGCCGAGACTGCTCAAGTGGACTTGGGGGACATTGGCACCCGAGGCGTGATGACCTCAGCAGGCCAAACCGGCGCAAAAGATGTCATCGAGGAAACTTGGACTCGTATTGCGCATAAGGCGGCCTCTAATGGTAGACAGATCGAATGGAAGGACTGGGTATCTTTCGCCAAGGCATGCAAAAGAGCAGACCATGTTGATTACTTCCGCAACCAGCTGCAGGAACAGGAACACGCGATCCCTGCATCCTATAAAGACCTAATTATGGTGGCGCTAGACGAGGAGATGCCTCATTTCGAGAGAACAATGGACATCTCGCGTTCAGAAGAGTTTGAAAACGAGCTTGGCGAGCTCAACCAGCAAATCAAGAACATATCCGCTGTTGTCATGTCTGGCCAACGTCTGGACATTCGCAATACACCCTTCTACATGTTCCTTGACCCGAAGAAGCCACCGCTAGCCAGGCTCGAGGACATGCAGAAGGTTTACAACGAATACACCATAGATCCGCACCAACCCCCTCCAGAAAACTCTGCAGTTCCAGCAGCCCTTAGTCCTACAGGGCTTCCCTTAGATGAGTTGCGTTTTGCGAACTGGGTGTCGATTGTGGAGTTGATGGACCAAGCCCACAGATCCATACATGACCGGCTGGACAACCTCAAACGCTTCGGAGAAGACATAGCTCTAAAGGAAAAAAGGTACCCCCTCAATAGGAAAAGTCCCAGATTACTCGCCCTCCCCTACCTCAAGGAACATGTCAAGAACCTGCGGGACATATCGGTAGGACAGTCTGCGACCCGGAAATCATACACCCCCAAGCTTATCACTCCTAGTCCACCCAACGACGCTCGCTCCATTAAGGATGCCTCCAACTCGGAGACTAAACCGCCTCGGTTCCCAAAGCCCCTGCGCATCATAAAACATGCTAGAGGCAGCAGCTATCGCCAAATCGACATTTCCCCTGACGCTCAGTTTCCCGACTCTTCCCAGACAATCTCTTCACGACCCCCAACGAACAATCTCCAAGTCTTGTACCATATGTTTCCTAGTGGTGGCAAGATTCTGAAGCCTGCTGCGGCTTCCTCGGAGGCGGACGCTTCAGAATCAGATGCGGCTGCCGCATCAAACAATATCCTCCCTGGGCTACCACGCAATCCAGCCTTTAAAGCTCCCTCTATCAAAAAATACGTCAGCATAAAAGCTACCCACGAGGCTCCCGCTCCGAAACCCAGGATATCGCGTCATCCACTGGGTAGACGGAAGCATGACAATAATCATTCGTTCAGGAACTATCGAGAAGATCAAAAGGAGGGGGTCGTGGATCAGAAGAAGGGGAGTGGCGAGGATGGCGCTGGGGAGACGTAGGAGATTGAGTATGCTTCTTAAATACCCTGTCTACTTTCTTAAGTATATGCAAGAGAGGCGGATTGTAGATTTTTGTAATTATTGAAATGTTGTACGATTACGTGTGGAGTAGCATGGCTGCGTTGTAAGAAGAGATGGTCTGTATAAGCATGTATGTATGCATGCTCTATGTACGAGTTAGAGATCTGCACATCATTGAGATCTGTATAATATTTGGGTATGAGGACAAGAATGCGCGCGCGTTCGTATGAGATCTTTGTATATGTTAATATCGAAGAAAGGATATTTGCGCTGAACACAATTTCTTTCTCGTGGTTTGGAACGTTTGTGTCATAAATGGTGAGCCACGGTGCGCAGTCCTATTGCCAAACGATGAACAACGGTTATTCTCTCGACGAGTTTGAGGGAGGGCCATGACGGGTTCAAGGTAGTCGGGGAATGTGTTCTGTTCAAGCCTTCTGTGAACGGATTCTGTTTCGCGTGTAGACGCTGCATATTATGCGGACATGCCGAGGTAAAGGTTGATCAGCGTCATTAAAATCTGATAACTTGTGCGGATATTGCAATGGGGGAAGTAGGGAAGAAGCCAGAGGGTACAATTTCACAAACATTAGACTAACTTGAAGGGAGGTGGGAGATGTACTTGATCTTTTACATTTGCGATTACGTATAGAGATATCCACGTCGAGGACAACTCAACAAAGCTATGTAGCTCAGAAATGTACTTGAAACCTCCCCATTATAAGCTACTCAGGCGCATAAGTTTCGAGCGCATGGAATAAAAACACTTTCATCCCTGAATACAAAGAGATAAACCTAGGTCATCGTCTGAGCTGTCACGTTGTTCAGCTGGTGGTTTGATGAACAACCTGGCTGGGGTAGTGGCGCTACCTAGGATCGCTGCAGCGAATTTCAAGTACGGTTGGGCGGGGCCCGGAACTGGAAAAGGGATTGTTGGGCGTTCTGGAAGTTGCAGATGATGTGTGGCTGATCTGACGGATCGAGGAGCTAGAACACGATTTCGGGAAGCCAGCGGTGCCATATCACGCTAGTTAGACTCCTTCATAAGCAGTCCATGAGGCTCAAAAAGAGGAGTCGGTTTTCATGTGCATGAATAGCCTAGTAGCTCTCATTTAAATTTGTATTCCGAGTTGTTCCACTTTTCTATCGTAATGCACGAAGCATTCTATTCTTCATTTGACCTCCAACCTCAGCGCATCGTACTGTACATAGGCGGTTTCCGGCAATAGGGCGCTCTCATAATTCGTCGCGTTATACGGCAGACTCAACACAAAAGCGTTCTCGCCTGCTTCGAGCAGCTTCGCATCAAATACGAACTTGTGCGCAATATTGTAGCAGATGACCGCGGAGCGCACAGCACAAGAGCTTGACTGGTAATACGGGATGATCCATGGCTCGAGATCTTTGCCGTTCACATTGACCGTGTAAGGTAGGTTGGAATAAGGTTCCGAAGCGTTGAAGATGTCGGTGTTGCCTGCGGCAGTCTTTGCGCCGGCAAGTTGGACCTGCGAAAGTTAGTTGTCTATGACCATAACGTTAGTGCTATGTTTTATGGCTTACAGTGAATGTTGCTGTCCTCTTCCCCTTAAGCTGATTTGCTTTGGTATCGAACAGCACCGTCCAATTGTTAATGTTATCGTAAACCGGCTCGGGTCGCACATAATTTGCTTTGCCGCCGAACACACTCCAATGCACGTAATTGAGTGCTTTGGCGGGATCGTCGCGTCCCACTTTGTACGTAACGCCCTTTGGGAACTCATCCACGAAGTCGTATGCTGCCCAGTATAGGCGGTACTCTTCGGTGAGGAGAGGGTGGTCCGGAGATGCTTCGTAACCGTGGCGATACTCGCCAGAAGATTTGTCTGGAGTGCCGATGCGGAATAGCTCGGTTCCCGCTGATTCTGCTTTCCATTCAAAACGAAGTTTGGTTTCTCTGCCGGCGGTGATAACAACGTTATCACGAACGAAGTCGCCAAAGATACCGTCCGCATATACAGTCAGCCTATACGTTCCCGCCTTGACGCGAGGGACAGCGACTGCGCCTCTACTATCAATTTCAGTCCAGTATTGGTAGGCTTTGTCGTCGTACACATTGTCTTGGAAGTTACGGCCACTCTCGGTCAGGATTGCGATAGCTTTCTTCGCATTCTTGGGAAGGGTCACCTGTGCATCGAAAGTACCACGCCCAGAAGTACCAACAAGATTCGGGACGTGTTTCGCAATGGAATCGTAGAAGTTTGCATTCCAGTCTGGACGGAGACCATATTGTTCTGCATCGGCGCGCAGTTCATCAAGTGAGCCGCCCTTATTAAAGTGGAAATATTGAGGTCCAAAGGTACGATCGAAACCGTCCGTGATATTAGGAGTTTGGTCGCCATGATCTAAGTTCGAAGTCAGTGTATATCTCACACGTAGCCTATGCAAGGAGTTTCGTACGGTTGCTAACCATGTAATTATAGACAATGCCGTCTACGACGAGATCTGAGTGTACAGGCCCATTGTAATACGTTTCGACGGTGTTGTGCACGAGCCAAGCCCCGAATGACGTCCCGTTACTGCCTGATCCGTCGGCATACATGCCGTGTGCCTTGTGATCGCGCCAGGTGTCTTGAAAGGTGTACTTGGTGAAATAATCGCCGACACCCTGCTGGTATGGAGAGTTTGGATGAGCAAGCCACCAGGTAGCATCCTGCACCGTTATTTCATCTTCGGTATCTGGCCTCGGTGCCGCAAATTTCTCGTTGGTAACGAAGTGCGTGAAGAGTGGTGGGTCGTGATTCGGGCGGAACATTGTACGGAACTCTTGGAGGTTTCGGAGAAACGGCGTAGTTTTGTTGTTGTAAACGATACGACTGAAGGTGTGAAGACCAGTCTCGCCTTCCTTCAGGAACCAATATTGCTCCAGTCGCTGGCCGGTTGCAGTGTATGTCTCACCCATACTGATACCGCCATACTTCTTACCTGTTGAGTCCGTGCCGTTGTACAACGCGTAGTCGACTTGTTTGCCCCGGCCAGGAGTCCAAAAGCCGCTAGGCGTACAGTAACAGTCCAGATACGGACCGACACCAGTATTTCCATTCTCCTTGCCCTAGTTTTTCGATTAATCAAAGAATATTGTGAACAGATGATGGACCACTCGAGCTTACGAGGAGATTCTGCCCGTCCAAAGTAAGAACATTGACATAGCCACCGGTCTTGCTGACAGAAGCTACGAGCCTCTCGTTAGCTAGGGTCAAGCTTGCATTATTTTGGGTGGCATTGAGGACTGCCAGAGCAGTTGACGTTAGAAGCGTCGAAGAAACTGCCAGAAAGCGCATGATGAGATGGGCACTGCAATACGAAAACGATCTCCATCTTGAGATTTATACCAGGTTCACGGGATAATTGGGGAAGTCCTAGGCCCTATCTGGGGTAACAAGCGGGATGTAATCTGGGGAACATGCAGCCAAGAAGTCTCTCGGTGGGAAAGACCCCGAGCGTGAGGACCGATTCAAGGAGCTGAAGCACGATTGACATGCCGATGTAGAGATTGGTGAGATTGATTGTTTACAGTAAGGTCTCAGTCTCCAATGCGCGACAGGTAGGTTCTCGTGCAATTTCGAGGTCCAGGTAGCTAGCATGCATGAGCCGAGGCCTCCGGGGGCAGCTTAGTGTCCCAGTCACGTGTGATTTCTTAATTTGCACTAGTGTCCAAGCTTGAGTCCACCACGACATTTCCCACTTCTACATACCTCCAACATCAGCAATCTACAATGTCGCACACCGAGTCGCAGTACATTTCTTTTGAGACCCACTTGTATATTGATCCAAGATGAAGTCGCGGTGGCTTCTGATGCTCACGCTCTGCTGTTCACTCACTCAGTTTGGACGAACAAGGATAGTCCACTACGCCAGAGCCCTAGAAACTCTCAATCGATCTCCTCTCCTCCATGTCTAGATCCATGCTTTCGTTTTCTTTTGCGACCCATGCGAGAAAGACTGTCTCGTGCACTTGGACGGGCGGACCACTGGGCGGTGGATCCCTGTCGAACTCGGGCACCTTCTGAGCTTGAAACTCCACGCCACTCTTGTGCGCTCGTCTCCAGGCATACAGCTTGAAAGCTTGGTACCAAAACATTCCCAGTCCGAGAACGCTCCATGCAACCACGGGTGTGGTGAACCACGCCACTGCGAGTTGTGTTTTGCTCAAATAGGCGCTGCTAGGGGGGACCCACGATGCCACAATAGGATAGCAGCTTCCCAGAGCAAATCCCAAAGCACTGAGGATGCTGAAAGCTGGCCTGAAAGGCGATTTTGTTGACCAACGTTTGGTGCTGCTGAACCTTAGTCGCAGCATCCCAACAGCGATGATGAATCCAAAGATGGAGACGATCGTGTAGGTATACAGATCGACCAGAAGGGTATACGCATCCGTCGGCTTGAGGTGGCTGGTGACTACAATCATGAGCACAGTGAAGGACCAGTGAAGAAACAATGCTCCAAATGGTGTTTCCTGGGAGTGCTCTCTAGGGTCCATCCAGGAGCGCTTCAACAGCCAGTGGAACTTTCTAGCGATCACCGAATCCTGGTCCTTCTGGGCCCAAGCCAAGAACCTTCCGAAAGAAAGGTTTTTACTTTGGCCGAAGAACTTGGCCCATGGCAGGATCCCCTCTTTCGCAATTTCCTGTTTCACTGTGTGCTAATCAATAAAAGACTGATGAATATATTACGGCACGTACCTCGAGCAGCCGTAAAGGTCATCACGACGATGTTGCCAAAACTCGAAACGGCCATGAAAGCGGCCAATATACGCCTCGGTTGCGACTCATTCTGGGATACGCTGCCCAAAGTCCGTTGGAAGAAAGCAAGGGCGACATTTCCCGCTATTTGCTCGGCCTTGGGAACGACGATCATCTTTCTGGAATTAAAAATGTACGGCATGCGCTGCTAGGGCACGATACTTACATATGAAACGTTTACCAAAATATAAAGAACGATGACAACCGATACACCGATTGCAGAGCCCCGAGGAAACTTCTTACGAGGCTGTCCAATCTCGCCGAGTACCTAGCAAGGTCAGTCTTTCGGAAGAAGTTTTTCATTGAGTATGACCGACATAGTTGGGTTGGTCGAAGCCGCTCCACGCAAAGGTCATCGACAGGAACGCCTTGACATAGCCATACGAGTCACTTGTTGGCTGTGCGAAGGAGTTTTGCGCGGCCAAATTTTCCTCCACGAATGTTTGAGAGTTGAATGCTCCGGCCCATGCGTAGATCCCAATGATGATCATCATGAGAAGCATGCACACTTTGACGAACGCGAAAACATTACCAAGCCAGACCCCACCCCTCCGGCTGAAAGCATGTATGCCACACCCAAAGGTTGCTGCACCAATAGCCAAACCTCTCACCGCTCGATTTGTAACTGGTGTGTCCGCTGCTTCCAGCGTACGTATACCGAAGATCAAACAATTTCCTGCCATGTTACCCAAAACAATATATGCTGTCGCGAACATGCATGTAACTAGGAGGACCGTTCGATGACGATATGCCGGCCACGGGAAACAATACTGAAGCTGAAATTATCTTAGTATCTGAACGTCAGCGATAAACTGCAGGTGTCGACAAACATAGTTCAGGGTTCCCCCGCTGCGCGGAATACCCTGCTTTACACCCTCAAATTTGTGTCGCGGAGTCGTGAGGCCCAACTCGATCGATAGATAGCAGCCTGCAGTGGTGTAGAGAGCACCAGCGAACCAAAAGAGGAGGGTAATACCGACGCTACCCGTGCCTCGCATTATAGTCGTCGGTGAATTGAATATACCGGTGCCTGGAGCTCGATTTAGAACTTCACTTCGTACGGATCAGGCATTCGAACCTATAACTCGATTCACGATTAACCCTATTACAGACCAGTAGCCTAATCGAAATCGCTCTTCGGGAGCTCTCGTGATAATACTGTTGGGAATATTCTCTGGTAAAATCTCGAAGATATCTGAGTTGATGCTGCTGTCATCGTCATGGAGAGTCGACACTGGCTGTCCGCCCTGCGTTTGATATTTCGGTGTAACCATTGCGAAAGTTTGGGAGACTGGAGACAGCCTGGAAAATAGAGATACTGGGAAGCATGATAAATCGAGACATAGCCACCACGCCTTCTAGGCTGGTGCTAACAGGGGAGCTCCTTCAGGCTGAGTATACGAGGAAAACGAGAACACGAGAACCGCCAACTACGCCACCCAAACAAGCCATTGGCCCTACATTCTACCCCGCGCATTATTAAAACCTTATCAGGTTGTACAAGGCTGAGTTCGATAAAAAGTCCTTGAGTATTCGCAGGCGACGAGGCAAACGCCTACGTGACCCAGACTCGCAAGGACATACACAGCCCACCGACAGTGCCTCTATGAGGACGAGTCTGCACGAGGTGACTCCTTTCGAATCTAAGATTTCACAAGTATACACCACAGCCCGAATGTCGCTATCTGCACGTTGTTCCCTCTGCAATACGAAGCTAGGTGAAGCGCAGCAACTTTGAAATTGAGCCAAGGCTTCGTTGGCGCCCTGAAACCATGGCGGGCATAGCCATGTCTGACGTGGTTCGCGGCGCTGAGCTTGCCTGGCAAATTTATCAGATAGGGTGGGGTCAACAATCGAGTGAGTCCACCACTCCTGCGAGCATGGGGAAATGCGAACGGCAGTGAACTGTCAGTGTTGTCGTCCAAGCTGATCTGCATTTGAAGGCCACCAATACGAGGATTTTGGTAAAGACATCCGCTGCCTCTCGGATAACCTAACCAATATCCGTCGCGTCGTGGAGAACGCCTCAGATACGTGGGCCCGCAACTCTAGAGGACCCCCTAGATCCAGGCACTGGGACCTCTCATCCTTGGACGAGATCATTGGTGACTACCATGCGACACTAAGAGACTGCAAACAATTACTCGAGGAGAATCGTGAGTTTCGGACGGCGAGAAACTTCGCATATAATATAGAATGGACGTTGAGGATCCAGCCGAAGGTGACACACCTGCGGAAGCGACTCGACGCTCACAACTCCAAGATCGCGATACTGCTGAAACCTCTGGAGCTCAATCTGCTATCCGAGATACATCATGACCTGGCTGCGCGTATCGATGCCGTGCATCAAAGCGTCCTCCATCTTCAAGGCTTGCTTATCCCGGACGTCGGGCAAGCGATCTCGGACAAGGGAAGCATTGGAACCCTTCTCCAAATTCCTTCAGACATAGAGAGCCGCTTTCGAAACGCAACAGGAAATGCGTATCTCGATGCTTCCAGTCCGGTCTCTTTCCCTCTGCGAGCTGGAGCCGACGCTTTAGTGTCACATCTTGCTGAAAGCACCAAAACTTTCAACCCTGGCCGGTTCCTCAACGAACGCAGTCCTTCGGCAAAACAATACCTCAATCTCCTCAAATGTGTTTGGATAGTGGAACACCTTGAAAGAAGTGGCGACCTGGCAGCCATGAGCAAAGACTCCCAGTGGCCTGGATATATCGCACAACTGAAAGAAGAGGTATCGACTCAGTGCCAACGATTCAACACACCGGGTCCAGAAAGACTGCTTCTGCCCAACATGAATGATATACAAAGCCCTGAAGATTACTCTATCTGGGTCGATGAGAGCATTGCGACACTGATATCTCCACACGTGCAAGAACAGCTTGAAGAGGTCTTGAGAATTCCCCTCCCTAGTCCACAAGATACTCAACGGCACATTTCCGTGTATAAGATCGATTCGACGCGATATCGGCTAGTGGAAGCCATCACGGGGAACCACGGGCAGGTGGGTCGACCCCGTAGCCAGGAGTTCAGCATGGAAATCGATCTGAGAACATTAAGTCTCACTCCTCTCTACGCTACTCCAAGCTCCCAACTGAAAGCCCCAGAGGTACTCATACACTCTGGAAGTACCCAAACGAACCCAACCTTTCCGAACTTGAAACATGTATACCAGCTTCAACATCTCCTAACGGGCTACAAAGTATACGAACGCTATGATCAAGCCATGGTTAAGGTTAAGTTTTTTATCTCAGGACAATCAGACCCACTTGAGGAACATGGACGTATACAATTGTGGATGCCAAAACCGTACCAGGCGTCATCGACGAACAACTCTCCAAGCACCTCAGAGACTCAAAGCATGGCAGATCAGAGTGACGTCTCTCTCCACACCGTCGATCCGCGAAGCTCAAGACGAGATGTCAGGAACGGCAACACATCCAGGCACTCTTCAACGATCAATACCGTACCTGGTCCTGTGAGTCCAACGCTCAGCAACACCTACTCCTCGCTGTCCGCCCCCAGCCGACCAAGTGTGAATACAACACAAAGTCAATCGCCAACCTCGGTCTACAGCCGCCCAACCAACACTCCTACGCCAAGTCCAAGCTCCATCTACAGCAGCTTCAAGTCAAGCATCTACTCGAAAAACCGCGCCGCAAGCATCATGACCAGTGCAACAAGTCTATCCCGACGAACAGCCAGCTCCGTCTCTACGATATCCACCGGAAAAGGAAAAGCGCGTCTGCACGAGAAGCCAACGAAGCCTCTCCTCGTCATCTTCCTCAAAAGCAAGGTACGTAACCCTTACGTGACTCCACCCATCCTGCCAGCGACACAAATGCCCAAATCACGAGCTCACCCAAGGGTATCATACACCCTCACACGCAAAGAGACTCACTAATCCCATGCCCCCTCCAGGACCCAACAGCAACCCTCTCCCTGTGCGCCCTCGAACTCGACGACCCCACCACCATCATGCTCGAACGCTGCGCCTGCCGCACCGCAAAGAGCAAATGCACCGTAAGCTGCATCGAGCGCGCAAAGGGCAGCCTTCTCGCCCAGCGCTGGACCGCAGACCGCGGGCTCTCGAGCTGGAACGTCGCCGCGCTGGGCACGGAGCAGAGAAAGACGCCTTCAGATGCAGATTGGCATAACGTCACGCGGGTGTCTCTCAGATTTCAGAGCATGGAAGGTTTGTTGTCCCATCCTGTTTCGTCTTTGCGAGAACGCTGATGAGGGTGAACCTAGATCGATATAAATTCGCCGGCGGACCGTGCTCGTGCAGGCCGAAGACGCAGCATGATCTTTCGAGATGTGTGCTTGAGCGGCATCAGGGTATCTTTGGCGAGGTTAAGCAGATTAGTAGCCAGAGATTGCGCAACTACCATTCAGAGCGTGAGAGGGCGAGTGGTAGGAATATGGTTATAGGGTCGTTGCCCGAGGACGAATCTGAGCTGAGGGGGTGAGGTTCACGCCAGCAGATGCTGACTAAAGATGATCGGGATTATGCTGCCTTTGCTGGGCAAAGTGATAGCTCTGGTATACCATTGCTACGAATCGCGGTGTGGTGGCATCTAGTTAGTTTTGCTCTCCACCAGCCCTGCGGAGAATCGGCCTCCTACGGACCGCTGAGAGCTAAAGGTATAGATGCTGCGGTCACTTCAATCTTACTAGTTGCTAAGATGACGATACAGATACCTCCGACCACTTATTTACACACACATCAGTACGCCGTTACACTCACCTAACCTGTATAGTGTGGATGAAACATTACGCACGATCAGTCGTTCTACAACCGAGAGTATACCCAACAGAGTATACAGTTGGAGTAAGCACAACAGAAGCCTTGTGGGATCTGATGCAGACTCAGAGCTGATGTCCGAGCACTTAACGTTAGCCTGTTATCAGGCTATCCTGAGGTACCACATTGTACTCGGACTCCCAGGCTAGTACTGCAATACCCGCAGCGTTATGCATCCTATCACCCCTGTAAGCAAACCTGGCAATAGTATACGATGAAGGCGGATCCTTTCAAGCCCAGGATGCTATAGGGTCCGATAACGGTTCATAATGGTGTTCTCATAAGGGTACGTCTGACGTTCTCCTTTTGACGCGGAATGTGTTTAATTCATCCGAAGGCAGGGTTGTGTCAAAGCGACCGTATGCGATAGGCTCGATCTACGGATTTCAGCGCAGCCTGGCAGTCAAGGTACATCCTAAAGTTTGGTTAAATTGGATCAAATTCCTAGCATCCTTGTCCACCCAGGCAAACGGATGCGGAGAACGGACAGGCTTCCCCGTATTCTGTGGTGACGACGCTGCGGCTGAGGGCCAACGGTGGGACTGCGCCGTATCCCTCGGTGTACCACGTCCGAAGCAGAATTCCAACAAGAGACACAGACGCGGCTCGGCGTCATAGATCCTACAAGCACGCCTTATCTCGAGGCACAGTCGCATGAACGCCCGTCCGGCATTCGACTCGGCTCTGCATGTAGAAGCGCGCCGGCGACCGACCCAGAGTCGGTGAGAAAGCCGGGGAATTCGCAAAATGCATCCAGGGCGGAATTAATACCGGACGATTAGGTTTTAGAATATGATGCGACGTGATCCGCGATGCAGAAGATTTGCGCCAGCGCGCGGTCCCTGCACCCCACAAGGAGGCGGATGCAGTGCCGTTAGGCCACGCGAAAGGGGGTCCACAACGCCTGAGACAGGAACAGGAAGGGCGCGTCGCGGATCAACGACGAAAGCGGTCTCGAATCGTCTCGGTGCGCTTTCACACGAGTCACTCGTCTCGAGGCCGATCGATGAGTGATGCATGCCGGAGGAACAAAGGAAACGAGATTAGGCCGTCCCAGTGTTGCGATTGCAAGAGGAAGGTGTCAGCATTCGCGTGTGCCGACGGAAGAAGCGAAGAAGCCAGCGGTTGTGGGTGCGCATTCAGCCCACGTGTTATTACCCGGAAACCCGGATGGGCTGGAGAGCGTGCATCCAACAATAGCCGTGCCACAGGAATGCCGTGCCTTATGGCAATTTGTTCCAGATGCTTTCGGGCTTCTGTCGACGTTCCATGCATGGCGCAGATACCACCCCCAGACCGCTTCCTTTGACGCCGCGCGTGTTAGCATGTCCTCCTTGATTAATGGTACGTACTTTCGCATGCGCCGGAGCGGCGTGGTGCGTAACCGCTTGATGAAGGGTGGATGCAGCAAAGGGGCAGAAGAGCGGTAGATAGGCTTACGTCAAGGCGACGCTCACCGATGGAAGCAAACAGATGGGGGCTTCCGTAGCGGGAGCGGAGCGGCGCGATGCGTTTGGATGCGGGGCCCGATGGGGAGACGTTAAATCATACTCGACTTACTGTTATATCATACTCGACTTGGACGCTCTAAAACACTTTGAAACGCACTAACATAAGATTAGGATTAGTGTGCATAGGATTAGGGTTAGTGGGTTGGAGTTAGATAGGATTAGGGTAGTATAGGTTGAGGGTCAAGGAATATATTGGCTGTTTCTCCCAGATTTTGTGGGTTTCTGTGGGTTTTGCGGGTCGAGTATGATTTAACAGTAAGTCGAGTATGATTTAACATCTCCCGGCCCGATGGAGTGATCATCATGATGGCGGTGAGAGAGTCAAATCCAAATACCCTTGCAAAGTAGCGGCGTGGCTCGTCGGGCGTAATACGAGGGCTTCGGTCCGGATTGGAGAACGGGGGAGCGTGGGGAAGACCTTGCAACGGGTTGACGCGCGAGATAAGCTGATGGCGTCCTTGTCACAGTTGCTGCTGCTCTCAATTCGGAAAGCAGAGCGTTGGTTCGAGAAGGAGCGGACGAAGAGCGGTTGGATTGGCCAGGTGTCGCAACGCGCGGATGCTGACTCTCATCCCTTCTCACTGATGATGAAGAAGACTGTTGCACCAAGTCTGACAGTAATAAATATCGAAATGACTCACAGTGAGAGTGAGAAGATGTGCTGATGATGTTTGTGATTACCAAATACTATGTTCTCTGATCCATGACCGCGCTACTGAAGGACCGTTCAAGGGGGATAATGCGCACGAGCGTATAGGAGCCAGCGGCCGAAAGTCTAACAAATCCAAAGTACAATGAACAAGAAGGGTATTCTATGAGATACAACGTGAATGCAGCGGTCAACGCGCGAAAAACAAACCCGAACAAGGTTGATGCCAACGATATCCTACCCTACGGTGGTAAAGTCGAATCACCGACCCATGTGTCCCAATCCCATGCCGTGCTCCAGACCATGCCGGTCGAATACCTTGCCCGCTAAATGCACAATCGTGATGAAAACAAAGTCGAAGAGATGCTGTCAGGTGTTGGCTTGTAGTGGTCTCAGTTCGATTCGCTTCCAGCACGACTCCTCTGCTCAGCTGGTGTTGACGGGAAGGAGAAGTCGATCGGAGATGGAGGTGGCGCCGGGGTCTCGCTGAATTCTTGACTTGATCGCGAGAAGGTGCTACCGGACTTGAAAGCAGCGCTGACGTCGTGACCGAGGTTGGAACTGGTCAAGATGGCGAGGCGCTGGCGCTGAGAGTTGCTTGATTGTTGGGAAGGCATTTTGGTAGAAGATGGAATACTCTGACTTGAATCTGGACGAGAGATGGTGATGGCAGTGGCCGGCTTGGAGAAGACTTGAGGTAGAACAAAGTCCTCGAGTGATGCGCAGGTACCGACTAAGTAGTGGAGACCACGGAAGAATGCTGCAAAGATGTGTGCAGGTTGATGGAGCCTGGGGTAAAAACTGGGGCAAAACCGGGGGAGAAGGCTATATAGCTGGATCCGGTGGGTAGGACAAGAGAAGTGCGTGCGTGTCTCTCGGCTGGAAAGCGACTTGGGAGGATGCGGTATGAGCTGGCTTCAGACAGCTAATAAATTCGCTGGCAAAATCGGAGTGGCTGATTTGCAAGTCCCGAGCAGGATGCGGGAAAGGCTTATGGCTGATATGCGATGCGAGAAGAGCCTGGTTATCGTGAGTCAGATTTAATATCAGAGGTGCGCAGGGCTGATGTGGATGCGCTGGCATCTGGAAGCCGGGACCAGGCAAATTGCAGTGCCCTGGAATGCAGTGCGAATAGGGGATGGGCTGCAGAACAGGCTTACTTACGGTCTTTCTTTGGTGCTAGGACTCGACGCTGATCTGCACGACGTAGTTGGGGCTGATAAGATTGGGCGGTGCCTGCGTGTGCTGGTACGAATGATCCGGCGAGTTGGAGGCGAAGATGCAGGTGTCAATCAATGCGCAAGACAGGTTTTAAATGAGATTTCCGAATGTAGGTTGTGAGATGGAAATAGCATGTAGTGTGAGCTAGCGGTCGAGTATGCTTAACGGAAAGAAAGACAAGTGCCCTGGTGTGGGGAGAGCTTTGCTTTATACACGATCCACACGGCCGTGTTCCGGGAGATCTTGACTCGCATGGGCGAGCAGGATACGCTTCGAGAAAAAGAAAGCGCCAAATCAATCAGAGGGCCAGGAGCAGCAACGGGGCAGCGGGCAGCCGCGCTCCTTGCTTTCCTGCTTCCCCGTCCGTTGCACATGAAGCGGAGCGAGACGGCTTACCCCAAACTGATCAAGCAAAGCCCACCCCACGCCCACCACCCGTGCCAGCGGTGCTGGGGCGCCTGTCGGGCTTTTTCGCTCCGCCCATCAGCGGCCAGCCTGATGGCGTCGACGAGGACGCGAGCCGGGGGTTGACAAACAAAGCCTGGTGCTTGCCCACGCATCCTCCAGCTCCCCCATCCAGATAGCGTGGTGCGCAACAGCGCGGCAAGAAGCAAACCAACACCGCGCTCCCTACCTCCCGTGTGCGTCAGGAAAGGCGCCTAGATGCGACGTGGACACGGCGTGAGATCGACCTTGTGCCAATACGCAAGGGAAGATGGTGGGTGAGGTGGACAGCTTGACCGCCATGTCCAAGTGCCATGCAATGCAGGAGGATGCGCTTCCCCACGCGGCGGCAGCGCGTCCCAAACACATGGTTGAGTCGGGGAAGGTTGCCCCTTGCCGCGCCCATGTGCTGTTACGCTTTAGGCGACGTCTCAAACTCTGTCAGCTCACTGTCGGATGGCCTCCCGTCCTGCGACTGGCGACAAGCTGGCGAACCTTCTGCGAGGTCAGACAATGGAACTTCCTCAATGGCGCTAATGGTAGGGGAAGGTTCATAGACCTCACGCTGCCGCCGTTGCGGCACAGCAGTTGGTCCTTTGTTTCTCCCTCTGATCATCTCGCACTACCTGAACACGGCAGGATCTCCTTAAGAGACCTTCCAGAAGCCTTTAGAAGGCGCTCGGACGAATCTCCTTGGATCGCACGACTCGCTGAATTGGTCTGTTCGCACTCCAAACGTTCCGCCCGCCCTTCCGGTGCCAGATGCCATGGCGACCGGCAGATGTCCGGGAGCGATGACACCTCACCTTTTCAACCGCCTCGTTTTCGCGTGCCAGCATCGAGCACTGCCAGAATGAAGCAAGAGATAGTGCTCCCCATATCGACAGCCTCATGCGGAGAAAGATCGCAGACGTGGTGGTAGCCGAAAATCGACGCAGTCAACCGCATAACGCTCATAGCCGTCGGTCCGACATCCTGGCCCTTGGGGAGATGCTACATGGCAGGGCAACCGCGCGATTATTTGCCGCCAGCGGCCTCGGTCCTCATGTCGTCGTGCAAAGGGATTCACGTCCCTCGGCTTGGAGCTGCTCTCAGATGGCAAGGACTGGCAGGCATGTGTCAGCCACTAATCTGTTCGTGCCTGATGCGGCGGGTCTCGCGCCTCGATGCATCTCGTTGGGCGCCTGCGTTTCCGTATGTGCCTAATCCGGGGGCATCCGTCCTTCGCTGGCTTGCATGGTCGAAACATTCCCGCAACATCCCCGCAACATCGTGTAAACTTAGGCTTATAGCCATGCTGTCGAGCCCTGCTGTGCAAGCTGTGTCGTCCTGCGCCGCGGGCGTTATACGAGCGAGGCTTCGATCGAGATTGACAGATGTGGTGACCGGTCGTGTGCCAAGTCTTGTACTCCCATTGCTTTGTCGACAACACCGCCTCGCGGACAGCGGCAGGCTGTCCCATTGGCAGGTTGCATCGGTGTACGATTGCTCTTCCGATAGACTGCAGGTAATCGTGTTCATTCTCGCGTTGCGTCGACCGATCTGTGTATGGCTTCACCGCATGTTGGGCGCAAGAACAAGCGGTTAAGCGGTTAAGCGGTCGGTGCTGCACGAGAGAGGTCTCGTAACTGCGTGTCTGGACGTCTCGATTGCAAGAGAGGTTTTTGTCGATAGGTTGATGATAAGTGGAAATTGCAAAGGGCCCAGCTTCGGAGGTCGAGGTGCATGATCGTCGTTGCGAAATGGTTTGCGAGAACAACCCGAAAGTGAACAAGAGCTATCGCATGGTTAGTCATCCAAAGAACATGTACAGGGGATAAGCAACACCTCGAGGTGGTGTGCTTGTGGGTGTAGTTGATCAAGGCTTACTCTACGACTAACATCTTCATGCACTTCACATCCTACCGCTCAGGTCGCCTTTTGAGATTACATCCGGGGGTGTACACATTGCAGACCGTGCAAGAGATCAGTCGTGTCGACTATGTTAATTCTGTCGACATGCCAAGTAGCTCGTCAAATCTTATCGTGTTGCTCTAATAGGGGTACCAAGGCTCGACGTTATGTCAGTTTGAATTCACCTTCACTTCTATCTAGCGCGCCTTCCTGTTTTGCCTCACGTGTTGCTGTGGGAAACACATCTACTGCAAACGGAGCGCCGCGCGTTTGCAATGGCGTGATGCCTTCACCTATGGACGCGTCCGCAAAGTTTTTCTTCTGACCTTACTCTTGCTCTTGCTTTCTAAATCCTCACGACCTTTCGAATAGCTGCTCCACGGCGCAGGCGACAAGGTTGTCAATTATTCCACGCCAAACTATTTTATGCTACTTGCCGACTTCTACAAGGAGCCACGACAATATGGCGGCGCCGTCGCAGCTGCTGGACACCCTCGATAGGATGGAAATGGCTTATCCACCCCATATCCGTGAGGCTTTGGATAGAAACGTCACACAAGGAGAACTGCTCAAGGTAATAAATAGCCTCACCCTTGAGAGCCCATCTCTACCGAATTATGCTAATGCGATATCCCAGGAGATCTACCGCTTATCGGAGGATGAAGCTGCTGCTGCACTAAAGGTTGTCTACGAAAGTCTACCTGAAGTCATTCCCCACCTACCTGAAGTCTATGGGGAACGGTACCGTTACTTCTTCAAGAACGTCGATCAACTGTCAACAATGTCCGATCGGATTATGCAACGCATGCCGATCGGTTATAGGCCACGACGCTATACTATAGCTGAACTCGCACAATGGCTTGCACAGTCCTCGGAAAGACTTTCTCAATACTGCAGCATGCTGAAAATATTCGCATGTAGGAACGAAGAGCAAATTAGATCGCGCTGGATGGGAATGTCAAGGAGCCAGAGAATGAAACTCCTTCGTGAGACCTGGCCCGATATTCCCGCCTGCCATAGACCAGACCTCAAAACCATCCGATACCTGCATTCACGAACTCCCTCTGAATGCGACTCACGACTCACACAAAGTTGGGCCTTCCCATATATCAACCTGGAGGATCTTTTGGACCCAACAACATTGCTACTTTCCTTGAACACTCGTGCCCACAATGTTCCTTGGAAATTCGCTCATGCAGATCTCGCTGCAGCTGTTGTATACAAGCTTCGTCCGGAGATGTTGGGTTCCACCAAAAACTCGCACAGCGTGATAATCGTCCCTCACCAACAGTTTACAGAATACGGCAAGGTTATTGAGTGGAAGAACGAAGCAGAAGCAGTAGCATCACTGAACACTGGTCTGACGGTTCATCCCGACCACGCTTTCCAGGTCTTCAAGATACAGGAACGCGTCTGGACTTTTCTGCTCCAAGTCTGCATCAAAATCATACCTGGCAGCTTGAAATATGCTGCTTGGGACAGCTCGAATCTTCCCCAAGCATTGCCCCCACCTCGGACAAGAGCCCAGAACAGTTTGACTCCGATTGCGCGCGACGCTCCATATCGTGTTCCAAACCAGCTAGACTTGACGAGAGTCAAATCACTAATCGCTGCCAGCCGAGACAGGACGATAGATCATATATCCCAGCTCAGAGAAGATCCCGAGTTTTTCGCCGAATATATAGAATAACTTCGCTCCCACAGACCAGAGCTTCTTCTGGATCGCACTGGGAAACCACATAAGCACTTAGAGAGTGGTACTCTCTACAACTCTGTTCTGAAGGACATGATTGTTCATTTATATATGGATGTATGGACCTACGAAGGGTTTCACCGCAGACTGTGTCAATGGGAGAGTCTTACCATCAAATACGCCACCTGCTTGGTCCCAGGGAAACCGCTACCAGCTCCTCTTATGGAACTGATCTCAGAAACTCGCTGCTTCCTAGAGATGACGATGCTGGACATGATCTATACATTTCAATCCGCTCTCTCGTCATCACCCCCTTTACGACGATACAGCATTCGCACCTCTTCGAATACATCTGAGAGTATAGAATCTGTATTTACTCCAGATATGAAGGCCAGTCCCATTGTTAGAAAAGCATTCTCAGTCACCAGCATGCTGTTCGTGGAGGAAAAACGGGACCTTGTCTCGCTATATACAATTATGGACGAGCTCGACCGATTCCTCGAGAGCGATAGAGAAGCAAGGACCGTGTTTACTCCGTTGGTAGTGTCAATCTTGTCGCGTCTCTCGATTTTGTCCGAGTGTCTTCATCGCATCGAATCCTATCAACCTTGGGGTACTTCTATAGAGGCCAATTACCAGGAGAGGAAACACCTCTACTCCCATCGATGGGGAAAGCAGGTCATTTTTTGGCACACAATCAGAGAAGCTAGTTTTAGTGGAACAAGCATCTCGTCACTTGGAGACCCCAGTGATGGCAAATTTGAGTATCCAATTGATGGGCGTCAGAACCGCCAGGCGGCCACGAAGCGAGCAAAGGCAAAGGCCGCTTTGGATACATTCTGGGAAGCAGCAGATAACCGATTCCGAGCAGTGACTGACACAACTCCCCACGATATGATTAAGCATATCCTCGAGGAGAGAACGGCTGCTTGCTTGCGTTCCTCGAAGCATTGTGAAAAGCGTGCAAATCCTGCTGTTGTAACTCCGAACGACTTCGTGGACCATGACATCACAAAGGAGGTCACTGGAAACTTTAGCAAGATTTCGGTAGCTCCAAAGGCTAAGCCCAAGACCCGTGGTGTTTCAGCCCCTCAAGATGAAGTTTCTGCAAACCCTGATCTGGCAACTACGGAAGTCCAACATCCAACCATCACTGTTGACAAACGCGCCCACAAAGTCTTCAGATCCCTCTTCCATTCGGTTGACTCACCCAACCAGCCGAGTCAAGTTGCATGGCCTAACTTCGTCCATGCAATGGTTTCCGCAGGTTTTGGAGCTGAGAAACTCCCAGCCACATCCGCGTGGCACTTCACACCAGTATTAGCGGATGCAGACCGCTCGATTCAGTTCCACGAGCCCCATCCGTTCAACAAACTCCCAATGACATGGGCACGCGAATACGGACGTCGCCTCACGCGTGCATATGGCTGGGATGGTGAGACTTTCACTTTGAAGCAGTAGGAGAGCGATGATTCGGGAGATTACGGCGTCAGACGTGGAGTTAAGACAAGTGTTTTCGGGGTACTGTGCTAGGTTGTGCGCTCATGTCTGCTGTATCTGCGCCACTAGCGGGTGTTTTGACATTGCTTGCAAAAGCAAGCTCGATTAATTAGCAATCTTGTCTGTACAGTGGCTTGCGCTGGTATTGCCTAAGTATTTGCTCCACCGCTCGAAGGTTTGGGAGGAATTGCTCGTAGGGACTGTTTGGAAGCTCTGATTATAGCCGGCTGTCGCTACGTGGTTGATCGCTCGATACGTTCACGCCAGATACAGTCAAGATTGACGATCTGTGGAGTCTAACTAAGACCGAGAGCCTCGTTAGCTTGCAATACGCTCTTCTCAAAGGAATTCTCTGGTGTCAAGCTGATGTAGAATCAAATGCACGTGATGGGTGCGAATGTAGCTCCTTCCAAGCCCTCATACCTTTCTCCATCTTCGCACCTTGCATCTATTCACCCTTAATTTATCCCCCCTTCCTCCCTTTGTACAGCTCATTCAGACAGTGGGCAATCGCTGAGCAGAGAGATAACCATCACCGCAAGATTAGATGCTTTGTGATTGTTGCGTCTTATGCTGCTGCTCGGTGACAAACCCTGAAGTGCGTATATACATATGTTATGTTGGAATTTCAGAGGGGACATCATGTAATTGTTAGCGAAAGAGATGAAGTGTTAAAATTCAGTACTGTATAACTGAAGGCTCCCAAAGTCAATACCAAAGACCTCTATACGTTCAATGATTTCCACATCTAGAACTTGCCCTTTTGATGTACGGTTTCAGCTGCTGGAGTCGCTCGGAGGCTAGTTGCAGACCTTCATCTGACTTGCATGCCCCGAACCGCAGGTATTTGGCCCCCAACGCCTTATTGTCCTCCCCATAGAAGCAGGAACCCGGAATCGATGCGATGCCGAACTCTTGAACCAAGAAGAAGCACGTTTTCCAATCTCTCGTGCCATGTTTTGCGACGAGCTGGGGATAATTGTAGTCTGCGGGCACTGAGATGTTGTCTACAAGAACAAAGATAAACCATGCAGCGCTGGGCATGACGTACTGTGGCCGAGTTAGCAACAACCGATATGACCATCTTACGGAAGTGAGACTGACAGATAGCCCGATGTCATCAAGCATGCTGCAAAGTGTACGTATCCTTGCACCGACGTCCCTAGCATTTATAGTCCACCAGTCTAGTCTCTCCGCTTTACGCAGACCTACTGCGCATGCCTCTTGTGCTGGACCACTGCTAGAATATGCTAGCACAAGATGGGTAGCGATAACGGGCCGCATCAGGACTTCGCACCCGATGACGAAGCCTACGCGCCAACCAGTCGCATTGAATAGCTTGGCGAGAGAGACAACAGTGAGCGTGTGTGCGAAGATTTCGGGCGAGATCGAGGCGACTCGGGTGTGAACGGCATCCGTATCCGATGCAGAATGGGCCGGGAATACAATGCGCTCATAGACTTCATCGGAGACAAGAACAAGACCGTACGTGACGCACAGATTGCCGATCGCGGTGAGCTCGGCCCTGGTGAATGCTTTGCCGAGCGGATTGTGTCTTTCATGATTAGCATAGGTGACGAGGAGAAGTATATTACATGTCTGACGTACGGATTGTTCAGGTAAATCATCTTTGTTCTCTCGTTGATTACTCCTTCAAGTTCAGCCATGTCGATTGTCCACTCGGTGCCGTTCGCGGTTGGTTCATTTTTAGGTGGACGGATTGGCACATAACGAATCGTGCCACCGGCGAGCTTATTTGATACTCGTACCTAGACAATCGGCATTAGAGTACATCTGAAATGGGCAGTATGTTGCATCTTACATGGTGAATACAGGCTCTAGTAAGATTACTTCATCTCCAGGTTGAATGAAGGACATCACGCAACTGAGGAGACCTTCTTGCGCGCCGCTTGAGATGCATATCTCTGTGTCGGGGTTGAGTTGTCTATCATACAACGGGGAGTATAGCTCTGCCACAGCTTGTTTTAGCCTATGCGAGCCCTACTATCCTGTAAGATGATGTACCCAATGCAAAAAGATACATACATACCGACACTGCAGCATACTGGTTGCTGTCAACGCGATCTAGCGCATCCTTGTGAGCCTCAATGAGAAAAGGGGGAGGACTGTGATCACTGCTCAATTTCAGCAAAGTCCATATACCTCAGGCATGTAGGATCTGGATGCTCACATGAATGATGTGCCTAAATTGACTGTTGGCTGTACTGGAGACGAAGCTGCTACGTCGTAAATCCATTGCCTTCCCATCATGATTAGCAATGTCGTTAAATCACTCCACGGCATGCATACCACACATTGTCTTTCATAATGGCAGAGGCCGGTACCGCTTCGATCATCCTCGCTCTAATAGATGGTACCGGCAAGGCTCCAGTTTCCTCTGTGTGAGGTGTCATGTCTAGGATGTGTATTGCAGACGGTCAACGAGGGCCAAGTCGATGGAGATACATGAAGAATACATGAAGCTCTAGCGTCGCCAGTGAAGCAGGCTTTTCCCTTACGCAGAGAGTGGTGTACCATGAGTCACATTTGCGGCCCAGTCGTTACACAGACGATCATATGATCGATAACCCAATATACTCATTTAGCTTATATGATCCAATGATTAGGTTTGGAACGCCATGCACCTAACATGCGAACCGCCTGAAAGCCAGTATGGTGCTTACTTGTGCATCATTTCGCTGGGAAGATTTGATGACTACCACAAGTGGATTGTGATGTTTGGCTTGCAAGCCTTGGTTCTTGCGGCACAGTATGCGTTGCGATTGGCCATGGCCGGCGCCCGCAATGCAGCGAGGCCGTTATCGCTGCCTACAACAAAGGAAATCCTGATAGTGCTTACGCCGACGTAGTTAATACCTGAGGGATGAATCCGGCGCCCGCACCTGATAGCGCCTGCGCCGCGGTAGTCGAAGTTCGATAGTTGTTCTCTATATGACAGGCTTACGCACATTTTCAGCCGCTCCCTTCGTTTTCAGATTCAAAATCGGAAGGTATCCGCTTGATCTTGCTGCTTCGCAAACAATCCCAGTGATCATAGTGCATGTATTCCCTCTCAGGCTCTTGCGCCCTCCAGCAAAGGCGAATAACATGGTACGTAGCGCTCACGTAGCCACCGGGGCCGTGTTCCCAATTGCCAGGTTGCCATGTCGATCCTTCCCATGTATATTCCATGCAGTACTCTTCATCCAGCTCAATGGTCGACTGATCGTGCCGTTTTAGGTGGATCCCTCGACAATCATCGGCCACTGCACGTAACTTGCTCCGATGTTTAGGATCATCCCTCAGCGCTTCAAACTCCAAAATCACTTCTCGGCACGTGTTTGGAAACAACAGGTGGTTAAGCGCAGTAGATATCTTCTCGGCGTAACCGTGAATCGTCTTCCACTCATTGTCGAAATCCCAGGTGGAACAACAAATGGTCCATGTGACCTTCCTCCAGTGCAGATGAGCCTGTAGGTGCTTCGTAAAGTCGGGAAGCCACCAACTGGTCGTGTGTAAATGGTGCAAATGTTGACCTGATTGGCTGGACAAATGGAATAAGTAATGGTCCCAGTCTTCAGACTCGTAACTTGTCGCTTGGTCGCCGTATACATGGTGGGTTGCGCTCCGTAAAGGTATGGCACGTGTTTCGGTGTATATAAGCCGGCATGTGCGTAAAAGAGCTACGTCTATAACAGGGATAAGCTCGTGGTTAGGTCGCAGATGGGCATTTTGAGTTTCAGATGGTGACTTGCGAGCATCAATAACCTGACAGACGGCGTATTCGAAGATAAGGTTTCGAACTTCGCTTGGGAGAACCGCGAATAACGGAGACTGGGGCTGTGGGTTGGCTTCATCCGGTGTTATATTTGCGAGCGAGCGCCTCAAAGCACGAATTTCTCCCTTCGACAACTTTCTATGTTGTGTCCTTTCCATGTATTAGTCTCAGATCAGGATGGGAAAGGTTTGTCTTGTACATGTCATTGCAGCAGGACTCTTTCCTTGTTTTTGAGGCTATTAGACAGGTATTCATTCCCATCTGCAGCAATAGTCTAGCATTTCGATACGATGCGAATCGTGATGTAACAGTTATGGGCGCGGGTCACGTGCCTCTACGTAGTCCAAAGCTATGAAGCCAGCGAATTCATGTGCAGTCACTAGAATTGATGCGCAATCTGTTAGAGACACGTTTCAAAGAACATATGACGAGCTGGAAGTCTGCCAGACTCTGAGCGGTGTGATGGTAGAAAACAACTCACATCGGCTCCGATCTCCGACTTGGCCTTATGACGCTATACAGTCTTACTAAGCAAGAGCAACCCAATTCGCTTGCGCGTAGGCCACGGCATAACTCTACACCTACACTGCATTAATAGCACTTTCAGCTTGCGTGCGAGAACTAATGGGTGATGCTTGGAGTCCTAGGAAAACCCTCCAACGATCTACCGCCATCCAGTTGTACGAGCGCCTTACCCAGTGAATCCCGTACAACACATCATATGCACACAACCGATGCGAGCAGTACCGTTCTCCTAACGGTCTCGGATAACATCGCTTTACTTCACAGTCAAGCGAAACGTCGAGGCCAACGTGGTTCGTTGTTGCATGTATGCGAGAGATAAGCATTGTGACCTGAAAGGAAAACAATGTCATAGTCACCGAAAAGACCTACACTGCCTCGTAGTGCGAATATCTCTTTGCGCCGCAAGGCTGCTATCGAAAGGCTTTCATTACCGAAGGCAACCGCGATATCTCGTGGTTTCTATATATAAAACCACGCGCGGCGCAAAAGCAGCAGGAACCATTGGTGGTGGCCTATCAAGGCACATGCTCTCAACAGAGTTTCGGTACATCCAGAGATAACCGGATGCCCCTGTACACAATGTGGGCTACCAATACAGCATCGTTACAAGCGCGGGCTGTGTTGTTTCGTTGGGGAGCACAATGCTATCAAAGAGCATTGAGTCAACTCTCACATTTAAGGGTACACAAGGGTAGACGCCCCTTATATACCCTTCAATCGACCTGGAGAATAGTTCAGAAGACCAACGCGCACTCACCTGCAACTAACAACAAGCAATCCTCAACTAGTCTACCAAAGGCAAGACCTATCGGGCAAAATCGGACCGTTTCGCACCGCACTTCAACGCTACCTTCGTATCTCCCAACGACCACTAAACGAAGCAAGATGTCTTGTGCAAAGTATGAGCTTGGAAGCGAACCACCAGCTAACCGTTCACTCGACTTCCAAGTCAACGTCGCATTAGATATTCCCCCTGCGCCGCCGGCCACTGCATCGGACTCGAAGGAACCTACCCGTGAGAACACTCCGCGGGATTCTTCATTGAACCATCGTTCCAACTTGCAGCCCAAACAGATGAAGGAGTCTCTACCTACGCCACCGTCCACTGCGCCCAACTCGGAGCCTTCCACTCCAGATGCACAGCAGCGGTTGGACTTTTTGGCTTCGTATGGTCTCGACGAAGCGATGCTGCGCAAGATTAAAGAAGATCTTGTGGATATCGCGCGTACGGCTGGCCAGGTGATCATTGAGGCAGACCCTTCGGTCAATGAATCGGACACGAAGAAGAACTCCTCGGATCGTGTCACGGAGACAGACAAGGCGGTGGAAAAGATGGTTCATGACCGTCTGACATCGCAATACCCGCAATTCGGCTTCCTGGGTGAGGAGACGTTCAAGCTGGGCGACAAGCTCGGTGACATGCCGACATTTGTATGCGACCCGATTGATGGTACCCTCAACTTCATCCATGGGTTCCCAAACACGGCGGTCTCTTTGGCCCTGACTATCCAGAAGAAGCCCTTCGTCGGGGTGGTACACAATCCGTTCCGTGGCGATCTCTTTACCGCGATCAAGTGGCAGGGTGCGTTCTTGACGACCGCTACGGGTAATACCCGCCGTCTCCCGATGTCTCCAATTCCCAAGCCTATGACATCCCTGAATGACTGTCTCGTGGCCCTGGAGTGGGGCTCTCAGCGCGAAGGCGCTAACTGGGAGCTTCGAACGTCGATGTCTCAGCAGCTGATGACTTCAAAGGCGGCCGGTGGTGCGATGGTGCATTCCATTCGATCCAACGGTTCTGCTGCCCTCGATTTCTGCTACGTCGCAGCTGGTATGATTGACGTCTTCTGGGAGGGCGGTTGCTGGATCTGGGATGTCTGCGCTGGGTGGATCATCCTGGAGGAGGCTGGCGGTATCGTTGCTAGCGCTAATCCTGGTGACTGGGATCCGACACTTGAGGGTCGATTGTACCTCGCTGTGCGTGGTGCCAAGCGTGTCGAACAGGAGGGCGTGGTGAAGGAATTGTGGGAGATGATGGGCGATCGGAAGTTCGACTTTTAAGCTGCCGTCATGGAGTCATACTCCTGACTCACAACATGCTTCGTCAGCACTTGGTTAAAGATGTTTCCTAGATCTCGTCCGAGCAGGAGCCTTCCTTCCCTGAAACGTCAAGTTTTTCTTTACCACTCAGATTGATGGTTGTTCCAGGGTTTCCATATCAAATAGACTACCGTCATTTTCCTACTTACATAGACACAGTAATATACCCCAACATTTTCGCATGTTCTCACTATTTAAATTGTTATACTCTTCTCGGATGTCATTACAATTGAAGCAATTTGCACAATATAGAATTGGTTCCTTCTACATAACCCACATCACGAACCTTGCAGCCTGTCTCGAGGTGGCTGATATGCCATATACTGCGAGACGTCCATCTCCGCCGTTACAGGCGATCCCTCGACCTCTACAGCTGGTACCGGTTTCCTTGGCCTTCTGCCCAAGCCTCTCAGTTCGTTTGCCGATGCTTGAGCAGCACTAGCAACTGATGCAGGAGCTCCCTGGCGTTGGGCTTCTGTAGCATCCAGCTCCGTGTTCCATTCTGGTGTTTCATTTGCGTTGTGATGCTGTGATGTCCTAGAATCCGTTTTAACAAAGCTGGGGTCCGCATCCGGGTAAACCTTCGTCTCTGCGAACGCTTTATCAGGTGTTTCGACAGTCTGTTTATTTCTCCGGCGTCGCCACAGCAGGAAAACAGCGAAGGCGAGCAGGATAAAGACGAGTGGTATCACCGTCCCGATCGCAGCTTTCGCTCCAGTAGACAATCGTCCCGCACCACCATCTTCACTTCCATTCGTACCGGACGGCTGTGCAGAACCAGTCGCCGTCCCTGTCGCACTTGCGTCACCCAAGTCTCCAGCCCGAAACCTCACCTGCAACGCCGGCACGCTGATTGTCGCGCTTGCGGGCCAACTCGCTCCAGAATACGTCCTCGACTCATTCTCCTCTGCATCTGCCTCCCCACATTCCACCACCGCAAACGTGCCTGTACTCGCCGGTTTACACACGCCACCACCGCCGTCTTCGAACCCATCGGGACAGCAGGAAAGTCCCGTTTCGCTGTCTAAGCTTTGCTCCAGGCCTGAGGTTTGCGTAGCAACTGCGGTCCAAGAAGGAGGGCATACGGTGGCGGGAGAATAGAAGGCGTTGGATGGGGGCGTAGAGTTCTGGGCTAGCCAGGGTAAGCAGGCGGTGTTGAGTGGATTGGTGGTTGTGTCTTCCTCGGCGAAGACGCAGGTCGCGCCGTACTTCACGGTGGAGGAGGCAAGGATGAGTGTAGAGCATGAGGAGGGTGGTGGGGTTGCCCAAGGGGTTGACCAGGGGAGGTGGAGGGGGCGTGTTGATGTCATGGCCTAGGATCTTCTTAAAATGGTTTAAAAGCGGTTCGACGATCGTACAGACGTTAGGGCGTGTAAGAACGATTGTGTTGTAGCAAACGAGCGGTAGCAACGAGTGAACAGTAGAGGTCGAACGTCCGACGATTGATTGGGATCTTTGGGAATCTTGCGTACTTGACTTGCTTGCACAAGCCAGGCACAGCCTCGACTTGGCTTGCCCCTCTGTGAAAACCTACACCTTGGTAGCGATCATCTAGCAAATCTTTCGATGATAGGTCAAAGAATTGGAGCATCAGAAGATAACCCAGGTGCTAAGCCACTCTTCGTTGCAATCGCTCCTGGGCATCTCGGCAAGCTAGCCTCGAAACGAAAGACCTAGTACAGGTTCTATGACGGTCACTTCGGTATGCATCCTCCGCGGCCATAAGTCTTGGTGCGTCCGTCTCCTGGTGTGAGGGTATAGTGAGGGCTTGTCGTGATAATGCTACTGTACGGAGGGAGTCGAAAATCTCTACGATGTCTGTGGCACTGAAATGCACGTAAAGGTCAGCTTGTTTAGATGAAAGCAATTCGAAATCTTATCAAGCTTGATCTTTGTTGACAAAATATTGTTGTTATGTCTCTAATCGACTTCAGACTGAGTTAAGCAGCAGGATGTCATCTTGAGTGGTAGTCAGTCATGAGGTGCTGGGCCATTTAGATCACCTTGACCTTCTAGGATTGATGGGTAGACGGTAGATCTTCATCCTTCCGTAGGAACTCTGCAACGTCTGGCTGGGAGGGAACTCGATCGCCTGTTGTTCGGTCTGAAGTGGAGGGGTGTCGTGGGCCCTCCGGATTGAGTGACATCAGTTCATGTGTCGGATACGCTAGCCTCTTCTGAGTTAGCTCACGAGTGCGATTCGGTGACAGGACGAGAACATGCAGTGTGCGTAGAGGGCAATTTCAGGGCCAGCGTCCGCACAATATCGATGAAACAGCGGCAGAGAAGACAGACCTCCAGCTAACTAGTACCAGCGATCGGCCCGCACTTACGGCGGCACGGCTCGCAATCCACGGGCAGAGGGTCAATCGGCATTCAAGCATTTCCTGGTACCGAAGCGACTGAACCCGCAGGTACGAACACCTCCCACCTGCATCGTCGCGCCGCGTCTCCCGTGCGCACCCCACAAGCCCCCCTTTGCGTGTGCCCTGCGCGTAGCTGCTTTCTTCTTGTCGCTCCTTTGCACTAACACGTGCCCTTTTTCTTTGCTTGCATGAAGGCGGCCCTGGGCAACCGGCCTTTTGCGAGCGTCGCAAGCGGAGAAGCTGCGTGACCGCCAAAATACGAAACTGACAGCGCGCGCAGCATACTGAAGGAAAAGCATGGCGGAGAGCAAGCGTCAGAGCATCGCCGGCAAGATTGCGACGCCCAAGGTCGGGCCCTCCAAGGACGGTATTGACGGCGGAGACTCCATCCTATACAAGGCCGTTGGCGCGCGGTAGGCCTCACTTTCTGTTACTGTTTGCTTTGTAGACAGTCAGTCAAAACAAGCTAATACTACTGTAGTGTCAAGATAACATGCGCTCCCCACAACAACGTGCTTGAGGGCATCCTCTTCACAACCTGCAATGTAACTAATGCAATTGCCATCAACACCGCGCCCGCCCCGCCGAACCCTTCCGCCCCCATTTCGAACCAGCCGGGCGACTACCACATCATTCCCTTTGCGCATATCCTCAGCTTCGAGCTGATTGGCGGCGGCGAGCGCGTCTCAGAGTCAGGGCCAGGTTTCGAAGGCGCGCTACCCCCCATCTCGAAGGTGGATCTAGCAGCTATCCGGGCGAGAGAGGAGCAGACTATCCGTGAGATGAAGAAGAAGGATGCGCAGAAGGGCAAGGGCGTGAGTAAGGAGGCTCAGGAGATCTTCGATGCTGTTTCCAGGCTGTGAGTCTTTTGCCTGTAGAACGAAAGGTACGGTGGCTGACAATTGTGTAGCCTACCCACCCGCTGGGCCGACGCTCAAATCGTCGTCAACGACGCCGTCCTCATCAATCCGCCCTACACCGTCGACAACCTCGCCGCACCAGCCGGCAAGGAGCGAAGCGTGGATCAAGTCCGCAAAATTTTGGAGAACTATTATCAGCGCAAGAAAAACGCAGGTGCACGTGCACCAGTTGCTACGCCCATTGCGCCGCGAAAGGGCGGCTGAACAAAGGTTCATAGCAGGGCAGCTGTCTAAGCCGGGCTTGTGGGGATGTTATAATGCCAAGGTTGCAGAGATGCACACAATGGCACGTTAGGTGTAACTACGGCGGTGGGCGACAAACGAGAGGTTCACTTGGTTATAAGGACACGTGAAGAGTAGAATACTGAGCTGTATGGATCAGAGCCCACTGAGCATATACAACAGGAAACATTAAACAACCGTCCACCCAATCCCTACTCAGCCGTAATGCTTTCCGAATCTCACCTTATAGCTGTTTCGAGGCTCTACGAAGTTTCGACTCCTCAGAGGCTTGCACCACTTAGGGGCAACAGTGGTAGTAGACCTTGCTCGTTGTAATGTTCTTTCAGTGATGTACACGAAATATGTTTATAACATTGTTGTAAAATTACGAAATTTGAGAGAAGTGACTACATACAGTTACAGGCACAGACTTGTACTAATTCCAGCCTTCTGACTGCCTATTATAGTGCAACACATGTGCCCGTTCCTGACTCCTGCTTGAATAGAGTCACGTTCATGCTCGAAACATTAAGTTGTATTGGGATTCCCTGGTACCTTCGAGTGGCATTACCGTAGAAAGATATTGACGAAATCTCAATCTGATTTTGAAACACTTAGTCTTCCTGGCCATGGGTCCTTCTTCATAACGACTTCTTTGAATCAGCATTGCATCTATAAACCCTCGTCGAATGAATATAAATAAATCCAGCTTGGTTTAAGCTTACGTCCATCAAGTGCTTCTTCAAAACGATTTCTTCAGATTAGCATTGTGTGTATGACGAAGGTAGCAAATGACTATAGCTACGCCTCATGTCCAAAGAGCTATGGCCGATGAATGTTGGCCTTCTATGGTCTGACTGCGGCAAACGTCTTGTTCTTCCTTTGTGATATTTTCATTATGGTACGGTAATTTGTAGCAACCGTTACATTCTATGTGAGTAGTTCGAAGTGTCCTATCCCACTACGACTCTGTAGCCTTCACAAAAGGGAGGGGCAATCACAGACATCCAGCAGTATATAGACCCCTTCTGCCCACTGAAACGTCACAGCACAACTCAGAAGCCAACAGCCAAACTTCAAAGTAAGAAAGCAAGAAATCATCCAATATCCAAGCTTCAACCATTCAAACATCTATAACGAACCAACCTATCAACATTACAACACATCATGGCCGCCTACAGCAACGTCGGAGCCCCAGTCAACAACTCTAAGCCGAAGGGCAGTCCCATGAGCTATTGCTGCCAATGCAAGGCTAATGGACACCCTCGCTGGTTCGATGGACATATGCCAAGGTGCCCTGTCTGTGACCATACAATCTCCATCTGTGCTATGAACCATGACGGCGCGCCCGACGATGTTGGATGCAAGCAAATCGCATCGGAATGAGTTCACACATTAACATAAGTATGGTGATTTGTGAGCAAAGGGTGGGCTCGTGGAGATGTGGCCAAGATGAATGATAGCGTGGGGCGGGCAAGTACCGACGTACACAAGGCATGTAGTTTTTGAATACCAGTCTGCGTTCATGATTCAACTGAGTGTTGGCCTCCTGTAGTGTGTTATGCGGTGACATCTTGATCTTCGTTCGTCAATTCTATTCCATAGCCACCGTTACGTTCGCTGTATGCGTTAGACCATGCTCCTACGGCTCTGTAGTCACAAAGAGACACTCAGTCCTACAGCAGTACCACAGCAGTACCTACCATATGGTATATAGACCCCCTTCTGCCCACAGCACATGTATTCCACAGCACAATAACGAAAAAATTCAGAAACTAACAACGAAGCAACGAACAATCTACAACGAACCATGGTCGCCTACACTGACATCGAACCCCCGGTGAACCACGCCACGCCAAAAGGCACCCTCATGTGCAACTGCTGCCAATGCAAAGCTGCTGGGAGGGGTTTCGTCCAAAAAGGACACCGTCTAGTCTGCGAGAACAAAGAGTGTATGCATAATATACTGGCGTGTGCCTCGCAACATCGCGGACAGGAGGGATTTTGCAAGTTGTTTAAATTAACCTGAAGAAAGCACAGCATATGCGGGCGGGCAAGTACCGACCACCAGGCATGTAGTTTTCAGTATCAATTTATCGTTCATGATTTGATTTATATCTTTCATACTATTTTGCATGCGACCCGTATGCTTTTGCCCAACGACAGAGCATGACAGCCTGCATTGGGTCCCAGTCTATCTAACATACAGTTTCGTTGTCGTTGCTTACGCGTTGTAGGTCGAAGCAGACACATTACCTCCCCTGCCGGTCCAGTTGACGTGGATGTCCTTGCCCTCGGGGTACGTCTCGCTAGCGTACTCTGGCTTGATGCGGAAAGTGTGGGCACCGAAGTAGTCGCGCTGGGCCTGGAGGAGGTTGGCAGGGAGATCCTTGGCTCGGTAACCGTCGTAGAAGGACAGAGCGGTGCTGAAAGCGGGGGTGGGGATGCCCCAGAGAGCTCCCTTGGAGACGACGTCTCTCCAGCCGGACTGCGCCTTGTGGATAGCCTTGTTGAAAAAGTCGTCGAAGAGCAGGTTCTCGAGGTCGGGGTTGGCACGGTAGCTAGAGGATTGTCAGTGGTAATTTGAGAAACCGGGAGACTTATACTAACGCCTTGGTGATGTCCTTCAAGAAGACGGAGCGGATAATGCAGCCACCACGCCACATGAGCGCAATCTCGGGCTTGTTGAGCTTCCAGCCGTACTCCTTGGCGGCGTTCTGGATCAACATGAAACCCTGGGCGTAGGAGATGATCTTAGAAGCGTACAGAGCCTGCTCGAGGTTGTCGATGAACTGCTGCCTGTCGCCGCTGAAGCTGGGGGTGGGTCCGTCAAGGAGGCCAGCAGCACGGCCACGCTCAGCCTTGAGCGAGGAAAGGCAACGAGCAAAGACAGCCTCGCCGATCAAGGTGACGGGCATGCCGAGGTCGAGAGCGTTGATGGCAGTCCACTTGCCGGTACCCTTCTGGCCAGCAGAGTCGAGGATCTTCTCAACAATGGGCACGCCGTCGGCCTCGTCGTTCTTGTACATGATGTCGCGGGTGATCTCAATGAGGAAAGAGTCTAGCACACCCTTGTTCCACTTGGTCAAAACGTCACCGATCTCGTTGTCCTTCATTCCGAGACCACGCTTCATGATATCGTAGGCCTGCCATTGTCAGATGTTGCACTGAACCATTGGTAGCTGGTAATTCACTCACTTCGCAGATCAACTGCATGTCACCGTACTCGATACCGTTGTGCACCATCTTGACGTAGTGACCGGCACCCTCGTCACCAACCCATTGGCAGCAGGCCTCGCCGTCAGACTTGGCCGAGATGGACTGGAGGACGTCCTTGATGTATGGCCAGGCCTCCTCGTTACCACCAGGCATGATACTGGGGCCATAACGGGCGCCCTCCTCTCCTCCGGAAACTCCGGTTCCGACGAAGCGGATGCCCTTCTTGGCGAGGTACTGTGTTCGGCGGTTGGTGTCGGGGTAGTGTGAGTTACCACCATCAATGATGATGTCGCCCTCTTCTACGCCGCCCTCGTTGAGGAGGAGCTCGATGAAGTCGTCAACGGGCTTTCCGGCCATGACGAGCATCATCATGCGGCGGGGCTTCTTGAGCTTCGAGACGAACTCCTTGATGGAGTGGGCGCCGACAATGGACTTGCCCTTGGCCTCTGCGGCGCATTAGCTTCAAACCGCATGGAAAGATGTAGGATGGTCATACCATCGTTCAAGAATCGGTCGACCTTGGCTACGCTGTCGGATTGGTTAGCCTCGTTGTCCGGTGGTGGCATGCGCCTTCCTTACGTTCGGTTGAATGCTACAACCTGCAGCAGCGTGTTAGCACATGAGGTAGGAGCATGGGGGACGAATTGCGTACGGTGAATCCGTGATCGGCGCTGCGCGGAGTTAGCTGTGATGCTTATAAAACCATAGGTGGAGTCAGTGACGGCTTACGCATTGAGAATCAAGTTCTGGCCCATAACCTGTCCATTGTGTAAGAAGCTGTCAGGCATGGAGCGCAGCTCAGTATCGTCTTGAGGGACTCACGGCCAGGCCGATGAGGCCGAAGTCACCGACGGCTTCAGTAGACATGGTGGATGGTGTTGAGCAGCGGGGCCGACGTTGGCAAGGTAGCGCGGATGGCGGGGTATCTCTGCGGCGACCGGGCGCGCAAGCTGTGAAGCAATGGGGAGTGGGATGAGAAAGTGAGGTGAAGAGTGCAGGAAGTGGGGAGGCAGCAGATAAGTAGGAGTTTTGTTCGCTTTGGCACCGGAAGAGTTTGGAGACTGTCTGGTAGCGTGGGCCAATGTTGGGCGGGGCACTGCTTGCAGCCCGTAATTACCATACCAACCCCTACAGGTGCTTTCAATCCCACGCAGGCGCTGCGGCCGCGGTAACGGCGGACTTTTAGCTCAAGATTACATTTTTCCATATCTATCTGACGCGCTTTTCTGCATGGGAACAGCTCCTCCGACGTGGCCGCGGAGACCGCAGGTGCAAAACACTGCGCCAGCAATAGCCCGAGCTGCCCCTCCTTCCATCATCCATGACATGGTTTTGGCCGATCACGTGCCGTGCATGCGCCACTTTATTCTCCGACGGCCGGTGGCCACGCTCGATCGAATCGATTCCGCGCCCAACAGATTATCACATTGCAACAATAAGCTGCTGTCGGCCCGCAGATCCACACACCTTGCTTTCAAAGGCCGACCGCGCTGCTTCCAGGGAGTCTTGGCATTTGCTCCGTCAGCATCGACTGAGGCAGGCCATACACCGGTGCGGCATTTGCACGCTTTGCTTCCACAGGACCGGCATCTCCCCCGCGGCCGAACTGCAAGTCATACTCTGCAGCATCACGAGCCTCTCCCACCGCGCCTAGCACCGTTCCACACGCGCCGACGTCACTTCGCGCCTCGACGCGGCCGCGCGCAAACACGACGACCAGAGATTTGCTCATAGTCTAACCGCAGCCTCACCATGAGCAACAGAGACAATCTGCAGCCGCACCCGTCGCTGCCTGCGCGCCCGCCGCCGCCGACATACTCTGCGCCACCTTCGAGGAGCAACACCGCCGGGCGCAACCCGCCGGCCTATGCTGGCTTCGTTGCCCAGGCCCCTCCTTCGCAGGCGCCCACGCCTTCGACCATGTACCCTCAGTCGACTGTGAGCGCCCCTTACCAAGCTACAGCTTATCCGTCCAATAATACTTACTACAATCCCTATCAAGCCTATGGCGCGCAAGCACCAGCGGCAGCGTACGCTGCTCCGCCAGCAGTGAGCCAGTTCCGGAGCAACTACGACCCAGAAGAGGAGGCGCGCATGGCCGAATGGAACAGCGCATACACACGGGACGATAACGCCAAGAAGCCTGCCAGTACTACGGCTGCTGCCCGCGTCGAGGCAAGCTCGGCACCAGACGGTGAAGCTGGCTCAGGTGGTACCGGCAAGCAGAAGACGGTCATCCGAGAGGGTGGTGGAAAGACTTGGGAAGACCCGTCGCTCCTGGAATGGGACCCCCTACACCCGCGTCTCTTCATCGGCAATTTGGCCGGCGAGGTCACCGACGATTCGCTCCTCAAGGCCTTTTCAAAGTACCCGTCCGTGTCAAAGGCGCATGTAGTTCGAGACAAGCGCACCACGAAGAGCAAGAGCTACGGTTTCGTAAGCTTTGCGAACACCGACGATTACTTTCGTGCTGCCAAAGAAATGCAGGGGAAGTACATTGGCAGTCACCCCGTTCTCATCAAGCGCGCTGTCTCCGAAGTCAAGGCCACCACCAAGCGCGATGACAAACACGGGAAGCACGGGAAGAATCGCAACAATAAGAACAACAAGAAGCAACAGCAGAATGAGCCTAAACCGACCTTCACTGGTCAGCTCATGAGTGCCGGGATTCAGAAGAAGGGCAAGAACAATGGGCCCAGGATGCTCGGCTGAAGAAAGTTGGTAGGCATGTATGTGGAACAATTCGTCCAAGATCGCATGTCGGGAATAGTTGACAGCATGAGGAAAAGAAGACGTGATTGGATATTGAAGGTGCTGATGTTTCTTTCCGAGACCGTCATGGTGCCATTTCGAGACTGAGCAGGCTCTTGTGCATGGATTGCGGTAGGACTCAAGGAGCATGAGTACTTACGGCTTTTTCCTCACATGTACTAACTTACATGAAGCCTGAGGCTTTTGACTTGCAACAGTCTGCCATTATGCAGGCAGTGATGGCTCGCCCAAAGTAGCTCCTCACAATGGAGCAATGTAATATGAATTGCTTAATACCTCATAACGTGCAATGGCTGAAATGATTGGTAGTCATGGAATCGTGACGCTTTACCACTGTCGACTAGGCACACTCCAAATTCATGGTCGTGGAACCAATGGATGGTTTATGCGATATCACGTGATGAGGCTTGGCACGGGCGCTGAGACTCGCGCAAGCGCGATCGATGCGAACGCGACTGAATTGTCCAAGACATTCACCAACGTCGCGCCAGCCCAACGCCCGCCCGCCAACACCCACTTGACGCGGCGTTGTTGTCGCCTGAATCTCACTCACCATGTACGGCATGAATCAAGCCTACAATGTTCCGGCAGACCCCAGCGGACAGGTGCCGAACCAACTGGTGAGCACGCCCATGCCTCGATTGCGCCATGTAGCTAACCCTACAGCTTCCCCACATACACTTGGTCTCTTCGTACCGGTTCCCAACTATACCGTCATTGCAGCCTCAGCAAGCGCTAGACTTCCTCACAAAAGCACCTGAGATCACCCGAAATGCTGCGCCCGTTGCGTGGACCTTCTTTGCGCAACCGCCGCCAGACGGCACCGCTCTGCTCATGTGGCAGCCCCCTCGCATGGGAACGCATTTTGCATCTGATGGATTGATATGGGCCGATGCAGAGCTGTCGTACGAAATGAACTTGAATGGCTTCGTAGGTATCCGCAAGCTAAAGAAGCCGTATAAGACACTAACGTGCCGCAGCAACTCCAAGTGTTGGTCCACAAGAGCGGTTTCTTTTACCCACACGAGCCGTTTGCAGCCCATGCGCGATTTCGCTACAGGATTACCAGTGGACCCCGCTCATTCGACGACAAGTTGTGGCTGGTTCATTACAGTATGGCGGAGCCCAACATGAGAATACCCGCCCAGAACATACCCATGACAAGGGAGATACAACAACAATTAGCTACGCGTGGACAACTGCAACAGGCTGGCCAATTGATCCGCAAAGAGTTCATGCTCGGCGATACCGCAAACTTCCCCAAGGTCGAATTCGCACCGCCTGGTGCTAGGACACAGCCAGCACCATTTGGCGCGAATCCCATGACAAATAGACTTCAATATGGTCAACAACAACCTCCGGCTAAGAGAATGCGAACGGCGCAACCTCCACGCCCCGGAGCAGCTGGAGCCGCACCCGGTGATGCACTGTTCGACGAGGAAGAGAATGCGACGCAGGATACCTTTGATTTCATGACACCTCGGGATATCAGCCTGTCCAGGTACAAGCAGCATCACGAATGGATGGAAGAGATATTTTCATCACCACATGCGTTTCCCAAAATCAAGCCCATCGATCTAGGAATTGGTCTAATGGGCGAGCTCGCCCCACTGACGGCGGATATTCTCGACGCCGCAACAGGAGACGCGCCCATAGACAAGAATGGAGATCTAAACGCTGACTACGGCGGGAAGATCAAAAGCTATTCACATTTGACGCCAGAAAAGCTCAAGGAATTTGAGAAACGGGTCTCTGAATATGAGGCCAAGGAGAAGGCTGAAATCGAGAGGTTAAAGTCCGCACACGCCAACAAAATGGCAGCATTGAAACGCTCACGCACCTACATCAAAGCCGAACGCCGCTTACGTGATTCGCCACTTACGTCCAATACTGATGGCGATAGTCCGGACCCCTCCGATGCCGTGGTTTCAGATCTCGAAGAATCGCTTGGAGTACAATTTGATACGAAGAAGCTAGTAGTCTGCGTAGAGAAGGGTGGCTTTATCGAGGCACAACAGCCATCACCTGCGAAAGTACAAGTCAATGGCAACGGTTCAACGCCATCGAATGCGAACGGAGGATCGAACGGTTCTGCACAAGATGGAAACGCTGAAGGCGACAATAACGGTACCAGCCTTCTAGACTTCGGCTCTGGCTCGTTGGGAACTCCGGTCGGGAATATATCCCTTCCGCCGCTGTCTCAACCTCAGAGCCAAGCGCAATCAGCTGTGGCTACTCCCAGCGCCGCTGCTGGCGATACAGCCCAAAACCCATCTGGCGATCATGCTGCTAACCTTGACCCATCGAGTGCTGCAAACGACCTGCTCGATCTTGACGTCGAGATGTCTGGGATGGCCAACAATGACGGCAAGGGAGATGCAGAATGGGTCATGGTAGAGAACCAAGGCCATGCGCAGCAATCGGGAGCTAACAATGCACAGCCTCCTACCAGCAACGATACTCCGGCGGACGCTAGTGCACTGACCTCTAACGTTGACGCAGAAGTCGGAGGCATGTTTGATACTGCGGATTTCGGCAGTTTCGACAATCTGGACACCGCCGGAGATGCGCTAGCGGACTACACGAACGTGGGTGACGATAACATGGGACTCGATCTGGTCGATGACTCAGCATTTGGCGACGCGTTCCATGGAACAGAGATGCATCATGGCGATACGGGCGAAGACCAGAATGCGTAGAATGCATCCGATTATCAAGGGCCCCCACGACACGAGCGCTACCATTCCACGCCTACCCAACCATGGCTCTGAAGAATTTCTTATAAAATCCGTGTATTGAACCAAACAGTGGCGCAAGCGATTCGACGGCGTTGTAAGAGAAGGTTAAGACGGCGATTCATGATGAGCGCATAAGATGATCAAGCTTCGATTGTGTTCTCCCACGGTTCGGACCACCGTTCCGGCAAATCCACGAACTGTATCAATCTTAAACAGATAGTACATTTCAACTCCGTAAGCAAGGCTGTAGTAGGTTTCAATCTGGCGTTTGGGCGTTGATGCTCGAGGCTGGAAGATAGTTGTCTTGGTCACGAGATAAATACCCACTATTGCGGGTTATTGGCGAAATTTGCCTTCCAGTTATTCACATTATTATCTTCATCTCATCTCTGTTGTTCGTTGGTGCGTACCATATCGACATGGCACGCTAGAGCAAGACCGCTGCGCTCGGCTGGATGAAGCATCCGCTTCCTGACCTTGTGCGAATGCTGACCGTGACAGTTGAACTGAAGTGCTATTTCCGTAAGTCAAGAGTACTTGATTCTCGGCGTCTCAAATGTTGCCTCGTTACTCCAATGGACTGCTATCAATGTCGCCACAAAGCCCTTGCATGTCGTCTCAGGGAGATTACAATGGGCACACACGTGTGATAACCGTTACTCAGAAGTAGCACAACAACGCTTGTTTTCAGCGCCCCTGTCAAGTGTCACCCGTCTGGAGGGTTACATTCCTCGAGTAGTCTTGCAGCGTAATCTGCAGATGGATTGAGTTTTAGCGCTTGCCAGTCGGAAGCGCGGTTGTGAAACGGTGGAAATTGGGTACAAACGAGAAACGGAAGGGAAGAGGAACATTGATGCGTTTGTGAGCTGATACCCATGGCGACTGGAATGCAATGACGAAGAAGCATCTAACATCGCATCGGAGTCAGCTGAAAGCTCAACGTTCAGTCGGTCCAGCCGTTCATTGCAGCTGCCCCATGCTAGCTTGATGGTCGCACGACATGTCCCTATGACCATTGCTTCGGCACCATTCAATGTTGTTACAACCGAGCTACTCTACACTCGTCTTTTGCTCGATCGCGCACCGATACACCGCCGTTCTCGTGGAAGAGCACGCTGCGCATGCCGTTTGGTCCACCACATGCTGGAGCATGGCTTCCCAGGACGATGGGCAAGGCTTCGCATCTCAGGGTAGTTTCGCATTTGCAATCGTCTTATCAATCACAGTCAGACATACCTTTCCAGGAGCGACTACATTCACGTCAACAGGTTCCCTAAGCAGGCATTCGGTGAGTCCTTCCAAAGCTTTACGCCCGATTTGGTATACAAAGACTCATATGGACGGGCCGGCCAGCGCTGCTAGAAACAAGCTTTTCCCCACGAGGCAAGCTGAGAACGTAATAACGGTTCGTTGACCTATCTCGGATATCGGCGAGGCTGTGTACGCTGGATCGCATGCCCGGATCAGCTGTGTGAGGGCACGGCGGCGACGTTTGATTTCGTCACCGCACGTTCCTGCATTTCTACGTATGTTGTGTTTCCAGTGCTGCGCAGGTACTTTTGCTTCTACTCGCCTGCTCAAAGTGCAGTCGTTCAGACTTCGCAGTTCTCTGTCGCTCGAATCTTGGGTACTTGAGTACATCAAGAGAGCTCCTTCACGTTCATATTTTCTCATTATGGCGAACTTCCGCCTGCCTCTCGCACCGCTTCTCTTATCCCTTACTTATCTTTTTGCCTCGAGCATATTCGCATCTACCGACTCGATCCCAAGAGAGCATACAGTCGAAAACATCTCCAACTTTGCGAAACGTCAGGATGGCATCTTCTCTGTACTGGGAATCGCAGGGTTGGGAGACCGTACAGTGTACCCACGCCTCGAAATACGCGACCTAGAAAAGAACAATCCAGATCAATGGAACGTGTTTCTGCTTGGGCTTCAGAGGTTTCAATCTATTGATCAGAGCGACAAGCTTTCCTACTTTCAGATCGCTGGTAAGTTGTTGTGATCAACATCGTCGTCATGGTCTACGCGAGGAATGCATTTACGCATGACAAAGTATATCGATTCCGGGGCCATGGACTGCAGTGTCAGCAACGGCTAACTTTTAATGGTAGGAATACACGGTCGCCCGTTCGTGCCGTGGGATGGTGTTAACGGCGATGACTATTACTGGAGCCGCTACTCTGGCTACTGTACACATGACAGTAACATCTTCCCTACGTGGCATCGACCTTTTCTCGCGCTGTTCGAAGAAATTTTGTTCCTGAACGCTCGTGAAGCTGTATCCGCGCTTTCGAATGGAGCGCTGAAGAACCGGTACGCGAAGGCTCTGCCCTCGTTGAGGCTTCCATATTGGGACTGGGCCGCTATTCCCCCAGGAGAAGAAGGGACACTACCTGCGAGTGTACAGGCTCAAACCGTCAATGTGACCATGCCGAATGGCACAGTAACGATAACGAACCCGCTACACTCGTACAAGTTTCATCCTCTACCGGACTGGGTACGTACCAGATGTTGCAAGCATATGTCATTGGGCTGATTCCTCGCAGGAAGCAGAAGGCGATGAACGCTGGAAGGAATTCCCTGAGACCGTGCGAGCTCCGACCACGGCAGACAAGAACGCCCATAGCAACAATACCAAAGCCGCTCAGTCACTGCAGGAAAACAGGTCGAGCATGCAGGCGCGAGTCTACAATCTGCTCGCTATGCAGCACGAGTACCTGAACATGAGTACCAAACTTATACCGGGAGATAGTATGGAGAGTATCCATGGGACGATCCATGATGGAGTTGGTCAGGATGGATCGATGACTTGGCTTTTTTATTCCGCGTTCGACCCATCATTTTGGTTGCACCACTGGTAGGTGGCGAGCGAAGTATAGATTTATTAGTACTGATAATGGCAGTAATGTCGATCGACTGCTAGCTATGTGGCAAGCTCTGGTACGATACCCTTTCGCCACATCATCGAGGAGATAGAACAGCCACGCTTACAAACATGACACAGAACCCAAATGAGTGGGTAGGAAACTTCACAACCCCAAGTCCTACATTCTACTCTCCTGCAAATTTCAACGTCACCAGCAGTACACGTATCTCATCCCAATCCCCCCCATCTACACCTGGCACTAATCAAACACAGCTCTCAAACCCTTCCACAAAGACGACAGCGGCAACTTCTGGACTTCAGACGACGTCCGCGACCACACCATCTTCGGCTACACCTACCCCGATTTGATCGACATCTCTAATACTACCACTACCAAGCTGAATTCCCGCGGCGTCTCCACATCCCTTATCGCACGCGTAAATGCCCTCTACGGCCCCAACGCTTCCCCTCTACAGTCCCCTCAGAACCAGGTCATCGCCCAGCTCAAGCGTGGCATCGCGACGACCGGCGCCCCACACTTCTCCGGCAAGCGACAATACACGCTCAACATCGAAGTGCACGAGTTCAACAACCCAGGTAGTCTCGCCATCTACGCCTTCTTCGGGCCGCCGACGGGAGGCGTAGGCGACTGGGTCAACAGCGCGGGCTTCGTAGGCACAACGAGCATCTTCGGCGCGAGCGCGCCGGCGGCCGAGCTTTCTCACTCGATAATCCCGCTCACGCCGGCGCTGGAAGCGAAGGCGAAGAGTGGCGAGTTGCTTAGTATGGATGAGGGGGATGTGTCTAATTACTTGAAGAGTAATTTGAGGTGGAGGGTTGTCAAGGTATGTTTCTCATCTCTTCCCGCCCTTCTGGAGCTATGGGTGGGGAAAGGGGCTGATGGAGACAGCAAAATGCCGATCTTACGAACTGGACGGACGGGACGCCTGGGTTGGAGGTTAGTGTTACGTGGCAGGAGATCGAGCCTGCGGCTAGTGAGGAGGATTTTCCGAGTGCGGCAGGGGAGGAGAAGGAGTTGCTTTGTGCGGATGCGAGTAAGCAGGGGCATTTTAAGTAGGTTTTGTCGGTGTGGTGGGCGGAGGGCGGAGGGAGGGAGGGGAAGTCGGTCATTTTTTTTGGGGGGTAGGTACAGGATGGGTTGCTTCGTTGGTATATATATACTTAGCTGTAGAGTACGAATTAGCGCTTAGATAGAAATTGTGGCTGTTGGATGGTTTCGGGGTATATCTGGGTATAGAGGATGTTTAATTATATACTTATGGCTGCACGTTCGGGATGTAAAGAGTCATCTGGTCTTTATAAAGCTGCATATCCTTATTTTGATCTCTCGGTAAATGACAAGTCTAGATCCCAACCAACCGTCTCTTTCCCTCTTTCCTGGGGCCCGGTGTTCTACGGAAGGTAACTACTCACCACTTCCCCATTCCCTTCAAGTACGCCTCAAACCCCTGATCCAGCAACTCCCGATCCTTCCTCAGCACCTCCTTCTCATTCCCCTCCATCCACACCCTCAACCGCTCTCGAACTGCTAGGTCCGTCGCACCCAAAATCCTCACCGCCAACAACGCCGCATTCGTAGAGTTGTTAATCCCAACCGTAGCAACCGGCTCGCCGCGCGGCATCTGCGTCATGCTCACAAGACTATCCCATCCATCCATGTGCGTCGCTTTGACGGGGAGCCCGATGACGGGCAGCGTCGTCCAGCTCGCGCACATACCGGGGAGATGGGCGGCGCCTCCCGCGGCCCCGATGATGACGCGGAGGGACGTCTCCGCCGCTGCCTTTGAGAACTCACGCAGCCAGTCTGGCGTGCGGTGCGCGGAGGTGATGCGCACTGTGAACGGGACGTCTAGCTTTTCCAGAATCTGCAGGCCGGCTTTCAGCACGGGGAGGTCGGAGTCTGAGCCCATGATTACGGCGACGAGGGGCTCTGTGGGCGTCATTGTGCGCGGGCCGAGGGGCTTTCCCTTCTGGGCGTCGACGAAGTCGATGAGGGGCTGGATTTCGGACTCTGCGGCTGCGAGCGTGGGCGCGGTCACGGTGATGTGGCCCATTTTGCGGCCGGGGCGGGCGGCGCCTTTGCCGTAGAGGTGGATGGAGGCGTTTGGGGACTCGTAGGCCTTTTTTGCGACTTGGATGTGGGAATCTGGGGTGTTGCCGCCGAGGATGTTGAGCATGATGGAGGGCTCGCGGAGGCGGAGGGCGGAAGGGGGGATGGGGATGTCGAGGATAGCGCGGAGGTGGGCGTCGTATTGGGAGAGGGGGCAGGCTTCGATGGTGTAGTGACCCGAGTTGTGTGGGCGGGGGGCGATCTCGTTGATGAGGAGGGTGGAGTCTTTGAGGAGGAACATTTCGACGCCGAAGACGCCCTTGCCTTCGAAGGCGCCGATGGCCTTCTTTGCGAGCTGTTGGGCCCGCTCTGTGGTTTCTTTGGACACGTTCCGAGGTGGGGCGTAAGTGAGTTTGCAAATGGAGTCCTCGTGCACCGTCTCGACGGTAGGGAAGGTGAGGACGCCATCTTTGGTCTTGACTACCATGACGGCGAGCTCCATCCTGAAGTCGGCCCAGCGCTCGGCGTACAGTGGCCTGTCACCCAATGCCTTGATTGCGGCATCGATATCGTCCGCAGTCTTGACGACAAAATTGCCCCGTCCGTCGTACGCCTCGGTCTTGCTCTTGAGCATAAAAGGGTAGCCAAAGCGCTCACCAACAGCTTTCAAGCCCTCCGCACCCTTGCCTTCTAGGTCCTCGCTCTCCGCGACATCGACTCCATGCTCTTTCAGATACTCTTTCTGTGCGTACTTGTCCTTGATCGTCCTCAGCGTCTTCCAGCTAGGCTCCACGGCGACCTCGCCTGCGACTTCCTCGAGCATGTGCGTATCCACGTGCTCAATTTCGACTGTGACGACATCGCAAGCTTGGGCAAGCTTCTTGACAGCTGAAGCATCTTTAAAAGAGCCCTCGATATGTTCGTCATGTGCTGAGATTTGTTTGGCTGGGGACGCTGCTGCATCGAGAACGTTGACTTGGATATTCAATCGGTTCGCGGCTTCAATGAGCATGCGGCCAAGTTGGCCACCACCCAACACCCCCACCTTCCTAGAGTCCGCCATTGTGGTATTTTGTCGGCCTTTAATCACGTCGTCCGGGTGTAGCACAGTGAACCCAAGTTTTGATACAGTGCTGTGGAGTTGTGAAGTCGTAGTTCCGATTACGGAAGGGCGCTAGTACTTTGGTTGGGTCGATTGGTGGGGAAGGCTCTGAAAAAGTAAAAATTCGAGCGCCAGCACGTCACGTTAAAGACAGCAACCGATATGGATCAAGGTTCCGAGTGGGCATTCACTGGGCGGTATGGAACGTCGATTATACAGGCTACTGAAGCCCCATACTAAATCAAGGACCGTGTTGGTGGGGTTCTCTCACGCAGTCTGCTGGCAACGAGGTTCACGGATTCGGTAGCTTGGCTTGCAAAACTTGTACTTTCACGTTGCACTATTGTCACGACGAAGGTAGATTTCATCGAATCATCCGATGAGCCCCGAGAGCCCACGGCATACTTTCATTGCATTTCATTGCAAACATGAGTATCTTTTTTAACCCGTAAAAGAGTCTTCGCCAGACATGATGCACGCCAAATTGACTATAACCCATGACCATGTCCACGCCGGCGACCCAAGGAAACAGCTCCGCTCCATCAAGGCGCTTAGACCTTGAAACCACGCGACCGCCTGCGTCCACGGGCACGCTCGAACTTGCGGCCCTTGCTCTGGATGTAGGGCTTCTTGTTCTTGTGGGGACCCATGCCGAAGTGCTTGACGGCCTCACGGGAGTTCTTGGGGCCACGGAGGAGGAGGGTGTTGGCACCGGTGGGGAAGCGGGTAGCGACCTCGTCGATGGTGAGGACCTCACCGCCGGCCTTCTCGATGCGGGCACGGGCGGAGGCAGTGAAGCGGAGAGCGGCAACAGAGAGCTTGGGAAGCTCAAGGAGACGGTTGTCGTCGGTGACGGTGCCAACGATGACGATGGTCTTGCCTTCGTGCGTCTTCGCGGAGTGCTTGTTGGCGGCAGTCGCAACGATCTTGGACAAGCTGACCGCTATTCAACAGTTAGTCCGTGGCTCTTCCAACGTGTTGTCAGGTTTTCTTACGGGGACGGTTGACCTTGGACATCATGAGACGGCGGAGGACAACCTTGTTGAAGGGCGCGTCGGTACGGCCTAATCGCTGTTAGCACTCCAGGACTGCAAATCGAGCGGATTGACTTACGGGCCAGGAACTTGTAAAGGCGCACCAACAACTTAACGTAAGGGTTGTCGGACTTGGGCACCTCTGTAACTCGTCAATTCGCATTCTCGATCATGTTGCGTCCTGAGGACAGCAGCTCGCCGGCGCATTGCTGCGCCGACTCGACGGGGAAGAACACATACTGCGGTGCCCGTCTCGAACATGATGGCGGTCGAGGTCAATGCCCATTTTGACTGAACACTGAGGTTGTCGTGGTGTTGAGCTGTGGGTTAGTATTGTCAAGTGTCGCGAAGTTCAGGAAGCGACGAATTTCGTTCGTGTGGGCGAGGAAGCCGCCAACCTCTATGAGGTTAGCGCGTCTTGGCTAGCGCCACCGCCTTAGGGTTCGGCAGAAAAGTCGATGTCAAGCGAGAAAACGACGAACTCGGCACGCTCACACAAATGGCCAAGCAATCATGTTTCGGGTATTATCATTATTAAGCTAGTACATGTACAGCGCAGTTCGTCCAGAAGCTGCGGTCTATCTATAACACCATGTAGTTTTCATCCATCATAGCTTCCCTAGGTATATGACGGGACATCTGCGATGCTGTGATTGCCTGTCGATCCAAAGAAAAGTGCCTCATCGCGGGTTTACACAGGACCTGCGGGGCAAAGAAGATACCTATGCGTCTATGCTTGAACACTTAATGAAACATAATCCGTCGTCGCCGAAGCCACGGATTGAGGGTAATAGAACAGGGTAAGAGGCAGTTCAAACGCCCTCGCGCCCATGGAGCCAATACGATGGCATTTGCAAGACTACACCATGACCCGGCCTCGGATGTTGTGGATAATTGACGCTGTCGAAGCGTTCAAATTGACTTATCTCCGATCATGTTGCCAATGCCATTGCGGAGCTTGTCAGTGGAATCTGGGGCGTATCTCGGCCCAAGAGACCCGAGCATCATGAAGAACATGACGATTATGCCGCCGAAGATCATCAGCTTGCGCAGAATCGGACGGGTTTGTCCGAGCTCCGCCCAAGCCAAGGAGCCCTGGCCAAGGTACTCCTTCATCTTCGGGCCGCCGAGCTTGTAGAAGATCAGACCACCCAGGGCAATGCTGTATCCGAAAGCCTGGAGCAGGCTGACAGGGTCCCCGAACAACATGATAGACGCGAAGACGAGGAGAATGTCCTTGAGAACACCGGACAAGGTGAGGACCAGAGACGACGTCTTGCCGACCTGAGCACTGTTAACAGGTGTCCGCAGTTGCGGAGAGATGGACATACCAAGAAAACGACCGAAACATTAAGCATGAAGGCAACCGAGGCATTGGCGAAGAGCGTGAAGCAACCAACACGGTTGATATCAACCATAGTCAAGATAGGCAACTCGGTGAACAAGCAGATCATGCCGTTCATGACTGCGCAAGCCGGAGCATAGTAGTACAGCGAGACCAGAGGGTCCATTTTGAATTCCGCAGAACTGAGTAGACGCTCGACCATGGACAAGCGGATAGCCTCGAAGACGATACCACCAACCTGGAAGAGGAAGCCTACCATGACGAACTTGATCTCGCCAATGGAGGCAATGATGACACCAATGACAATGAAAGACACATTGCCGAGCGTCTTCATGTTGGGCGGATGCAAACCCATTGTCCAGGTAGTGATCAGAACGGCAACAGGTGTGGTGGCCTAAAGGACGTCAATGCATGCTTCGTAGCCCAGCGCGTAGTTATCCTACCTTGAGCATCTGGATGAAAGCAACGCTCAGGTACAGGTATGCCTTGTTACCGCAGATCAAGCTCAGACTGAAGAAGATACCAATTGGGACGATTGCGCGGAGGTATATGCGGCCCGTCATGGGTACCTTCTTCCGTGAGTCGAGAATGGTGGTGAAGCGTGCGAGTAGTTGGGTCATGATGGTTGCGAAGACGAGATGCCATGTCGTTAGGAAGATAGCTATGAAAGTCAGTCTCAAGCTCGAGTGTGAGGGCTTGTCTTGAACGTACGAAAGTCTATGGTATTGTCAGCGATTGGTTTATAGCATTGGCAGGTTTGACTAACGGAATGCTGCCGTATCCAGAATGTACTTGTTGAAGATGATGACACTGGAACTGAGTGCAATCCATGTCGAGATGTACACTGCAGGGTGCAACGAGTCGGATTGAGGATCGGGGCGCTTCTGGAGATTCGGATTGACGGTAGGCAGCACCGGCTGCGCGGGGTCGCGAGCATTGTCGAGCGAGGCGCGAACCTTTTCGTCTGACATGGCTGACATGGTCGCAGTGTGCAGAGGGTGCGAGGACGAGACTCAGCGGACTGTGCTGTCGAGGTGGCGTTTGAGGCAGGCGGTAGAGAGCGAAATGGCCGCTTTGTCGGGGGCGTCACCGGTGTTGCTCTACTGGCGCGGGCAGCTGACTAGGGCGAGTTCAGGGTTCGCAGCACAAAAATTTCCTGCAGGATAGCCGGTGGTGACAGGCGGCGTAGGACAGGAACGGTGCGCGCACACACAAAGTCGATGTAAGACGGGACGACTCGTCGAGGCTGGCGATCGAAAGGGAGGAGGAAAAGTACAGATGCGGGTAAATGAGGCCAGGGGGTGTGGAGCGGGAGTCGGGGGTCGAAGCGCAGTAGCGACGCGAATCCTCAGGCGTAGCACGGGCGCGCTTGAGGAGGTGCAGAGGTGCTTGTGGGAGGTGCTGGCAACCTGGGCGACGGCGGGTGACGTGCTCAGCGAAGCTTTGGCGGAGCGGCGGCGGATCGTTGCAGTTCAGAGCCCACATGAAACGGGCGGTCGACGGCGGTCCTTTTGTACGCGCAATCGCTGCCTCCACCGTCTCCCAGAGAGCAGCACTCTGCGGCCGTGCTGGGACTATACTACGCGTAGTCCATGCAGCGAGAGGCGCCCTAAAATAGCAGCCGCGTCTGTCACGGCTGCAGAGCGCGACCGTCGTACAGGTCGGCCTCTGCCGCGGAATGATTGACGCTGCAAACATGCACAGTGTCAACAAGACCCTCCCCTCACCACACGCCCCGTCTGCACAGTGCCTGTTCGACCCTGCTATGGTCGCTGTATCACATCCCGCACAGCACGAGCGCCCGGACAATGGCCTGTGGGACTCGACGCAGCCGTCCTGATAGTGCTCTGCGTGTTGCATCCTCTGCTGCGAGCAAGGCCTGTTCCGCGATGCCACACACAGACACAGACGTCGAGATTGGCACCCCACGCCAATCAGAGCGCCCGCACCGGCGCACGCAGCAACCAAGCGTCGCGTCTCGGGGCGATGTGCGGTGCCCCTTTTCGCGGCGGTGGGAGCGCAGGGCCTACCCGCTAAGTGTAACTTGCAGCCTTGGCGCTCCTAGATGCTGAAGTAGTTTTATACACCATATCGCCCCAGCGAACAGCCTCACCGAGTCTCCAGATACCCCAATTGACGCCCCAGCTTCGGGTACATGCTCAACTACGCCCGCCAGACACTGAAACGAGTCCCTAGCTTCCAAGAGCTGCTCCACGGCGCCATGGGTTCCGCAAAGGAAGAAATGTCAGTGCATTCGCCTCACCGCCCCCGCCATTTCGCCCGCGCAGCTCCAACTGACATCCCATAGCTCTGTCGATGTCCTCGTCATTGGTGCCGGTCCGACAGGTCTCGGTGCCGCAAAACGACTCCACCAGATTGTATGCCGTCTCATCAATCTTCGAAACACGAGAATGCAAAAGCTAAACGGCACAGGATGGCCCCTCATGGCTGATTGTGGATTCCAATGAGACGCCTGGTGGTCTGGCCTCCACCGATGTCACCCCAGAAGGCTTCGTATGTCATTAGCAAACCAATTGTCCCTGCAGTATTACTAACAATGCACAGCTCTACGATGTCGGCGGCCACGTTATCTTCTCACACTACAAGTACTTTGACGATTGCATCGATGAGGCGCTCCCAAATGAAGATGACTGGTACACGCACCAGCGCATCTCGTACGTCCGCTACAAGGGCCTGTGGGTCCCGTACCCATACCAGAACAACATCTCTATGCTGCCAAAGGAGGACCAAGCGGCAGCTGTAGACGGCATGATCGATGCGGCTCTGGCTGCCCGCGTCGCCAACACCAAGCCCGCAGACTTCGATGAGCACATCCTGCGAACCATGGGCGAGGGCATTGCAAACCAATTCATGAGGCCATACAACTTCAAGGTTTGGGCGGTTCCCCCAAAGAAGATGCAATGCGCATGGTTGGGTGAACGTGTAGCTACCCCAGATGTCAAGAAGGTGGTGAACAACATTATCCACAACAAGACTGCTGGAGGTTGGGGACCTAACGCAACTTTCCGCTTCCCCGCGAAGGACGGTACCGGTGGTATCTGGATCGCCGTCGCCAAGACCCTTCCCGACTCGAAGAAGCGATTCGGCGAGTATGGCACCGTGACAAAGGTCGATGCCAACGCCAAGCGTGTCACTTTGAAGGATGGATCCGTCGTCAACTACAACAAGCTCGTCAACACCATGGCCGTGGATGCGCTCGTAGAGCACATGGGCGACAAGGAGCTTATCAATCTCAGCAAGGACCTTTACTACTCAAGCACACATGTTATCGGTGTGGGTATCCGTGGAGAGCGACCCGAGCGCATTGGCGACAAGTGCTGGCTGTACTTTCCTGAAGACAACTGCCCCTTCTACCGCGCCACCATCTTCTCCAACTACTCCCCATACAACCAGCCGCAGAAGGATGTCAAGCTCGCCACCCAGCAGCTGGGCGATGGCTCAAAGCCGAGCTCGTCGGAGCCTAAGGAGGGACCTTACTGGTCGATCATGCTGGAGGTGTCTGAGTCCAGTATGAAACCCGTGGACCAGAAGACCCTCCTCAAGGACTCCATCCAGGGCCTCATCAACACTGAGATGATCAAGCCTGGCGACGAGATCGTTTCCACCTACCACCGCCGCTTCGACCACGGATACCCAACTCCATCCCTGGAACGTGAGGGCGTGCTGACCAAGCTTCTCCCTGCGCTTCAAGACCGTGACATCTGGTCGCGTGGCCGTTTCGGCTCATGGCGGTACGAGGTCGGCAACCAGGACCACTCCTTCATGTTGGGTGTGGAGGCTGTCGACAGCATTGTCAACGGCGCCGTTGAGCTGACTCTCAACTACCCCGACTTCGTCAACGGCCGCCGCAACACCGAGCGACGTCTCCAGGACGGAGCTCAGCTCTTCGCCAACAAGAAGGCGGGCAAGCAGGTCGACACTGAGTTGTAGACCAAGCTTGCACCACAACGGGGACAGCTTGGAAGAGATGAACGAAATGGGATATGAATGGCATGAAACTTCGGACACAGATACCAGGGATGATTAGACGTAATGGTGTATGGAGCTAGGGCTTTGAGTCTTCGCGACTGCTTTGCTTCGTCTGCAGTAGACAGGTGGCATTGGCATCTTGCACAAAAGCTATTGAAAATAGACTAGATTTGCCATTTCAGGCTCGTCTTTCTTGGTGTTCTGTGAATGTGTGCACGCGTGTGATGTTACTGGTGGCACGCGGGCTGTGCCGTCCGTCATGACACGGCAGCAATGGCTTCCGCTGGTGTCGAGTAGTATAGTAGAAACGTCGGAGTAGCACATAGCAAGCAAGCGGGACCCATCGCAGCAGAGACTACGTCTTGAAAGGTTAACTTTTCCCCCATCCATCTATCGTATTGACAATGAACCCAGAATCGAATCGGACATGCTTTTACACCCGTCACGTCTACTCTTCATCTCATCTAAGCAATTCCCCATTCAATTCGCCTTGCCCGCCCTGAACTTCCTCAGCACCTCCCTCTCCTCCTCGTTCCTCGCCACACCCTCGTCCACCAGCACTTCGTGCCTCCACCTCTTTCCCCCCGCCCCATACTCGGCGCTGACCTGCGCATCCCCCACAAGCACCCACTTGTATATCGTCAGCCCCTCGAGCCCAACCGGCCCACGACTATGTATCTTGTTCGTGGAGATGCCGACCTCGGTGCCGAAGCCGTAGCGCTGGCCGTCTGCCATGCGCGTGGACGTGTTCCAATACACAGAGGAGGAATCCACGCCTGAGAGGAAGGTTTTTGCACGGGAGGCGTCGAGGGTGAGGATGGCGTCTGTGTGGTGAGAGGAGTGGGTGTTTATGTGGGCGATTGCGGCGTCGAGGGAGGGGATGGATTTCACGGCGAGGACGAGGTCGAGGAATTCGGTGGTGTAGTCTGCGTCTGTGGCGGGCTGGAGGAGGGCGGCGGAGTGCGGGGCGAGGGATGACTTGAGGGCGGAGAGGGAGGGGGCGTCGCAGCGGAGGGAGACGCCTTTTGCGAGGAGGGCTTCTGCGATGGGGGGGAGGGTGGTGGTGAGGGCATCTTCGGCGACGAGGAGTTGCTCGAGGGCGTTGCAGCCTGCGGGGTAGGAGACTTTGGCGTCGACGATTATCTTGACGGCCTTTTCGGCGGGGTAGTCGGCGCAGAGGTAGGTGCTGCATATGCCGTCTGCGTGGCCTAGGACGGGGATGGAGGCGGTGGTTTTCACGTAGCGAACGAGTTCGTTGCCGCCTCGAGGGATGCAGAGGTCGATGTAGGAGTCTAGCTTGAGGAGGTCGGCGATTACATCTCGTGTTTGGACTAGTTGGAGACAGTCTGAAGGGACGGATGTCGTGGAAAGCGCCCGGGAGATGATGGATGCGATTGCGGCGAAGCTGTGAGACGATTCCCTGCCTCCCTTAAGGATGGCTGCATTGCCGGACTTGATGGCAAGGGCGGATATGTTAGCAATGACTTCTGGACGAGCCTCGAAGATGATGAGGAGCACGCCAATGGGACACGTGACCCTAGAGAGTACGAGGTTGTCGTCCAGGAGTGTCCGCGCCGTGGTCTTGTTGACTGCGATTGGTCAGCTGATATCCATCTATGGTACAACAGAAAGTGACATCAATCGAACATGGACAGAAGACGGGAAGAAGCGATGACAGGTGGGGCTGACATACTTGGGTCTTCAAGGTCCCTCACATCCAAGATACCCTGCAGCATATCCTCATATTTGCCCGGCTTCCCCAGATCCAGTCTCTTCACCAAGCTCTGACTTAGCGTCCCGCCTGCTGCAGCCTTATTCGCATCCTCCAGGTCCTGCTTATTGGCCGCAAGGACCTCATCTTTGGCGTCCGCTAAGGCCTTGTGAATTGCACTTAGCGCAGCATTGCGCTCGTCTGTAGAAAGCACTGCAAGCCTGCGTGAGCCGACTTGGGCTGCTTTCGCTACTTCCAGCGGTGTTGCGTTTGTGAGCGACATCAGGTGGTATGCCGGACGCGGGATGTATTGTTCGGTGGTGAGTGATAAAGCGACCTTCTTGTTCTGTGTAGGGCGTGTGACTCAACCAATATTTCTCAAAGGGCAGAATTCTTCGCAAACAGCGACCACAGGCAGGACCAGAGTATGCTGCAAGCAAACTTGACAAAGGAGCGAATCGGATGAGCAAGAGGGCCGTCTAAAGATAGGCTCTCGTGATCGATTTTGCGTGGGGCGTGCTTATGGATTTCGATGGTGTTGCGGGGCCTCGGTGGCGTCGCGGGATGCAGCTGTGGCCGTGCGCGCCTGCCCTGCATCTGCCCGCACATGCTCGCGCGACCCTCGTCTCAGCTGCCAGGATATTGGCTGCGCGATTGATTATTCCATTTCCAGGTTTCTTTCCAACGCTTGGAGATCATCATACTCGGCTTCGATAGTTGCCATGACGTCCGGCTCTCGTTGGGCTCGCTCGGTGTGGCTGGGTCCCAGCCACCAGCCCGTTTCGGCGCCAACCTCGTCTTTAATCGTCCAACCTGAGCGTCGAGAATGCGGGAAGCGAATAAAGACGACCACGTATAAGGACGCTAATCAGATGGCTGGCATTCGCTTTATAACCATAAGCCTACCTCGTCTCACTAATCTTGCATTCATTCCAGCTCAACCCCTCAGCGACACCTAGCCTCACATCCCCTCACCCATCCAGCAACCATCACCACACTACTACCGTCGCTACCACTGCCCCCAGGCCGCTGACCATTCCGGCGCGTGCCGAGCCCCTCCTCTATTCAACAACCTCCCGCCACCTTCCCCTCACCTCCAACACATCTTCACGATGCTGCGCACTCTGAGAACTGTCGCGGCCTGCGCGCTTCTGTCAGCTCCTGCAATTGCTCAGACCTACACCAATTGCAACCCCACCACAAGCACTTCCTGCCCTCCCGATTCAGCATTGGGAAGGACTGTCAACATCGATTTCACCTCTGCATCTGACAGCTTCACCGCCGAAGGCAACCCCACATACGGCTCAGATGGTGCATCGTTCACCGTAGCCAAGCAGGGCGACAGCCCCAAGATTACCTCAAAATGGTATATCATGTTTGGTCAGGTTGATATCGAGCTGCAAGCAGCACCTGGCCAAGGTATCGTCAGCAGCTTCTTTCTGCAGTCTGACACACTGGACGAAATTGACTGGGAATGGCTTGGTGGAGACAACGCTCAGGTCCAATCAAACTACTTCGGCAAGGGAAACACTGCAACGCACGATCGAGGAGCTTTCCATGCGAATCCGGGCAACCACGATGGATTCCAGAAGTACACCATCATCTGGACCTCGGAACAAATTGCTTGGCAAATTAACGGGCAGACCGTCCGAACTTTGATTCCCGACAATGCCAATGGTCAATACCCCCAGACACCGATGGCCATCAAGATCGGTGCTTGGGCCGGTGGAGACCCAAATAATGAGCAGGGTACCATCGACTGGGCCGGCGGTTTGACCGACTACAGCAAGGGTCCTTACTCTATGAAGGTCAAGAGCTTGAAGGTCCAGGATTACTCCACAGGCACCCAATACACCTATGGCGACACCAGCGGAACCTGGAAGTCGATCAAGTCAACTGGCGGTACCATTAACACTGGCGGAAGCCCTGTTGAGGCAGATGCGCCAGGTATCACTTCCGCAGCCACCGGAGCTCCTCTTCCCTTCACTCCTCACACGACTTCTCCCTACACCAGGCCGAGCGTCTATCCTTGGGTTCCTGACACCACTGTGGCAACTGTTCCCACAACGACCTACGGCAACTACCCTGGATTACCGAGCGGATGGTCTGTCTCTGACTCTGGCAAAGTCGTTCCTCCAAGCCAAGCTCCTGTCAGTAAGCACCTTTTTTCTCCCCTCCCTTCCCTGTTTTCGCGTTCTTACTAACCTTGTCACAGTCGACGTCCCAAGCCGCTTTCTCTACGCCATCCTCACCAGCTTCGCCCTCGGCTTCATCTGGAGGTTCTGAGCGAGTTACCACTTTCAGTACGGCTTACACAGCTCCCGCTGGCACGTCTTCCGCGGCCAAGTCTTTCGACTCCCAGGGCTTCCTCATCACCTCTGCCTCCGCTGCTCCCGCTGCTTCAGCTTCCGAGGCCAAATCTTTCGACTCCAAGGGCTTTCTCGTCACCTCCGCTCCCGCTTCTCCTGCTGCGACATCGACTGGCAACGTTAACGCGGTCGAAGCCAAGGGCGGCTCGCCAGCTCCCGAGGCCTCGAGCGCGCTCCGGTTGCCGGTCAGCTCTTTCCTAGCTGTATCCCTAGCGGCATTCATCGGCGTCTTGTCCGTTCTCCTGTAAAGTTTTAGATCGGGGCCTTTTTTCTCGTGGTTTTGATCGTGCTTTGTCCATTTCGACTTGTATAGCATTAGCGTCGGCGTTCTTTGGGGCCTTATTGATTTGACGAGGCTGAGCTTGGGCTCGCATTGTATAGAACCCTACGGATATCATGATCACGACGATGATCGAAGTTAATACGAGTTTATTGAGCCATACTCTGAATATAATAAGAAGTTCGAATTCCTGCACTAAGCGCGGCTTCATCATACTGTTCGTGTCCATACGCTTCTCGCTTAGAATGAATGCAGAACAACTACCTAAGGAATCGATCGTATGCGTGCACATGATCGTGAAACACACTATAACGGCATGACGATTTCGAAAAACTGAACCCTTCGTTCCTATTTGACTGACTGGATGACGGCAGGGAAGACGTTATCATGGTTTCAAATCGGGACCCCCCTACTACAAGGCGCCTTGCACAGCCACCCGCCCCCAACAGCCACATGCCGCACAGCCACAAACTCAGGTACGATAACATCTTGTCTCGCAAACGGATAGCCTACCTGGGGAACATTTTTGCGATTGACGCCTTGAAAGCGCCGCAGCGAATTTTAGATGCCTTCGGACTTCACGTTTGTAATTCAGATCGTTGGCACTCACAACTTGAGTCATCTCTATCATGCCTTATATCAGTCGTGGATGGCCGTGTTTGCAAGAACACAGCGAAAGCGTGAAAGAATCACATTGTCCTGCCAATTGAAAACAGCATGAACCGCTCATGGCCAGCTCTTGTCGTCGACAAAGTCCGGAAAGAACAATTACGTTGGAACCAACACGGTCACATCGACGTCCCAAATCTCCCCATCGAGCACATCCACATTTCTTCGAGCCGGATCGAGACTGCCATCCTAGAGCTAGTCCGTGTCTCAGCCTCGCACGAGATTAGACAAATGGCCGTACTATCCTGGCGCTGGGACGTGTCTCCCGGCTCAGTCTCGCGCAATCTCTTCGCCGCTGTTCTGTACGCCAGACAAGCAGGCATCCAGTACCTGTTCATCGACACGGTTTCCATCGACCAGAGCCTCGACAAGCAAAACCTAATCGACGAAGTCAGCGCCTTCTCGCAGCTATACGCCACCTTGCCCGCCATCAGAGCCTACGACAAAGCCGGCGAACACATCTCCTCCACCGCCCGCCGCCCCTGGATCTTCCACGAGCAGCAGCTCATAAAGCAATCACCCTACCGCCCCATCTCCGTGCGCCAATTCAACAAAATCAACATCCTCAGAGCGGGGCCGGATAATGCAATTCGCCAATGGGAGAACACCTATTTCCTAAGTGCTTTGCTCGTTCTGCATGGTACCATCCCCATGACGGACATCGCAGACTTCCGCTTCCTCATGCCTGCAATCGCACAGCCGTTGAGCAGATTCCACAACGAAATGTGCACGAATGACTACCTCCTCACGGTCGTCCTTCTCAGCGCGCTGAACACCCCGAACCCCATTCAAGCACCGCGCAGCACTAATATCCACGATCTGCACTACGAGCGGTATCAGTTCCTGCCCACGAGAAGGAAGCACGAGTACAGTGTAAGGCTGGATGGGAAGAAGATTGCGCAGTGGGGGAAGAGTTCTATCGGGAAGGCTAGGGAGTTGAGATTTGTAAAGGGTGCGAGGGGGGCTGTGTTGAAGTTGTTGGGGATTGATGAGGGCGTGTTTAAACGCACGAGGCAGAGGAGGTTGACAACGGTGAATGTTTCATCGGGCGAGTTGAGGGTGAAGAATGGAAGGAAGAAGCTGTTGAGTGAGAGGTGTTTCTTTTGGGTAGATTTGGAGGGGGAGGTTGTGTGGAAGCATGATGTTGGGGGATGAGATGAATGTTGGGCGCAATTTGAATGAAAAGTTTAATTTTCTGGTGTTGTTGTGACGTTTTTTGCGTTTTGCAAATTGGTGTGTACCGTCTCTGTTTGTTTGTTACACGTGCTTCCCGCTTCTCGTGACTTCATCTGCAATTTCACTTGGTGTTCGTGCGTTGCCTGGGCAATGTGAAGTCGGTAGCACTTACCCCACCTCGACATCAGCCTTTTACGCCGTACACCAACTTGGATTGCGGCCTCGACTCATTTACTGTAGCTTACCCCCGTGGTGACATAATGGCGTCACCGTTCTTGAAACTTCCTGGAGGTAAGTCAACGCTGGAAACACGTAGATTGCAAAATGTGCTGCGTGCTGATTTACGAATAGAGCTACGCAATCGTATCTACCACCTTGTCGCCACAACTGACGCTCAGGTTCTCAAATTCCTCAGGTGCGGGAGAGACCTTAAGACCGGCAAATGTCTCAAGAAGGCCAGCAGATATGCGTGCCTGACACGCGTTTGCCGTCAGACGCGCGAAGAATATCTCCCCAGTAAGCTGCGCTCGTATGTCGAATTTACCGCAGTAACTTACCTCATGAATTAGTACAACAGAGCCGGGTCCGCGGCTTAGTCTGCTCCAACCACCTCCGGGATTTCATCCAGGCTTTCTCTTACAAAGACCATCCTGCAAAGGAGCTTGATATCGAATTCGACTGGACACAAGAACAAACCGATGTCGATCTTCTTCCAATCGTGCAAGAGCAAGCCCGCTTCACGAGCGTAATCTATTGCCTTGTCGTCCACAACACTGGGCCGCCTGCCACCTGGAGCTTGACATGGACTAAGACTGGTTATGCAAGGACGTTTTCGGAGGTTATACTGGAGTGGGCTAATGGAAGCCTCTGCGTTCGCAACCCTGGGATTGTAATGTCTTCCCCCGGGTGGCTTCTGACTCCCGAACCCTATACAGGCCCTTGGCATGGTAGTCGTGAAAATCCGGTGCCCGAGGCGTCGGACTACTTGCGTTGGAGCATGATGTTGGTACCTTACTTGTTGGGCAGTGGTCCCAGTCACAGTCTGACAAGCTAGGAGAGCCGAAGAGCGATACCCGAGCGGTCTGCCCGCGAGACTCAGACACCGAATCATCTTTCAGTGCAGTACTGGGGGTCAAAGGCTTGAGGACTGTATTGGTCTACTGTTGATGAGACATTTTACGGATCCCTTAAAAGGGGTGAAGTAGGAATTACGGCCGTGCAGGAGAGATTGTGTCTGGAGACTGGCGGCCGAGGGCCTACTTTGATAGACAGAGCTCGATGCGGACAACATACATAGCGAACACAACACAATCACGGAGGCTTAGTATTTACTTCGTCAAGGACGCAGAGAGTCCGGTTTTCACACCTACTTTGCATTCTCGATAGTCCACTCGTGTACCTGCTGAATGAATTTGTTCACTTGCCCCAGTTCGGTCGCCCACGTAGTTACCAGCCGAACGACAGCCTCGACCTCACCTCTTTGTTCCCAAACGTAGAAATTAAAGTGATCCTTGAGCCTTTGGATCAGACTAAGTGGAAGCACGGCAAAGACTTGGTTCGTCTCGGTCGCAGCATCCAGAGAGAAACCGGCCTTGACGATCCCCTGAGACAACAATTCAGCGCACCCGTTCGCTTGCCGCGCAAGATCGTAGTAAAGATCACCGTTAAACAGCTCTGCGAACTGCGCGCCCATGATCCTCCCCTTCGCAAGTAGCGATCCATGCTGCTTGACGAAAAACTCGAACTCAGTTGCCAACGTCGCATCCTTCACAACGACGGCTTCGCCCAGCAGCGCACCATTCTTCGTCCCCCCGATCCAGAAAAGATCCGTCAATTCCATGATATCCCTCATCGTCATATCATTCTTACTACTCGTAAGCGCCGTCCCAATGCGCGCCCCATCCAGGAACAGAATCAATCCCTTCTCCTCGCATAGCCGCTTAATCGCCATCAACTCCTGCCTACTGTAGATAGTGCCAATCTCGGTCGCATTCGAAATCGACACCAACTTGGGCTTCGCCATATGCGGAAAGTGCCAATTATCATCCAGCGCCCTTCGGATACTCTGCGGCGTTAACTTCCCATCCTGCGGCGGAACCTGGATAATCTTATGGCCGGAAGCTTCCACGGCGCCCGTCTCGCGGGTCACTATGTGCGCGGAAGACGCTGCTATGACCGCTTCGTGGGGACGCAGACAGGCAGCGATGGAAATGGCGTTTGCAGACGTGCCGCTGGGGACGAAGAAGACGCCTACGTCGTCGCGGCCGAGATGGGCCTGGATCCGCTGGCGGGCGAGTGTGCAGAGAGAGTCGCGGCCATAGCCGGATTGCTGCGTTTTGTTTGTTTCGATTAGGGTTTGTAGGAGTTTGGGGTGGGCGCCTTCGCTGTAGTCGTCGACAAAGCCGTAGCGGTATTCTGGGGATGGCGGGGATGAATGGGGCATTATGCGAATTGTAGATTATAGTAGCCACGCAGTTACTGAAGGGGAGAAGGATGTCGTTAATAACTTCCAAGATGTCATTTTTAAGTCTTATCATGGCGCTAGGGGTTATAGAGATGATGTTGTATTTATAGGGTAATAGCGGTGTTGGTACCGCTGGTTAGCTCGACGTTTGTGGGGATTTTGTCCCGCATCGACCAATCATGCGTTTGGCATAGCACGGTCAGATCGAATCGTGCATTCGGTTTTATCTTATCGAAGGTTTGTAGAAGCAAGGGCGCCGGATGTTCGTGGTTCCCGGTTACCTTCGGTATAGTACCTAGTCAACTACTGTCTTCCCCGCAATTTAGAAGTATGACCGTCTCTATACTCCGTCTTCCTCTACACCATAACAACGCGCCCTCTGTCATCTTCCGTCATACTTGCGGTGATGACTAAGTGGCGACTGTTACTCACGCATGAGGTTTTTCGTCTTATGCCACGTTAGGGCTATGTTGTTATAAACACTCTTAATGGCAACGAGGAGACTTCACAGTGGCCGACATCAGAAACGGGACCTCTGGGCCCGAGAGTCTACTTTTGTATTATATTGATAGCGTGAGCAAGAAAGGATAGGAAAGTAGAGCCGATAGATTTCCACTCTATGATACTTTCATTAAAATAGGCCCTAGAATCAAGTACTTTCCACCGCATTAGCATAATGACGTGCATGAAAGTGGCGATGCTACCTTTCACCTTGCTCGCACCTATACGCAAGTCAACTGGTGCCACCTCTATACTACAATGAAGGCAACCCGCAAGGGCCCCCTCTACGAAACTAAGCAATGTCCACCCCCGTCCTAACTCTTCCGTAGAACCGCACCACTCGTACATAGATTCTCCTGACTCTTCCATAGAATCGCATCACCCATCAACATCCACTCTCACTAGCACAATCGCCATTTGGTGATATGACGACTGCTAAGCAACCTGCGAAGCCGATGCATCCTCTATTCTTGAATCTACCAGGAGGTGAGCAGTAAGACTTGTCTTGCTCTTTTGGAGTTTACTAACTCATGAGACAGAGCTGCGAAATCGCATCTATGACCTCGCCGCTACAACTAATAACGCGACCAGGCTCGTGAAGAGGACACCCAACAGCGCTCCCAGTAACTATGCTGCCTTGACACGCGTATGCCGCCAGATCCGCGAAGAATACCTTCCTAGTGAGTAGCTTTTGTGTAATACTCTGAGCTGTAGCTAAAAGAAGTATAGTACAGCAACACAATGCCTACCTCCAGGTCTACTTTGAAGAACTCAACGATTTTATCTGCACTTTCTTCAACGAGGACAACCCTGTCAGGTTTCTGCAGATCGAAATCCGTCGTCTCCACACTACTCCAGAGGTCCAAGTCGAGCTTGTTCCAATCTTGCGAGCCCTAGCCAAGTCACCGTCCCACTTCAAGTGTTCAGTCTTGGTACCACCTGAACCACCAGCCGGTTCTTCACTTGACAGCGAGTGGATGGACATGTGGCGTCTTACGAACGGTTTAAACACGCTATTCGCTACCGCGAGCTGGCCGGCTGTGCTCCAAGTCGCTCTTGGCAAGTTTCGCTCATTCGCCGTCAACTCTGCTTTGAAAAGCAGGATCACGATATCCAGGGGACACGGAGCTGATAACCCCCAGATCATGACACGGGTGGGGTTTCGGGACTTCATGATACAATTTGGACTGACGCGTGTGATCATCGCCTTCAATTGGTTTCGAACGAACCTCGTCGTATGGTGTTGGGATGATGATGAATCACAGATTGCCGATTTGTACGTTTACTGGTCTAACAATTGGGATGTGTTCTTTGTTCGCAGTCATGCGATATCTACCTTAGCAGCATGAGTATCAGCACGTGGCCTGGAAAGTGGAGGAGCTTGGTATTGAGCATGGAATGAACGTGACGACATAGGCGCGGATGAAGCCTGTTAGCGAGTTTCATGAGGAGCAGTTCATGATGATGGTGGGTCATAGGAGCATAGTGGCTAGATAGTCTTTTGAAATGCAATGGCGTCCGCGAATATCCCCGTAGGCTTAGCTATATAATAGTCAATTGACAATGATCAAGCGAATTCTTTTGCATACACTCACTATATGTTTATATTCTTAAGCAGACGAAATCACCAGTGACTCATTGATTTTATCAATAGCCTAAAAGTCCTGCCAGTTGATTTAAAATAAAGCGCGAGCTATGACATCAACCTAGTAATTTGCACGCTGCTTTCTCTTTCACCTGCGCCTTCCCCTTCTGTCAGTGCCCCGGCAGTCACCTCGGCAACGGGGAGTTTAACCCACTTACCTTTTTCCCTCGCTCACGTCTCAGACCTCGTATACGCCGCGAAATTTCTACCGCATGAGCCCTACCGCGACGATGGAGTCTCCGTTGTTGCGGCTCCCCGGAGGTAACTGGAGAGGTGATGATATCCAGTCTGCTGTCCTGTACTGACATCGCCGCAGAACTCCGCAATAGTATCTACGAGCTTGTCGCTGAAACCCATGACGAACTTGTCAGGATCACGAATACCGGCGCTGGTCATGAAATTGATGCCGCTCACGTGGTGCGTGGAGCTTATGCTGGTTTGACGCGGGTCTGCCGCCGAATCCGCATCGAGTACCTCCCCAGTAAGTCTCCAAATACTAAATCTCTGTCTCATGATTCTGTTACCAACTCCTTCGATGTAGTATACCGTCAACGTGCTCGCGTGTCGTTGAGGTACGACGACATTGAGAAGAGGATCGATATTCAGGATTGGCAGAATCCTATCAAGGAGCTTCACGTCCGTTTTTCACCGCTCGACAACCTTCGCTCATACATCGACTGGCTTCCAATCTTGCGGGCTCGAGCTATCTCGCGGGCTTCCCACAACAACCACTTGAAAGTCTACGGTCACTTTGGAGAAGCACCTCGCGAGTCCTTACACAATCCATGCTACAAACATCCAGGAGGTTATTGACCGCGGGAATGACTCCTGGAATGCCATGCTATGCGCAGAACCCTGCCCTCTGGAGAGGATTGACTTCAATGTGGCAATCGATACAGTCGAATTTAAGTTCAAACCGCTGAAAATGTGGCTGTCAAACGTGAACTTGATGGACAGATTTTTGCGTGAGCTGAATTGGAGAAACGCTGGCCCTTGGGAAACCTATCAACATCACCCGGATAATTTCACGTTCCAGACGACTTGTACCAAGGCGCTCCTCTAACGTATAGTAGAGGCCGAACAGCAACAGGAAGTGTGATCTGAAGATACACGTATTGGTATACTGCTAGGCTCAGAAATCAGGTGGAGGCAAACAATCGAAGAAGACACCATCAACAGGAGGAATGCAATTTGACAAACTGTTTTCATTGTTTCTACAAGCTTTGCTGCCTTCTTGGGAAGAAAAATTAGCAAAGCAGAGACTTTACATATCTAGTAGATTCTAATTGCTATATAATAGGCTCTATTCGCTGTCTACCGTTACTTAACCTACATTCAGTCCTATATTGCCTTTAATAAAACTAGACAGCGATTTACATATATAATAATAGCAATAAGAATCCACTAGACCTGTAAAATGGGTAGAAACTACTCTTTTTTTGGGGGAGGTGGCTGGAAAACTTGTGGAAAGCACCAATAATGTATACACAACTACCGCTTTTCTACGAGTGCCAAAAGGAATAAACCGTTCGAGTAATCATAGGATACTCGAAATAGTCAATTTGGCCCGTTCTGTGCTCTTCGTATACACGTCATGCTCGCTTTCACCTACGTCGTGCCTGTAAGCACGGACCTATGGTCATAATGGTGACCGAGACCTCAACGATATAACCACCTGCTTCTTGCCCTCGAAATCTCGATCCCTCACCTGCGACACCACATCTGGGAACGCAACTACGTTATGGAGATAGAGTCCCCTTTTCTAAAGCTCCCTGGAGGTGAGGCTCGACGCACTAATCGATGATAATGTCGAAAGGATTTCTGGTATGCTAATTCTTATCGTAGAGCTTCGTAACCGCGTTTACGAGCTGGTTGCGGCTGTCGATGAACCGGTCAATATCACGTACTGTGGTGAAGACGCTATGCATGTCGAGAACGGAGTTTATGCAGGCCTCACCCGTGTCTGTCGTCAAATTCGCAAGGAGTATCTTCGCAGTAAGTCATCTGCAGAAAACAGGCACTTTGCGTTCTCCAGAGTACGACGATTATTTTGAAGCTGCTGTACTGACCGTCATTGCACAGTTCACCGCCAGTACGCTCGCGTCACGATACGCCACCATAGTGACCTCGAGAACTGGACGCAATCGCACTGCAACCTCGTCCAGGAGGTCCATTTCCGTATCTCGATCCAAGACTGGACTTCATGGTCAAGTATCAACTGGGTCCCAGTCATGCGGGCACGGGCTGTCTCGCTATCCTCCCAAGCTACCTTCAACACCCCATTTCGCGTCCAGGTCCACTATATCTACCAACAGCAAGCCTTTTTCTGGAGTGCTTCGGTCGTGTACCAAAAGAACATAGAAAGGTTCCAGGAGATCCTCGACCAACAAAGTGGGCCTCTAATGAACTTGCTACGCGAAGAACCTTGTTCTTTGAAACAGATACACTTCTGTGTTGCAAGTATCACTATAGTACTGAGCTTCGGGCCGAAGCCAGAGCATCCCTATACGAGAGATGTGGAGCCAGTGCTCATGTTTGTGCGGGAGCTGGGGTTTCGAGACTGCGCTCTCTATCGCTCCAAGTACAACATCAACACCGGCGATTGGTCACTGTCACTTCGTTACTATTAGGGCATGTGAGGGACGGCAAAGAGTAGTGGTCCGAGCAATTAGTTTATGTAACGAGCGAAGCCAAGAAGTTGTGAGCCCGGATCCTCATAGTTCTTCAGGGTGCGGTTGAATCCAGTCACGGGTCATCAGCAGAGTGCTCGTGATGAGTTGTCGGACTCACCTTCAGGGAACCTCGCTTGTCTTACAAGTGGTAAAATGATGAAAATAAATAGAATGACAGATTACTCCATCTAGTTATCTTGCTGTTTAATCTAGGGGCCGATATACATGTTCTATGACGTCATAAAGGCTAACACCAACAACACCTTGTCTAGTCACAGGCTCGAGTCACGGCCTGTATTGCGTAGTCTCTTCTATCCCACTACATACGATGCAAATTTCTAGACTGCGTTAAAGATGCTCACCGTCACGTCATCGAGGCGCAGGTCATGGCGGCTGTGGCTGTGAGTCACTAAACTAGTAGGCTGTGGCTGAGTCACTGAACTAGTAGGCTGAGGACAACCATTAAATTCGATGTATATACCTTTCCGAAACTTTCATCAATTCTTATCATCGCACTGTTTTGCAGTATTCATATCCGACATGCTTGTCATCTCCAATTTACCTACAGAGCTGCGCCAATGTATACTAGCACTAGCCATCCCAGATGTAAACCTCGTTCGAACACACTGGCCACCAAGTATGCTTAACCTCATGCACGTCAACGAACAGTTCCGAAGCGACATGGGCTACGTCATTGACTCATGGTCGCCTATCCATGTCGTTGCTCACCCCGAGGATATCCCTCAAATCCAAGAACAATCCATTATGCTACACGAACGAAGGCATAGTCCCAAGATCGAGCGCATATGCCTGGATGTTTTCCACAACTCAGAAACCTCGCAAATGATGACAACGGGTGGGTGGCTCGGCCAACACTACTTCTGCAAACCGGGCTACTGGCGCTCATGGGAGGAGGCAATTCCGAAATTGCCACCGTCGGCAAAAGAGATCTGGATCGATCTGACGCCTGCACCAGCGGATATGCGTAACCGACATGGCCTGAAGATAAACCCTTTTGTGCATGATAAGCGCACGCAGCAGTTCTTGGAAGCTCACAGTAGTGAGGTTGCGAGATTGATATGGCTTGTCAACAAGCATTATTCGGGGTGCATCACTATTCGTGCAACAGGGCAATTGAGTGAGAGGAGCACGTTCTTTATAACAGCGCTGCAGATCGAGTCTGGGATTCCTGTCGAATTTGATGGCGTCTGGGTTTCCGGCGAGGACACAGTTTTTGCGGACATCAACCTCGTTGCTCGACAGATTGCGCGAACGGGAGTGGGTAGGAAAGCTGAACGTCGAGGGGCACCGAATAGACTTGCATGGTTGCGTAACGTTAAATGGTCTAGACAAACCTCATGGACCTATGCAAAGGTTGCACATGCTGGTGAGAAAGAGGCTGCCGTACAGGACTTGCGTGATCTGGTAGATTTCGCGAAGGTAGAGGGTGAAGAGGACCTCAAGATGGACGCGGTGGATAGTGTGAGGCGGGCATTGCAGCACAGGATGGCGGAGGATCTTGGGTTAAAGACAGTATCTGAGGGCGTGGGTATGCATCGGCGTGTGATTGTCACAAAATAGAGGCCGACAGTAATATGAAGCTGCAGTTGCCTTCACCTGCTTCCGCGTTTGTTGGGTGGCTCCGCAATCACCGTGGCAACCTCACCACCTCAAATCACTTCACTCCACCTCTCTCTTTTCTTTTCCTTGCACCTTACCTGCAACACATCAATCGACTGCAATAGCGCGACCGCATCAACACTGTTGCGATGATGGAGCCTCAATCTCCGCTCCTGCAGCTTCCGGGAGGTGAGTCTGTTCAGGCCGACGGATCATAGTGTTAACGACGACGAGCTAAACCTTTACGCAGAGCTTCGCAACCGCATCTACGAGCTCGTCGCCACAGATGACGAACCTGTCCAGGTCGTACGCCGCTTCGACGATGGCGACAACAGCGACATGAAGAGTAAATATCAAGACTTCAGGAGCAACTATGCAGGACTTACACGCGTCTGCCGTCAGATTCGCGACGAATACCTTCCCAGTATGCTTTCTGAATCCTCCGTACTCTGTGTTACCTCTGACTCATCCGACAGTCCACCGACAGTATGCTCGTATTTCACTAAGCTATGATGACCTCGAGCAGTGGATGAAGTTGCTTCGCGAGCATCCTTCCATCAAGGAGCTTGATGTCCGAATCTGGGCATCTCAAAGCTACACGTGGCCGAACGACTATAAGAGCTGGAGCGCGCGCATTGACTTTGACTGGCTCCCACTCCTACGGGCGCGAGCAACCTCGCGGTCTTCGACGAGCGACCAATTCCGTGTTACAGTCCACTTCACCGACCCAGAGCTGGAAGGTCTTCCCGGTCAGACGATGCTAGCTCCGATTTCAAGCTGGCATCAGCAATGGAAAGCCGAGAGGAAAGCCGAGAAGGACAAGGAGATTGATTGCCTCCAGCAGCTCATCGACGTCCAGAACACATACTGGCTAAAACTACTATGCAATGATCCCTGCCCCCTGGAAAACGTTTTCTTACGTGTCTCAGATGGAACAGTTAGACTTGTTTTCAAAAAAGCACAGAACTTCATCGACCTAGAGGACGCGGAAGTGGTTGTCAATTTCTGTGATAATCTGGGGTTTGAATACCCTCACTTCCGGTCCAACCGTCGCGGCAATCTCATCTTGGAAGCAGACTACGTCCATGGTCGAAGAGACCAGCACTAGTCGTTAGCATAAGATATGTAATCTCATGTCTAAGAGACCCGTAAGCTTGGAATAAACATTCATAGAGAGCAACTGCCTACCTGCGCTCGTGCCTTCATTCCACGAGACGGGATTTGGCAGAGGCTGCGACAGCAACACGTTTGCTTTACCTATATACTCTATCAAAATGCATTTCAGCTTCAGTATCCAGTTCATTTTCAGTATTCATTCCAAACTTCAATCTTCATTTCGTTCAGTATAACACCCCCTATCTGCCGACACCTACATCATAACGCCTATTCCAACATTCAACCGCAGTACCAGGGAACGAAGGATTTGCCTAGGGGAGGCCGAGCCACTACATGAGTAGCATTAGTACATAAAAAGAATACTCAACCAATTTGTCGAAGGATACTGCTGTTTTTCTAAGCTTTTAAACAACTATGGTCATCCTTTTGCCAGCATCGAGAGACTTAGCCTAACAGGCACAGTGCCTGAGACTTAAAACTAAATTATTCTCGCGCCAACATGACAGACGACCATACAGTATGAGCCCGCAGCTTTAAACACGTATTACCCTACGGTACATAATTATATACATATAGCTAGGCAGAACAGAGAGCTTACGCTGGGTTTCCACAGCACTGACATTATAGCCTCCACAGTCGCCCCAACAGTCTTTGCAGGATCGCCTTAAAAACGCGCGCCACCACACAAAAGCAACCCAAAGACAAAGTCCCTACCTGAGAGAGAGCAGAAGATACTTCGTGAGCCACAGCCTTCGAGGCCAATTTCGGAGAACTTTTCTCCTTGGGCACCGTTTTCTTGTACTTTCTCATCGTTGCTACGGCAGCCTCCTCTTCTCGCTTTATAGTCTTCTTCATGAGCCTCAGTTTTCCACATGAGAGTTGAGACTCGGATTCGTTCTCCTCGGAAGATCTATAAATTTCAGTATGAAAGGATCGAGCCTCATGGTGCGCGTTCCGGATGATTGGAGACTCTGTGAGACGGAAAGTCATGCACTTGTCCAAATCCGCCTAACGTGGTATTAGCATCCATGATCTCTAGATTCTGAGGAACACTGAAACTCAACTTAGCTACACTTGAGCATTGACCTGCGGCGGTGAAATAGAGCCTATATACTTCTGCTTTCGCGTCTAGGCATCTAGTGAACGCGTGTTCGGCTAGGTCAACCTCGCGATCGTTGGCCAGGAAGGTCAATGTAGAGGAGATTAGACTCGATTGAAATAGCTATCAGTAAACTCACGGATACAACCGTAGAGCGATTCGCTCTGAGGCACGAGGACTTTGAACGTAGCCAAAACCAACAATACAGAATAGTTAGATGCCTGCTGCGTATCGTACTCATGACCCAGTTCCTTCATCGAGCTCGAATACCGATACAATGCCTAGGGCTTCGTCAATGGGAGGCTTTTGTCTAACAAAGTACTTGTTCGCAGAGCAATCCTATGGCACGGCACCATGCGTAGATTTTCAACACACGGTCATGCACACATATTTCGGCATATAGTTCGGTTTTAGGGAGTCCCCGTTAATAGACGAGGCCAAGCGTGCGGTGTAAACGTTCAGGAGGCAACAGACACCGTGGCCTCGATGGCCAGATTGCGGTTGCTTCCTTCCATTTCCGTAGCGGACAGAGCATAACCTACTCGCAACTGCGGCTAATGTGGCAGCCACGATGGCACACCGCAACGCACGTTGTGGGCTGAAAAATGACCCAGAAACTTTCTCACGTCTTCTTTGATCTCCGGTGCTTTGGTGCAAACTATGTTAGGGCGATAGAGAGCTGGGAAGTTGTGTTGCGTTGCGGTTGACTGCACACGCTAGTGTAATCCACCTCTTTCCTTCCATATACCCCTCGACGTCATCTGTCTGCTCTTACGCCCGCTCGGCTCCCTTCGACTTCTCCCTCTCACGCCACCTTTCTCGTCTGAATCCATGACAGTACGCCCTTGTTTCCCTGTACTCACCCGTCGATAGCATGAACTTAACTTCCTCGATGCGTCGCTCATGGTCGTCATAAGCGTTGCGGACCGTAAGGTCAACATCAAAGCTTTCCACGACTCGGCAGTTGTGAGTCAGTGCAAGCTCGTCAAGGTCGCCTTGTTGTGTCGCTTGTAACGCGGAACGGGAAGACAGATTAGGATGGTAACTTCTTGTCCTCTCTCAACACGGTCGTACCCAAGGATGGTCTTCCTAACATAGATGACCCATTCGTTTGAGGACGGATGGCTAGTGTCCTGATTGCCATGCTAGACATCTCACCGCCGGCGAGGCCATCGGCATGAGGACTCCTCAAGGCGCAACCACACCCTCCATCCCATCTGCTCGCCCCTTGCCCTTCACCTTCCCACCTTCCCTCCTCGCAGCCCCCTTCATCCCCATCGCAGAGTCAAATCTCTCCTCAACAACCGCCTCCAAGCTTCCCCTCTGTCCATCCGCCATCTCCACCAACCTCGCCCTCTTCGCCGGCACGCCGTGCCGAAGTCTTGCAAGTGTGTCAGTCGAATGCCCATACGTCTCGAGATCTTCGGCTTCTGACACTGCGGCTGAAAGCGAGTACGGCACGGACACGGCTCTGGAGTATTCGGCTGGGGTGGAAGCGCGGTCGAGTTGTAGGGGGATGGGGAGGTTGCGGTGCCAAGCTGCTTCCCAGGGTGTGTTGAGGGGTCTCCGTGCGGATGATACCGCCATTGAGTGCTGTTTGGGGGTGATTGGTTTCTTTTGAGGGGGCGTGGCTCGCGCTGCTGCAGCGTCTAGATCCTGTGTGGCAGAGTTTGGTCGTTGCGTTATACCCTCCGCCCTTTTTGGATATTGTCGTCCATTCTGCTCTTGCTGTGATCTCGGTCTCGGTATCCTGCATGGAATGGCGGTATTTCCCGCGCCATGCTTCTGGAGCGGCGCGTCTCTTCCTCCTGCTACACTTCGACAGTCCACATCCGTGAGCTTCATCCTCTTGATCTCCACCTTCTCAGCTGTCCCCGTCCGGATAACCTGCACGCTGGACACGCTTCTCACCGACTCCGGTGTATTTTGATTCTGCATGGGATGCCTTTTGATGGTCTCTGGGTTCAGAACTTGTCCCTTGGGTGCCTTCCTATTCTCCTCCTGTACAGTACGCTCGGCTCTCTCCTTGAGGATCCTCGCCCACGCCTCCGTGGCCGCGATGTCAGATATATGATCCAGCCGTTCCGAGCACTCCATCCAGATAGCTTGCTCGTCGACTACATCGTCTATATTGAGCGCTGACCTCTTGCTCGTCTTCAGCTGGGCGGAATGGAAGACCTCCTTCTTTAGCTGAGGCGCGAGCGGCTCCACGGCGCCGTAACTGGGTGTCTGCGGCAGAGCCGAGCGTGCGCCCCTATTTCTCCGTGGGGGAAAGGTGCTGAACTTGGTCGCAGAGAATGCCGACTTTGTCTTGGGAGATGGAGGGCTGGGAACTGATGCAGCAGGTTTCTTTGTAGGTTCCTCCAGGCTCGTACGCGGTCCCTTGACCCCTTTCGTCTGGGGTTTAGACCAAGAAGGCAAGCGCGGCGGGAATGTGTTGAACTTGGTCGCTGAAAACCCCGGCTTTGTCTCGAGAGATGGAGGGCCGGGAACTGATGCAGCAGGCGTCTTCGTAGGTTCCTCAATGCTAGAACGCGGTGCTTTGACTCCTTTCGTTTGGGGTTCAGAGCAAGAAGGTAGACAGTTCCCACAATGGACTTTCTCGGGCCATTCGACACCGTCTAAGCTCGCCTTCCTCGTCGACGGTCCTGGCGCACACCCTACATGTGCATGCCTCGTAACGCCAGCCGTGCTCTTCCGACCTCGACGTCTCGACTCCACGAACTCGGCAGGCCCCGTCGCGCTCTTATCTCCAGCCGTATATCCCTCACTCTTCGTTCCTCCCCGCTCCTCTTTTCCCTCCTCCTCCACTCTGCACGCAAACGACCCAGCCCTAATATCAGCCGGAATCCCACATCTCGTCTTGACCGAGTCGGATCGAGATGGCACCCTCCCATCCGCAGACCTACTCCTCCGCTCATGCTCGTTCCTCTCCTGCCCACGTCCCCCCAAAGCCATCGCCCCTTTGAAGTTGAAGCCCCGCGTTCCAAACACCCTACACGCGAAGCTCTTGAAAAAGCTGTGCGTGCCCGCCGTGGCGAGGGACAGACTCGCCTGCTCTGCAGCGCCACTCCTTCCACTCCCCACGCGCGACGCTTCGCCGAGTTCCGTCTCCTGGCTCCGCTGTCGTCGTTGCGCCAGCTCTGTAGGAAAGACACTCAGTCCCCCGCTCGACGCCACAGACACACCTGGACGGCAGCGTCGTTCACCCACGACCGTCCCTTCACCGCATCCACCCCGCTCCTCCCGGAAAACCTCCTCCCCCCTCTGCACCGCCTCCACCTCCCCCACTTCCAAACTCCCCCGCGACCCACCCCCCTCACACTCAACAGGCACAACCCCCAAACTCCCAACCACCGCCTCCACCACCGCCTTCGTCTCCCTATACCTCTCCCTAACCCTACTCCCGCGCGCCCTAGGACAGATGGCGTCCGCGTACCGCTGGCGGATGTGCAGCGTGTTAGGTTTGCGCGAGACGAGGAGGTGGAGTATTTCGTGGCGGAGGCGGTGTTGTTGTATTTCGTCGTCGCTTATGGATGTGAGAGTTTTGAAGGGGAGGGGTTGGGGATGGCTACGGATATGGGTATGCGCTGGTGCTGGTGATTGTGTGGATGACATGATTTAGAAGTAGGGGCGAAGAGAGACGATAATGTGCGGATATGAATGCGATGGGTTTGTAATGTTGAGACGTTGGAGTAGCCCGCGCCCAAGTTAGGCGGGATAGCTTTTTTCCGCGTGGGAGAGTTTACATCGCCCATGGTTCACCGCGGTTTTGTTGGGCCTCGCGACTAGGTAAAAGTGCAAACGGGAATCGTCAAATTGCACCAGCGGGTTCCACCACTGGCTACACATGATTGGACTATTTGGTACGTGGTCAAGTCGAGGGTTATTCTAGGGATCCCTCATGTATGCTCCACAGGAGACAGGTGCAATACTTCCCTCAGCACAGCTTCGGCGGTAGCAGGCTCCACCGTCCCCTCTGCACTACGCGCCATCATCTGTCCCACGAACCACTTGATCTTGCCAAACTGCTGCTTCTTCACAATGTCATTCGCCATGTCTGCCTTCTCTTCCACCAGGCTCCGTGCAAGGTCTAAGTACTCGTCGTGCGTCAGAGGTCGCAGGAACAAATCTTCGTCGGTGACAATCTGCTCGACGGAACGGGCATCGCCCTCGAATTTCATCAAGAGAAGACGTTTCGCAGTGGATCCCGTGATTTGCTTGCGCAGTATGTAAGCGACGATGGAGGCGAGCTGCTCGGCGAAGACCTTGGTTGCGGACCATTCTTCGTTCTTAAAGAGGGCTCCAAGCTCCATAAGGACCCTGTAGCGTGGCGTTAGTAACACACATGAGGAGCTGTTGAGGTTAAGCTCACCAATTGCCAGCCACCTTACCCACTCGGGCTAGCACTTCTGGTTGTTCAGAGAAAGTGTTTCGTAGATGTTCAACGACATCAAAATAGTAGTCCAACCTATCTCCGTCATCGAGGAGAATAAGCGTATTGGCGTCTTTGGCTGTCAAACCATAGGTACTACCGTCCACCAGAGTGCTGACGGTCTCATCCGACAGGGTTGGCAACGTCTGTCGCAAGTGGTCGACAAGATCCTGTCCAATAAAAACCGGCGCAATGTCAGGATCCGGCATGTATCGATAGTCAATTTCGCCTTCTTTGCCTCGCAATCGCCTTGTTGTCTTGCTGCCCAGTGTCCATCCTCGTGTCTCGCCCTCCACAACGCCGCCGTTCTCGAGGAGGTCGATTTGGCGGTCGCGCTCTGCAATAATAGCGTCTTCTATGGCCTTCATACTGGCCAAATTCTTGATCTCTGTCCGCTGCCCCAACTGACCCACTCCATGGTATGAGTGTGTATTGTTGGACGGATCCCCATCCTTCTCCTTGACCGAGACATTAACGTCAGCACGCAGACCGCCCATCTCCATGCCGGCGGTGACAGCGTTTACTGCCCTCAATATTGTCTGTATCTTTCGCACGAAAACCGCCGCGGTAACAGGGTTATGAAGTTGTGGAAGGGATATGATCTCGATTAGGGGATGCGACACGCGGTTGAAATCGAGGAGGTGGGTCGACGGCGGTTGTTGAACGGTTTTGGCGGTATCTTGCTCCATCTGAACTTGTTTGATACCAATTGTGACAGGTCCATCTTCTGGACAGGCGCCGGCGGGGAAATCGTGAGGATAGAGAGTAATATGACCATCTCTGGCGAATGGTTCTGTGATTGTTAGGTCAAGGATTCGCATGCAGAGTCTGAAAGACTCACCATAGTATTGTGTAATCTGATAGCCTGAAGGCTGATCTTGGTAGAAGTAGTGCTTCCGGTCGAAGCTGCTTCTGTGCTGAACCTCACAGTTAAGCGCTAGCGCCGCGCGCAAAGCTGGCAGTAGTGTTTCCTTCTGGAAATGTGGCTGGGTCCCAGGGAATGCGGTGTCGAATAGTGCTACATGTGTATTTGGTGTGGCGTTGGCAGATGTCGCAGCTCCAGAGAAGAGTTTCCTGGCGGTGTTGAGCTCGGCGTGGATCTCAATGCCGACCGTAAGCTCCCATTTATCCAGCCTGGGATCCCGAGGTTTCGAAGACTTCCTCAACGATCCTGAAGCCGCACGATCATCTTTCTTCTTCTTTTTAGCGGCCTCTTTAAGAGCTTTTCGAAAAGGCGCATCATCGGTCGATGGTGGTCTGGTAGCTGTCTGGATAGGCCTCGCACTGGAAATCCGGTTGTGAGCCAATGGAAGGCTCCTTGCACGGCGCATACATGATTGGCAGATGTACGGATGTTTCTGAAGCAACACAGCAGCCCCAAGAGGGTTTCTGGCGAGCATTTTATGAAGATTGTGGACTGCAAGTACAGAGAGATCGCCATTCGCGCGCGTTGTCCGTGCGCGTTCCGTTCCGCCCGGAAGCAGTTCCGACGTCCAACATTCTTCTGCTGTGCCTCGACAATCGCGAAACCGTTGCGTGGCTTTCTTAGCTTTTGAGACGCCGCAGAATCCTGCGCATCGTCGCTTTGAAGCATAGGATGACTGTGATTCTTCTCTGGGCCAGACGATGTATTGTTGGCGCAGTACTGCATCCTGAGCTTGAACTTGGCCGCAAACTCCTGAAGGTGCCGGTGTTGTCTTTCTCCGATGATGAATCAAGCTGTTCCTCATCGAGCCACGAGGAACGAGTCGAAATGAAGGTAGGAGCTTGGATGTAGATTGGCGCATTGACAGAGATGTTGTAGTACGTCGGCCGGAAAGGGATCCCGCTTCCTCCACCGGCATTATAGAAGTTGACCATGCGAGGGCTGCGACGCCTCTTCTTTCGGCTGTTTGTACAGACGGGTACGGATGAGCGTCCGCAGCTTCCTGAACCTATCCCTGTATCTCTCCCAAGCGTCCTGGTCCCTAATCCTTTTCGTCTGCTTGTCTACGGGAGACACAAAGGTTCCAGGGACAACGTATGTGCCGGGCCAGCTACTGTAGTCCGGCTCTAGGCGTTGCGAGCTGGCCGTCGACGAGCGTCTGCTTGCTCTTCTGCTCGACATTCGGTCCCGTCTTCGTGGAGGTTGCGTTCAGGCAACGACTTCGCTCTCCGGTCGAGTGGTGACTTGTCCTGTGGAACCTTGGCTGTACTCCGTCGGATTCTTGCAAACAGCCTTAGCTCAGATAGGCAGCTTCCTCAGCCTGGACTTGGCCAAAAAGATCGCAATCTTCGCCTTTGCCTTGTTCTTGCCGTGCTTCCACTTCTGCTTCCTCTTCTGCCAATGCTCTGGATCTCTGGGAGGTGTCGAGTAAGGATATCTACGGGCACCTAGACCGGCCACACCAATGCCAGCAGATCCGCAGTCGCCTGCAGCTCCACAATGACCACCTCCTATACCGCCGCAGTCACCCATGCACGCCTAAGCGTTTGCACCTGGATCGATCAAGTAATTGAGGTTGAGAAACAACAGAAGTAGTGCAGATGGAGAAACAGTAACAATGGAATATTCAATGACTCTGTTGTTTAACAATTGGTCGGATGGAGAGTTGAAGTATGTAGGAAGAAGATGAAAGTGACGGCCGGAGGTTGCGTGTTTGTTTGGTAGTAGAGGCAAGATCGGAATGCAAAGCGCGATATGGGCAGTGACGTTGAGAGAAGAGTGGATGGCAAGTGCAAGTGCGTGGGAGAAAGAGCGGCTGAAGGATTGTTACACGTCTGGTAGCACTTGGTCATGCTGGATATATACATCTCGTACTGCCGAGACCGACCCGTTGGCACTTGCATGGTTTCTGACGTTTTCGAATGCTCGATGGACGACGGATTTGGGGACATGATGTCAATTGCTTGTTGCATTTCTACACACATGCCCGCTGCAAAGCCTGCTCTAGAAACGGAGCAAGCTCACGAATCGCATCTCCCCTCCCCTCCATGCATACGCTTACAAATGCTCGGTATGCGTAACTATAACACAAGAAAAACGGGTATTGTATGTTGAAGAAGACATAGATGACAAAGGAATGTAAGAACATGGACAGCCCTTAGAAAGTGTAATGCCTCGCAAATCGGGTAGTGTCCAAGAAAGAATCTTCTTTTGAATGATGTGGTATGATATAGTTTGGTGCGTCCGTAAAGTCGTTGTTCGAGTCGGGTCGGTGCCCGTATCTTCGTCCATGGTGTCTGTGCCGCCAAGGGCTCGAGACGATGCTGTGTCCCGCAGTGCATGTGGCATAGTCGTACCAGGCACGCACGCGTGTGTTGTATGTCGTTGGTGTAACATTAGGAGCCGTTTCTATTGGCTCATCTTGCGTGCCCACGCGTTCTTCTCCCTCGCTTCAAGCCTCCCCACGAGCGGCGCTTCCTCCCTCATGTCCCCTTCGGCAGCTCCATGTGAGGAGCGATCTATGCACGGCCAGTGGCAGAGCGCCCGAACTCCTTCATGCGGACAGAGGGGATCTTGGAGAGGCGGCGGTTGGCGGTGGCCGTCGAGCTTGTGGAGGAAGTAGGCGACGAGGCGCTGATGTACTCGCCATCGACATACTGGGCATCACTGATGAAGGTGGTACGCTTCTCGCGGCGGGTGTAGCGCTGCTCAAGGCGGTAGAGCTCAAGTCCTGGTCGTCGTTAGCCATGGCGTCCCCTCCAGCACCTGGTCGCGTGCGCCAAAGCGCCGCAGAAGACGTACTCGCTTGAAGCTTGTCGAAGAAACCCATTTTGTATTATTGTATGTAGAGAATGTGGGCGTTTGAAGTCGACTATAGGAGGTCTGAACGGGCTGGATCCGTATATACCACGCGGCTTGCAGGGAGCCGGGGAAAATCAAGATCTGACGCAGTGACAGTATCGGCTGCAAGATTCCCGGACGATCTGCAGACGGCGGGCTCTAATTCAGGCAGGGCGACAACACCGGGCAACGTGGACGACGCGACGAGGGTAGAGAATGAATGTGGAGTGTAAAGCAGTCGCAGAAAGCAGAGGGGCAGGAACGAGCGGAGGATAAGGGCTGGATAGCGAGAGCATGCAGCAGCTTGCAGGCTCAAGCAGGGGTAGATTGGTCTGGACGGTTGGGATTCGCCCATGCCACGCCATTTCTCGCCGGCGCAAGCCTTCTCGAATCGCTGGAACGCCGCTTGCCTGGATCCAGCTCTGCTGCCGGCTCCCCTGCTGCGTTTGTCACAGCTGCCGACGGTGAGACGCTTCTGCCGAGGAGCCTCATCTGGCAGGTGGACATGCACATCCATCCCGTTTGCTCCAGCTCCAGACGCGACAACACCTCACTACTGCACGTCTGGCGTGGCGACGCTGTACCTGCCGTTCATCACCCTGCGGCGCGCCGTCCGAGTCAGTTTCCCACGCTGCAGCACCCGCCTAGCCCATCCGAGCACCCAGAACGTGCCGCCCACTCGGCACAGACGCTGGCTCCAGGGGTGCATAGACGTCCTGACATCAAAAAACTGCCCTACACGCCCGCTGCCGAGGATTGGAGGATAAACAGGGCTCCCGTCAATGCGCATCACGAAACGCCTCTTGGCTACGCGAACGACATCCTTGGAACTTGGTTGCATTTTAGGGTATTCTATAATTATGTGGCTGGCATGGCACTCTCCCCGCAGCCTCGTTCGGCTGTCGCTTGACGCCGTTGGTGTGCTCGTGCTTCTATCTACTATGTCGCTCAGACGCCGTGACTGATGCTGCGAATATGGGGGCATATGCTCTGCCCATGCTCATGGTTTGGTGAAGGGAAAATGCAAACGCTGTGTCTCAGATTCTGGATTCGGGCACTGCACCACCGTCGACTACAGCGATTGCACCGACGTTGCCTGCATCCGCCGACCCGTTAAGTAGGGAGATGCAAGAGATGACGTCGGAGGGTTCGAGGAGGTGCCAGCTTGCCAGTGTCTGTTTGGAGCTGGCGCCAACAGTGACCGAGAAGACGTGATCTGCAGGCAGCTCTGTCGCCCGCAGCGACCGGAACATATCTGCACATGTTAGCCTGCTATGACATTGAGAGCAAAAGCTCAACTCACCTTCGTCTGTGAAGTCGTCCCCAAGACAGAGTACAAACTCAGGTGGCTCTGCGCCGTACTCTTCCACAAGCCTCTTCGCAATCTCGCCCTTGTTGACGAACCGTGGGCGGACCTCAAGGTTTGCTTTACCCGTCATCACTTCCACATCGTACTTCTTGCCGACGGTATTTTCAAGATGCTTTTGGCACTCACGCGCCTGGAAAGCACCCCACTCCGGATCTGCGAGCCGGTAGTGCCAGGTCAGAGCGATCTTCTTAGTCTCCACGAATGACCCTATGATATATTAGACACGAATGCTGCCATATAACGATTTGCTTACCGGGTGTCTTGTCCGCGTAGTGCTGGAACACCTCAGCCACCTCTGACCGCCAACTCATGTCTGTCTTCTCAGTGAGGTTTTCCCAATCATTTGAACCTGGATGGCGCATGAAACTACCGTGCTCGGCACTCAGTCCAAGCTCAGTAATGTGCCCCATCCATTCATCAAGGAAGGCTTGGTCTCTGCCGCTGATAATCCAGACACTGTTGGCAGGATCAGCCGCAAGCGTCTTAAGCGTACGGGTCACGCGATCAGAAGGTATCGCCGCTCCAGGGTCTTTCACAATGGGTGTCAAAGTGCCATCATAATCGAACATGAAGAGTCGCTTCTTAGAGTCACGGTACTGTTGCAGCAGCTTCGCTCTGTCAAGCGCAGGCGTCGCGAATGATTGGTCGAATGAGGACAAGTTGGTCATTAGCCTCTTCAGGAAGTTGTTGCACCACGCCTGGACGTTGTTCGAGAGGACGTATTCGTACAATTTTTCAAAGTCCTTCTTGCGTTGCTCCTGCGGCATTGTCAATGCAGTGTTGATAGCCTCGGCAACACCGTTGAAGTCCCAAGGGTTGATGTGAAGTGCACCACCGAGTGAGCCAGCCGTTCCAGAAAATTCGGAGAGAATCAACGGGCCACAGCTGTCTTTTTGAGCAATAACGTATTCGAGACTGGTGGTGTTCATGCCGTCGCGGACGCTGGTGATCAGGCCAACGTCAGCTAGTCGAAGTAGGGCAAAGTACTCTTCCCGCTCAAGATATTGAGGGAAGTGCCTCACTGGTGTAAAGCTGAGCGAACCATAGAGACCGTTGATCCTGGCTACGAGGTCCGAAAGTTTGTTCATCATCTTCTCGTCATCATTGGCTTTCTTATCAGCGTGGATGCTGCTGGGACTCGTCACTTGTACAAGAACAACCTTGTCGCGCCATTCTGGGTACCGCTCGAGGAACAATTCAAAAGCTTGTAGCTTCTGTAGCACGCCGCGAGCTGCATCGAGCCTATCACGTCCGATAATGATCTTCTTGTCCGGGTACATATCTTTGATGGCCTTGATCTTCTCCTCGATAACTGGGTCCCCAAAGGCTTGCTTTTGTGTGGAGGCTGCATTGATACCAATGGGGAAGACATCTACGGCAACGTGAGCACCATACGCATCAACACCTGCTGAGGAAGAGTCGAAGCCGAGGATACGAGTGCAGCACGACGAAAAGTGTCGCGAGTAGCTGTAAGACTGGAATCCGATCATGTTGGCTCCCAAGACACCTTCAAGAATCTCCTTTCTCCGACTCAGACAACGGTAGAACTCGCTACTGGGAAATGGTACGTGGAGGAAGAAACCGACGTAGATATTGGGAAGGCGTTGGCGGAGAAGGCTAGGAAGCAGAAACAGGTAGAAATCGTGAACGATGATGATGTCGCCTGGTTTATAGAGCTCCAAAATCCGGTCTGCAAAGAGCTTGTTCATGCGGTAATAGTCAGCCCATGACTTGCGAGCGGCTCTGCCATCCGCTGGCTCGTTCTGCTTATAGTGGCACAGAGTGTATAACTCGTGTTCAGCATACGTGCGCCACCGGCCCTGATCCTTTAGAATGACTTCATCAGTCTTTTCGTCCCATTCGTCAGGCAGCCAAACGGGAACAATCTTGCCTCCATGATCGCGCTCCAACTGCTTCTCCAGACGTCCTCGGTCTTCGCGACCGATTCGCAGGCCCTGCTCTTGTGGGGGAGGCGGAGGAGGTACGCCATCGATTGGTACCGGGGCAGCAGCCTTGTTGCCTGATGGTATAAGAGACGCATCGGATTCCTCGGTGGTCTTCTTGCGCATCTCCCCGGTCCAACCCACCAGAGTATGATTCCATGGAGATGAAGATGATGCGAGGTAAGAGAACGAATCGAAGAGCGCAGACGTGCCACGTCGAGGTAATAACTCAAAATCCTGACCCGGGGCATAGGCAATGTTGTAGGGCACAGCGAACGTTGCGCTGATGACACGTCCACTGAGGTTCAGCTCGGGGTGGGCAGCGCGAGGATCGACATCGGCCAGGTCTTGCTTGTACGATGTGGATTGGTCTTGCACGCCGCTGAGCCTTCGCAGCAATTCCTCTCCGGATTTCGCGCCGGCTGCAGCCTCGGTCGGAGAAGATGCCCGGTCCTCTTGTTTCGGAGCAAAGTAGGAATTGGCGCTCCAGGAGGGGCCAGGCGTGACATTGTCTGGGTCAAAGGGCAGTCTGTTGTCCTGCTGACCACTTGTAGGTTGCGTATAGGCCGAGTGGCCGGACAAGTGCACGCCGGGTGTTACTGGAACATCGGTCACAGCGGGTTGAAGCGCGGGGTGCGACTTGTGTGAGGACTCGTCGACTGGCTCAGGTTCTCCGTGTGCTGGTCGCGTAGGAGCCATGTTCTACGCAAGAGTGTCGATAGCAGGCGCTGTGTGCCAGGTCAGTCAGTGAGATGATATAGACGCGGAGCAGTAACGCGATAGGCAGGAAATCGCATGAGGCGCCAAGTAGACAGATGGCAGCAGGGCGAGTTTAGGAAACTGTGCCTCACTCGCAGCAAGCTTACGTACCTGGGGGGCGGCGCCTTTGTGAGGACCGGAAGTGAAGGAGAGGCGGTCCAACCGTGCCTGGTGTCTGTTGCGAATGGGCGTGGTGGGGTGTTTGGAACAACAGCGCGGGACAGGCACTTCAAGCAGGCCAGGGGATGCCCTTTAACAGTACGTCAGTCAAGCGTCGCGGAGCTTGGGCCAGGGTTAGCAGTGCTTTATTGAATGTGCACGCTGCCTACATGACCCACTATTGCACGGCGACGGCTGCACGTTCTCAAGAACGACTTTTTCGTGAGGTTATGTCCTGATGACGTAGTCTGGCCCTCCCCACGCTCAGGTACCTTGAGAGCAGCGATAGGCCTAGGCCCGGACAGGTTGCAATGATCTGCCCTTCCTCTGCAACAACAATAGCAGTGAGTTGCAACAAGCGACTGTACGACAAGCGATAGAGGAACAAATTACATGTACGAACGGGGGGCAGCTGGATTCTTCCACAAGCCTACGCCCATACTGCGATGCTTCAAACAGCGAGCTACGCAGGGCTCGACCAGGCTTACTACAGGATGCGAGATGCTTCTCTGGCTGTCCACAAGGCCAACATCAGGCCATCCGAGGATCAGTAACAGGAACAGGTAGATGCTGCCCGCGGCCACACTGGTGCATGCAAGAACGCGCCCGCACCGCGTCTTAGCGTACCCGAAGCGTTATAGTGTCTTGGCTCTTGGCTGCACAGCGTGGACATCGCAAATGTGAACATGCATCGTGAGCTGCCGCGACCGCAACCAATTGGCCTACCGACCCTGCCCGCCATCCTCGCAGCGGGCTGCCCATGAAGCTCCAGCACGCCCGGCCAGTCTGCCGCGCCCCGAATCGCTTCTCTCCCTCGGTCCTTCTCTACCAGCATTTCATCTTCCCATACAATGCCACCCACCAGCAGCGCCTTTCTTCGTCTGCGCCCGCCCCCGAAGCAGCTGAGGATGGGTCGTCCAAATCATTCTCGGAGAATCAAGGAACGGTAACGGCTCAAGCAGAATACAAATCGCCTGCGCGACCAAAGATCCGACTTTACGAGGTCTCGGGAATCGGGAAACGCCAGATGCGGATGGATTTAGCACACAACATGCAATCGAGAAAAATAGATCACCAGAAACTAGGGGGGAAGAAGGGGGACCTTGCATGGCGGGCCCACGTCCTCGAAAATCGCCTCGAGGCACTGCTGCTGAATGCCAGACTTGCTGTCGATGAAGGTAAAGAATATAAAGGTGCTCTTATAAGACCCTTACAATCACCTGTATTTATTCCGGAGCAAAAGTACCCCTGGGCTGCAAAATCTTCGCGAGCGAATATAGACGCCATGTCCAGGTATGCGATCACTATGTGCCGCTGCAGAGCTTTGCTGATGACGGTATCCACACAGGCTCAACCGGGAGATCAACGACTTCTACGAGTATGCGAAACCTAGTCGAACAGAATTATTTGCGCGGAAAAACCTCGTCGAGCAAGTACGCGTCGATGTGCGCCAGCACCTACCGAACCACATCCTCGAAGTCTTCGGATCCGAGCGGACAGGGTTGGCGCTCGCCCTTTCCGACATTGACCTTCGACTCGTCAAACGCGACGAATTAAATCAGAACGTGTCTGACAAGCTACCGACATCTACTGAGCGGAAGCGTCTGCTAAAGATCTTGTACGATATCCGCTATCAAGTCTTTGACGGCAAGAACCCTTCCTCCACAAAATATATCTTGCCGGCTCTACGGCACTCCCGATATCCCTTGGTCAGTGTGCAGGATAAGGGTTCGGGCCTCGACGTACAGGTCGTATCCTCCAACAACACGGCCGGGCAGAGAGATTTCATACAGCGATATATGAAGGAATACCCCTATCTTCGACAAACTTATGCGGTGATCAAGACCATATTCGACCAACGAGGGTTCTCAGACGTGTTCCGCGGAGGCTTCGGATCATACCCCCTCTTCATGATGATAGTCGCAAGCCTGCAAAACCAACCAAATCAGCGGAGAGATGCGGCTGGCGCCCTTCTAAACTTCCTATACTACTGGGCGTATTTCAAAACCAGCGAGCATGGAGTCTCGATTGCTCCTCCCGAGTATTTTGACAAGAAAGAGAATCCTATTCTCACTGACTCCCTGAAGTTGAAGCTGAGTGTATGTCTCCTTTCCGAAACTTGACATAAGTCCACATACTGAATAAACTCTAGGAAGGAAATTTCAAGCCTTTGCCAGACTACATGCTCTCCCTACGCGACCCTGCCGACAAAACGAACGACCTAGGCCGCAAAGGCAGCGTCATCCTCCACGTCCAATCTACCCTCCGCTACCTCACAGCTCACATGATCAAGACCCTCAACTCCAACAACACGCCCAGCCTCTTAGCCCCGCTAGTAGGCGAAGTCTACGGCCGAGACCGAGCCCGCCGTGAAAAGCTCTCCGCACACGGCTCCTGGATACAGCGGCGGGTGGAAGGGGCGCTTTCCGCACGCGTGGGGAATTCCGATGCCACCCCCGCGCCCGAGACGCAGCAAGAAGATGACGTCCATGGTTTCTTGGACAACAACATAGACAAGACAGCTACTTCTCAATCCAAATTCTCAATCGCATACAAACAACCTAAAGAGGGCGGAATGTCCTTCACCGCGCCTAACGAGACGCCCACCAAGGAAGTCACCCCTGCGGGTTCTCCGGATGAGCTGCAAGTCCAGCTCAAGGAAGTACACGAGACTAGGGCCCATGGTCCACCGTAGAAACAGACTTACAAGCTGCTTTCCTGAGGTACAACCGCTCAGGCTTGAGCGAGTGGAGTCACGTGGATTCGAGGATATGGCTGGGAAATGTAAGATGTAGAAGAGGAGTGCGTGTAGGAATATGGCATATGTATTGATCCGATGAAAGATCAAAGCTCAAAGGGCTGGACTGTGCACAGCGCTCATAGCATTTGCGCGGAGGAGGCCTTTTCCAACCTATGTAGGAACCAATATAGGATATCACATGTTAGGCGAATGCAGCTGGGCGACATGACGTGACGAGAGACACAGATCGAGTATCCCAAGCTAGTAGGCCCGCGAAATTATCACTTTCATTGAGGACATGCACTGGCGATGCATTCGAGATTTGTTCAAAATACCACCCGATGACGAACATGCATGTAATTGTCTCAGTATCTAGCTCCTCCAAACCATACAAGTTCACTACATCACATTCACAGCAGCCAGCACAGAACACATATGGTCTAGTCATGCGATTCCGATCCCTCACGCCTATAAACAAAACCCACGTATGCATCATGGGAAAGTAGTAACAAAGGAACACCTATTGAGTGAACAATGAAAGACCGCCGACTATGCTCAGAAGGCAGTCGCATGAGAAGCTCCCTCCCATCATGTGTCCGCCATGGTTCCGTGCATGCTCTCGATCCCTTACTCGTAGCCGTGCCGTGCCGTCTCGCATTGTGAACCGTGATATATCCGTCAGCACCATTCCTAGATCGCATACTTCCGGGTCCACTCCCTGGCCGTCGACTCGTATCGCGACCGGTCGGTCTTGTACACGTGTGCGATCTCGGGAACGAGTGGGTCGTCGGGGTTGGGGTCTGTCAGCATGGAGCAGATGCTCAGCAGGACTGGAAAAGGTTAGCATATCAGTCAAAGGGCAATGTGGTGCCTATAGGCGGCAAGAAACAGCGCCCTGGAACTTTTGTCCCGGCACGAAGGTGCTGATGTCGACGTACCCTTGCTGATGGTCAAGGCTGGGCTCCACTGGTCTCGCAGAATATCCAAGCAAATGCTGCCGTTTGAGTTGATGTTGGGGTGGTAGATCCGGGTGGTGAAGTTGACCTTCGGAGGCTTGAATGGGTAGTCGGTGGGGAAGTGGATCGCGAGGAAGAAGACACCGCCTGAGTATGGTGAGTCGCTCTGTTGCGTTCGTTAGCGTCATCATCGCCCGGTAATGTGTGGCGGGGCCTCGCAAGTAGCGAGCCGCGCGAAATGTCGGACTGTACGTACAGGACCCATGATGGTTGCTTGCCAGTGGAACTATAGCCTCGTCAGTCGATATTCGTGTGTACGTTGTAATGTTCCTGCGGCGGAGACAGCGACATCGCCGCCTCAGCCGCAGGTTCACGAGGGTGTGACGTACCAGATCATCTCCGATAGGACCGGCGCTGCAGGACGAGGGAGGGTCACTGTGGTCTCAGTCAGTTCAGTGTCCAGAACGCAACATGGCCGGGCTGCTGCAGATGTATACAGAGACTCGGTCGCCCCGCACTGCGGGCTGTCATGCGAGCAAACAAGCGGGCAGGACGGCGGGGAGAGCGGGCAGCACGTACCGGCCCAAGTCAGTGAGCTCCTTGTTGATGCGCTTAAGAGCCATGGCTATGTGTGAGGCGTACGGGTACGGGTGGTGGTAGTATTCGTGAAATCAGTGAGTGTTGGTGGTTGTTTGAAGAAGAGAAGTGGGCTGCAAGAGAGTTAGCGCTTGATCCCGGACCCAAGCCTGTGCGGCACGGCCACGAGCGTACCTTCGGCCCACAGGAGGTTTTTCAGTCACCTGATCTGCCTAGCCTAACTAGGCAGTATAGGCGAGTCGTCTGAAGTAGTTGCTGAGCACCCTAGCCTTTCTCAGAGTCAACACTAACACCTATACACTTTATAATCCTCTCTCTACTACTACCCACACGCCTCTCTATAAGCTACTATAAAATCTTCTAGAGCTTTAGACCTTGCTCTACTAATCTGCGCCCTAATTATTAGGTATAAATTATAATTTCAGTATAGCTAAGTAGAGATTTCTTAAAAGCTTAGATGCAACCTAATAACTGCGCAGAAGTTCTATAAGTGCTGCCTATACTGCGCCTCTAGCGCTAAGGACCTATATACTTTACTCCTTACTATACAGCCTATACACATTAGTAGGCATAAGCTAGCAATTGCGTTAGGCTTAGAAGCCTTAATTAAAGTATATAATTAGGTCCTTAAGCACAGTACCTGGCACTATAGTTAAGCTATTAATTATAAGCGCACTAAGTAGGGTAAGACACCTCTCTCTAATACTATAATTTATAATATTTCTCTATAATCTGCTTACTATAAGGCCGATTAGGCATATCCTTACGCTATAAAATATTACTAATAACCGCATAAAATAGAGCTCTTACTAGAAAATATAGAGTTACGCTATGCCTATTGCAACATGCTTAAAGACCTAGTAGAATTACTGCTTAAGGATGCTGCGTAGCTTAATAATAAGGTAATTAATAAGCTTACTAAGGTTATATTTATTAGTATTAATGAGTATTAGCTTGCCTTTAGCGGCTCTGGTAATAAGCTGCTATCTATACTAGAAGGTAAGAACACCTATACTTAGGCGTAGGCTATTAAGGGTGTTAACTTTAGCTTTATATAATAGGCAGCTACCTACTTATACTTAATATACATACACTGCCCGCAGGTTATATAAAAACCTAAGATAAAGAAGTTACTAAAATACCTAGCTAAGCGCCTAGATGGCAAGCAGAAGCGCCTAAATTAAGTAATAGAGATGCAGCATTAGCGCGCTATTAAGGACCCTTATTTAGATAAGTATAAGCTCCTATAGTTAATAAATTAAGAGATCTGTGTATATAATAATTAATTACCCTATAGCTAGAGAAAGGGCTGTTATATCTTATATATACCTAAGCGCCTGTTTAAGCATAAGAAATTTAAGCGCGATAATACTAAGGGAGGTCTTAATTTCTGCTAGTATACATTCCGCGTATATAAAGACTTTCTATTCCTATATTATAAGGCTGTATAGAAGCAATACCTAGGCTATAAAGTAGTAATAATAGAAAACTTTGCGTCGCCTTATATTAAGGCGCATAGGCTGTTAAAAGCAGAGATTATAGTATATAGTATTATTTTTATAGATTAGCTAGGTAACTTGCCTAATTTACACTCTGTAGAAGACCTGCAAAGAAGGTATAAGATATACCTTAAGGAGCTCTATTTTAGTGTCTCTAACTTCTATAACGTTATAAAATAATATTGCAGAGATTAGATAAAGGCTATCTGGCAAGAAGATAGTGATTTTAATACTGTTACTACAGAGACTATAGCTGTAGGCAATTACCTACGCCTAGTGTAGTAATGCTGTAAGGTAGGCGGCACTAATAAGTTTAGTAAGTAGCATATAAAGAAGCGCCTATAAAGCTCTCCTAGATTGTTAATTTACCTTAAGATTGGCCTACGTTTAATGCTCCTATGCAGAAAGTCGTGTTTCTGCTTATAAAACCCCTGTTTTCGACATCTCTATAGGGAATAGTTGCCAAGGGTCAGGTGACTGAAAAACCTCCTGTGGGCCGAAGGTATCAGCGGAAGGCAGCCGCCCCCGCTACTGAACGTACCTGTGACTCTCTCTTACGTCGCTTGCTACAAGGCAGGACGTGTGGCTGAAAGGCGCTCAAGTTGACCAGGGCAGTAGAGGGGTGCAACGCTGATAGCAGACACTCTGTTATATCACGTCTCGCAAATATAATTGAGGCGCGGCCGAGCCAAAACAAACCTGCCGTCACAGCCCGCAAATTTATTCACCGTCTTGACCGCTGCGCAGTGGCGACTCATCGAAGTCGAAAGAAGGTCTAGCGGCCGCTGGAAGGCTGACTTCCACCCTGCGCACGTCTCTTAATAATACATTGGTTATGCTGCTCTGCTTCCACTCACCACCTGACAAACGGTGGTCATGACGGCTGTTGTAAACGGCTTGAGTCTCACGGAGTTTCGAGACAGGAGAGTACTCGACTCGCATGCATCATTTCCTATTTCTATCGCGCCTTTGCATGCATGACATACGTCCACGACAGCTGCAAGCCAACGCTTCTGGCTATATGTTATGGTACACAACTGAAATTCTGCGGCTATCATTGACCAGTATACATAGCACGCGCAGACCACAGTGGCGGTAGTCCCGTTTCACGAGAGCCGCTGCACTTTCGAAGCACCAGTGATAGTTTTGGGCTCGGTATAATCCTACTTGTCCCTTGTCCAGCATTCTTCACTCGCAAATCAATGAGCGCCAAGTTTAGCAGAATGCTTGGATGCCAGTGATTGCTCGGCCCAGGATCAAGGCTATGACCAGTCAGCATGCACCCGAGATCGCGCAATAGGGTACTCACAGTGGATGTCACTCTGTCCTTCGTACGTTTGGGTTACGAACAGATTCGCCACGTGCCTGCCAATGCCGTATTCATCGCTCACAGCGTTGCCACCAAACACTTCCTGCAGCCTAAACTTGGGTTAGCCAACCACCTTCCCCGGGAAGCATATCCACGTAAACTTACGCTCGCGCGTTGATCAGTGCTCGGTCGCAGTTCTGGCGCTTAATCATAGAGATCATCTCGGGCGCTGCTTTGCCCTCATCCTTCAATCGTCCAACCTGGTAGGCTGCAAGAATACCGTATGCGGCATCTGTCGTGGCATCCGCCAGCTTCTTCTGCACAAGCTGGTACTTCGCGATCGGATTGCCCTTGAATTGCTTCCGCTCCAAAGCATACTCTCTTGCTCTTGAGATACAATCCTCCAGGGCACCGATGGTTCCCCAAGCAATACCATATCTCGCAGAGTTCAGACAGCTAAACGGGCCCCTGAGACCTTCTACTTCTGGGAACATGTTGGCTTCGTTCACCGGGCATTCGTCCAATTGAATCATTCCAGTGATAGAAGCTCTAAGCCCGTTCTTGTTCTTAATAGGTGGTGTTTCGAGTGTCCCAGGAGGGCACTGGTCACGCTCGATCACAAACCCACGGATCTTGCCCGTGCTCTCCAGCTTCGCCCATACAAGAAGCACATCGGCAATGGGAGAATTGGTGATCCACGTCTTTGATCCAGAGAGAAGATAGACGCCTTTCTTCGACGGATGCGGTTTCGCCACAGTCTCCATAGATCCAGGATCAGAGCCGTGGTTCGGTTCCGTCAAGCCGAAGCATCCCAGGAGTTTGCCTTTGGCCATCTGTGGCAGGAGCCTCTCTTTGAGCTCCTCAGTGCCAAATTCCTCGATACCGCCCATGGCGAGTGCGCTTTGCACAGAGTAGCCGGACCGGTACCCTGAGTCGACTCTCTCGACTGCTCGTGTGATCAATCCAGAAGCAACGCTGCTGACGCCTGCACAGCCGTAGCCTTGGATTGTTGCTCCTAGGAGACCAAGCTCGCCCATTTCTGTAAGTATTTGTCGGTCATATTCCTCTTTCCGATAGGCGTCTGCATCGTTGCATTAGTGGTGTTTTATGTCACGGGAGGCGAATATTGAATTACCTAGCACCCTCGGCAGCATGCGTTCTTGACAATATGATTCTGCGGTCTCGGCAATGGCAAGTTCTTCTTCTGTATAATTGTTCGCGACATTGAGGGGATCTTTCCAATCGAATGATACAGGTGCGTGCAAGTGGCGCTGTCCTGCAATTGCAGCACGGGTTGGAGAAGTCAATTGCCTTGCGGCTTGCCGACAGACTGGTCTGAACATGATATACACTTAAACAAAAGATGCAACGAACAAGCGAGGAGTTATGTATTGAACATGTATGAGAGCGAGAATGTCCATATGTAGTTTCGCCCCACCTCGCTCCCGAGCATTGCCATGGGCCGCGGCTTCTTCGAGAGCTAGGAGACGTGTCGGCGAAAGGGGAGCTTTGGCCGACACATACGCCCTAGGCGCTTCCGAGCAATGATGTACCCTACAATTACATCTCAAGTAGGAAAATTATAGGCATCATATCTCGTCAGTTCTTTGCAACCGACTGCATACACATTGGCTCCAATCTGATCCAGAGCCGGGGTAAATGCTTGTCCGGTGCCAAGCATTATAGGGCTGAAAGTAGTTGGCGGGTGATTTCGCGTCGCGCGTCTGGTACGTGACGTGACGTCGACGCACCCAGCCCTCGCCCACCACAACCGCGTCTCACTCCCAGATACTGCACTCCCACACAAAACGCTGCTGCAATCAATTCAAGTCCACTCACGCGCAGCAGAGATCATAATGGGTATCAAACAACTGTACTCAATCATCAGCGAGCATGCGCCCGATGCTGTCAAGGCGGGCGAGATCAAGAACCATTTCGGCCGGAAGGTCGCGATAGTAGGTATATAAACGAACAATATTGGAGCATTTACTCACGCGTGCAGGATGCCTCCATGAGCATCTACAGCTTCCTCATCGCCGTGCGCTCCGACGGCCAGCAACTTATGAACGAGTCCGGCGAAACCACATCCCACCTCATGGGCCTCTTCTACCGCACACTCCGCATGGTTGACAACGGCATAAAGCCGCTTTATGTGTTTGACGGTGCGCCTCCGAAGCTCAAGTCTGGCGAGCTGGCCAAGCGATTTCAGCGCAAGACGGAGGCACAGGCAGCCCAGGAGGAAGCAAAGGAGACGGGTACTGCAGAGGATATCGAGAAGTTTGCGAGACGGACCGTGAGAGTCACGCGGGAGCACAACGAGGAGTGCCGCAGGTTGCTCAAGCTTATGGGAATTCCGTATATCGTAGCGCCCACAGAGGCTGAGGCACAGTGTGCGGTGCTGGCGAGGGGTGGGAAGGTGTACGCCGCGGCGAGTGAGGATATGGACACATTGACTTTCAACACGCCGATCTTACTGCGACATCTCACTTTCAGTGAGCAGCGGAAAGAGCCGATTCTAGAGATCCACCTCGATAAGGTTCTTGAGGGCTTGGATATGAAGCGAGAGCAGGTTTGTTTTCTATTTACCCCGGTCATGAGTATATACTAACTGACCATATAGTTCGTCGATCTCTGCATCCTCCTCGGCTGCGACTACGTCGACCCCATCAAAGGCGTAGGCCCCTCCACCGCCCTCAAACTCATCCGCGAGCACGGCACCCTCGAAAAGGTCTACGAGCACATGAAATCCAACTCAAAATACACCATCCCCGAAGACTGGCCCTTCGCCGACGCCCGCGCCCTCTTCCTCGAGCCCGACGTCCGCCCCGCAGATGATCCCGAGTGTGACTTCAAATGGGAGGCTCCCGACGTCGAAGGTCTCATCAAGTTCCTGGTCGAGGAGAAGCACTTCAACGAGGACCGCGTGAGGGGTGGTGCGAGCAAGCTGCAGAAAAACCTCAAGACTGCGCAGCAGAGCCGGCTGGAGGGGTTCTTTAAGCCGATGGAGAAGACGGCGGAGCAGAAGGCGAGTTTGAAGAGGAAGGCGGAGCAGAAGCTTGAGGAGAAGAAGAAGAAGCAGAAGGCGGATGCGAAGGAGAAGAAGGCGGCTAAGTCGAAGGCGAGGGGTGGTGCGTGAGCGGAGCGCATGAAGCGAGGATTTTGAGTGCGCAAGCATTTCTGCTCGGTACTGGGCGGGTTGGCCGGAAAAGTTAGTAAGGAATAGATGCATGGGCATATGCGGGCATGCGTATGGCGAGCAAGGCGTTTCAGCGGCGTTACTGAGCATTTGTCCTACCAATATCTCAGGATATGCTCATTGGGTATGGCCCGGCATTGTCCTTCGATTAGCTGACACGACTTCCCTAATTTTGAAGATACCAATTTCACACTTTCGATAGCCAACCCTATTAAACATGTGTTATGGGAGCACACTGCTGTTTTTCGAGTACATCACAGACGAGAAATGAGAGCACGATAGACCGTTTTAATTATCCAAGAAAAACTGACTTCCCTCAAAGTCCCGAGATTTTTGTCCGAATGCTGACGACCACCGTCTCCTCATGTGCCGATTGATACTCTGTCTCCCTTCTGGATGCTTGCTCAGGACAGCTGGAGATCATCATATACCTTGCACATCCAAGTATTCGCTCTTCTACCACCGAACCACTCTCGAATCCCAACCTCTTCCCACTCTTGGTAAGGAATGCCTACCTCCTCACCACCGCAATAGCGCTGGATAATGGTATGGCACGCCGTCCTCTGAGCAAGGTGAGACAGGTGACGCTCTATAACATGCATCAAGTCCTCATCGTCGTAGATGTCGTCATGAACTTCCACGTACGCCACAATGATAAGCTCTTTCATGGGGTTCTTGTCGGTGGCGAAGGTGTCTAGGAACTCGTACAGATCATCTTTCTCGAGACGCACACGAGCGTTACGCTGTTGCACTAGTTGTTTTTATTAGTTTCCTATCAAGCGCGATCGCCGGATAGAGGCTTACTAGGTAAGAACTCCTTGCGAATCTGGCGGCAGACACGAGTGAGGCCAGCGTAGGTACCAGCTGCGGGGTTCTCTTGGACGGGCTTTTCCTCCTTTCCCTGTGACACTGCCAAATTATCCTCGATTGACACTTCTGACTTGTTCTTGGTTGACACCTTCTGACTGTCCTCGCTATGATTTCCAAGATCACCAAACAGCTCGGCCATAAAGTCAGGAACTCCGCGAATATATTCGCGGGCATCCTCGTCATCGTCAATCTTCATCAAGCGCTCGAATTCCAGACGCTCATTTTCCAGACGAGTTAGGTGCTTGACTTTGACCGGTTTGCCTTCATCCGCAATGACAAACTCGTAGATGCGGTTGCGGATCTCTACTCAAGTATCAGTATATGTTCGTGGGGAACGCAGTGTATACCCACCTCCCGGAAGCTTCAGGAGCGGTGACTCCATCATGGCGCGGAAGACTTGCTGTTGCGAGGGCGGGCGCCTGTTTAGAAGTTGGGGAGAGGGCGAGCAGAAAGAAAAAAATTCCAAAGTCGTTATTTGTGCGTTTGTACTTCCGCGCTAGACGTCACTGTGGTGAGTGAAGGCAAGAGCGCTTTTGTGCCTTGATCTAGTCTCTTCTTGGAAACAGCAGGCGCTCAATTTCAGTGAAAGAGGCTGTAAACAAACATTCATTCAGTTTATATGAGCTATAAGCTAACGACGTCGACCGTGTAGTGTTCAGATTAGTGGGTAGATTCTGTGAGTATCCTTTCGACTATATCTAGTCTGGAAGGTACCAGGATCCCATTTTCAATTGTCAAGCCTACAATCATCTATTTCGGTGAGTCCATTCTCAAGCTTAGAAGTAATGACACAGACAAGACGTAAATTGTTCAGAGCGTTTGCATTGGTGAGTCTTGGTTCAACTATCGACGGAACCTCATCTGGGAATACATGACGTTTTCTGCCATGCTTAAGGTCTCGCTCCGAACAACTCAGTCTACTCTGACATCCATGGGTTTGTTTTCCGCGCCTCAACATATGCAAATCGCTCTCCTGATGCTACGCCTCCCGTTACCATCGCTCTTTCAGGCCTTGTATATGGAAGCTAGCTGACACACTACCAAGAGGCGAGAGGATACCACGACCCCCCATATGGGCGGGAGGCAGTGGCAGGGCGTAGGTGCATCCTCTCCATGTTCAGGGTTCTCCACAGCCCATATCTAAGAAAGTGCGCTTGCAACCTCAACGGAACATCATCCCAGAACCCAGACAATGGCTCTCCAAGATCTAAAATATCGAAACCTGTGGGAAGAGAGGAACTCTGAATGCAGGCGTGCCACGTCACTTGGTTGAAGAACCGGGCTTTGGCACGTACGAGCGGCTGGAAGTCGATGTCGGTGATTTCGGTGTGGTTGAAAAGATGAATGCGCACTGCGATCTCTTTGATCGGGTCGTTGCCGCTGATATTGATATGATGGGATGCAACGTTGCTGCTGCCTAGTGACGCGCTAGCTGATCCGGAATCAGGAAGGAAGTAGTGGAATCTAGTCTTTGGGCAGACCCTGAGAGGCAAATCCTGTTTGGTGTTGAAGAAAGTGGATATGAAGATGTCTAGCTCAAGAAGGTCGACCGTGACGCGGGCGTTCTTCTGCTGGACTGGAGCGCCTTGTTAGTTACGGCATAACTCAACGTTCGGCCGCGGAACTCACTGGGCAAGAATTCTTCGCGAATCTGGCGGCAAACGCGCGTTAGGCCGGCATAGGTCCCATATCCGCGCACCTTCACATCCTTATCGTCACTCTGTAGATGCTGAAGACTGACCGGCCCGCCATCGTCCGCTGCCACGAACTCGTATATGCGGTTGCGGATCTCTACGTATCTTGTCAGCCGATGGGGAAAGCTTTGGATATACTGCAAAGAAAGCCGACTGAGCCTAATATGAAGATACCTCCTGGGAGCTTCAAAAGCGAAGAGTTGATCTTGTTAAGGCGAGCCTTGTCGGTAGCTGTAGTTCGCGGTTTTGCGCGTCGGTTCAAGAAACAGAAAGCTCTTAAGAGAATGTAGGTGATAGCCATTGCTCTAATGAGGATGTGCTTCAAGTCAAGGCAGGGCGTGCGTGTCGATCAGGTTCTCGATTAGGTGGCACAAGAGAGGGACAAAAATTCCTGGTTTGTGGGGTCGATGGTGCGAGCGAATGGTCACCACGACGACCAGGGCCAGAGCGTTGAGTGGCATTGCTTGCCTGAGTAATCAGTTTGCGCGGTTGAATTTCAAGCGGTTCGATCACGGCATCAGGTTCTGTTCACACTGTGCGATAGTTGTATCCGCCCAGGTCCAAGGATACCTGCCCACGAAAAGTTCGTTCTAGAGGCAGCGGACCCCTGACCGCGGCCGATGTAAGTGGACAGCATCTTAGGCTTTACCTAGCAACAGTGACGCAAGGCATAGGATCTGTATGAGTGTTGAACGGCAGAGTCCGGCGACAATACTCCGCTTCGCCCAGCTAGGCGTATTGGCTTTATTTGAGACTTTCGGGGATGAGGATGAGTGATCTTCTTGATACGGTAGTGATACTCCCCCCGTAGCCGACAAAGTCCATATGTATATTCCTTGACATGCAGTAATGACCGCTTCACCAGCAAGACTGTTCGATCCGCTAAAACACATTTCATACAATGAGCCCAAACTCTTTCGTGCGCAGCCTACATAAGCTCTCTCGCCAATCACGTACAGCAATCCTCGCTCCACCCCCATCTCATTCTAATCCACATACTTAAAAGCAGGTATAAACATCGGCATCAAATCGTTGTCAGTCTCCAGCCCATCCTCCCTCTCCTTCACCGTAGGTATATCCACAAGCCTCCTCCTTACATCTCCATCATCCAGATCCTCCAAACCTACCCCTTCCCCCTCATTAAGCTCCCTGGCATTCCCGCCTTCCTCCCTCAGCCGCTCATCACCCCACCTAAGCTGTATCTTGCGAATCCACTCCATGTCTTCTGGGCCGAGCTCCACGCGCACATAACTCGGGTTCATATTCCGAAAATCGCTCCGCGCGGCGTCGACGTACGCTTGTGCGGTTTCTTCCGTCTCAAAGCGTATCTCCGGGCGTGCCTTGACTTTTATGCGCAAGATAGCCGTCGTAGGACAGGTAATGTGCTTGAGCTCTTCGTCTATGTGATCTACTGGGCCGCCGTGCTCTAGAAGCAGCGCTATACTGCCGAGCGATTTGAGGTTGATGGCGATCCATAGCGGAGTTGGGCCAGATGCATAGCGTCCGCTTCCCAGGTGGATGTTCATGGAATGGTTCTCGAGGAGATATCTGACCATCTCGGTGTGGTCGTTGGCTGCGGCTTTGTACAGCGGCTTAGTGCCGGGGGGAAGGCGGTGGGTGTTCGGGTCCGCGCCGTACTTTTCGATCATGAGGCGAGCGCAATCGATTGAGCCTGCTTCTACGGCTCGCTCGAATAGGTGCTGGATGTTGAAGTTTTGGCCCTCTGGTAGTTTGTCGAGAGACATGGTGTCGTGCTCTTTTACGCCGAGGCTGTTGATGAATTCAAACTTTTCGGGCCTGTTGAGACGCATGGCGTTGTAGGCACCGTATACGAAGTTCCTTTGTAGTTCCTCGGGTACCTGGAAAGGTAGAAGATTGCCTTGTTCGTCTGTCGGATACTTGCGCTTGAGCATGAATTTCAAAGATTGAAAGTCGCCTGCATCAGCCGCCCATGCTGTAGCAATTTCAAGAGTATCCTTCTGCTCGTCGTCGAGAAGCTCGGTCTCGATCTTCCCCTCTTTATCCTGAATAGGGTAACCGCCTCGCTCGAGCAACAGTGTTAAAACCTCAAAACTCCCGCTCGCTGCTCTTTTGATAGCCAGCGGTGTCACCAAAATGCTGACCGATTCTTCCTCTCGGTTCTTCCTTTTTCTGGTAGGCCCAGGAAAGGGGTGTTCCAGCAACAGCTTGACGGTTTGAAGGTCTCCAGATCCAGCTGCCGCTTCGAGCGCATCCGCGTTGATACAATTGCCCATGAACTCTTTTGCACGATCAGTATTCCCGTCCACCCTTGCTGTGGGATCGGCACCTTGCCCGAGCAAGTATGTAATCATGTTTGGCTGTACCCCACACGCCGCCGCGATCAATGGCGTTCTTCCATATTCGTCACGCGATTCGATATCCACGCCACTCTCCAGGAATATCTTGACACACTCAACATGGTTGTTTGTAACTGCCGCATGTAATGGCGAGATCTCAGGATCGTCTTTGTCCGGTATACTTTCGTCATCATCGATCTCTCCAGCATCTTCCTTCTCCTTCTCTTCCAGCGCCTTCTCCATATCAGGCTGAACCCTGATTCCAGATTCGACAAAATAGCGCACAATCGCTTCATCGCCTCGAACGGCTGCAGCGCACAACATCTCGCGTCTATGCTTCTGCTTTGGATATTCTTGCAACACTTCTTTGAGCTTCTCGACGCGCTCTTCGGCATCTTTGATTGACCATATCTTATTCTGCTGCATCGGATCACGACCCAAGTTATCGATGTACTCGGGGTCGTCCAGGAAGAATGCATGTATGGCAGGAGTGGGCGCGACCGCGATGCGCTGGCCGGGTGGCGCTACCGGTGGCTCTGGCTTGTGTGGTGGTAGGATCTTGACCATTTTGTGCTCACAGAACACTTCGACGTGGAGGCGCGTTTTGTCGAAGTTATAGATCCTAAGTTGGAAGCGTAATACTAGGCACCGACACTAGCGAAGATGTGAGTACCGTAGTGTAACCTTACGCTAAGTGCGACACCGAATCAGCGAGAGATAGACTAGCCGAGTTTAACTAAGGTGCAGGTAGATATATAGCTACCTAGTCTTTTATGACAACTTTCATGGATGTTATATCTCGCTAGTTAGGATTACTCCAAATATATACGTAGGTAGGTGAGATTGGCTCGGGAGTTGCAGTGGCAGTCTGATTGCCTAGGCGGCCGATTCACTAACTTATTCAGCGATTTAGAAACAGAGAGTATTAGATATTCATTTTTCAACGCCCTGTTCGAGCAGGATTCGATAATGTGGCGTCTGTTACATGGGCAACTTGTATCTTTACTGTGGTTTACAGAGACAATTTTCGTCATGTTTCATGCTTCGAATGTGCGCAGGGGGGCACAAAGCATAATGCCACAGTGCTACTAATTCCTAGATAACCTTAACCGTGTTGTATAACATGCCGCCAATATTGTTCAGACCCATTAAGCTCTGGATACCGTAGCCCTTCTCGTCCTTAAACAGCCTCCACAGCACGTGCCTGGGTAACTGAAATAGTGACGTCCGAGATACGAAAAACGAGTGTCCCAGAATGCCTTGTCTCCTTGGCTACCTCCATTGACTCTAGGAAGTTGCGCACCTGACTTGCGTTCTCCCCGTCGATGTACGCAGCACCTTTGGGGCCGAGCACGATCTTGATATCCCTCGAGGCAAGATTGAAGAGTATGGCATCGACAAAAACAGGTTCGCGAAGCATGGCAAACCAATCTTTGTGATTATGGTCAAGAATTCGCGAGAGGAGCAGGTAGCCGAGATAGAGCTCATCCTTCATGTTTTCGTATTTGTCCACTACGCACTTGAGGCGGAAGGTCCTTGCGCGTAGAATTGGAAGTAAGTCGACATGTGAAGCCAAGGAACAATCTGTGGTTCGGACTCGAATCTCCAGTATTGTGACGGTATTGCGATGGGTATTCTCGTCGAGAAGGATGGCAGGAAGGTCGACGAGGTCATCATAACCCGCAAAGACACTGAGGTGCGCTTTCTGACGCGCCACATATACTGGAAAGCTATGTGAGCCGAGTCGTTAACGTCAAGGTGTGACGATGACTTACGTGGTAGATACTCTTCTCGGATTTGACGGCAGACGCGTGTAAGTCCAGCATAACTGCTTGGCAGTACGACTTCCTTATTTCTAGACCACCTTCCATAATACATATCTTCCCATCTATCGTAGGCATGGTAACCTATGGAGCGATTGAACTCATGGTAGTGTTTGATTCTACTGACTGTCGTGTCGTGTTCGAGCGCCAGCGCGTACACCCGATTCCTAAGCTCTGCATGACATCAAGGTCAGTACCTGTTCTACACATTTACGCCTATGTGGCATCATTACTTACCGCCCGGGAGATTGAGGAAGAGCGACGCCATGATGTCGCTGCGGCGGCGGTTGGTGTTGCGAAGAAGGTGGAGAGAAGAGAGTGTCGTGTCAATATAAAGAAAGCCTTCTCAACCTCCCCGTCGCTAAAGCGCTAAGCGGCAAAGCGCAGGTGAAGGTAAACGCAAGTAAAGGTGAGCGACACGCCCACCGAGCAAACGAACGCCAACTTCAAAATCACGCACACAGCGAACTCAACGTAGAAACATACATCTCGCATTACATCAACCATCATTAACCGCTAAACCGACATCGCTATGAAGTCATAAAGTCATAACCCCCCCTCGCACCTGGTATCCCTCAATCTCAGTTCTAAGAAACATCAAGAAACAAAAGACACCGCTCGTATATCAAACATGCGAGACAATTCAAGATCATTTAAAGAAACCCACGACTTGAACAAAACAGCACCCACGCCCAAACAACGAAAAAGGAAGAGGAAGGAAAAAGCAAGGAAGTTAGCGCTACCGAAACAGCCCACTAAGCACACTCTCCAACTTGGCCGCGAGCGGATCCTCATCCTCATCCCTGACGCGCCCATGCTGATCGAATCTCGGCGGCAGCTCGATAGTAGAATCACTCGCGTCGGAAGCCGGACTCTCGTCTCGCCTACCCCTATGTCCACGCCTCTCCTTTCTCCGCCCACCATCCCTCTCCCTCACCCTCTCGTGTTCCCTCGGCCTTTCTTGTTCTCGCGATAACTCCGGTACCTTCTCCCCATCAGGCGTAAACTCAAACTCCTGCGGCTGCAAATCAAACATGACGCTCTTCTCGCTCGCGGGCTTCACAGGCTCAGGCTGCACCGGCGTTTCCCCCCCTCTCGCTGCAGAATGAATAGGCTCGGGCTCAGGCGGAGGCGGGATGTTGATTGAAGAATTAGAATGGTGCGTGCCTAGACGATCTGGACAGGAAATGTCAGCATGGCTAACCAAAGGGTGGGGCGAAAGCCCAGACCCACCAAGACGTGAAGCGTGCTTGTGCGATGGAACTTCAGGGGGAGGATCGCGAGCACTCACATTGTCATCCGGGCGGCGGTAGCGGGGGTCCTGGTGCGCGTAGGGGTTGCCGGGTTCGTGCGGCGGCGGGGTGTAACCGGTAGCGGCTGGGGGAATGTGGCCGGCAGGACCGTTTGCAGGCCCGTAGCCATTGCTTGGAGGGTAGTCGGCGGGGTTATATGGAGGATAGGCGTTGTTGGTGTTGTTATAGTCTCGAGTGTTGTAATCATCTACGGGCTGTGTTGGGGGAGGGGGAAAGTAGTTTGATTGAGGAAAGTAAGGGGGGTCATCATGGCCGGGAGGTGGAGGACTGTAGCTGCCGGTGGAATAGGCCGAGTCTTCTTGTCCTGTAGATTTTCAGAGGGGCGGGTCATTTCTGGGGTGTTCCGGATACCTACGTTGTCGTTCACGTTCAGCTTTCTTCTTCTCTCGCCGCTTGGCCGCCTCGTGAGCCGCCAAACCAGCTACACCAGCAACTGCAGCGGTCTCTGCCGCCTTTCGCGTCGTACTCTTGCTCCGGCTTCTGCTTGATCGAGAACGTCGCGGTCTGCCATCTGAAGAAGATGACGAGGCTCGACGTCGATGCCTGCGCTCTGCCGGATCGCGGCTTGACGGACGATCGGTATAGATGGGATCACCGCCGTACTCTACAAGGGCTGCGTCACCAGCTGTGCTTCCGCGTCTGCCAGAACGTACCGACCTGGATCTTGACCGTGATCTCGACCTAGACAATTCTTTGGCCTCCTTCTTACCCTTGTGCCTCTCGTACAAGCCCGTCACAGCCGCCCCCGCAACGCCAGCAGCAGCGATTGGGACGCCCTGGCGAATGCGGCTGCGGCTGCGTTTCCCCTTTCGCTCGCGCGATTTGCTCCGTGCGCGTTCGACGATGCCAGCTACTGCCGCACTGGCCAGACCAACCTGTGCGGCACGTCGATTGCGATGCTCAGGGCTCATGTGCCTACTCTCCGACCTGCCTCGTGAGCCTTGACTTTTAACAGATACGGCGCGGGAACGGGAACGTGAAGACCTTCGGCGCCTAGATCTGCTGCGGCGATCTTCTATGATCGTAGTCTGGGTTTCTTTCTTCCCACGCTTCCCTGCGGCGTATGCCAGAGCTCCAATACCCGCGACAGCCGCAAGAGTGCCCAGCTTCTTCGTCCGTGACGAAGAGCGACTCCTGTGCTTGCGACCTCGGTCGCCCGACCAGGATCGGGAACGGGAGCGGTTTCTGTAGCGGCTGATGGCTTCAGCGCCCACAGCTCCCAGCGCACCATAGCCGGCCACTTGGCGGAGGTGGTGGCCGGGATCTTCTCCCTCCTTCTTGCGGCGATGCCTCATGAGCTCGGCTGCGGCAACTCCGCCGATGACACCCTCAGCGAGGTGACGGCGGTGGTGAGGACTCACGTCACGGCCAGAACCCCAGGTATCTTTTTCTTTGTGAATGAAGACGACGTCATCGTCGCTATACGCGTCTCTATCGTAATGGCGGCCACGGCCATACTCGCGCTCGTCATAGTAGCCCTCTTCGCGACGGCCACCGCGGTCGATTTCCTTGACCTTTCGCTCGTAGTAATAGTCCTCTTCTCTGCGGGGCTCGCGACGGGCAATCTGTCGGTCTTCTTCGACTACGGATCGCTCAACGAGCTCGTATGACGGCTCTTCTCGTCGGATGATAACCTGCTGGGGAGCCGACTCTTGAAAAATGATGGGCTGTGGCGCTTCGTTGCGAATGATGATGGGTTGCGGCGGTGGCTGCTCCGGACGGAAGAACTCTGTGGATCTTGAGTAACGTTCGAGCGAGTACGGATCGCGCTCGACCTCGCGCTCGCGCTCGCGCTCCACATGACGTTCCACGCGGTACTCTTTAACAGTGGGTGGGGATGGTGAGCGCTCCACTTCGCGCTCGATGCGGTACTCGCGAATCTCGCGGCGGGGTGAGGGGTCACGCTCGACCTCGCGCTCAACGAAGCGGTATTCTCGCACTTCGCGGTCTCGATCGTCGTGGTCGTCGACGGTATATCTGCGCACCTCCCTGCGCTCTTCGACGTCTTCGTGGCGCGGGCGCTCGCGGTGCACCAGGCGCATTTCGGACTCGTATCGGTCTTCTTCTAGGGCGTTGTCAGGAATCTTGTAGCGCTTTACTGTCGTGTAACTGCGGCCCCCGTGGGAGCCCGTCTCCCAGTCGCGCTCCCGGTCCCGCTCTCTAAATATGGTCGACATGGCGCACAAGCGGGGTGTCAGGTAGCGGGCCGAGCGGACGCTATGTCGCGATTATGTGTTGGAAAGGCTGGTGTGAGGTGCAGGGCAAGTTTGGTTCCGGCGAGCGGCGATCTGGTGTGGTGGGAAGGGTAAGTGGCAGGCGGAAGCGCAGTGACGCAGCGTTCGCAGCTCGTCTACGAGCCAGTCGGCCTGAGTCGACGATCTGACTGGGCGGAGGGGCACGGGAACGCGCTCTCGCGGGCGATGTAAGCGCGGCGATTGGCGACGGCAGCGAGACGCAAGGCGATATGGATAGTGAGATGCGCCGGTGCGCGGGACGGTGTAAGTAGTGCTATAGGGAGGGTTGGAAATCCTCAGCTGCGGGCGCTGGCAGGCTCAATATGAGCCCATGCGGAAACCAAGGATGTGAAGCTGCCCAGTTTGTGGAGCAAGGACCCGGTCAACTGATTGACGTCACAAGGCTGGAAGCGACATGCGAACTATCACGACTCAGACGGCGATGGCGCAAGAAGAATGCCAGAACGCGGCTACAGAACGCCTTTGCGGGACCTATATAGCTCGAGATCGCCCGAGGCCACGCCGGAAAGTCTGCCTGGTGAACTCTCACCATCAAGACGACACCGTATCCATTCCTGCTGCAGCTCCCCGTGCCGCCGCCGCCCCCACCGCAACAGACTAAGACACGGACCATTCATCTTGCGAGTCTGCAATGCGTTACATACAAAGAAGGGTTCACCTCTTCTCTTTGACGTCTAGCTCACCGGACGGCCTGCGCTATTTAGTCGAAAGAAAGGCTGCTGCACAGCCTACCCTGCGGTGTGAGTAGTGGTAGCCAAGCACGAAGCTCTCATGCGGAGAAAGCCACCACCGGCTGGCGAGAAGTGCACTGTCACCTGTCTGCTACCTGAGTCACTTCGACCGCTTGGATTCGTCGGCTCTGTGTTGCGCGCTGATGCGTATGAGCAATCTCGAGAGCGACATGTCCAGAACAGTCACCAGGCTTGGAAAGTTTTGTTTCAAGGAACCCCTGTGATAGCGAGCTGCATGCGTGCCACTTTCCATCGGCTTCGATCTGTCGGGCGTGCGTGACCGGAGGGAGGCTGGAAGGTCGACGTCGTCCATGACGGCTGGAGGCCTCTTTAAGTCTGTTTGCTTTGAGACCTGAAGGCGGGGAGGTACAGCACTCGGTACCGTAGGGGAAGTGGCATCATTCGTTCATTCGTTCATCTTGGCTGCATAAGAGGTCACGCTGAGTGCACAACAGAACTGCGTCTTGCGAGCGCAAACATGCCGCATCTTCCGGGGTTGTACGGCGGGACAGCCCGAGTAAATATAGCCATCGTACATGGCCTTGGTGTCGTGTGGGACCGGTGAAACAGACAGATTGACTGCGGGACAGCGGCCACAGCCGTGTCTGACCGGCGCGGACAATTGCGCAAGCTCTTCGGACCCAGCGTAGCAAAGTTGTTCGCCGAGATTTCGACGTCCTGATCTGCGACGTTTGTAACAAGAGGAACTCGTCGAGCACGAGCGGCTGCACCCCTATGCATGCCAAGTCGCCCGCCCGTCGGTTTACCATGGCCATCGGCTAAGACGGCGTCGAGGTGTAGCACCCGCAGCCACAGGACGTCCACGGGTGTTTTTGTATCACGTGGCGGTGCATTTTCGCGCTCCTTATGGAAATGCCATTTCATGCCTCGCACCATCCGGAGGCAGACACGCAGGTCCGTCCTGGAAAGTCCGCAGAAGCAAGGCACACAGCCAAGACAATGCAAGCGACCTCCCACATTTTTGACGGGCGGCGGATTGGACTCGCCCGTCGGGGCATAGCAGCGCATCTAGCGAACCTTACGAGCATGCATAGCTGTGGCGTAGGAACACACCCTAGAAGACAGGAAGCTCGAAACTCGTGCAACCAGCAATCATGCCGCGTCACGAACCATGACGCGTACGGGTCTCCACAGATTTGCAGAGATGCTCCAGAGAAGCCCCAGAAAAGCTCCCGAAGATCAGTTTCAGGTAGAACATCGTTATTTGTCCAGTGCGGGTTTCGCTCCAGAGAAATTGGCCCCATTGTTGTCCGCGTTTGCCTGCATCAGGCAACGGCGCTTCCAAGTCCGCAGCCCTGCCCACCGGCCGACAAGCGCTTTGCACGGCTCGCCTGTCTACATGGGATTGTACGGCCGCGTCGATGTTTCGCGAGGTTGGAACGCGAGCTAAGCCTGCGGACGAGCATGTGCTACGGGAGGGAGTTTGCTCCAGCCTTCGGAATGTAGAGTGGCACAGCACCTCTCTCGCCATGTATTTTCTTCTTCTCTCCAGACTCCAATGTTCCTGTAGTCATGGCCGCCGTTTGGTGGCGTTGCTTGCTGTCCCGTCCCGCAACCGCCTCCTTTCCCCGCTCCTCTTGCACACGGCAGGACTTGCCCTCGACGCAGTCATTGGCGCCTGCAACATTCGCGAAGGGAGCGCCAAGAGGGCCGCTAGTCTTGGCAGTGAGCTTGACTTCCGAGGGCTTGACTTCCGAACACTGGGCAGGGCAAGGGTGTGGCCAGGTACATACGCACTGCGGTGCTGTATATCCACCCGAGCGATGCTCCCTCTATAAACTCTCATGCTGCCCTCTACGTCGCTCTGCTCCGCCCGTCAAACTTGGCTCCCGCCGCACCATATCCCCGAACCGTTTACCTTGTCACACGATCGCCCGCCAGCGTTCTGCTGCTACACCTACGCGTGGCAACGTTGACATTGGAAGCCGCCCGCTGCGATGCCCCTGAGCACTCTCACTATCTCCTAGACGTTGTATTTCCTTCCTCGCTCGCCTCCGCATAGTGTATTCGCATTACCGTTGGAGCACCTAGACCATCAGCGAGTCATTGATTGAAATGGCCCCACGGGACGCTAACTGGATCGATGTAAGTTTACTCATCCACAACTGTACCACCAACTGCATTCTGACGCTCACGATTGTAACAGGGCCTGCGCGGTGTCGCTTCCTTCATGGTCGTATGCGGCCACCTGTGTACAGCTTTCGTCCCATGGCTGCACGCACCCGCACCAGACGCCAAAACCGCGCCCCACCTGTTTCAGTTACCATTCTTCCGTCTAGCCGTTGGAGGTCGCTCGGCTGTGGCGCTGTTTTTCCTCATAACGGGATATGTGAACTCGATAGGACCGATTGGCCGATCGCGGGCTGGAAACACGGATGCGGCGTTTAATGGCATTGCGAGGAGTGCGCTCGCTCGCTCGGGCAGGCTGATTCTCCCGACAATGATCGCGACCGCGTTGACATGGTTCATGGCCAACATCAATGCGTACCATATGACCAAGCATGTCGATTCGACGTGGATTCGGCAGGGCTGGCACCGACAAGAGCCGACTCTTGGATCTGCGTTCAGCTCGTTGATAAAGGCCGAGGTGAATACATGGACAATCGGATGGGACGACTATGACGGAACGCAATGGACCCTGCATCTTTTTCTCGAGGGCAGCATGTTGGTGTACATGACCATGTTTGCTACCGTCTTGGTAAAACCAAAAGCACGATTTGTCGTCTACGCTGTACTTTACCTGTACTTCTGGCAGCTCGGAGAAGGTAAACTGAGCAATTATCAAAAAGAGGAAGCTCATCAGGCTAACATGATACAGGACTCGCAGTCGGCGCCCTCAAAGGCCTCAATATCGTTTTCGGCATGTTCGTGGCAGAGCTTCATAACCACTACAAAGATTCTGCGACCTCCGTCCTCCCTGCCCCCATCCCAGCGATCATGATCGTCCTAGGCATGTTTATAGCCGGCTTCCCGCAAGATGCGCCGCACAACGCGCACTGGTCCGACTCCATGTCGCGCTTCATGCAAGCTATCACCGTCGAGAAATCCGATATCCGCCGATACTGGGACCACATCGGTGCTTCTACCGTCCTACTCGGCATCTTCTTCTCCCGCAACGCCCGCCGCGTGCTTACCTCGCCCGTCTTCAATTTCCTCGGCCGCGTCAGTTTCCCGGTCTACCTGATGCACAACACGTTCATCAAGTCGGTCCTAACATGGATGGTGTACCTCCCTTCAGCGATGAATCCGCCCCGGAATGAAAAGGGCCAGCAGATGGATCTGCAGCGCGGCTCCACCACCCATGTTTTCATCGCCGTCGTGTGCTTCTACTACATCCTCTACCGCTCCGCAGCCCTCTGGGTCACGCACGTCGATCCTTTCTGCGCGAAACTCGTAAACGCCGCAACGGGCTGGGCATACGGCGAAGCGACATCGCGCGAAAGCAGACCCATCCTCCAGACCATCGAGCGCCGGCAACACTCGCCCCGACACGAAAGAACGAAGCTTGATTCTCCCGCATGAACGGCCGCTTGATTCTACCGCATAAATTTCTGCTTTTTAGCACCATCCTTAGCATATCGCACTCCAACACCAACCAGCATTCTCCGGCGCAAGCGTCCTCCAGTTTATCATATCGTTGACGAACCAAAAACCAACTTCACTTCTTGTATAATTTGGATCGAAGCCGGCGCTTCATCTACAGGTTTTTTATAGTCTTTCCATGTCACTGACACGGCTGCGGTGCGAATACCCGATCTGATCTAACTCTGCATATGTGGCATTTGAGGGTTGTGTGTGTATATGCGCAAGCGAGGCGTACAGGCGTTAGATTGGGGAATAGCGTGCATTGTTAGGCTTGATTTTTAGGAGGGAAGGGAGGGGAGGAGGTATTTGACGGGTGTGTAATTAAGTAAGTGAAGCTGGACTACGGCCAGATAGAAATCAAAATAGAGGAGGAGCAGTGTACGATAAAATGATGGGTTGGTTGCGGGATGATGTAAAAGAGATTATTACCAATGAGACACATCCAAAATATACCACGTCTACTGTGTGTGGAGTACACTGTTCAGCGGTGTAGTACCAAGGAGACGTACTTCTCACACATACATACCTTTTCAAGATGCAATTTCCCCCTTACGCCCTAGTCTCGCTCAGCGAACACCTTCTATCTTTCTATCCAGCGGCTTACCACGCCGCAGGTAAAAATCCCAGTCCCGGCTCCAAGCTTGCTTCACACTCCTCCCTCTCTCCCTGCCTCCTTCTTCCTCGCGGCCTACCCCCGTAGTCCCGCTGCAATTCGCACCGCAGAAATGCACAGCAGCGTGCCATATCAATCGTTCACCGCCGTCCACGTACGTGAGAATGCACATCCTTGGGCCGTGGGACTTCATACATCTGGCGTCACTTTCCGGGCTGGCGTTTTATAGACGTGCGTTGGGGCCAAGAAGGGCGCGAAGGGAAGGGATATGGCGCGGGAGATGTGCTTGGAGACGGGGGAGTATGCTTGGCTAACCGTGTTGTGAATGGTGTGCAAGCAGTCTGAGCGACAGACGGATAGAAGGTGGAGGGTGGACGACACGTACTCGACACGCACGAAGAAAGGCCAGCGCAACACATACTCGCAACAAGGGACGAAATCCCCACCGCGACCGATCCACAATTCAAGAGAGAAGACGTCCACAGCAACCAAACCCATTCAATTCGTGTAAATGTTTTGCAAACTGGTATCTAGCGCCAGACGTATAAGATAGCGAGCTTGGTTTTACTACCGCAGCCCAGTCCAGTCCAGACGCTCCCAAACACCAACCTCCCAGAACCCCGTTCCGTTTTTTTGCAAAAATACCACCGTGCTGACGAATGGATTGATACTTGTGATTGATTGGATTCTTGCCTTTGTACACGCCGTGAAAACAGTGACAGACAAACAGTGCGCCAGATGCTCTATGTCGTTTCATGACAGACCATGACATTATAGAAGTACAGGTGTGATGTGGAAGCAGCTCATGTACGGTGAAGGACAACACAACGCAACGCAGCGCCCAACCCACTAGGATTATTGATGCTGAGGCTGGAAGTTGCTGGGCATCGCGTTGCTGGGCAGTTGCATGTTGGGCGGCATGCCGGCGCTGTTGGGGTGCTGCATGTTGTTTTGCAGACCCGCGCTGTTGGGCGGTTGCATGCTGTTTTGCACACTGGCTTGGGAGGACGTCGAGTTCAGCCGCTGGGGGCCGGGGGAGGGCTTGTTGGCGGCGCCTTTCCAGCCGGGGAAGAGGCTCTGGAGTCTGGAGTAGAGTTTTACGAGCTCGTCGGGTGATGACGGCGCGACCATGATGGCAGGCCCGGGCATGATGTTCTGGTTCGGCTTGGTGTGCTTCTCGGCGTTCTGCGCCAGGAAGGCGAGGTTCGCTTGGAGTCGGCGCATGTAGCTAGGAATGTTAGCAGAGGTCGCGATGAAGGCAGTGGTGATGCTCACTCCCTGTACTCTGGCGAGGGCTGCTGCGGCTTTTCGCCCTCCTGCTTCGCGTCGGGCGCAGGTCCAATGTGGCCGGCCTTGCCCTGCTCGTACAGCTCCATGACCTGCTGGATAAGCACCTGATTTATCTCGAGTAACGTGTCGATACGCTGCTTCTCCCGCGCCTGCGCGACAGGCGACACTGGCGACTGAGGAAGGGCCTTGACAGGCGTCTGGGCGGCCATTGGCTGCGACGTCGCAGGTTGGCTTGTGGGCGGGTTCATTCCTTGGGTCGCGGGCACGCTGGGTGACTGCGTCTGCTGGGGCGTCGCATACGGAGACGCGTTGTTGGTGTGCTGGCTGGTGGCGGGCGAGGCGGTTTGGCGGTTCTGGACGAACTGTTGGTGGGCGGGGGACGCGAGGGTCTGCGCAAAGGGAGCGCTCGAGTACGGGCTCGCCTGGCCCTGCTGTGCGTGTTGCTGCTGCTGCTGCTGCTGCTGGAGCGCCGCGGCTTCATGGGGGTCAGCGGGCGGCGCGGAAGCGTGACGGCATGGGGATGGGCTCAAGGGACGGGTATAGCATGGGGACGGGTGTGATAGTGGCAGGCGGCGGCGCGCTTACCTCTCGCCTGGTGAAGCTGTGCCTGCGACAGGCCTCCGGGCTGCATCACGGCGCCACTGGCCGCCTGGGAGGCACCTGGCATGCTCGCCGCAAAGCCGGCGGGCTGGCCATTGGCAAACTGCTGGTAGGGGAACGGCGCGTTGCCTGGTTGCTGTAGCCGGGCCTGTGGATCTTGGTACGAAGACAGCTGCGCCTGTTGCGGGGAATGCGAGGGTGCTGAGGAGGTGGAGAAGGGCCCGCCGAACGAGGGCGGCAGGTGCTGGGGACTATTGAACGTTTGGTAATCCATGGCGGGCGCTGCCAGTCATTGGGTACGTCGCACAGCTCGGTTTAGATTGATTGGGGGGATGGGATGATCAAAGAAAGGAATCGTGCGGTGTGTGATAAGGTTGTTGGGTCAATGCCGACGCAGCGAAGAAACCGCGCCACTGCGGGCGAAACCCCGGCGTCCTTGGAGCGTCCATGGCCCTCAAGACTGCGTTCCCGGCAACGAGAACTCGCAGCAACGCAGCGACGACAGAGCATCGTGAGCGACGAAGAGCGCGCCCGAAACAGCATGCAACAAACCCGGCGTCTCGTCAAATGCCTGCCCGCCTCCACGCATGCAATGGCACCTGGACAACCCCTGCTCGCCTTGGCCCACTACGCTACGGAGAATACGCTGGACCGCATCCAGATCCGTACCGCAGCCACATGGCCCCGTGGCACGCCGTTAATACTCGTCTCGCACCCAGCCCTAGCCGTACAGAAGGCCCATTTGCTTCCTCTCGAGTGCCGCAACCGGGATCATCGCCCGCCCACGCACACGAACGGTGAGTCTGTTGGGCCAAGTCACCACGCTCGCTTGGGGAGTCACACGGCACAGCACTGCAGGTGGATGGAGAATGTGGCAAGCTTCATTCGGAGCGCTCCGAGCGGCTGCTGATCTGCCGCTGGCTTCATTGGCATGCCATCTCGACCCTCCCCAACGACCCATCGTGCCACAGGACCCTTGATCCGCTGCCGCCGTCCAACCGTGGAGACGCGAATGCCACGCAGCCCAAGTTCAAGTCGGAGACACAGGCGCTCACCATTCCAGGCCTTCTTCAGCCTTTTGCTTTTCGGTGGCTGCCCTACCGCACTGGAATGACATCGGTGTAATTCGCCCAGTCCTGACTCGTGCCGGCGTCTTGCCGTGTCCTTCATATTCCAGCCAATACCTTGGTCACCTGGCCGCGTGTGACCTTCCGTAATCGCTCGTATGGGAATCTGAAGTGAGCTTCCACTTGGCACTGAATTCGCAGTGCAAAGTCAACCCCCACCGTGCTTCTCATGGGTCTTAGAATTGCTTCCACCCCTGTTTACTCGGATCATTTAAGACAGCGAATGGCCATTGCCTCGGATGGGCGCAGTGCGTCATTAGCCTCTCTGCAGTTTCAATGAGAACCGAGATGTTACTCTCGAAACACTTCTTCTCTTGTCGGGCTTTCTTTGCGTCGCAGCGCGACAAAGTATCCTTCTTTGGACTCCTAATCTCCCATTAGCAATAAGAAGTAGTTGTGCCTGCCAGACATACGCTGCGAGATGAGTCCGGCTTTTCTCGGATTACTTTCGCAAACAAACGCTTCAGCTTCGTCTCGAGCGCTTTGTCTTCGGACCCTTGGTAAAACTTGCACAGATAGTGGCCGCCAGTGCGCAGTGTATCGAATGCAAAAGTCAAGCCCGCCATACATAGGTCCTAACCAATATGTTAGCCAAAGAGTCGGCACAAGAGTGCTGTTTTTGCTTACCATGCTGCCGGCGTGGTCCTTGAATGCAATGCCGGACGTGTTCATCAACCTGAGATAAGGGTCACTCAAGCTCTTTTTGTAAAATCCAGTAGTCTGGTCCCAGGGTTCTGACATGTCTGAGAGCACCACGTCCACGACTCTGCCGTGACGGTCGTCTTGTTCCTTCAGTGAAAGCTTCGAATCCGAGACTTCGCTGCCGTCGCCATCCTTACGTGCTTGTCCGATGGACTCCGGCTCAACTCCTTCGAGATGTGCATGCCGCTCAATATCAACGTAACCTTTCTCCATTTCGTCCAGCTCCTCTTCTGTCATTCCGCCATCTTTATGTGACAAGACTTGCTTTCGAGGACGGCCGAGATCCGGGTCTTGTACGTAGGCTCGCACTTCAGCTTGGACAGCTGGGGAGAGGAAGTTCCCTTGGATTGTGGAGACGCCCCGAGGGGGCTGGGCTGGTATAAGATCGATGCCGACGACACGGCCGCTGGGTGAGGTTTTGTTTACGGCAACCTAGACAGTGTCAGAAGGGAGGGTGCTACGGTTGGATGCGGGGAATAGGGACAAACCTGAGACCACGATCCGGGTGCAAAGCCCTATGACAGCTATCAGCACTAGCAATCACTTGCATTGTAGACTTTCTTACCAAATCGACCACCGTTTGACCGGGTTTGAATAGCTTGTGCTTCTCATTCAACTTATGGCACATTAGCATGGACTCGGCTATTGTAGCAGCCCGGCTCACGTACCTCAAGAAGCTTAAACGCAGCACGACTCTTCAGGCCTTGTACTCTTGCTTCCTTTGCGAAGTGGTCTTTCCCTTGTCGCGATTTCCATCTAGTCGAGGACGATGATGATGCACATCTAAACGCGGTAGCTCTAGGAGATCGGTGTGGTAAACAGGTGGTGCATTTGACGGCAGCACAGAAAGCTGGCGCGGGCCAATGGCTCGCTCCTAGAAGCGCGCCATCCGTAAGCTGCTGGAAAACGCGGCGCGACAACATCGAGAGACTTCGAAGCTTGAAGGGTCGATGTCGACGCGATGCATCATAGCTCTACGAAAGTTCGAGCACGCGCCACATTGTGGCGTTCGTGTACCGACCAGCCGGGACCGATGTCCAACGTCGTTCCATGTGATGCACTACTAGCACTATGTCTCTATCCATTATCATATTATTATGGCAATTGCTTTCTCTAGAAACATCTTTCAGGCACAATAAATAGGGCAAAATCAATTGTCTTGTCCATGCACCATGCGGTTCTCGACGCAAACATTCAAGTGTGACATCGGCGATCACCTTTCAGGCTTGTAGGCAACGTTATCAGCCATGGCGTAGCAAATCTTTCAGTGAGGAGCTCTAGACGCCATATTCATTCTCAAGGCCCATATGAATGCAGCTGTATAGATGCAACCTGTGACGGTCTTCTCCGAGATGTAGGAGTCCTTGCAGACAAGACTGCTGCCACTATGGTCGCTGCATTGCACTGGCGACATGATACACATAGTCAAATATATATGGGGATCTTTCGCAGCTTCAATCGGGCCTATAACTCATCAGACACCGTGGATGAAAATGAGCTCCAGACTCTTGCTTAATATGTAAGTCGCAATTCGAAATTCCAGAAGTAATATCAGCGTTAACAAGGCCCACAGGAGCGATGACAACAGCTACATACGTTGCTGCGTTCACGCAATCTGCGTGCCGCTGCATCTCGGAACCCCGCTCTCTGGAGACTGTATACTGAAAACCGTTTTCCGTAAACCGCACTCTGAATATCGCAGCTTTTGTGCGGCACGGAGTCAACGGTGACATATGCCCTGAATGCGGGCGGCGCAGCTCAACTTGGTGAATCGCACGGGCATCCCTTCACTGTCACCGCAGAAGCCCGCCCGCACCAGCCATTGTGCCTGTAGAACAATAGCCCCATAGTCTTCTCTATATAATACCCCCCGCACTCTCCACCAGAAGTCTCTTTCTCTTCGTACACACCCATCTTGTGCGCGCGACCCCGAACGCTTGATACCTCAACATCAGCTTTCGTACGCAGCCACTGCGCACACTCCACACATCACACACCTCTCTTTTCTCGTTCACGGTTTGACTCAGGTCACCCGTGCACCCGCGCACCTGCGACTGATATAAGTCGCTCTCGTTCACCGAACATACACCACAACCCTTCTCCACACCCTCAACCCATCAACCCAAGTCGTGCTCAAATGCTATACGACTTCACGATGGAATTCATCGACAACTTCGCCCACGGTTACCCCTGGCTCCGCGACATCTGGTTCCTGTTGCAAATTCTGTACTATCTCCTTCAAGTGGGTACCTTCGAAGTGCTCGGTACTGGTCCCAATGACTCCGCCGTCCACTTGTCCTGCGTATGCATTCTGATCAGCGCATTCCGTGGTAACCATCTTGATGCATTGCTCATCGGTATCGTGCTGGCTGCCTTTCTCTTCTTCCAACGCGGCGTCAACCCTCTAAAGCTCGAGTTCAACTCTGATGCCCCAGCCGAAGGGTCTCTTCCAGACTCTGAACCCCCGGCCGAAGAGTCTTTTCCAGATTCTGATCCCCCGGCCGAAGCTTCTCGTCCAGACTATGGACCTGCAATGGAGGATTCTGGTTCAACGTTTGTGGGCTTTCCAAAGGGCATCACCGTTCCAGACGAGTCAGACGACGGGGAAGATTCCGGTTCAACGTTTGTGGGCTTTCCCAAAGGCTTCACCGTTCCGGACGAGTCAGACGACGAGGAAGGCTCTGAGAATCCGGGAGCCAAGCAGGACGAAAGCAGCATCGGCACACGCACCGGCACCCTGACTATTCGTCCCGAGAACTTGGCTGAGCAACTTGATGAGTGGAAGCGAAAGTACTTCGACTTGGAATCGACGTACCGCGACCACGAGGCTGAATACAAGTCTGTTATGAGTCAGAATGTTGGTCTGAACCATCGCATCAACATCTACGAGCGGGGAGACGCGTTACAGAACGCACTGGATAAACTCGAAACTGCAAAACTCGACATCCAGACGAAGGACTGCCAAATCGAAGACTTGGAGTACCAAGTGCGGCGCCTCCAAGATCGAGTCGACCGCCGCGTTGAATGCTACGAGGAGAACGCCAAGCTCAAGGCAGAGCAAGATGAAATGAAGACTTCTCTTGCCCGTGTACCCCAAGTAGCCGAAGAGAAATCCAGCGCTTTCGACAAGGTCGTCAAGATTCTCCATGAGATGGTCGAGAAAAACGCATCGTCCGTGGAGCCTGTCGTCTGGATCATGTACCAACTGATCCGTTCCGGTATCAGCGTCCAACACTTAGCAGTCGACCTCGATAAGTTCTTCTGGTACCTGAAGTACGTCCAGCCTGGTAATTCTCAGCATGGAACGATCCATGGCGGCTTCCGGGCTTCGATGTACATGTACCTAGGAGGTGATTCCCGTGGCTCCATATTCATCAAAGGGCATGATGGAGCCGAACATCATTTACCGCTTCAGCCTGTCACTCACCGCGACTTGGAGCAAGTCTGTGGTATCCCTTGCGTCCCGTTTAACACAGCGACCACTGGCACAAATCTTCCCCCGCCCCTGACACAGCTTCCTCCAACCACAGTTGCATCACAGCCCCCGGTTCCTCCGCAGAACAACACACCGGCCTTGAACCAGTCCGGCAACACAACAATGGCCAATGGCCTGAAAAGGGAGAACACCCCGCCCATACCGTTCAACATCGCGCAACCCGACGACCGGCTACAAGCTGCGCTTGACATGGTGGCGGCCAAACAAGCGAACGCAGAGCTCGTTGAAGTCATGCTCGCTGTACGCCTCAACTTCTTCGACAAACACACAGTCGAGAATGTCCGCTCCGGTCAATTGGACGTCTCCACTGCATGCCGGATGCTCTCTCATCTGAGGCCAGAACCGAAGGCAAATCCAGGGGCTGCCGCAAACGTTGGTGCCACATCGTTGTCGGCGCCGACCCCCTCTACGACCACCACTACTCCGCCGGTCCCATTCCCCAATGTCCAACCCCAGGCAGAGCCCCAGCCAGCGAGCGATGGTGACAGTGTGGTGCATGTGGTCCCCGATTCGACGCTGAACGGTAGGGGTGCGGACCTTAGGCCAGAACAATCTTCCACCCTGGGTGACGCCCTTCGAACTGCTACCAAATCCTCTGCGCCCCGTAAGCCTTTTGTTCTCGGTGACGCTCTTCCAACAACCGATTTTAAGAAGTCACGTCGGCATCGGAGGCGGTGGTAGCTGCTTCAGCTCCCTGTGGAAGAGCGGGTAGGTCGTCTTTTTCTTCTCTTGTCATGGCATGTGGCCCAGTCGAACAATGTCGTCCTGGCGATGAAAGGCATTGAGTAGTAGATCATCTGTCGGTGGAAGACGATGGTCTCAAACTCTGCCCGATCGCTGGTCGGCTTTGCATAGGCTGGATCGAAGAGGAATACTTTTGGCGTGGACATGATGTTTCTGAATTTGCACGGAGTTTGGCATGGGAAGATACCCTGTTTCTGTTTCGTAGCGATGCCTTGTCGATGATGACAATGGCTTTTTTTGTTTTCAGTTAGATGCCATGTTTTGTGTTCCTACAATGAAAATCTGTTGTTCAAACCCTTAGCGCCCTCCTTGTGAACGTATACTCGCGTATCCGCATCCCGCGTATTTCGGCGCTAATACATCACCCTAACATGGCGCTAGTACCTAATTCTGACACAGCGCTACCCTGGCATACCTTCCATAAATGTATTTTGACACACGCGTCACGATGCATTGGGTTTGCTCTTTCGCGAAAAGGACGTATTCTCAAGCATTGCCTGATTGGGAACGTGAGTGGATACGATGAGGACTTGGTACTTAAGGTATTGATGGATCGCTTTGTTTGACTTCGACAATTCTGGCTTTACCATCGACGAACTACCAACATGACCATCTTGAATGAGCGCGGCGAGGCCGACTTCGATCTTTATCCGTACAGGCCATCGGGGACCGCAGGTTATGCCTTTGTGGTCTTGTTCGGTCTTGGAGGCTTTGTGCATCTTTGCATGTTATTTCCACTCCGCGCATGGTTCTTTATTCCCTTTGTAATGGGGTGCGCAGGTATGTCCTACAAGATTTACTACCATCACACCAAAGTTACATTCACTGACATTCTCCAAGGCGAAGCAGCTGGCTATTACGGCCGCGCCTGGTCACACAGCAACATCCGTAACGGCAGTCCCTACCTCCTACAACTCATGCTGATCCTGGCCTCCGCCCCTCTCCTCGCCGCGTCCATATACATGACGCTGGGCCGCCTCATCCGCGCCCTCGATGCGACAGACCATGCTTTCCTTTCTCCCCGCTGGACAACAAAAATCTACGTCACCATCGACATCGGCAGCTTCGTTACGCAGCTGATGGGCACAGCGATGCAGGCGAACGGCGGCGCAGATGGCGTCAAGCAGGGGACTACCATCGTTATTGCGGGCTTGGGCGTGCAGCTTGGTGCGTTCGCCATCTTCATCCTGAGCGTGATTATTTTTCATCGAAGACTGGTGTTGGAGCCTACGGAGATGTCGATAATGCATAAGACTTGGAACAGGTACATGTGGATGCTGTATACGGTGAGTGGGCTTATTGTTGTGCGGAGTATTTTCCGATTGGCAGAGTTCTTGGAAGGAAACGATGGCAAATTGTACAAGACGGAAGCTTTTCTTTATGTGTTTGATGCGAGTCTTATGTTTGCGGTCGTGGTATTCATGGCGGTGTTGCATCCGGGGCTGTTGCTGAGGGCGACGAGGAAGAGGGAGATGGGGATTCCTTTGCTATAGCACGGTGCCTGTAGACAATGGAAACGGATGGTGTGGTGGCATTTTGTAAGATAGATTCGAAGGCTTCTCTTATTTCTTTCTCTCTCTTACGGCCACGGTTCTTCTGGACTTTCGGCGGTGCAACATACTCGGCAAGAAAGGCCATAATAGCCTAGCCCAAGTGGTCGATGTTGGCCAGTATCTATGTACGGGCTCCCAGACTGTATATGGAGCATGTAGTCGTATTATTGATCGACGAAGTACCGAGTATCGTATTATTGCAGAACACTCCTTCGATTCTCTCGACCAACTGCGACGCTCATCCTGCCGCCTAAGAATTCCACGAGTTGAAGCCACCGCAGAACATCTTGTATGAAGTGACCTCGACATCCTCTTTATAGTAATGGAGTCTCAATTTATCCACTTCCCACGCGTCAGGGTCTGCCGCCTTTCTGTTGATATTGTAGAAACTGCAAAAGGAACAAAAGGCCCTTGGCTGAAGTACATATGTGCGGACTTCAGGATTATCATATGATAGTCAGGTACCGACGCTCCCCAAAGGTCATCCTGCTAATCTCAATTGTCTTATGCCTGCCGACAGTACACATCCCTACTCGACTATACGTGTCCTGCTTTCCTTCGATAGACTGTAGGATTAGGCAGTATAATGTATTGAATCGCTCGTATTCGTCTATTCCTGTCTTCAATGACTCTTCCCACGAGGCTTTGTACAGTTCGCCATCGCCTCGTATACCTCGGTGGTAAGGATCATGGCGTACGCATACGGGTAGACAGACCAAAGAGGTTTGAGCTGGCTTGTCGTAAACCCAGACATCCCAGGAGGAGTCTTCAATATCATCCGCAAAACGTGTGCCATTTTCGGCCAGAGCTAGCCCGGACTCTTCGTGCTCGTCTCGCAACACTTTCAACAAAACGCCAGACAACCTCAACAACGTTTTCGACGTTACTCCGAATGGATGACCTTCACATGTTGGTGGATCCGAAACATCAAGGATATCAAACAGTGGAGACAAAGGGATACGAATCGCGTCAGAGCCAGCCGACAAAAGATGGTTGTAATTCACTCCACAATTGACTGAGGCCCATGACCACGACGGTGCCCTAGCTGATTTGGTTGTGCAGGCGGGAGTGGAACTTGTTGCATGCCATAGGAGACCAACGATCATATCGCGCCTCCACAACCCTGCGTGGTAGCTGTCATTTGCTGCCATTCCAAATCTTTTCGCAATTCCGGCTATTGCAGGTAGCTTATCTTCATCATATGTCAGACTTCGAGATGTAAAATCTGCTAGCATCCTGTACCAGCAAGTATAGATGTCGACCTCTAGATCTTTCGGCATTAATGGTGTTATATCATTAATTATGCAGTGGAGAAGACGGTGGTTGTCAACTGATACATTCGGAGCGTGCGGTATTCCCAGTGGATATTTTTCGCTGGTCGATAGTGTCGGGCAACGCCAGATGAGACGTTTTTCCGAGAATATGATAGAGCGACAGGACAAAACCTGTTCCTGCAAAACCCAGCCTCTTCGGTCCAAGGAATTCCACGACGCCCATCCAAGGTCTCCTGGATCACCATGGTATTCTTCTTTCTCTGTTGGATACCGGGAAATGTGGCATGGCTTTCCAAATAGGACAACTGGACAAGACCAAAACATTAGACCAAGGCGCTCTTTAAAACATCCCTGAGTGGAATCTGCTGCTGCTGCCGCAGAGATGTTCAACCTCGAGTTGCCGTATACGAGTCCCATTCTCGGTGCTTCTTGTGCCCAATCTTCTCGCGATTCTTGCTCTTGAATTATACACAAAGAGTCGATCCAGAGGTATTCTATGCCTAGTTCCCTGCAGATGTGAACAGCGTCCCGAAACGTTTTTGGTAACTCTTCTTCTTCGATGCCTTGTTGTCGACAAGGAAAGGTCTCATCAGTTGTCGTTAACGGTCGATTGGTGGGATCCCCCCAGCAGTGGCTTAGAGTAGCGTAGTAACCATTCTTCATTTTCCCAGACACAAGATAGCATCTTTTCGTTCCTTTCTTCCCTACCGCTATGACCCTCGTCGGTAGTGGTGGTGGCCGAGATTTGGCCTTGGAACACGCTGGATGCGAAGATGTGCAGATGTCCAGCCAGGCCTTGATCCTGGATAAACTTGCCGAGGAGCCAGTATTAGTGTCTCTTCCTGAGGGAAGACATGTTTCTGGAAGAGCATGAAGGTTGGCTGTTCGATCGATTAACTGTAAGGAACTGGGATCATTTTAGGGATAAGAAGGACTCACTATCCATAGGTGTGCAGATTAGTTTTCCACCCATACTAGGCAACAAGTCACCACATGGTATAGTGACTTGGACTTCGTCTACTTTGACACCAGTCAAGTGGATTGTCGTTTATACCCTCTAATATCTGAGCTTAATGCCGCCACTTAAGAAAGCTGAGTTAAATCCTGCCTTACTAGCCCATTCACCACTGGGCTCTTAGTACAAGTGACATCTTTCCTCCCACGCTGTCAACAACAATCTACACAAGTGGCAACCTCCACGTACACTCTTAAGTAACGAAATAACTGAGTAATAATGTTTCACAATCACCTCGCGGAAGTTGTTAATGCTATCCTAGTGCGTGGTCTTTAGACGACCGAGGCTTATATAAGCGGAATAAAGTCTGTCGTTTTCTGGCCGGTCTGGTATCTGAAGTGTGCTATCCCTAAAGTAGGCTAGTTGAGCATGTTTATTACCGGGAGGACACACCCATTCTTGAGTTTTAATTCGTATGCCACCCGGGACTACTTCCCAAGGCAAAGAAGCCGGGGTTTTCGGGGCTGGACGCGTTAAGGACGAGTATACCTGGCCTATTGCAGAGTACCCTGTCGGGCGGATTGTTATAGCGTATTTAAGATGAAATGAGTACCCTTATATTTATTTACGCAATACTGATTATGCCGGTAGATTACTATTTTTAATGCAGGACAGACAAACGAGCTTAGTGGTAGATAAAATGGAAGATTAAGTGGAGGTGAGGGGTTTAGTAGAATAGGCAGCGGGCGAAGCGCAGGTGCACGAAGATATAAAAGTGGGTAGGCTTAGAGGTAGTAGCTGGGGTTGCAGGGCAGTGTATATTAACCTATTAAATATCTCCAGCAGATTTAATGCAATGCATGAATCCTTACATAAGGACCTTATAACGTCTCTGCCTAGTTACTGCAACGCGTTACCAATACTTAGTACATGTTAACGAAATAATCTTACAGCCTAAGCCATGCTTTAAGTAACTTAAAAGTTAGTTAGTATAAATACTAGTCGTAGACCTGGACCTAGTTAGTACAGTTATTACTGCCTTACAAGAGCTTTCCAACTGTGAGTATTACTAGAGTATTAGTTAACTAACAGAGAAGTATAGTAGAAGCTAGGCTGTAACAGCAACGCTTTAAGTAACCCTTTAACTGCGCTACTATCTAGTAATGTGTTAAACTATTAATACTTATGCTCTGCTTCTCTTTAACTATACCTTATAGAATAGTATGCCAGTAAATTTAATTAATTTATTCTACTAGGTTACGCTTCCAAATAAGCAGCTGTTTAAAATTTCTGTTATAGCTGTGCCTGCTTAAGTAATAGGAAGGTTAACTAATGGTCTATAGCAGTGAAACGAAATAGTCTTAACTTTTCTAACCTTACTTACTCTTCTAGTAAGAAGTTTTAGCTATATGCAGATGCGCTACTCTATATTCTACCGGCCTATAGTTACTCTTCTTCTTAAGCTACTAATAAAAATACTTACTTTAACACTCCTTAAAGATGTTAAAGCTTACTAGACCCTTAATACTTCTTCTAGTAATATATTTAGGTCTTTAAGTGCCTTTAAGAAAATATATATACCCTTATAAGAAAGAATAGAGGGTTGTATTCTAAGGCCTAATTTACTCTATATTGCCCTAGAATAAATTTCTAGTGTGGTGGGTAAGATATTAACTTCTATCGTGGGGAAATATATATACTAACAATGGCTCTAGTGCTTTTATATGCTTTAAATGCCCTTTAAACTACGGACTTTCCCTGGATATACTGTGTGCAGTAACTAAAATCTATAGAAATACCTAATAGACAAGTCTAATTTTGTTACCTATAGTATTTATAAGAATATAATTACTGTATTAGCGATGGGATTAAGGCAACATTAAGGCTAATAGTTATTATATATTTATTCTTACTATAACACTATTAGGAAAATTTTTTAGAGTAAAGTTATATAAATATACACTAAAATGCGCAGGTGTGTATAGATATTTTTTTAGAGTAAATATATACTAAAATACATAGGCGTACACAGATATGCGCTATCTACCTTAACACACTACTATAGTAATTATAATAATTTACTACTATATAATACTAATAATAATATCTAAAATATAGAACTATAAAACTACTACTAGTGTGCGTTTGTACTATATATTAGTAGTATTATATATATAAACACACAATAACAAATAGTAATATTAAGTATATATTTTAAATAAAGAAGAATAAAAAGTCTAGCATTTATATTTTAGATATTAGCTTCTTCTTATCCAAATCCTGCTCTTCTATAAACTACAGAGGCATAGCTAGCGTAATAGTAGTATATCTTATATATTTACCTATACTAAAGTAATAAAAAGATTAAGTATTTTCTTGCATAAGACAGGCACTGGGTTTAAACCCTAAATAGAATAAAAGTAAAATTCTTAGTTATAGTAAGCTATATCTAGAGTAGTAAGGGGATAATAGTACTACTCTATTCTAGATAAACTAAGTGTTACTCTTTAAAATAAATAGTTCTCTAGTCTAGAAATAGTAGTACACCTTATATATAGGGTTCTGGGCTTTTTTTTCTCTTTTATTACCTAAGTATTATAATAAATAGTAAAGTTTAGTAACACTTACGCCTTATAGCTTTCTATACTACTATTATTTTTACTATTAATATATCCTACTTAGGCAAAGAATAATTACTATAAAATATACTAATTTACTATATATAAAATATTATCCTCCTAATTATACTTCTAGGGAAGTAGTTTACTTAATAGTAGTATAAGCGTAACTTATATATAGGTTTACCTAATAAGGAGATATAGAGTAATATTTTTGTATCTATAAAACTACTGCCACCTAGTGTATGCTTTGCCTAATAGCTACTAAACGTAGGTATATATATTATATACCTACGCTCCTTAAGGCACCAGATATAGTATTATATATTAATATCTATAAATTGCCGTCTTAGAGTATATATACAAACCCCTGGCGACTGTTAAACTACTAGTTAGTAAATATATAGAGTAAATTTATAACTTATACTATATAAAAAAGCAATATTATAATATAGAATATAGTATATACCCTATTATATAACTACTATAAACCTCTACTATAGATATATTTATAACTTATACTATAATATAGAATATAGCTATACTAAAAGTAAAAACTAATATTAAAGGGAAGGATAAACTATTAGTAGTTATACAGATAAAGTATTAGTTAAGGTAAAGTATTACGTTTTAATAGAAGATTCCTATATACTAAAGGGCTACTATCTAATAAGGACTATATTTTAATATAGATAGAGCTGCGTCCCATTACTAGAGTAACTTAACCTAGTAGTTAATAGGGTTAAGTATATTTTAGTACCCTATATAAGTTATAGTAATTTATTATGCCTCTTAATATAATAACCTTATAGACAGCTAGTAGGGGCTACTAGTGCAAAGATAACTATAGAACTAAGTATAAACTTTATAAGTTATAGTAATTTATTGTACTATCTAATATAACAGCTTTACTAACGGCTAGTAAAATCTACTACTAGATCTAGTTATAGTAATTTATTATATATATTTAGAATAGTATATTAGTACTATTACACTGTTACTAGTTTGCCTATATATACTTACCCCTATATATATTTATACTTATTATCTCTTAAACTTTAAATTTAGGATATATACTACTAGTAGTATATTTCTATAACTGCTCCCTACACTATATTCTAGTTACCCTAGCCAGAGGCTTCTAAAAAAGGCCACTACTAATTCTTTATACTTCTCTATTACCTTTCTAGTATATCTTCTAGACCGTCCACTTCACCCCTATCCTTCTTAATAATCTTTTTAGTTTTATTAATAAACTACTTATACTCTATAACTATATAGCTATATAGATTATAGAGTAGGTAAGTATATACTAGTAGTTCTTTCTAGCTAAGTTAGACTAGCTACTAGACAAATTATATATACTTCTTATTCTTTAGGACTAGGGACTTAATAAGTACATAGTTTATACTAACTAGATTTACTCCTTCTACATATAGGTCTATATTTGTGACTATAACTCTTAGTAGACTATTAATATTATTAAAGGTGTTTACTATTATATATTATTCTAGAAATAATATAGCACTATAAATTAGCGCTATAGAGATCTTAAACTCTAATACTACGTCTATAGTTAAAAATCTTATAGTTATATTCTTTAGTAGTCCTAGTAGCTTCTAGACTCCCTATAGTAGTTAGTATAATATATTACTATAAATTATAGTAAACTTATAATTACTTAAAGTAGTGTAATAATAGGTATCTTTACACTAAGTATTAGCTTATTATACCTCTTTCTCTTATTCTCGTTCTAGCTTAAATACTCTAATTTCCTTAACTTCTTTATTTTTACTATAACTACTTTATATACGCCTACTTTATATCCTCTTTAGTAGTATTATTAAACTCTTCTTATAATTAAGAGGTCTTTAGGTCTTTATACGTAGTAGGGATTAATTAGTATAGGTGTTAATACTGTGCCTATTATAGAACTTTACTAGATATGGCAAAGTATACGCAAAATAGAGGTTATAGTATTTCTTTATTAATTTAATCTTAGGTTTACTAAAATTACCTTTTACTTAGTAACTTTTAAGCTCTGTCTCTTAAGGTAGACTATATCTTAAATTACTACTTAAGCCTTCTTACTATACCTAATTAGAATACCTTATAGTTTAACCTAGATATCTACTATCTTTAAGAGTAGCTATTTATATAACCTTATTATTATTTTATCTCTCTTAATTAAGAGAGTCTACATAATATTTGCTATAGTCTTACTATATTTAATAAACTTAGGGTTATAAAATATTATATAGTATTATTTATACTTCTTTGCCTTTTGTATAGTAAGTAATTTAGGCTCTTAAAAGTTTTTAAATTTAGTAATAATAAACTAGAATAGACTAGGGTTAGTAGATTTCCTAGCTTTTAGCCTTAGTCTCTTTTCTTTAGTGGTGTTGTGTTTATATAAAAATACTAAAATATATTACTATGCTTCTGCTATAGGTGTTTAGTAGAGGAAGGTTCTAGGTAGCCTAGTTACTAATATTTTTCTATTATAAATAAAGTAAAGTAGTTTGTAATGCTTATATACCCATTCTTATATAGATGTCCCTAATAATATCTAGTACACTGTAGGTCTGTTAGAATTATAGAAAGCCTTAACCTTTTATATTTTCTAGAGCACTTTAAAGGTTCTATAGAGTAAATATTATACACCTTATTTTATATAATAGATTAAATGTTAATTAGTAGGCCACTTATTAATAGTCCTTCTCTTTTAATAGTTATAATTACTTTTAACTTATTAATCCGCCTGTGTAATATTGTGGTAGTGTATTTACACACTAAGAGGTTATTAGGCAGAGGTTCTAAATTATATTACTATATAGGGTTCTATTTTTACTATATTAATTCTTATTATTTTCTTTCTCTACCCTCTATAAACCCCTAAGAGCTTATTAGCCTCTTATTCTACTACTCTGCTCTACATAATTCCCTATTAGAATAGATATTTACTTTACCTAATATACTCTACTATACACTTTTCTACCTTTATAAGTATTAGTCTCTTTATACTTAGTGCCTATCCCTATAGCCTTCTTAGACACCCTTCTATTTTTTAAGAATAAAAGTAAATTAGACCTTTTACCCTACTTAGTAATATAAATAGAACTAAGAGCTATTACCAGCTACGCCTTTCCTTTCTACCTATATAATACTATTAAACATAGCCCTATTACCTATATATACTTTACCCTTAATAGCTTTTCTTTTCTTCTTTATATAATCCTCTCTATTCTTTATTATCTTTCTATCTAAACCTACCCTCTAATACTTTCTTAATACCTCTAAAGACGCTATATATTAATTTTGCTCTTAGTAGTACTATTATAGGAGTAGTAGGCTCTAGTAGTAGTAGCAGACCTTCTTACTAAGGTAGTAATAAGAAGGAAGACTCCTAAGGTTATAATTACCCTCTAGCTACCTTTTCCTAGTCTATATTTAATAGCCTAATATAATTTCTTATTTAGAGTAGAGTTCTCCCTTACTCTCTAATACCCTTTTACTAACATACTCTAGTTACTATCTACCTAGAGTTAAAACTAACCTATAATCTTATCTATATTATACTTAAGAGCCTATACTAGCTACTCTATTATAGCAGCTCCTTTAGAGCCTAGATTTAGGTCTTTGCTAGTAGCAGTAAGAATATAAGTATAGCCCCTATAGTAGAAGATAATATATATATTCTTAAAGGCACTCTCTTCTAGTTTCTATATTATAGCTTAGAAGCCTTTTAGTAGACAACTCTAGCAGCCTAATAAGCTTACTACTAGAACTAGCTAAAGAAACTCTCTAATACTAAAGGCCCTTACTCTACCTATCTTTCTTTACTATTTACTACAGCAGTTACTAGGCATTATAATTTTAGATATAATATTCCTATTAATACTAATAATAGTACTTATAATAAGTATTACAGCTATAGCAGATTCTATTTCTAAGTTATTAATAACTCTAATTCTCTACTTTTCTATAGCCTTTATATTACCTACTTTATACACAACCGTACTTCCTACTTCTTTACTACTAGTAAGACCTAATATTCTCTTACTATTTCTTACTTACTAACTTTTTAAGTAAATTACTAACTAAGCTTCTCTTAACTAGCCTTAATACCTTCTTAGTTGCCTATCTAGTTACTTCCTACCCCTACTTCTCTTCCTACTAGCCTTTTATTTAGCAGCAACTCTCTTTCTAGTAGAAATTCTATTTAGAGTTCCTTAGCTAATTTCTTTTAGACTACTATTAAGAGCCCCTACCTTTTAGCTCTTAACTAGTATATATATATAGTACTTTCTCTCTATAGTAGCGCTATGCCCTTCTCTAGGCTTAATAGGGATAATAACTCTAACTTCCTACCTAGAGAAAGGTTACCTAGTACCTATTCTATAGCTAGCATTTCTTAGATTAGTTCTTCTATCTTACTAGCTACAACCTACTTCTCTCTTAGGCTAAATACTAGCCTTCTAGCCCACTTATAGCTGCCTAGGTAGAAAAGCCTATATAATCTATTTATAGGCATCTACTACTCTCTACTCTTAGTAGCCAGCTCTAAGATAACTATAACCTCTTCTTTTATAACTACTAAGCTCTTAGAAGCTCTTTACTATACTATAACCTTTAGTAACCTTAACTCTACTACTTAGACTACTTTTTAGTCTCTAGCTATAGTAGCTTATAACTATTTTAACTAATAAAGTTAAGTAAGCTATAGTTATAGGCGTAGTAGCTATAAATATAGTAATAATAACTCTTAGAGTTCTTCTTTCTAGGCTCTCTTTTAATTCTCTTTTTCTATTTTTCTTTCTTATTTAAAATTACTATTAGTAATTCTATCTAAGACTTTCTTAGAGCCTGTTCTTTTCCTTTTTTCTTTTTATATATCTTATCTAGACAATTTATATCTGCTTACTACTTTAGAAACTTTTTATATATATACCTAATATCTATATAGCTCTTAGCCCTTAGCTATTCTACCTTTATCTCCTACCTAATATACTTAGGTTTTTGCTATATTTCTATAGAGCCTTAACTATTTTGCTTCTCTTATAGCTAAGAGAGCTATGGCTTCTATTCTTATTAAATACTCTATTTCTATTAGCAACTACCCTACTTTTTCTCTTACATATTAACCTCTACTACCTATTTAACTATTTAGCACTATATATTACTAGTCCCTATAACTAATTCTTTCTTAGCCTCTAGCTCTACTATTAGAGATAACTCTTTTACTTACTATACTTTAAGAGCTATCTTTCTACCTTTAGCTTTCTTTCTTTTTATTCTTTAGCTTTAGCAGCTTCTACCTTTTCTGCTCTTCCCTATCTATTCTCTATTAGCCCTTATTCTATTCCTATCTCTTCTCTATTTACTACTAATTATCTCTCCTTATAGAGACCTTACCCTCTATTAACTTTACTCTAGGTAGTACTACTACTAGTAGTGCTAGTAGTAATAATAATAATTATAGTAGTAGTAAGGGCTTTACTAATCTGCTCTATAATTCTAAGCAATTTAGGGTTAATATAGTTACTACTATAGGCACTCTTCTTAAAAAGTATAAGTTTTTTCTTTTTCTTTTACTTTTTCTCTTTTAGACGTATCTAATTTACTCTTAGGCTAACTTATACTTTTAGTTTAGACCCTTATTTATCTTTCTACTTCTATTAGCACTATATAATATATTCTTTAAATTCTCTAAGAGCTCTATAACACTAGCTTATACTTTGCTAGTAACCTTAGTCCTTTTACTAAGGGTTTTAACGTCTTTTCTATTAAGGAAGGGCTTTCTAATAATAAGATTCTTACCTATAACTAAAGTAGGCTAATACTACTTTTCTATTAACTTTTTTATAAGCTAGCTACTTAAGCTACAGCTAGAACTTAGGCTAATTAAGATAAGTATTTTACTAACTATATAAAGACTATATACTTAAAAATCTACTACTAATATCTTACTAGCTTTCTCTATACTACTTATTAAGGGCGAATTAACTATAAAAGTAATCTAAATACTAGTAATAACTATGCTTATAGTATCTGCCAGTCTAATTAGCCTTACTTTTAATTTATTAATAATTAGAATAAGTTACTACTTAACAGCTCCTGTGTTCTCTACTAGATTACTAGTAACTATAATTATTACTCCTTTTAGTATAGTAAAGATATATACTCTAATACACTCTTATTTCTTTCTTTCCCTTTTTCTATTTACTAATTTCTTATAGCTCTGCCTTTTTCTATTAGCTACTTTAACTAAGGCTATATAGAAGTCTACTAGTACACTATTAAGTAGTAGTAGCTTAATAGCCTTATTACTAACACTTTTAGAGGGCTTAAGGTTATAACTTTAATACCTTACTATTATAGTACTGCTTACTCTAATACTACTACTTTAGCTACTTCTTTAAGCTATTCTTAGAGTAGCCCTACTACCTCTATAGCTTCTACTAGTTATTCTACCTATAGTAGCCTAATAAATATAGACTCTCTTTCTAATCTAGATATACCTTTTACCTACTTTACTTAGCACTAGTAAGTTAGTTATATTATTAGCTCTTCTTCTTTTTCTAATACGCCTATAAGGTTCTCTTCTCTACCTCTCTTTACAGGCGGCTCTTCCCCTTCTTTAGAATTGCTACAATATCTAACTATAAGCCTATTTACTAACCCTATTTATTCCCCTCTTAGACCTTACTCTCTTAGGCCTACCTCTTCTCTTTTTAGCTCTCTACTTTTCTTACTAATAACTTCTTTTAGCGGTAACTAGCTTATAAGCTAGATTATAAATAATATAGAAAGTTACTTACCTACCTATAATACTAATTCTTATATTTCTCTACCTTCTACTAAGTATTATTACCTTACCTCTACTACTAGCGTATTAAGGTAAACTCCTATTACTAATCTAGCTAGCCCTACTAGCTCTAACACGCATTCTAGCCTAGAGAATAGTCTATTAGCCTCTTATACCTATTCTAGTAGGTAAACTTATCCTAGTTTCTACTGCCTACCTTATAGATAGGGTTATAGTCTACCTTACTATAGTAGTTCTTATAGTAGCAGTGGCAGTTAGGCTATCTAAAAGCTAGTAGTCTATAATTATCTAGCAGTCTTTTCTTATTTTTCTTTTTTATTTATTTCTAGTTTAGATTTTCTATTCTTTTCTCTTTTCTTTCTTTCTATTACTAGTGTCTACTAGCTTCTTAGGCTTTTTGCCTAGGTAATTTATAGGTTTATAGATAAAAGTATATTCTTATTATTCTAGGTTTTCTACTACTGTGCCTTCCCTCTCTACTTTTATAATAAAGAGTTATCTCTTAACTCTTAGCTCTATTATCTAAGGCTCTCTTAGTTAAAGTGCTGGTATTTATTATAGTTAAATAAGTCTAGAGGTTATAAAATCTATACTATTAGCTATCTATAAGGTATATCTTACCTATAGATTTTGCGTAGACGTTATAACCTATACTAAAAGGTAGTATTAGTAGGTTTCTATACTTCTATTACTTTACCTTTATCTTTATCTGTACTATTCTATATTATATTAGTAGGTAGGTCTAATATTCTCTTAGGGCTATCTTCTATGTATTAGTCTAGGATTTCCTATAAATCTAATTCTACCTATTAATAGAACTTTACTACTCTATCTCCTAGCGTCTATATATAAAAAGGCGTACTATCTAAGTCCTTTAACTAATACTACCTAGAGCTATTAGGCACTATTACGCGAATTTAAAATAGACCTTTATATTATAGCGTAAGCTTAACTTTTATGCTTATATTACTAGCTTAAAATATATTTTATACTAAAATAAGGTTACCTATCTATAGTTCTTCTATTCTAAGAGTATATTAGGTGTTAAACTATTCCTTATTTGCCTTTTACAGCTAAACTATCTAATTAATTAATTTCTACAGCCTCTTATTCTACTTTTTAAACTATTTTACCCTTACTATAAGAAGTTCCTCTATTATATAAACTTGGCCCTATACAATAGTCTGCTAGATTAGAATACTAAGTTTAATAGGCAGGATGTAGTCTCTTCTATAGATAAGAAAAGCCGGCGTTTTACTAGTAGATTACTTAACTATAACCCTATCAGCCTATAGCGCTAAATATAGGTTTTTTACCTAGTTACCCTTTATTTTCCTTAATATTCTAATAAGCTCTTTATACCTATGTTTAATTAGGCCTTACCCTTATAGATAGTATATACTAGAGATAACTTATTCTACTTTATACTATTCTACTAGTACCTTAACTAATTCTTTATTTTCTAGTCCTCTATTAATAGAAAGCTAAAATGGCAGACTCTATCTTAAGAAGATAGACTCTTCTAGAAAGTATACTATAGACTCTAAGTTATTCTTAGTAAGTACTTTTGCTTTTAGCCAACCTAAAGTATAGTTATAGGTAACTATAAGGAACTATTTACTATATAGGCCCTTAGGTATATATACTATATTAATAGTAATCTATCTAAAGATTAAGTCTGTTCCCTATATAGGGTGTAGTTTCTTATATACCTACTATATAGTATAGAGCTAACACTCTACACAGCTACTAATATATTATTTAACTAATTTATATATATTCTACTAGTAATACTATATAGTAACCTTATACTATATTTCTTTACAGCCTTAATACCCTAATTTATTATATAATGCTTTTAAGATATCTAATTATCTTTTAAAGTTATCTATAACTCTTTATAGTAGCCTATTACCTAATAAATAGTACTATAGTACTCTATAAATAACTTAGAACTTCTTTAAGGCCTAGTAAATCTAGTAATACTCTGCCTGTAATGCGCCTAAGAGAAGCTAGAGTATAAAAAGCTATTAGGTAATATCTTAAAATTCTTTAGTTATAAGTATCTCTAAGATATTATCGGCCGCTATTAATATTTCTTAGATATAGGTAAGTTATACCTACTATAGTAACTCTATAGTAGAATATGTACTTAGTTAAAGGTTTCTAAGTAGCTAGTTAACTAGTACATCTATATTATTCTTAGATTCTTTAGGAGGTATCTAATCTAGGGCCTTAGGGCACCTTAAGAGTATATTAGCTATAATATTCTTTTGCCTAGGTATATAGTAAATATTAAATTTCTATAGGTTTAGAAGGGCTAGCTATTACGTAATTAGTACTTTTAGTAGGTCTATTACACTCTAATTTAGCTATATAATTAGTATTTTTAAGTCTATTTCTATTATAAAGTGTACCCTATAGATCTAGGGCTAAAACTTCTTTAGCGCTAGTAGGAGCCCTTTATACTTATATTTCCTAGAGTCTTAGTTTCTCTTACTAACTAACTATACTCTAGATTTAAACTATATAGGGTAGACTAGGCTATCCTTTCTAAGCTACTAAAGGACCACCCCCTATTTTTTTTTACTACTATTAACTATAATAGTAATATCTTAAATTAGCTCTAAGTAGTTAATAAAGACTAGTACTAGGGCTTTTATAATTTTTCTCTTTAGCACTGCTTACGCAGCTATAGCCTTAAGTATCTATTTAAATATAATTTCTTTCTTAAGTAGCTTAAATATTAGGGCAGTAATCTTAGTAAAGTTCTAGACCTAGATTTAATAGTATATATATACTCTAAGAAATATTTAGATATCTTTAGTATAGTTTAGGGCTAGCTATCTAATAATCTTTTCTATCTTCTTTTCTACAGGGTGCTAACCTTCCTTATTAATTATATATCTAATAATACCTATTAATATATAACACTAGTCTAATTTCTTTGTAGAGGCTATAATACCTACTAATTCTATATCTGCTAGAACACAGTTAAGGTTAACAATATACTCTACTATATACTAATAAATACTAGGCTTAATGGCCTCTTTATTATAGTTAGTCTTTAGATCTTTAACTATAATATTATCTATATATAGTATACAGCGCAGGGGGATCTAGTTATAAAGAATCTTAGTAACTATTCTAATAAACTCTATAATAGAATTAGTTATTTCTATAGGTAGGGTGTACTATTCTACTAGTCCTAAGGGTATAGTAAACGCTATAATAGCTATAGAGTTCTTATATAGTAGAATCTAGTTATATTCTAAGAAGAAGTTAATAAGGGAGATAATATGGTATTCTATAAACTTTTCTAAGAACTTATTAGGGTTGGGCGGCAGGTTTGCATTATATATAGTAACTCTATTAATCTTTTATATATTATTAATTAGCTGGTAGCCAGTGTTCTTCTTCTTAACTAGAAACTAAGGGTTATAATATAGGCTTTAGCTATACCTAAGAGTACCTTAGTCTAGTTACTACTATATTATTTTAATAATAATATCTTATAATATATAAGGGATAGAAAACTAGGGTTTTTTCTATACTTTGTATAGTACTATGTGTATCTTAGCTGGCGGTACTACGTCTATATAAATTCGGCCACTCTTAGAGAAGTTAAAGGATAGAGTAGGCTCCCTTTAATATAGTATTTTCTCTAGTATTTTGTGTTTCTGAGGCTGTAGATCTAGTTCTACTTTTATTTTAGCTAAGTGTTCTTATATTAACTAATACCCTCTTGGCTAAGTTACCTATTATAGTTAAAAGTAGCTATTAAATACTTACTTATTATAATTAGTTACCTACTAAGATGCCTTTACCTATTTCTTTTAGTTACTATAGCCCTCTACCTCTTAAGGTCTTATAGTAGAATTATATATAGGGTTAACCTTTTTATCCTTAGACTTATATATAGTTAAAACTTTAAAGCTAATAGGTTCTTATTCTGCCTATTTAGCTTATTTTCTCTAGAATACCTCTGCCTTTTTTACTATCTATTTTTTAGACTTTATTTGTATAGTAAGAGAGCGTAGGATTTTATCTACTTCTTTATTATATTCTAGTGCTTCTAGAACTATAAGACCATTATTATTTTAGATAACTATTCTACTATCTATACTTTATCTAATAGTCCCTTAGTAGCTGTAATAGATAAAGTTCTTAGTAGTAGAGATTAGTAATTAGTTCTTATCTATATCTTCTGTAAGTTATTCTAAAGTTAAAAGAGATTCTTAGACTAGAGAGGGATATTCTTTCTCTAGCCTTACTTTCTATATATATAGTCTAATATCTTCTTAGTACTTATTTTTAATTTAGATAGCTTAGGAAGTCTAGACTCTAAGTAGTGCTAAGAGGCTATTAGGGATATATTCTAAGTCTTCTTTTATAGAGGCGCAGTGCTTAGCTTCTATACCTTTACTCTATTTCCTAATTAATATAATACTCCCCTTAGGTTTATAGGGTCTAAGTATATTATAATAAAGTAGGTGCTATAGTCCCTATTCTCTAAGTGCAGCTTATAGTATATCTACCTATTATTATTATATATAAACTCTACTTTTACGTCTATAAGGAATAGGTTACTAAGAATAACTAGGCTAGATAGTAACTTTATAATAAAGAGTGTTATCTTTATTATAACTTTCTCTACTACTACTAGAGTGCGGAAGACAATTCCCTAGAATTCTTTATAATTTCTATTTATAGTTATTAGCTTTATATTTTATAAAGCCTAGGGTATTAATATAATCTATAGCCTAGTGCTTTTAGCTGTTATTATTTAGATAGTATTAAGCTCTATACTAGTATTAAGAAGTACATTAATTCTTATAGTTTAAATATAATAAAGTACTTTTAGGCAATCTCTCTTTATATATTCTACTCTAGATTTGTTATTAAGAGTCTATTAGTCTACTATTATCCCTATCTAGCGTTAGTGGCTAAATTATACCTTAGCTACTATAGCTAAGTTTAAGAAGTAAGCTAGAGGAGGCGCCTAAAAGGAATATAGGTTATATAGGCTATATTATAGTAACCGCCTACTACTAAATTTAACTACTATAAATAATAGAACTCCTACACCTTCTACCTAAGAGACCCATAGGTATACGGTTTATTTCTTACTATTATTAACTTCCTCTATATATATATACATTTCTTATAGGCCTAGCTGCTTAGTCTATTCTTCTATAAGGCTATCTTTAAATAGTGCCTTCTTAAGCAACAGCATGTTACTAAGAATATTTTATATACTAACCTATATATATATATCTAGAAGCTATTTAATTATATAGTCTACATCCTTAATAAGACTATCTACTAGCTTTGGCTACCTAGCCTTCTTTTTTAGCGCCGTAAATTTCTACCTAAGTTCTATATTATCTAGTTTATCTATATCTTCTATCTCTATATTATTAAAGTTAATACGTTTGCCTATAGTATATAATATCTAAATAGTACCTTTGTTATCTTTATACGCTCTTATTTTAGGTCTTTCTATTACTAATACTACAGTTACTATCTATTATTCTCTTAGACCTCTTTTCTATTTACAGTATATAGCTATTAAGCTAATACTAGCAACCTGCCCTATCTACTTCTAAGAGTTTATTAGAATATACAGTTCTCTCTATTCTTATTTAAACTTGTCTTTATTAATAAGGCCTAACGCTTTACTTTTATTAATTATAATTATTATACTATTAACGCCTAATAAGCCTGCCTAGTATATTACTACTAATATATAGGCTCTATTCTTAATTTCTTTCTATATTCACAGCGCTCTAGTCTTAAGCAGGTTCTATTAAATTATTATTATACTAGATTCTAGAGATATTTATTTTAGTAGAAATATAGGCCTATTTAGCTTATATCTCTATCCCCTTAAAACTAGCTTAGGCCTATGCCCTATTAAAGTTATCTTACATTAGCGTTATACTAGAACTATCTATTATTAATTATGTATTATTATTCTAGGTATACTCTAACTCTATCTCTATAGTCTCTACTATATCTAAAGTAGCTGTTATCTATTACCCCTTCTAGGCCTACTACTATAGCTAATATTATATATATAAGTACAGCTCTATAACCTACTTAAGAGTCTATTAGCCTCTAGTACTACTAAGCTTACACTCCTACTAGTAGCTACTAGCCTTAATTATAGTATTCTACCTACTAATTCTATAGCTAGTAGGCTTATATTCTTATTTTAGCCTACCTATATTTTTTCTATAGTGGCTAAGAGCTACTTAGGTGTATTACCTTTATATCTACTAGCCCTCTTCCCACTTTCTACTCTACTTTATATTAGATAATAAGGTTACTAAGGAGTTTATTTTCTTATAGATCCCAGCACTAGATTATTACCCTATTTAGCGTTATGTTTTAAAGCCTATCTACTAGGTTATTAATCTTACTTTATATAGGCTTGGAACCTAGGGGCGCTTATACTTCTAGAGTCCTATAGAGGTAAGATAGTGTGTTCTTAGGTTACTAAAATCTAAATGTGTTATCTCTATAGTTTTCTATCCCTTCTGGCCTCTAAGAAGTTATTAGTTTTAGAAATAATAATTTTCTAGGCTATAGTAGGCGCTCCTAATAGCGTTTCTATATCTTTAAGTTTAAGAATTTTATAATTGTGTTATAATCTATACCTTCTTACTAGTCTACTAACTAGTTATTTTTAATTAGGATCTTAACTACTAGCTTTAGCTAGAAACCTCTTAGAATATAGAATACTTTATCTTTTTAGTATATACTTACTGCTTTAATATAGTGTCTAAACTTAACTAAGAAGTAATTAAGGTACTTCTATATATCTAGTTAATCTGTTTACTAATACTTATAGAGTTACTATATAAGCGCTACTTTGCTTTCTTTAAGTTAGGCTTAGTCTCTAAATCTCTAGTATACTTTTATATTCTTATGTATACACAACTAATCCTTATTTATAATTATATTAGTATATTTAATAGTACTAGAGTACTTAATAACCTCTTAGACCTTTATAGTGTAGTAACCTCTAAGGCGCTCTACTATTTTCTTTAGTAAGTAACTATAATAGCTGGCTCTTTTCTTATATTTATATAGGAAATAGGTAATATTATCACTATTAAATATAAGGGGCGGCTAAGAAGCCTATAGATCCAGTTCTACTACTCTGTGTTAGAGTAGGTTCTAGGTAGTTACTTTTATACTTATTACCTATATTACTTTTATAATCTTAGTAACTATATTCTTAAGGCTCTAGGCCTAGTCTAATAAGTTCTTAGATAGTAGGGTGCCTATATATTTAGTGGGTATTATAATAGGCGACGGCCTAGAGGTACTAGTAGGTTTAATATAGTTAGTTATAGCTTATTAATATACTAGGTGCTTATTAGCTAGGGCTAAGAGGCTATTAGTGTTCTTAGGGGCAGTTACTTTAATTATATTTATATAAAGGGGTTATATTTATCTCCCCTTTTATGCTTATTTTATAGGTTTACTTTAGCCTATAAGATCTATTAGCCCTACTTTACCTATTATTATTTTATTTAGATTCTACCTTTAGGTAGTGTATTACCTACTACTTTTACTTCTATAAATTTTTCTCTTCCTTTCTTTTCTAAATCTAGTTTAGGCCGTAGTCTAAGAGGTTCTTAGGCCCTATTTTACTATAGCTCTATTTCTATATATAGCTTCCTTTTTATACTTTTAGTAATGCCTACTAGATACTAGGCTCTAAGACTAGCTTAGGTATTAGGTTTATATACTAAACTAAATACTAGACTAGATACTAAACTAAACACTAGTTTTTAGTACTGGCTGCTAGAAAGTATCCTAGCCACGCTATAATAGGTTTATAAACCTCTTAGTTATGCTAACTAGATACTAGACTGGATACTAGACTAGATACTAGACTAGACACTAGTTTTTAGTACTAGCTGCTAGGAAGCATTCTAGCTACGCTATAATAGGTTTACAAACCTCTTAGTTATACTAACTAGATACTAGACTAAATACTAGACTAGATACTAGACTAGATACTAGACTAGATACTAGAAAGCACTCTAGTTATGCTATAGTTAGTTTATAAATCTTTTTTACTATACTAACTAGATGCTAGGACTAACTGTGTGCTGGGAAGCACATACCTATATTCTAATAGGCTCTTAGGCTACTTAGTAACTACTTAGTAGGCACTAGTAGTTTATAACTTATTAATTCTTTAAATACTTAGTGTACAACTTTACTAAAATTTAGGAGGTCTAAGAGGCCTATAGATCTACCTAATTACTAGCGCCTTATTTTATATAGGGGCTAAGCTTTTATTCTTAGGGTCTATTTACTTCTCTTCTCTATATACTCTACTAATTATATATCTAGCTCTTTTTTACCCCTCTTCTTTTTTCCTTCTATTATTTAATAGTGCCTTATACTAGCTTCTGGGTGTGGCCTTTCTAAGGCCTAAGGTTGTATTTTTAAGTTAGAAGTAGGTTGCTATTTTATAGTAGTGTATTTGCACACTAAGAGGTTATTAGGCAGAGGTTCTAAATTGCATTACTATATAGGGTTCTATTTTTGCTATATTAATTCTTATTATTTTTTTTCTCTACCCTCTATAAACCCCTAAGAGCTTATTAGCCTCTTATTCTGCCGCTCTACTTTACATGATTCCCTATTAGAACAGATATTTACTTCACCCAATACACTCTACTATAATATATTTAGCGTTAGACATATATAGACTCTAATTGCCTACTAGCTAGTATTCTAATAGAATATATTAGTTAGTATCTTATCTAGCTTTACGCTACTATAAGAATTTATTTTACTACTAGCTTTAGCCTTAAGCCTCTTCTTATAGTCTTAGATAGTTATTATCTATTTAAGGTTATCTACGTCTTTGTCTCCCTTAATATTATACCCTTATTACGACTTCTAGTAAATAGGGTATTACTAAATTCTTACCCTTCTAAGGTAGTTCTATAAAAACATATACGCTAACTAGCTACATGGTTAACTTAGAGTAGAGAAGCCCTACACAGATCTACTTTTTATAGTAAATTTCTATTTTACTTCTTTAAATTCGGCCTCTAGCTCCTTGTAGTATTACTACTCTAGTGTTATCTTAATAACTTTTATTATCTGTATGTTTATAATAGTAAGATAGTATAGGGAGTTATTAAAATATAGAATAGGCGCGTTATAGAGTAAGCTTAATATAGTATTAACCTAGTCTCTACTAGTATTTAGGATAGTAATAATCTAACTTACGCTAGGTATTATATTATATTTTATAGTCTAGTTATCTAGTAAGTAATAGTATAGGAAAGGCTATTTATAATAATATAAATAAGTACTATATTAGCCTTTATCTAGGTGCTATACTTTTATTTTATCTACTTACTATAATTTAATGCTCTTTTTTATTCGCCTAATCTAGAATTTTACAAAGCTAAATAAGAAGTTTAGGTGCATCTTTCTAATACTAGTACCTAAACTATTACTACTACCTTCTTATTATATACTTTTTACTATAGCTTCTACCAACTTAGTTTACTAGTAGGAAAGTATTACTACCCCCTTAGCTAAACCCCCCCAGGTAGGGGAATAGTATAAAGTTATAGGTGGCTATTAGAGCTCTAATATTAGGCAAGAACATTTTAGGTATTATCTTATATAACTTAAATATTATTCTAGAATGCTCTTATTTTAGCTAAGCGTTAACTACTATAGTAGCTCTGTAAAAAAGTTTATTAGCGTAATTTAGATATAATATAATATTATAGTAACTTACTGCGTAGATTAGTGCATCTATTTTAACTATTCTTTTACTAACTTCTATTTAATTTATACCTTTACAGCTTTGCTTTCTTAAAAGAGGTCTACTCCGTCCTTCTAAATAATATCTTTAATATTATAGTTATAAACCTTAACTAGACGTGTTTCCTCTTCTAGTTTTATTTTAACTATTAGGCTTAAATAGCTTACCTATAAGTATTAAGGTAATAGTATAGTTAATTTAGCTAGGTTATTATCTCTATTTAGTAATAAGGACGTACTATAGTTACTGTGTATTACTATAACCCTAGTTTTATAATACCTTATTCTAACCCTATTTAATTCTTAAATATCTAGGTTAGATTAGTTTATCGCTAGAGTTGTAGTTAGAGTCTGTTATACTTATAGTTAAAAATATAAATAGTATTATTATTAGACTTAGAGTCTGTCTTAACTAGCTTATACTAGATAATAACTAGAATACATTAGTATATAGTAATTTACACTAATTCTTTTTAAATATTATTCTAACTTCTACCTTTTAGAGGGGATATACTAGTATTATACCCTAGAGTTACACTATTTTATTTAAGCTTGTTATAAGATACACTAGTAGTTGGTTTATAGAGTTAGTACCTTACTACTAGAGTATACTATAAGTTATAATAAGATTATAGTATAGTATACTTATTAGTATATATGTCTTAGTATATTAGGGGTGTAATCTATATACCCTTTACAGTAATTCTTAGGCCTATTATAAAGATATTTACTTCTAAACCCCTATATTTATAAGTAGCCACATTTTAGTCTATATAATTATAGTAGTTCCAACTTTATTTAGCATAGAAGAACCTAGTACCTAAATACTAAACTAGCCTACCTAGCTACCTATACCCTTTAGGTTATTATTAGTTACTTACTTTAGCGTATTAAAGCTAATAGAAGTTAGGCCAACTTTTCTATCCCTATGTTGTATTATTATTTAGGTATAGTAATACTACATAATTAAAGGTGTATGTATTAAAAAGAGCTTCTTCTTTATACTACTACTCTAGTAAGACGTTCTATATTTACTAAAGTTATAGATAGTTTTTAGTATCTTAGTAGTTATAGTATCCTTAAGCCTTAGCTGTAATATTACTACTATATAAGCTGTGCTAGTGCTAGTAGTAGAGCTAACAGCCTATTAGTATATAAGACACTACTTAACTCTAGCTTCTATTTACTTTATATATTAGTATACTAACCTTTAATTCTTTATCTATATTTTCTTATTCCCTATATATAGTAGTCTAGATACTAAGTGCTATAATATTATACTAGCTTATAGCTTTAGTCTTATTTTAAGTATTAAGTGTAGCTTGTTTAAGAACTCTTTAAAGGATGAGTTAAGGCGTAGGTCTTATAGAATTTTATAGTGTAAACCCTTATAATTATTTAACTACGGCCGGTTTTAGAATAAGATTAGGTTCTTCTCTACCTTATTAGTAATAAACTACACTATCTTACTCCTATTACTATATCTATGTAATTTAGTTTCTAGTCTGTCTAGAATAGTGTCTTTAGGTATCTATATAGGGTGTACTGTAGTAGTATTTTATACTAATCTATTATACTAGTTACTGGCCTGCCTACTATAGACGCTTTATTCTTATTTTCTATAGCTAGAGGTAGGTAGAGGATAGTGTTATAAGTATTATTATCTATATATGCAGGTAGGAGAGATTGCTAGCTGTTCTAGTAAAGGGGAAAAGTATTTAGCTTAATTATTATTAGCTTATATCTATTATTACAGACCTTAGCTTAGTAGGTAATTAGTACACTAGACCTACTTTTCTCTATATACTTATATTCTTACTACAGTTACTATTACCTTTACTATAACTTACAGTACTTACCTATTAGCAATACTATATTATAATATATTATTCTAGTTACTATATTTTTATATAGTAGTATAGTAAGTTACTATACCGTCTATTACTCTTCTAATAAAGTAAGATAGTGTCTAGTATTATATATTTACGCCTCTCCTTAGTATAAATCTAAACGTGGTAGTAATATAGATATAATAGGTTAGATTAGAGTATCTTAATTTTATAGTTAGATACTAGTAGCGTCTTGTGTATAACTTAATTATAGGAAGTACTACAAAGACAGATAGTTAAATATAATAATATATAGTAATAGTAATAAGATCTTATTATAGTTAGACTCTATTCTATTTATATAGTGTAAAGCGTATTATCTCCCTTATAGTTTACTATAATCTAGACCCAAATTAAATTATTTAGCATAGATAGGCGGCCTTATAGGTAACCTATAACTAGGTATATAATAGGTTACTGTAATAGCCAGCCTGTCTCTAATATAATATATATTACTGTATATATTCAGCCTTATATCTTAGATATAATAATGTCTTTTATACTACTACACTATATATATAGTCTTGTCTACTATATAAGATCTACTACTTTTTAGCCTAGAGTAGTAATTAGTATATTAAAGTCTATATAAATAGTATAATATACTTTAGATACTATAGTTCTTATGTACTAGTAGTACTAGCTAGGTATATATGCTATGTTCTACTATAATATATACTTAGTTAATAAGTAGACTCTAAGTTTCTAGAGGAACTAGCACTTCTTCTAGTATACTAAGGAATTTCTAAGTCTAATCCTATGCTCCTTTAAAGGGCTTATAACTATAAGATAATACAGCGTCTTTTATCTCTACTTTAAACTTAGCGTAAATTATGCTTTTATATATAAAAACCCTACACTAATTATTTCTCTATAATATTAGTTTTCTCTTTTTATCTCTACTTATTAGGTATTACGCATATATAATTATAATAGGACTAGAGATGTTCTTACCATATCTATTATAAATAGAGATTAGTATTTAGTTATATAAGATAGGTGTACTTTCTCTAGATAGTATAGAGAGCTTTAAGTTTATATAGGGGCGCTTTTTTTTAGAACCTCTAGCATCTTTGTTATTAAATAACTAGATATATTTCTTAGGGGAGTATTATATGTATATAGATTCCCTATATATAGTAAAAGGTGTTAAGACCTTACCTTAAAAATATATAGCATAAGCCTATAAGCCTTTAAAAACAGAGTCTATAGTGCAACTTTTTTTAAGAGCCTTTCTATTAGGCATAGATATTATATAACTTAATACTACTAACTTTACTACTGTAATATTTAGTAGTATATCTCTGTCTAATAACTTAAGCTAGGAGAATAGGAGTACTATCTACTCTTATACTATAAGGGATAATATACTATTAAATGTCTCTAGCTTATAGTTAAAAAGTGTTATAATTATATCTAGTATTACTATGTCTATATTTATGCCTACTACTTTATTAAAGACTAATAGCTAATTATTATCTAGTAAGGTAGTAGCTGTAGGTAGTAACTAGTATATATATACTATAATTATAATTCTATATAGTAGTAGTACTTTACTCTATATAGTGCGAAAAGTTATATATATCTATAGTAGTGTCTCTATAACTTAGCAATTACATAGCTGTAAGTGTAAATTAAGTACATAATTAAGTTATTACTATTTACTATTTATAACTAATAGAGATATACGTTTACCTTTTACTAGTACTAGGTATAGCTATAGTAAAATATACTTTACCTATACTTTTTATACTAAATAGTTACTATAGTCTATATAGTAAGTTAGAGTAATTTGTAGTAAAGAACAGCTGCCTATATATAATGTATACTATTTGCCATTTCTGTTAATATACCTAATCTTAACAGATTTTTATATAATAGGTATATATATCTCTATTGCGTCTAGTAGTATAGTGTACCCAGCTGTTATTTAAATTCTTATCTAACTATTTTATATTACCTAATATTTAGTGTAGAGTTTGTTGTAAAGTGCTAGTAAGAGTAAGTGTCTATAATTAAAAACGCTAAACATTAGCATAGTTACAAAAATACATGTTTAGTTATTACCACCCATAATAAGATAATAGTATTAGGCCACTAATACATAGGTAATAACTATTACTAGTTAGGTTTTTAGTGTTATAGTTTAGTATAACTTACTATAAAGAAAGTAGATGCTGGGTATATCTACTACTATAAGAGAGTAAAGACTATAGTAGTACTATAGTATATTATAGACCCTATAGTAGTATAATAGATATACAGGGTTGCTTACCACCGCCTACTTCTTATATATAGTAATTTAGTATAACTTACTCTAATTAAAGTAGGTGCCATACTTAAAATAAATTTTATATAGTAGACGGAACTACATTATAAAACACCTAATAAAGAACCCTAGGCTTCCTATCTACACACTTCTTATATTAACCTTTTAGCTATATTCCCCTATATATATATATAGTATCTTATTAAGTATCTCTTTAAGTGCAAAGTCCCTACTATATAAACTAGAACACTATAACTACTTTTTATTAATAAATATATAAACTTTAGAGCACCAGCTTCTATAGTAATATAATACCACATTTATAGTACTACTATAAGTATAATTACTAAAGTTATAGTAATTTATTATACAGGTTTATACTAAGTTAATACTATTACTATACTACTACTAGTATGCCTACGTGTACTTACTATCTATTTTCCTACTTATTCTTCTTTAAACTCTAAGGGTAGAATATATACTACTAGCAGTACGCTCCTTATAACCACTTCCTACACTATAGTCTAGTTACCCTATTAAGATACTTCTATACTACCTTATATAGTAGAGTATCCCCTTTCTTACTACCTTCTAGACTATTATTATATATATTTATCTTAATAACCTTATTTATTCTATTAACAAACTATTTACGCTTTATAATATAAATATCTATCTAGCTATATATATTATAGAGTAGCGTTATATATACTAGCAGTTCTTTCTAGCTAAGTTAGACTGGCTGCTAGACAAACTGTATATACTTTTTAACCTTTAGAACTAGAGACTTAATAAGTATATAGTTTATACTAATTAGATTTACTTCTTTTATATATAGGTCTATATTTGTGACTATAACTCTTAGTAGACTGTTAATATTATTAAAGGCGTCTACTATTATATATTATTTTAGAAATAATATAGCACTATAAATTAGTGCTATAGAGATCTTAGACTCTAATACTATATCTATAGACAAAAATCTTATAGTTATATTCTTTAGTAATTCTAGTAGCTTCTAGACTCCCTATAGTAGTTAGTATAATATGTTACTATAAATTATAGTAAACTTATAATTACGTAAAGTAGTATAATAATAGGTATCTTTATACTAAGTATTAGCTTATTACGCCTTCTTCTTCTATTCTTATCTTAGCCTAAATACTCTAATTTTCTTAACTTCTCTATTTTTTCTATGTACTACTTTATATATGCCTACTTTACATCTTCTTAAATGGCTTTATTAAATCTACCCTATAACTTAGAGCCTTTAAGATCCTTATATATAGTAGGTAGTTTATTAGTATAGGTGTTAATATTATATTCTATGTAGAATTTTACTAGATTTAGAGAAGTATATATAACATAGAGGTTATAATATTCTTTTAAGAGTCTAAGCTTAGGTAGACTAGACTTACCTTCTACTTTATAGCTTTTAAGCTTCTTCTCTATAAGGTAGACAGTATCTTAAAATACAGCTTAGGCCTTATTACTATAGTTAATAGGTATATCTTACTATTTAAGCCGAATATTAGCTATCTTTAATAGTAGCAGACTATCTAACCTTAGAATTATTTTATCTCTCTTAATTAAAAGAGTTTATACAATATTTGCTATTATTTTACTATACTTAACAAACTTAGGGTTCTTAAGTATCTTATATTATTTATTATTTTTACTTACCTCTTGTGTAGCTTCTGTTCTAGACTTTTAAATATTTTTAAATTTAGTAATAAATGCCTAGAATGAACAAGGAGAGTAAAGCTTCTTAGGTTTATCCTTTAGACTCTTTTTAATAGTAGGGTCGCGTTTATATAATAGATACTAGAATATATTACTATACCTTTTCTCTAGATCTTTAGTAGGGAAGTCTTCTAGGTATCCTAGTTACTAATGCGTTCTAGCTACAAATAAAGTAAGGTAATTTACAATAATTATTAGGCTATTCTTATATAATATCCCTAACAACATCTAGTACATAGTAGGCCTATATAAGTTATAGAATACCTTTATCTATTATATCTTCTATAATAAATAGAACGTGGCAGACTCTATAGAGTAAATATTATAGACTTTATCCTACGTAATAGAGCCTATATTAATAAGTAAGCCACCTATTACTATATCTTTCTTTTTAATTACTACAAATACTTTTGCCTTTTTACTATAGGTATATAGTAAGTTTAGAGTAAGCAGTATATAGATATAGGTTACTTTCTAGCTAGTGTTCTAGTATAATATATTACCTAGTATATCTTTAAGCTTTATACCTCTATAGGAGCTAATTTTACTACCTTACTTTACCTTAAGCCTTACCTTATATTCTCTAAGCATTTCTACCTATTTAGGATTATTAATATTTTTATCCCCTTTAGCCTTACGCCTATACTACGGCTTTTAGTAGACTATTATAAGGTCTTTATTTCCTAGTTCTATAAAAGAGTCTAGGTTAACTTATTTTATAGTTAGCCTAGGTATAGTAAAGTTCTTATTAGATCTGTTCTTTGCAGCAAACTTAATTCTTACTTTTTTATATTTAGCTTTTACCTTCTTATAGTATTACTATTCTAGTGTAGTCTTTATAATCTTTATTATTTATATGTACTTAATAGTGAGATAATATAGGTAATACTTATAGGTTAAGATAGGCACTCTATATAGTAAGCTTAGAATTAAGTTAACCTAATCCTCTCTAGTATTTAGGATAATAATTATCTAACTTACGCTAGATACTATCTTATAGTAAGTAGTCTAGTTATCTAGTAAGTAATAATAGGGGAATGGCCACTTCTCTTATAATAGATAAGTACTGTGTTAGCCTTTATCTAGGTGCTTTATCTTTAATTTGCCTACTTACTATAATTTAATACTCTTTTTTATTTGTCTAATCTAGTATCTTATAAAGCTAAATAAAAAGTTTAGGTATAACTTTCTAACACTAGCACCTAAACTATTACCTCTATATCTATATTTTACGCTTTATATTATAAGTTCTACTAATACAGTCTACTAGTAGGGCAGTATTCCTACTCCCTTAGCTAAGCCCCAGCTATAAGGGAATAGTATAATACTATAGGTAGTTATTAGAAGGTTAAGGTTAAGTAAGAATATCTTAGCTGTTATCTAGTATAATACTAAGTTTATTTAAGAGTACTTCTATTTTAACTAAGTATTAATTGCTGTGTTAGCCCTATAGACAGTTGTTAGCGTAATTTAGATATAATATAAGGTTATAGTAACTAACTATATATTTTAATGCAGCTTATTCATCTACTCTTTTACTAATTTCTATCTAACTTATATCTCTACAATATTACCTATGCCATATAAATCTACCCTATTCTCTTTAATTACGTCTTTAATATTATAGTTATAAACCTTAATTAGACTTATTTCCTCTTCTAGTAGTGCTTTAACTACTGGACTTAGAGACCTTACCCATAAATACTAAGGTAATGGGTTAGCCTTTCTAGCTGGGTTATTATCTCTGTCTAGTAATAAGGACATACTATAGTCACTAATCTCTATAATAATGTGTTTATAATATATTATCCTCCCCTATCTACTTTATAAAGATCTAGTTTAGATTAGTTTAGAGTTAGAGTTGTAGTTAGAGTTATAATTAGAGTTACTATTATACTTATAGTTAAAACTAGGGATTATATTATTATTAGACTTAAAGTCTATCTTAACTAGCTTACGTAGGGTAATAACTGGGATATATTAGTATACTATAATTTATACTAATCCTTTTTAAATACTAGTTTAGTTTATACCTTCTAGAGGGGATATACTAGTATTGTACACTAGAGTTCTAGTATTTACTTTAAGCTTATTATAAGATATATTAGTAGTTAGTTTATAGTAGTAGATACCTTGTTTCTAGAGCCTACTATAAGTTACAGTAAGATTATGGTCTAGTGTAGTTATTAGTATATATATCTTAGTATATTAGGGTGTAATCTATATACCCTTTATAGTAATTCTTAGGCCTATTACTATAACGTCTAATTCTAAACCTCTCCTATCTATAAGCAGCTATATCTCTATCTATAAGACTACAGTAGTTTCTACTTTTCTTAGTATAAAGAAATCTAGTACCTAAATACTAAAATTATCTATTTAGCTACTAATAACCTTAAGGTTCTTATTAGTTACTTATTTAAGCGCGTTAAAGCTAATAAAGGTTAGGCTAACTTTTCTATTCTCTTATTATGCTATTATATAGAGGTGGTCTTGCCACATAACTAATAATATATAAATAGAAAATAGCTTCTTTTCTATTCTAAGTAACTAGTAGCTAATCTAATATTTGCTAAAGTTACAAAGGGTTCTTAGTATTTTAGTAGTTATAGTATTCTTAAGTCTAAGCTGTAATATTACTACTGCACTAGCTATACTAGTACTAGTAGTAAAGCTAATAGACACCTAGCAGCCTATTAGTATATAAAATACTACTTAACTCTAGCTTTATCTTACTCTATATATAGGTGTACTAACCTTTAGTTCTTTATCTATATTACATCTCTCTTAATATACAGTAGTCCAGATACTAAGTACTATAATATTATACTAGTTTATAGCTTTAGGCTTATCTTTAAGTATTAAGAGTAGCTTCCCCTAGAACTCTTTAAAGCGTAAGTCGCGGCGTAGGTTCTATAAGATTTTATTATATGCACTCTTATATTTATCTAACTATAGCTATTTTTAGAATAAGGTTAGGTCCTTCTCTATCTTATTAGTAATAAACTACACTATCTTACTCTAGATACTATATCTATCTTTTATAATACCTAACCTATCTAAAATAGTATCTTTAGGTATTTATATAGAATATGCTGTAGTTATATATTTATACTATTATACTGTACTAATTACTAGTTTACTTACTATAGACACTTTCTTTCTCTTTATTATAACTAAGAGTATAAGAGAGTAAGGTATTATAGGTATTATTGTATATATATCTAGGTATAAGAAACTGCTAGCTGTTCTAGTAGAGGGGAAAGGTATTTAGCTTATTATTATTAGTTTATATTAGTTATTATAAGACCTTAGCTTAGTAAGTAACTAGTGCACCAGACCCACTTTTCCCTATGCCCTTATATATTTACTATAGTTACTATTACTTTTATAGTAACTTACAGTGCTTACCTACTAGTAATATAATATACATGTTATTTTCCTAGTATATTATTCCCATACAGTAGTATAGAGTATTACCGTCTTATTTATTATACCTTCTATATAGCAAGAACAGTTCTAGTACTATATTCTTATATTTCTTATTATATAAGTATAAACACTATAGTCTTATATATATAGTAGATAATATTGTAGTATTTTGTTTATATAATAATACACTGGTAAGGTCTTATATAGAACTTATATATAGGTAGTATTATAAATCTAGACAATTAGATATAGTAATATATAGTAATAGAAGTAACTCTTAACTACTATTAAGCTCTATTATACTTATAAAATATAATATGCTTTGTCTTTCCTATAATCCCCTATAACTTAGACTTACACTTTAGTAGCTAGTGTAGTTAGGTGCTACATTAGTGTTATATAGCTATATATATTATAGGTTACTGTAATAATAAACATGTTTTAAGTTTAATATGTAGTGCTATATAGGTGTATCTAACTTTATATTTTAGATGTGGTAATATTCTTTACACTACTATGCTATACACAGGTCCTAGTCTATAGTATAAATTTAACTACTATATAGTATATAACTATAATTAGTATATTAAAATTTATATAAATAAGATAATACACTTCTAATATTATAGTTATTCTATATTAGTATACACTGGCTAAGTATTACTACCCTATTCTATAAGGACATATACTTAGTCAGCGAGCAGACTCTAGGTTTTATAAGGAACTATTACTTTTACTTTAAATAGTTTATAGCCGTGCAACAGCCCTTTATTTTAGTATTAAACTTAGCATAGGGTATACTTTTATATATAAAAACCCCATATTAGTTATTTCTCTAGTGTACTACCTTCTTATCTTCTACCTACTTATTAAATATTTTAAATACATTATAATAATAGGATTAGATATTTATTAGTTACATCTGTTATATATAATAAGAATAATCTAGTTATATAAGATTAGTGTAGGCTCTCTATATAGTATATAAGTCTTCTTATTTATACAGGGACGCCTTCTTATATGTCCCTCTATATCTTCCTTATTAAGTATCTAAACTTGTTTCTTTAAAGGGCTTTCTATATACGTGGACTCCAACACTATATATAGATAGTTTAGCTCTAATAGGTTAGAGTTCTATAGTGTACTCTTATATGCTGTTAAATATTAACTCTAGTATTATACTTATTAGGAGAGCAATCTGTTAGGCGTAGGTTATATTTTATTAGATACTATTATTCTTATATCTGTAACCTCTTATAATATATTTAAGTTAAGGGGCCTAAGCTAAGATAATAAGAGGTCTGTCTAATATATAGTTATTATAAATAGTATACTGTTAGATGTGTTTAGCTTATAGTAAAAGAGCACTAATAGTAGATCTAGTATTACTATACTACTATTTATAGTAGTTACTTTATTAAAGACTAAGAACTAGCTATTATCTAGTAAAATAGTAGGGGGTAGTGCCTTATAAATAAATAGTATATTTATAATTTATAGTAATAGTAGTGTTCTGCTTTAGATAGTTTAAAAGGCTGTAGATAGTTGTAGTAGGGTATTTATAAGGTAGTAATAGTATATTAGTAAGGGGAAATTAAGTGTAGGGTTAAACTATTACCTTTTATTATATATAACTAATATATATATACGCTTGTGTTTTACTAATATTAGGTACAGCTAAGGTAATAGATACTTTGCTTATACTTTATTTACACTAGGCTACTACTATAGTCTATATAGTAAGTTAGAGTAATTTATAGTAAAGATGGCTATCTATATATAATATATACTATTTACTATTCCTGTTAATGTATATAATCTTAACAAATTTTTGTATAATAAGTATATGCATCTCTATTACGTCTAGTATTATAGTATATCTAGTTGTTATTTAAATTCTTATCTAGCTATTTTGTGTTCTATGTAGTTTAGTGTAGGGTTTATTATAAAGTGTTGGTAAGAGTATATCTATAATTAAGAATATTTAATATTAGTGTAGTTGCGAAAACACTAGTTAAAGTGCTAAGTTATATTTACCTAAAGGGATATAGTAATAGTGCCCAGTTGCTAATACGCGGATAATAATAATTACCTACTACTTTATTAATGTTATAATTTAGTATAACTTACTATAAATAAGGTAGATACTAGGTATATCTATTAATATAATAAAGTAAGACTCTAGTAGTACTATAGTGTATTGCAACCTTAGTAGTAGTATAATAGATATATAGGGTTATACGCTACTGCCTACTTCTTATATATAGTAATTTAGTATAACTTACTCTAATTAAAGTAGGCGCTATATATAAACTATATCCTATTCTATTACTAGGTAGTGTATATTACTAATAGGCTAGTTAAGTCTTAAGGGTACCACTTACTATAAGTTAGACTATTATTATTACTATAGGTATATATACTTTAGGTTATAGTTTACTATGTAAACATAGTACTTAGTAACTATAGAATAGTAATATATTATTATTATTATACATCAGCTCTAGCACTAAGGGGTCTTAGTATGTATTATATCTTTATATATATATAAGTGTTAAAGCTGGTATACAAATACTATAATTTATAGTAACTATACGTATCTAACGTATAATAAGCTAATAGTATATATATAAGTATTATATATAAGTATAAATTTAATCTTTAGCTACTAATGCGTGTGTAGGTAAACTTTAAAGAACTAGTCTAGCCTTATTATATATTAGATATAATACGTAGCGGCTAAGAGGTAAACTATAGGTTAGTAGTAATAGAACATAGTAAAACATAGTAATAAGGCATAGAGTTAATACAATTAAGAAAATTATAGAAACCCCCCTATACTATATACAGGCGAAACGCTGAACATAACCAGTATAGGTATACTATTAGATAGTATTAACTATAATAATAATAGTAGTAATAAGGACGCTGGGCTATGTAATAGGTCTACTAGTCTATAGGGGGAAGAAATATAGGAAGATAATAATAGAGACTATAAGAAGTATAGGGTAGAGAACTTTAATATAGTATCTATATATAGGGAATACATAGACTTTAATATAGATAAGAATAATAATTAATAGATGGCTTTGGCCTTCTCTTATATAACGGGTATATTAGTTGTAAGCAGTTACTATACCTTTAAAAATATTACTAGTTAATAAGCTAGTACCCTTATAAATAGGTTATTTTATTAATAGTGACGTAGGTATTAGTATAGTTATATATAAAGACGTTCTAATTTTAATAGTAAGTTATAGTAATAACCTATACACACCCTTTAAAGACAAAATAAGTTACGCCTTTACTAAGTGGCTATATAATATCTAGTACACTAAAGGAGATGTGGATCTTTTATTTACAGATATATAATTATTATTATTACTATCTAGTATATAGTTTTGGAATACTAAATAATAGTACCTATTACTAGACAGTATCTAAACAGACAGTCTAAGTTGTGTTTAGGAAGAATAAACTATTATTATACTTATAGACACTAAGTTACTTTATATAATATGCAAAAGAGAAGAGAGTTATCTCCTTATATAGAATATACTTAGGATAATTAGGTTTTAAATTAGGTTTAAGCTGTTTAGTAACTATATAATATATACTCCTAAGTAAGTATTATAGTAGATAACTAATAGAGAGGGAATCCAATGTAAAGTAAGAATATATATAGACTTATAAAATTCTAATTAGTAGTAGACTATACAAAGTAGATTACCTAAGAACTCTATAGTTATACTAGTTATAATTAGGGTTAATAAGACATAACTAAGTAACTACTATAGTAATTAGGCAGTGTGGCTAGTGTATATATCTATTAGTAATCTAGATGTACGCATCTAATAATTAAGAAAGGTCCCTAGGAATATACTAGTAGTAATACTACTAATTATTAAGTAGTATAATAGAGATGTTATAATAAATATATACTATAAGGTAATAGTAAGAGTACTAGATTGTGAGTAGCCCTACTAGGATATGTTATGTTACCTAATAGCTATTAACCTAGCTATTAAGTGCCTTAAATAGACTGGTATACGTATATAATATGTAGATGGGTTTAAACAGACGTGTTATCTAATTATATACAGGATTATAGTAGACTACAAAGAATAGGTTACTATAACTAGTGTAAAAATAAGGTAGTATTATATAGTGTATTAAATTCTACCTAAACTATAAAGTATAATAGTATATACTAACTGCGTAAATAAGACCTCTACAGAGTATATACTATACTGCTCCTATAAAAGTACCATTAATATAATTAGATAAATTAGACAAGATAGTATTTAGAGTTCTTACCTAGAGTATATATACTAAATTAAAAACTTTACATAGGAGTTTCTATTAGTTAATATATATATAGCTTTAATGCTAGACCTTCTGTATTAGTTGTATAAAGAACTAATGAAATATATAATTAAGTGGCTAGAAGGGCTAGTAAACTTAATATATAGTAATTTAAGGATATAATATAAGACGTTAGGTATAAGTTAGGTAGATAAGTATTACTAATAAATCCCTTATTTTCTAAGTTTTAAAATCTTTAATAATATACTAGTTAGCCAAATATTATAGTGGTTAGGCAACGAGCAAAAGGTACTTATAAAGTAGATACTAGTAGTTTTTGCCCTACTTCTATAAAGTAGGCCGGCTACTATATAATATCTCTATAGGGTATATAACTTTATTATACTTTCTTATTACTATAGTTATAATAAAGAAACACTTAGTTATATGCTTAAGGCCCTTTAATACGTTAATATATATAAATAGGATTTAGTTAACTTTTGTCTACCTTAGGTAAGGCACTTCTGGATACCTAAGCTTTATATAATTACCTACTATATATAGATAATAAGATAATATAGACCCCTACTAAACTGTAACCCTACTATATATATAGAAGCCCTATATAGATTCCTCCTTAAAACTTAGTTTTACCTAACTAACTACAAAGACACCTTAACACAGATAAGTAAACTAAATACTAGGTGGCTAAAGCTTTAGATATATAAGACCCTCTTAAGGTATAAGGTAGGTAAGTAACTAACTAAGACGCAACAGCCTAATAAGATATAATTATCTAGGCTAGCTAAACTAGCTTATCTAAGCCGCTATAGTATTAATATGTCTAACTATCTGCTTATAAAGGTAGAAGGGTTAAATCTAATATTTTAGATAACTATCTAAAATATAGTAACTTATAGTAAATATTCTAAATTATGTAACACACTTATAGTTATGCTCTAAGAGGAGCACTAGTTTAAGGGTAGCAGAATAAGCTTATATTAGAGGGATACTAAATAGCTTAAAGATAACTCTAGCTAGGTTAACTTATGCTTTATAATAATTTACCTGTCCTTTAAATATTAGAGAGAAACTAGAAGGCCAAATGGTAAAATGCTATAGAAAAACTAAGAATCTGTTTAATATGTACTAGACTAGTAAGGTAAGGGTAAGTAGCTTAGATATAATGTATAGGTTTAAGAATATAAACGCGATAATAGCCCTCTTAGAGGTAGATATATAGGTTAAATCTAGTTAATATTTATAGTTATAGATTGGTATACTGCGTATTCTATAGAAGATAATAACATATATATTTATTTCCTACTTAAGATATTTAACATAGTAGACTAAGAATAGCCAGACAATATTTACAGCTTTATTAAACTTTGTAAATAGTCTGTATAAGAGACATATATAGAAAGAAGAAGGTACTAAGAAGCTTATTAATACTTCTATATAGTATAAATTATTAGTATAGTATATATTATACTAGCAATATAGTCTAATATAATATATTAGGGTAATAGAACCTAGTTAGATAGTATATCTAAAGCGGACGATAACTATATATTTATTATAAATAACTACGTTAACTTTTTAGAGTATAACTTAATATATAATAGATATTAGTAGTTACGGAATAGACAGGACATAGTAAAGTATATAGCTAGGTAGGCAAATAAAGGCCGGATAGTGCTATATAAGAAACTGCCATACTTTATATATAGAGTAGATCTGCTATTAGATATAAGTAAGTAATATATAAATAGTTACTATTTATATAGGATACGCTGCTATAGTATTTTATTATACCTATACCTATAGTAAGTTCTCTTAAGCTCTTACTATTATATTTAACTAATAAGAGTGTATATCCCTACTATTACTATAGACATTACAGTAACTAACTATAACCTAATATATACTATAGCCACTATACTAATATCTACGTCTAAAGATATAATATAGGACTAATAAGGTAGATATGTAGACAGTGTACTTAATATTTATAAGTTAGGATATTGTAATAATATAATATATATAAGTATAACTATTATAGTAGTAATGTAGTTTTTAAGGTTACTATATTATTATATTATAGTATTATACTATAATTTACTGTAAAGCTTAGTGTTAGTTATCTTTATAATATTATACTGCTAGTGTACTAAGCCTATATATTAGGCTTTACTTATTAGTTAACTATAGTATATTAACTAAGAGATATACCCACATATACTACTACCTCTATAATCTATAATATAGCCAGCAACATAGTTAGGAAAATCCTTAATATATTAAATAAGAAATATTATATTATATACAAAGAGGTGGAGGCGGCCCTAGATAAGAGTAAGATGTTAGGTAAGCTAATCTAAATAAACTTAGAGAAAGGGAAAGTAACTAAGGTAGTATATAAAGTAGTAGATTTATACTCTAATATATTTATATTATAGTAGAAAATAGACTACCTTATAGAGATTGTAAGATAATATAACTAAAACTTTATAAAATTAATAAAGTAGATCTAGCGATATAATAAAGTAGTAAATATAAAGAAGTAGAATTATAATAGTAGGCTACTAGATAAGTCTACTCTAATACTAGATAGTATGTAAAGTTTCTAGGGTAAAGACTTAGTTATAATAGCAGCACTACTAGTATGTAATATATAGGTAGCTCTACGTATAATTATAGACGTAGTAAAGGCATCTAAAATAAGTAGATACAAAGCTACTCTAGATAGGCTAGAAGTAGGCTTAAGAATAAGCTATTCTATAGATATAATAGATACAATAAGCCAGCGCTATAGGGAGCTAATAATAGGTAATTATAGGTAACTCTAGATAAGAATTAGATATAGTAGGACTACTATAAGCTAGTGCAATTTAGCGCTAGTCTAAGGTATAACGCATAATTAGTACCCCTCTTACTATAGAATTTGTTAGGTTATATATGCCTACTAACTGGTATATATTCTAGGAGTAAGAAAAGAGAGTATTATTATAACTAGTATACAAATTAGGCCACTATGCTATAGGATAGACATGTTAGTTAATAGAATAGGTTAGAAGAAGAGTATTTAGCTAAATATATGCTTATAATATACGTTAATAAGACTAACTAGTAAGATAATAAAGGATTAAAATTAACATAATAATATAGGGTATACGCTGGTGTTAGTTAAGAGAATATACTAGCTAATAAACTTAGATAGTCTATAATATAGTTAGGTAGGGATATAGTAACTATATACTATTATTAGTTAGTGCAGGGGTAGTATAGAAGAAGTAATAGAATACCTATTTTCTCTTCTCTATAAGTTACTCTAGCCTACTTACTAGTAAAACTACCACTACTCTTACTAAAGCTACTAAAAGAATATACACTATATATATATAAGTTCTATAGAACTATCTATAATATATAACAAATACTATTAGAAAATATAAGAGATAGAGTATACTCTAATACTATAAATAATAAGTTATAGTATAGTACTATAAGTATACTAATTCTAATAGAGTAATTTACTATAAGTTAGCTAGACTTATGTTATAGTAATAGTTATTATCTATACCTATTAGATGTTACTCTAAGTTACTAAGGTATAGTAATAAGTAAAAGTAAATAGAGTTATTTAAGAATAATATAGAGTATAATCTATATAAAGGGACCAGTCTAAAATAGAGCATAAGTTACTCTAGTATTATAAATACTTACTATTAATACACACTAGTATCTAAAACCTCTAAAGAGGAATAAAGTGTCCACACTATTATTATTCTAATAACATAATATAAGTAAACGTAAAACCCTACTAGTAACTTTTTAGTAGCTCTAGAGTTTAAATTATATAATTAATAAGCATGGTAGTACCTATAAGCGCCTATCTATATTATAATTTATAGCCATCTAACTTTATATAGGCTCCCCTATAGTTAGTCCTAGCTTACTAAGAAGTAAGTTAGGCTTTATAGTGTTAATGTTATTAATTATATTAGCTATAAGGATGCTGTGGCAAAGAGTAGTATAAAGGCCTAAGCTATTATTATAAGAAGAGGCTATTATTATAATAGCGGTCTCTATAATAGTAATTACTAGGCTGCTAATAGAAGAGAGGTTAATTAAGATAATAAAGCCAACTCTATATATTAAGAGATATATAAATCTACTATAGTACCTAATAGTAGACGCCTAGACTTAGGTATATAATAAGAATTATATAGAGAAGTAGTAGGGTGTCTTATATAACATTTTAGACATAGGCTTATAACTAGTAAGTACACTATACCTTTTATAATAAATATTATAAACTAATAGTACTTAGGTATATAATAAGATTTAGGTATATTATTTATATTGCTTAGCAGCTACACAGAATGTGGTATAAGACTACTATAACCTATTAGTACCTATACTAAATATTAAAACTAAGATAGAGAGAGCACTAGAGGGGTTTAGCTTCCTATTTCTAGATATAGATAATATAGGCTATATAGTTACTATTATTTATCTTATATAATAATATATTAATAACTAAGCAGCTAAAAAATAGTAGATTCTATAGTAATATATTTATATATCTAATAAGTAGGTACCTATTTGGTATAAATATTATCTTTACCCCTCTTACTAAGGACCCTACGTCGGCAGAGTACTTTAAAACCCTAATAAAGAGTATAGTAGTATACTTTAGGTTATTACTATATACTATGCTTATAGAATAGAAAGGTAGCTCTAAGATATACTAATAAATCTTAGTAGATAAGATTAAATATAAGTAGCACCTTTTAGATATAGTTATATTAGCTAATACTTATATTTAGCCGCATATAATGCCGTTAAGAAACTCTAGAATTAGATAAGTAATTAGAAACAAATACTTACTAAAGAGCTTATATAGTACTAGATTAAGAGACTAGGCAACTAGATTATAACAGAGCTGCCCCTACTAGATAATAATAACTATAATAATTTTATAGACCTTTACACTCTTATAACCCTAGTAGAATACACAAAATTAGAACTAAATAGTAATATAGTATATAGCTACTATACTTATAATAGTTACCGTAAAGGCAGCACTATACTAGAGGGGAGTAATAATATAGTATATAGTTATTATACTTATAATAGTTATTGTAAAGGCAGTATAATATAGGAGGGGACTAATAAGGGAGATAATAGTAGTCTAGAGAGTATAGATAATATAGTAAGTTTACTGTAACTAATAGTAAACTAAGTAACTAATAATAGCAGCTAGGGTTAGACAGAGGCAAGATATAGAAGGCCCCCCTAACTAATATACTTCTTAATATGTATATTATATAGGTATAAGAAAGCCACCTATATAGTAATACACCTACTAATATTAGGTACGCATATAAAGTAGTATATAATATATATATATTTTAGTATAGTACTAACAAACTATAAGAACCTATTAGAGTTTAGAATTTCACTTAATACTAGAAATAGTAAAAAGGACTTTACCTAGAAATATAGAGGGGGTTCTGTTTTACTAGAGACACTTAAGAATAAAGCTCTTAGTATAATAAAATATATAGAAAAGAGGCTTAGGCTAGGTCTAGTACTGTATATAGCTTACTATAATCTATAGGAGCATATTATAACTAATAATAAATCTATTAATAGAATAATTATATAGGTATAGAGTGTACCTAGTCTAGCTATTAAGGTAGTACTAGAGAAGGTGTAGTTTTAGGAGCTATAGTATTATAGTAATATATATAGGCTATGGCCTATATATAGGATACTAAATATAAATTAAGTAATATACCCTATGTTTTATAAGTGATATAATTACCTACTATATAGATATAACAACTAGTAGTATATATAATACTATTACTAAAGATATTAGAGATAGTATATACACTTTAGAAGAATTCTTATAGTAAGACATAGTACTATATTTATAGATTAATAGTAATAATAGGTAAAAGTATATATATTATATGCTTTTTGCATAATATGTACTCTAGAAATTAGTATACTCTATAATTAACAATATATATTATATTATATAAATAAAGGTATCTCTATATAGTATATTCTTATCTTATACCTAGTTATATATAAAGATTACTATAATTTACTATAGTTTTTATATAGTTTATATAACTTATAGCTATTATATAGAATATATTAATAGTGTTAATAGTGTAAAATTATATACAAGGTTATGTAGCTGTATATATAAAAAAAACAGGTCTTACTAGTGTATAAAATATATAAAAGGTACACAAGGATGCGCAGTGCTGCATAGACAGTATATATACACACACAAGTTAAAAATTTTTTGTGATAACCGTTTACATATGCATTCCTAAGCAAACTCGTTAGTGGGACCCTTCTGGTTGGCACTTATATATGTTAGGATTTTATCTTAGTTAAGTGTACCTCCAGTTGTAGTAAGCTCTGGCAAACGGCCGACTGCAAATTATAAAATGGCTTAACCCCTAGTGGATAGATAACTAAAACGGAATTAACGGAATGGAACGCTGTGCTTAGCAAAACCAGATTATGCTTACACTTATTTGGGCCCTAATAATAAATTTCTTCAGCAATGTGAGATGCATTGGACATAAGGAGAACGAAACGCTTTTGTAACGCCCTTAAAGTAGAATATTAAGATATTGGCTGAGGGTATCTACAAGTATTTTTTACCCATTCTAAGTACAGATTATTTGGATCATGAATTTTTAAAAGCCTTTAAGTGTTATTAATCCTACGGTCATTGCATTTTTTTTTATTATGTACAGTGACGTAACAAGACGTCGCGTTGCGTGTGAGCAGCTTTCAATTAATTAAGAAGAAGAGTGGCACAGAAAAAAAAAAGCGCCAATAGTGGCGCGATTATATATTAACCATCTTTAAAATGGACGGAGGTTAATGCAGATAACTTGAGGTGCAAAAACCATGCGTAAGTATAGTATGAGAGGGCAATCGCAGAATAATGTAGATCTCTTTCTAGGGGTATCATGCCGTATAAATTATAATAAAGAAAGCTGGAAAGTGATTCGATGATTATAAGCGATTAAAATGAAAAGCTCAAATGGAAGATGAAGTTGTAATCCCTTAATAATGAAGTCGAGATTGTCCCCTATAAGACCTCGGCGACACTGTAAAGATTAGCCACGATCGTATACAAGACACGCCTACGAAGATACTCACTCGCGATTTCATCGATTGATCTTTGACCCTCGGATACCGTTGGCATCAGGAGCGGTGCCGGTGTTTGTCGCCCCTGGTTTGGTGGCGCATTGTCACACCCGTTCAGCGGCGACATAGCTGACTTCCGCACAATGGTAAGATGATTGCGAGAAGGTGTGTTAACGAGCTTGCATCCTCTCGGCAAGTGGTAGGCAACGGGCCGGTCGTCATCGTCATCACCCTCATCCCCGTCGGTGTCCTCATCACTACTGTCTGCGACATAGGACTGTTGGCCAACAACTCTCCTCTGAGCGTAGATCTTGCGATTAGCAAGCAGTGGTGTTGAGCCACGTTGTGGCTCTTCTTCTTCGACTACGGCGCGGTGGAAGAAGGACAACCTGGATTTGCGAGGCCTTCGTTCGGCATTGAGGTGTGCCAGCTCTGGGATGACTAGTGGTTGCTCTGTGCCAGTCGAGGACGATGATGGCACTCGTTGATAAGCAGCATGAGCGGTGCACGTTGGGTTTGGAGAAACAGCCCTCCTGTCATTTTTGTTCGGGCCGTATTGGAGCGGTATGTGCTCTGTCGGCTGCTTTTGTGTCCTGCCTTTGCCGAAACCACTCCTGAAGGTGAAGACCAGCGTCAACGACTGCTGACCAAATATCTAGGGGGACGGTGACTTACCAACGAACAAACTTCTTCCAGACCCGCTTCGAATCACGCTTGTAGGAGGACATCGTGAAGTGTCAACCGGATATGTGATGTTAGGAACAGTTGCCTTGGGAGGGAAATGATGCAGGACCAGGGCGCAAGGAGTGAACGGACGTAAAAGTACAGGTTGATGGGACGCGCGGTGTTTAAGGGCTCGCAGTTAATGAAGGCGATAATGGTCACAAAGCCACCCGCGTAAGCATGCGACGCGATTGCGACGTAAGAAAGCAAATAGCTTATCTTTAGGAAGGAATCGTTGAACTGGGTGTATGTGGAGTAAGAACTGTTGACTCGCGCCTCCCCAAAGCGGCGGACCAAGGATGCGACGACTAAATCCCAACAGGCGTCAATTTGGCCTTCATTTCTGGCTTCGCCCACAAGATATGGGATCCATGGTCGATCCAATTCTCCGCCTCCTTAGACAATTCCATATCAAAGCTCAACATCACACTCGCCAGAACCAGTCGCATTTCATGGTACGCGAGGCTTTGAACTGTTAGCACCTGTCTTGCATGATATGATTATGGAAATCGTTGAACTCACTTCTTGCCCAAACAGTTTCTTGGTCCATAAGAAAATGGATTGACGACCTCCTTATTGTCCGATCCGTATTCCTGTTGGCCCTCAGGTAGCCAGCGCTCCGGAACGAAAGAGTCGGGATCTCTAAAATTGGACGCCGAATGATACGCTGCGTAATGCGCGATGGAAACAATGGTCTACGAGAAGCGTTAGCGATAACGAACCGTGGATCGAAGCCGACTTCAAGTTCAACGTACCCCACCGGGAATCCATCGACCCGCAACATTTGCACCCGCATTGGGTGTCTCGCGCGGTATCGTTCCAGGAACAGGAGGGTAAATTCTTAAGCCTTCTTCTATGCACGCATTGAGATACTCTAGTTGCGACAGCTTTGTCATTGTCATGTCTTCAATGGAAGTAAAAGCATCGCGAACTTCCTTCTTTAGACGGGCCAGCTTCTCAGGCCGTTGGTGAAGATGGTACGTAAGGCCGCTCAGTTCGGTCGCTGTAGTCTCAGTGCCTGCCAACATGAACGTCGCCGCATTGCTATGCAACTGTGAAGGAAGCATGCCACTGACTCCACCACTTGCGTTCTTGCCCTCCTTCATGACATAGGTCCAAACTGAGAGCGAGTGAGCCTCATTCTGTTGCTAATTTGGAGCGGACTGCACAACTTACTGTCCGGACGATCTGTCACTCTCGCCATTCGCTTGTCTACTCTTTCGCTTGAGAATAGCATATGTTGCCTTCTTCCCTCCTTGAGATGCTTTGGTAGGAAACGTTGTAGCAAGTCATCTAGCAAGGGCCATCGTTTGATTACACCGATAACAGTCAGTAGCCTTATACTTTCAAAGAGTGCCGAAACCCAAGGGATGTACTTCGATTGTTGCAGTAGGCCAAGCGGCTCACCGAAGGTCAAATCAGCCATGATGTCAAATGTGGTGTAGTTGTAGAACCGAACCATGTCCACTTCGCCATGCTGCTTCGAGGCCTCAGTTAACTGCTTAACAAGCAGCTTCACGTATCCCTTAAGAATATCCTCCTGTTCTCTCAGCGCTTTGTCGCTAAATGCATGCGAGACCAGCTTTCGTTGGTGCGCATGACCGGCGTTATCTGCGCGAATCAAGCCAGCCGGGTTCCCATAATAGTCTGGGCCGTAAAATGTCTTTTCCTTTGTAAAGTGCCTAGTGGTGTTGTGCCCATACACATCCTTCCACACTCTTGAATCGATGGTGGACAATTCGTCGGGCGCGTACCGGACGACAGGTCCATATTTGCGATGCAATTCATTCAGCCAGAATGGGAAATTTCCTTTCACTATCTCCCTCTGAGATGTCAATATGGTGGCACGGGAGGACAATGGGCCGGGGAAAGAACGCAGTGGATGAAGAAATAAATTGTAGAGTACGCGACCGAAAACATAGAGAACCTGAATACGTTAGCAGTGGTAGTGACAACGTTGAGAGACTTACAGCGACTGCTGGAAGTAGAATCGCGACTCGGCTAATAGTCGCCGCCGATGACATGTTTCGGACTTCGTCGATATATCAGTGTGCTGGTAAGGCTGGATTTAGTTGCTGATCAGGCGTTTAATCGTGGTACCCTTTCGACTGGCAGGCAAGATAGCTTGCGGATACTCCCAAAATGTCGTTCACAATAAGACCTTGGGTATGCGCTACGTAAATAACTAGCAGTGAGTCGTTCGGGGCTGCAGAGAAGCGGCAGGATTACAGGGCAGCCAGCGTGTAAGAAGAAGATGTTTTCGATGAAGGGTCGCGGGCTATAGTGTGAATCATACGCTTATGAGAACCATTAGCCTCTTGAGGAAGCCGTGTTCATGACAACCGTTGGTGTCCGCCGCTATTTGAAAGCCTAGTCGAACGCTAAACAGCGCACTGCGATACCCATGTAGTGCCTGACCTCGGCCGAGGACTGGTATAAAATGCGCCCCTCTTCACATCTAGGTTACACCAACGACTAGGTCAAGACCCAACACCTGCAACACCAGTGCTGAAAAAGGAACGATTTGTTGTGGACGGAGAAAACACCCCGCATCACGAGACGCGAGCAAGGGGTCTCGAAGACCTAGACTGGGATCACCCACGCACTTTCGGCTGTTCACGCGCGTGGCAGGGAGGAGTTGGCGATCACAGACTGCAGTATGGTTTCTGCCATTGTGAGTGGGTCAACTCTTGTGGGTCTAGCATGAGATTGCGATAAATACCCATGTTGTGACCTAACGTGCTTCGACTTAGCGGACGGTCGGACGGTCGGGTTGACAACAGAGTGACGCTAGAACACTATATACTGTACATTGTACGACAACACAAGGTATGCATACCAGCGATCAATATCAATTGAACTTCGGCCGATGAGCCCTCGGCCGATGGACCTTAAAGAGTTGACTGCAATCACCATAAGGGTGGATACTAGTAACGTACCCAGACGGAGCATTGATCCCTATTATCCGCGACAACTATGCAGTCGCCCACTACTTGCGAAGATGCACTAATCGCCCACCAGTTTGTGCCAGAGCTCGAAACGACCCCGGCTGCAATTGCTCTGAAATCCAGCCACTGGGCGGGTCAGCTGTGTGCTCATTCCATATGTATAGTATTAGTATTACGACAGTTCTGGGGCAATATTGAAGGCACGAGGATGCGTTATAGCTCGCTCGCTAAAGTACACCTTAACTGTGCTGTCTGGAGTCTTCTGCTGTAAAACGTATTCGTTACTCCACGTTTGGCACATCGAACCAGTCGCTTCGCGGTGCTACAGGAAAATCGTCCATGTCCATATGCTCAACTCTGCTCGCAATACAGCTGCTTCCATAGAATCGTCGGGTCCTCATTCAATGATACGTAGGGAGAGGTTGGATTAAACCTTCGGTCTATCTTAGCAAACCCCAATACGGCGCACCAGCATGCTCTAATTGGTCGTCCCTTCCCTGGTCTCCACCTCACCCTTTCATTCTCATCCAATTCACATCCCATGCGCTGGATAAGTTACATTCCATTTAGGAAAATGAAACACATTGCTATACCAAACCCTGCCCCCCATCTGCGGCTGTCCTACCTGGTTTGCACCCAAAACCTCCTCTCTCTCTTCTCCATCCACAAACAGCAAGTCCACACGCCACCTAACCTCATATGCCGGGGTGCATAGCCACCTCTTTAGAGTGGATATCTTCAGCGCCCTCGTTACGATCAACTGTGGGCTGATACACCGCATGAACAGCGCAATCGAAAACTCGGGTAATTCGTGTGATGATGTTAGACGCAGTTGGTTCGTGCTGGGGTGGCGGTATATCCAAGGGCGCGTTTGGTGGGTATAGCCTGGGACGGACAGCTTGAGAATGTTGGCGGAGTGGCGACGGAGGAGATTTATACGGGTGGCGTGGTTGAGCTGGAAGACTGTGGGGATGGGGGGTAAGATGAAGGGGAATCGGGTGAAGGGGTCTAGGGACTCTAGAGTCGAAGAAAGCATGGAGGGCCGCTTTGCGTGTTTGATTGGAGATATCCTGATTATGATCGCGGTTTCAGGGATCTCGTTGATGATTGCCATATCCAGGATGATGTCGATAAGTTCTTGAGGGAGGCTCAACAAGCGGGAGGATGTTGGGACTTCGTGCTGGGTCGCGCTTTGGTGTGACCTGAAAATTCGGAGCAGAAACTTCTTCATGTTTTTAAAGATGCTCGCGGACTGGGGTTGCTCCAACTGGGATTTTCTCTGTAGCTTTGTTGATTCTGGCCTTTGAATCTCCAGGTGTCGAAGGCTAGGTGGGCCCCAGTACAAGGGCTGCCGCCCTATATGAGGTGGTGTCGACATCCTGAACAAGAAAGAGAGTAGGTGGCCGTTTCGTGAACAATTTTTGCATGCTTTCGAGTGCGCTTGATGGGGAGTTTTCAGTATTTAAGTGAAGATCCATGGAAATGGAAGGTTGGCCATGCCGTTCCATGGTTCTGGTCTCAACGTAGCAAGTGCTAAGCGACAAGCCGTTACGGGGTTTGCCCCTTCCCAGAACCAACATTAACCTGAACTTACGTTCCTGCTCCTTATAGAAAGAAGGTTCAAGCGCCTTCTGCGAATTACGTCTTAGGAGACTGAACAAGCCATAAGAAGAGTCTTAACATTGTTCAAATGCTGGGATAAAGATCGTGATCAAAACCTGGTTTTTGATTGATAATGCGAGAAAAGGTAACCTGTATGTAGAAACAGTGCAACAGTGCACAGAACAAACAAATATATACATAAAACAAGGCACTACACCGCAGCTGCCTGTACAAGTGGCTCAAGGGTGATATACCCTCTTTTCAGAACCATTTAAGCAGTGGCCGAAGGAGCGGGAGCAGAGCCGCTGGCGCCGGCAACACCGCTAGGAACACCGCTACCGCTGGGAGGACCGCCCGCACCGCCGCCCATACCACCAGAGTTAGCGTTCGCAACGCCACCCTCCTTGTAGTAGTAAGCAGCGGGGGAGACAGAGCTGACCTGAGTCGAGTTGATACCGAAAGCCAACCAAGCGAAGACGCCCTCAGAGATATCGTCGCCAAGCAGAGTGTACTCGTGGAAGGGGTCGACACCGTCAGTGTTGGTCTCTTCGCTCAGGATAGAGTCGTCGGCGTTGAGGGTAAGATCCTGGGTGTTCGTGTTGTACGGCGCGGTAAGCTCAACAGCAGAGATGAGGTCCTGATCGAAGAAAGCCTGTCCAACGTGGCTGGAGGAGACGTTGTTGCCGAGCGTTCCGTTGACGTAGAGCGTAGCGTTAGTGTGCACCATCAGATGGATATGGGTAGCGCGGGAGGTGTAGTGGCCGGGGAAAAGGGTCTCGAACTGGGCGACACCGTCGGCGTCGGTCTTCTGGATGCCGCGGAGGAAGGTGTTGTTGATGTTGGACTCGTCGGAGGACTCGCCGTTGCCATTAGCAACGATGCCGGAGTAGACGCCTGTCGAGTTGCAGTGCCACATCTCGAGGTAGACTCCGGTGACAGGCTCGCACGTATCGACGTCGATGACCTGGTAGTCGATCAGAGTGGGAACACCCTCCTGGTCCTCGACGAGGTTGCTGCGGATCCACTCGCCACCGACGTAGTAAGGACCCTGGGTAACCTCGGGAGTCAAGACACAAGAGCTGTTGCCACTGAAGAGTGTGGCGGCGTCGGTGTTCAAAGTGTAGCCCTGGGCGGTTTGGTTGTGGTCGGTTCCGATGACGGTGTCAAGGTCGCGCTTCTTCAAGCCACGCTTTGCGCGAGCATTCTGCAGAGCAGCCTCGCGGCGGGCGACATTGCGCTTGTTGACACCACGAGCCTTCAACTTAGCAGCGCAGTGGCTGAGATCGGAGCGCTTCACGGAGCTGAGGAACTCGCGACGCTCGGCGATCTCCTGGGTAAGGTCGTGGCCTGGGTGAGCCGAGACAGCCGAGAGAAGAGTTAGGCCGGAGAGAACGGTCTGAGTGAAACGCATCTTGTCGGTATTAGATGTGAATGCCAAACAAGTTCAAAAAGAATGAAAGAGTTGCTAAAGCGACTGTGAGTGTTGAGATGTAAGCGCAGTGAGTGAGCTGGATGGTGATTCCCAAGTGTGTGCCCCATCTCTCTTATACCCATCCTCATCCTGTCTCTCTACAGGGCGCTATCAATTCGGATAGCGGCGACGATCCGTCATTGTGGAGGCTCACTGGGGCGTTGTCGCGGCCCGAGATGACAGGAACGTTCCAAACATTGGCCTTTGCTCTCCAAACGCCACTACCGTACGCCATCTGAACTTTCGTTATGGTCCTTGCCTCGGAGTACTCGTCAACATGTCGAAAAAAGACGATGCGTCGTCGTCTTGCCAAGGCCCTACGCCCGGAAGTGGTTAGTGGCCGCGTGTGCTTTCACGATGCCAGTGGGGCTTCTTTCATCCAAGCTCTTCCCAGGCCTGCAAACCTCAGCCTCGCCGACATGTTTAGAGCGCGGACAGACCACTCGCCAAGCCTTGATTACGCGGTTCATACTTGCGCCTTGCAGTTGGTCCTTTGCTGGCCAATTGTAAGAGTTGCATTACCTGACCGAGGTAATGCCAGAGAGGTACCCCTGCTCCCGTAGTTCAGCACGTTTCGAAACGGGGGGTTGAAGGCGATGATCGAGCTTACGACAGCGCAAAACGCATCATCACATTGGCTCCCGAGAGCTGAGGGGCACAACGGCATGTGTGAACAAGCAATCTTGGCTTCGAGCGGACATGGAAGCTTGGCACAGGAGGGAGGCTCTCAATGCCCCTTGGATTTGGTTGATTCCGTGCTGTCCAGTATTCTTGACTGATTGTGCGAGCTACTGCTATCGAGACGTGCAAAAGCCTCAACCTTTGATCACCGCTTCGAGCCTGCTCGTCATTAGCATCCACATCCCGATATCTTACAAGACACTTACCTCCTCAAACCCTCGTCCATCACCCTCCTCTCCACCGTGTAAACCAGTCTATACCACCCAGGCTCCAACGCATGCTCTTCACCAGGCTGCAAGAAGACCCCCTTGTCCAACGCCCGCTGCGCCAACTCCTGCTCTCTCGCCGTCTGGCCCTGTCCAACGTCCTCACTCAACCACGGCGAGAGGTCAACGAACACAAAAAGCCCTGCATTGACTCTGGACAGATACTTGACGCCCATCTGCGAAAGCCTTGCGGTGAAATACGTGTACGCTTCGCCCACACGCTCGCGACTTAGCTTGATGAACGAACATAACCACACACGATCCTCCAGCATAGCAGTGGCGATGGCGACTGAAGGACCCGAGGGGTTGTGAAACCGTATCACAGATTTGAGAGCCTTGAGGAGTGGTGTGCTGCGCGTGATGAGCGCGCCGATTCGTAGCCCAGGGACGGCGTAGTCTTTGGCCATGCCGTAGATAACGTGCAGTAGGTCCTCATCCATTTGCGGCTCGAGCGAGAGAATAGAGGTGAAGGTGCTCGCTCCAGGCTCTGCGGACTCAAAGCCCGAAAAAGCGTAGATCTCGTCGCTGATGAAGTGGATGCTGTGTTTCTGGCAGAAGCGCATGAGCGCGCTCAGCGTCTCTTTGGGATAACATCGTCCTGTGCGTTATGAGCAAAGGGTCGTCAGTTCAAGACGAAAAAGGCTCGCATACCTAAGGGATTATGCGGATTAACAATGAGCAGCGCTTTAACTTCTATACCATTAGTCCTCGCTTTCTTCAACGTCTCCTCGAAAACATCGACGACATCAGGTTGCAAACACGTCTCCAGCGGTGTATCCGCAGCGACAATCCTCAGCCCAACTTTAAGTCCAAAGTCAAGTTCGAAGCGCCCGTAGTAAGGCCTGCTCGTCATGATCCCTTCAAGGGTATAAGTAGTTATATCTTTCGTTGTACGAGGGTAGCTTCGTACAAACGCGCACACGCACCTTGTCCTAGATCCGCAACACTAAACCCTAAAATCTCATGCAGCGCCGTTGCCGCACCGGTAATCCTGATATCATCCCCACTCAGTGGCTTGAATGGGTTCCAGTGCGCATTCAAATGCGATGCTAGTGCGGCGGGAAGCCGTTGCCCGCCAGCAGTGCTGTAGCTGTAACCTAAGGCTTGCTCGGGCATTTCGACATTTGTCTTGATGAAGCGGGTGAGTTCCTCTTGCACGAGGTAGTTCTCTGCGCTTGTGAAATGCGTTATTACACCCGTGGGGTTTGTATCTGGATCGTACCGTCCTCTTGGACCTGGGTCGATATAGCGCCACGGTATGTCGAGGTCAGCAGAACTGATGGCGGCGCGTTTGGAGATCATATTTAGTATAGAAGGGGCAACCGTGAGAAGATTCCAGGCAGCAACCTCAGTGTCTTCGTGTTGATGATCTTGGAGCACATTTGAGCTCTTATACCCGTGTGCTTGTATTGATGGGGATGTCGCAATAGTCCGATTCGGACTAGTCGGACTTTCGGGTCCTATCCGAAAAGGCGCGACTACACCTCACAAGCTTGGATACGGCACCGCTTTGCTCCATCAATGTACTATGCATGGAGATGTTCAGCAGATAAGATCTCACCCCTTGAGTTCATTTGGGTAGTCCACTAGTCAATGGGTCGGCTGATATTGTGCACCTTACGATCCAACAGTCCCCAGCACAGTACTCAAGCTTTACGCACCTCTCCCCATCCCTGTCAACCTCCCCCCACACACTTAGAGCGCAAAGTTCGTCATCCCACTCGGCGTATCCCACAGCGCCTCCCAGCTGAAATCAAACGCATTCGGATCTAGCAAATCGCTGAGCAACAAACTCGCATCGTCCATGACCGGTCCTGTATGCGCCTCGTTGGGTCCAGGCCGCTCGGGCATGACGAGGACGGCTTCCGGGGGCGGGGCAGATCCGCGAGAGGTCAAAGAGGCGATTTTGGAGACGGACTCAGAGCAGCGTTCGAGTGTATAGTTCGCGATCTATATCAGGTGGGTCAGTGGTGGGCTTGAAAGGATGTTAAAGGTGGCAGAATGGAAATATGGAAAGGGAAGGGGAACTCACATCCCAATCATAATTATCCTTCGCATGCTGAATATGGGCGATAAACCTCTCCAGTGTACTCACACTCGCCATCCGCTGCTCAACATTCTGCGTCTCGACCGCACATCTCAGGCTCACCGTCACGGCATGCACGAGTAAATGCGTCGCATACGGCAGCCAAAAGTCCTGAAACTGGCTCTGCCCCAGGAAGCAAATGTAATCTAGTATCGCGGTGCTCGCCTGTCGTAGCTCATCTAGGCGGGATTTCTCCAGTGCGAAATCATCGGCTAGGATTGCGGCGCGAAGGTTCACGCGGCTGAGGAGAAGGCGAACGGAAAGAAAGCAGAACCAGAGATTGCTGGTGCCGGGCTTGTTGGGCAGCGGCAGCCATTCTGGCAGCTGGTCTTCGAGCTTTTTGAGCTGGATTTTCAGGTTCGCGACTGTGTCGCCCAGTGTCGCGCGGCTGGGATTAATTTCGTAGACGAGGGGGAGAATGTCGCCCAACAGCTCGGTGAGGGCGCAGAGATGGACGAACGAAACAGTCGCACAGCGCTGAGCGGGCGTTGCGCGAAGTGGCATAAGGGACTCGACGGTTGGGAGGGGAACATCGTAGAAGCGTTTTCCGATGTGGGGAAGCACGCCGTAGGCTATGCTGCTCCAGTAGTCGGTGATGAGGACGCCCCAGAAGGAGCGTATGCGGTTCTGTTTCTCGGTCTCGGTGATGTTCCACTTTGTAGGGTCGCGGTGCAGGCCAAATGTTTGTGCCAGCGATATCGTCCGCCCACATAGGGTGAGATTCCCCATAATCGAGACTGATGGACGGCCGATCTGATCTAACACCGCGGCGTTTACCGTGGCCATACTCGGGCTTAAGAAATCTTCATGGAGTGCACTGATTGCCTAGACGCATTAATGCTTTCTCTTCGCGATTGTAGAGCTGACTCACCTTGTTCCAGATATAATGCAGGTCTGGCCTCGGATGCATCTTCAACGTATCGCTCATGAACCAGTTTGCGGACCCATTTGCAAAGACTACGCAAACACAGTTCTTGCTGACCTTGTCGAGTTGCCCCCTTCTCAACTGAATGCAGGACTCCTCATCCATCACGGGGAACGCATAATGCAGGCAAGAAAAGAACAAATCAATGACTTCTCTCTTGAACGGACCCATCAGCTGTTGCAAGATCTCAAGCTGCTCTTTCCCAGCGCCCAGCTCAGGCGCCAAACCAGTGCGGAAACGAGGCACAGTCAGGTAGACGATGGGATCGGCCGTGTCCTGATTCAGCGTGCGATACTGACTCGAATCCGTCCCTTGGCCCTCTGGAGGTCGATGCTGAGACATGTGTCTTTGGAGAATGTCAACATCCTCCGCCATATGCGGCGCAAGAATGATACTTGCAGAAGGATGACTGCTTGGGCGATGCAGCACGGGTGCGCTCCTCGGCCTATCCTCCTCATCTTCATCATTCACATCCCGGTTCAAACGCTGTCGTTTTGGCGTGCGCGCCCCGCCGTTCGAGTCCTCGGGCGATCCATCGTTGGACTTGTCCGCGTACTGGCACTTCAGGCGGCGTTCGCGACATGATAAGCACGGTTCACCGGGGATGTCGATGTGGCACCGGATCTTGCGCGACCGGCAGCGGATGCATGCTGGGACTCTGTGGGAACGGTAGGGGCGACTTTGGATGGGTGCTCCAGCCGCGCTGGCCATTCAAGCCCGCGGGGGGTTTGTTCTTAAGAGACTTGGGATTCGTTGCGCAAATGCGGCAAGTTGATGCGCGTGTCCGTCGGGCAGCGAGTCCTGAAGCGGGTCCACTTGTAGCACGACGACTCTTCCAGGAATAATGTGCTCAATGGAGTAGTTCCTTCTCTGTTGCAGTCGTTTAATCCTGCGCAAAATTGCTGCAAGTCTTCATCGCGGATATTCCAGGCGTGTTGGAGTCAGGATCGCCTCGGCTCCAGATTCCTGGCCGATACCGCGCCGCCAAAACTTACCCTCCATGCCTTTTCCGGAGGATAGTCACATGTAAAGTGTAGGGCGCAGATCAGAACGCACGCTAGAATATAATCCCGTACGTATTTTACGCAGGGGATGAGCTCCAACCAAAGTACTTACTCACAGACAAGGGAACAAGTAATTTCTCAGTGTTCTGGTTGATGGGCTCACGTTGAAAGCCGATACCCGTGGACATGAAAGTTTATGCACACGTTGTACAATTTGTATCAAATTTCAGCTATACATACACCGTTCATTCAGCCGATAAGCTTCGTCCATCGAATATCAATGTAGCGCAGCTAACGGTATCATGGTCGTATTGCTTGTCACCTGACCGGACCACAGCCGTTCCTCGCAAAGACCTCCCTTATGCAATGGTGGTCAGTGACTTACTTCATACACTGCGAGGACTCAGTTTTACTAGCTTGTGTATTCGGCATCTACACTATCCACAAAGGTACTATCAGTAGTAGACAAATAGACTGTCACCTCGATCGCGTGCTTGTGCCAATGTTCCACTCGCAGAGACCTAGAGGAGGATAAGTCGTACACCACATGGAATATTTATTCCATTGAGAGAGAGAGCTGAATGTTGTCGTGTGAAATCATATGGAAGGCCGGGCAGCAGACCCTCACTCATCGTCCGAATCGAGGTCGTCGAAGCCAGCGAACTGTTGTGGCTTCTCGGCAGGTCTCGGTGGAAGCGCATGCTGTTGCCTCTGTTCTGCTCCTGCAGCTGCTTGAGTAGCGGCCTGCTGCTGAGCCTGCTGTTGAGCTTGTGCGTGTGCATCCTGCTGAGCCTGCGCTGCCGCCGCCTCTGCTGCTATGCGATCCTTTTCATCCTCACCCAGCTTGGTGAGATCTTCATTTGTGGGATCTCTGCCACGGTCCAGTACATATTGAATTTGCATCAAATTGCCGCGTCGAATCTTCTCTTCGTCAGGCCAAGGGAACCAGGCAAAGCCATTCGCTTTGAGCTTCCTCAGCCATTCCGCCTCTTCTTCGGTGACAGCCTTCTCTGCGCCATCCTTATCCGCGGCCTCTGCCTCGTGCGTGTTCTGCTGTGCAGGGGTTCCTACTGCATTGGAAGGCACCGTACTCGACGCGCCGTCTTTGTCTTCTTGTTGCTTTTCTGGCAGGGGCTCGCGGTAGGTCGGAGGGACGGTGGACTGGGCAATATTTTTTGCATATTGCAAGAGCTCGTCAAAGGGCACCGGGCGTAGGTCATGGGGAAACTTGGTCACCGGAGTAGCAAAGAGTTCGCGACGCAGGTCTGCGAGCGCGGCAACGGACGACTTGAACTGCTCCTCGAGAGCCTCTCTCTCGGCGCGCAGGGCATGGATGCGTGCACTATTCTCTCGGTGCTGGGCAACTGAATACCGTTAGCAGCCATGTACGCGGTCGTGCGCATTGTTGCTAGTTACGCTGATCGATGCCGCGGGCCAGCTCATCGTCGGCAGAAATGAGGTCACCGGCGGCCTGCAGGGACGGGTTGTAGGCTGCAATGGAATCGACGAGGGTCGTGAAGGCGGTCTCAACGCGCGAGAACACGCGGTCAAGGGTGACGTCCATAGCTTCGGATGTCGCGAGAGCTAGGCAGTTCGTGTGGTGATTCGACGCAGTGCTTGGGGCAGGGGAACGGGAGCTATGGGCCAGGGCGCACACGACAGCAATGACACTGCCAAGCCATCCGCTCTGGGACATCTGAGGCACGAACGAGTCCCTCTCCCGCAGCAAGCTGAATGTGCTGTGCATAGGGCTAATGGAGCTGCAGCGGACGGGCGCCAACAGCGCGGCTCTGGATGGCCAGCGGTCCGCGGGATTGGCCAGGCCGAGCTGGCGGTGGCCTCGCTTTTGGAAGAATGGGCCGGAGCAGGTGCATCATGACGGCGGCGGGTTCATGGCCGCGCCATGGGCCTTCAAGCTATATTTGTCCCGCCAGCCGACCCTCACCTAGCCCAACTGAAACTCTCCAGCTGCCCTAGCATCGTCACACGCGCACTACAAGTCTTCACGCCTTGCCGCCTGGTCTTGTCCTTCGTATCCACCGCAAACCACGGTTTTGCCCATCCGCTGCGCCTCGTCCGAGAGACCGACCCCGCCATCGACCACAATCGCCGCTGCACGCCCCGCCACCCTTCCTCCAGCACGCACGGCTGCCTGCGAACCTTTGTACCTACACACATCGGCCACCTCTGTCCCTACGATCTCCACCTATTTGCGCTTTCAAATTGCGTCAGTGAACCGCTCCCGCCGCAGCCATGGGTAAATCGTAAGTCCCCCATGTCTCCTTCTGCTGCAGCAGCCTCTCCCGCCTCAGGCCGGACGACACTTGCCCTCCACTGCACGACCCGCGCAAACATGGCGCCCGCGCGTTCGACCCCGGCGTCTGCTCTTGACAACGCTCTGCGGCAATCAACCAGCAGCCGACGCGACTCCACCGACTACACACGAGCGCAGCCGCGCGCACTTCAACTTCCACCAATTCTCCGCAATGCCCGACGACCATATACCGCTTGGCGACAACACCCCTCCTCTCCTGGAGGACCACCGAGTGCCACTCAACTTTGCGCGCCGGCACCACCAAGACATACCGAACCATGACGACCCCGCCTATCCCCATTACCATGCCTTGTGCAAAGTCGCCCTGGCCAATGCCGTCAAGTCCTTCGAGAGGGAGCTCGCTGCGCGCAGTCCTATCGAATATATTGAAGTTTTGAGCGAGACGCTGATAGTACTGCCCCGTAGCCAGAGCAAACTTTCCCAGCAAGAGCTGGCCGACCTCCAGAAGGCAACCCACTTCGACAAGAAGGAGCTGCAGCAGTGGTATAAGGGTGAGGGCAGAGCCGTCTCGTGTGAGAATAGCGGCACTAAGCAGACACAGGTTTCCTGAAGGATTGTCCCTCCGGAATGCTCACCAAAGAGGAGTTCCAGAAGATCTACAAACAGTTCTTTCCGTTCGGCGATCCATCATCCTTTGCAGATTATGTCTTCAATGTGTTCGACGCGGATAAGTCAGGCACCATCGACTTTAAGGAGTTCATCTGTGCTCTGAGCGTTACGAGCCGCGGAAAGATGGAGGACAAGCTCGACTGGGCATTCCAGCTGTACGACATCGATGGCGACGGAAAGATTAGCTACGACGAGATGTTGTCAATCGTTGAGGCGATATACAAGATGGTACGAGATTCCTACACACGGTATATCAGCAACTGACTTCTTTAGGTCGGCTCCATGGTTAAGCTCCCCGAAGACGAGGACACGCCCGAGAAGCGCGTACGCAAGATCTTCCGGATGATGGACAAGGACGAGAACGGCAGCTTGGACATGGCCGAGTTCAAGGAAGGTTCCAAGCGCGACGAGACCATCGTCTCGGCTCTGTCTCTTTACGATGGCCTGGTATAGATGGGCCCGGCTCCTGGTTCTGTCTCGTTTCTGCCGGTGTTTATTGGGTGTCTTGATATCAAACAGCGCATTGAATGGGTTTCTTTGGCATGCTGAAGCGTGCATGTTGGTGCGGAGGTCTGCGGTCGCCCCGGCGTACGGCACATCATGAGATGTACATAGGGAAGGCATAGCGCTACGAGGAAAGCAGGGTGGACTACCTATCCAAATATCCAACGATGGACACGACTATATCTCCAGAGCATTTTACACGATCAGACCATGTGACGTATAAGGCGCCCAGCAGGAGCGAACATTTTGGAACGCGCTGTCCACCTAGCGCGCCTTCTCTACCCCTCCGATGGCGGGGCAGGCGCAAGCGCGTCATGAGTCAGTAGCATATAATAATTTCTAGAGACCAGTCATCCGTTCACCACACCCTATAGACACCAATTGAACAAGATGCCGACCGTTCACATGCTCGACTATGTCGCCGGAAACGTGCGCTCACTTGTTAATGCCATAGAAAAGGTTGGCTACAGTGTAGAATGGGTCAGATCGCCCGCCGATGTGCCTGCTGCAGAGGTAACAACGCCCAGCTAACTGCTTGACATACATCAATTGACATGTGCTGATACAGCCGCACCCATAGAAACTCATTATTCCCGGCGTTGGCCACTTCGGCCACTGCATGACGAACCTCGAGAAAGCGGGTTACACCGAGCCCATCCGCGAACACATCAAAGCTGGAAAGCCGTTTATGGGAATATGCGTAGGATTACAAGCACTCTTTGAGGGATCGGAAGAAGACCCTCAAGTAAAAGGCCTGGGTGTCATACCAGCGCGATTGAAGAAATTCGACAGCAAGGACAAGAGCGTACCGCATATTGGATGGAACAGCGCAAACACGTCGCGGACCGGCCAAGTCACTGATGAGTCGTTATACGGACTACGACCGGCGTCGAAGTACTACTACGTTCACTCGTATGCGGCGCCTTATAGGGAGGGTGAGCTTGAGAAGGCGGGCTGGCAAGTGGCAACCGCGCGCTATGGCGATGAAGAGTTTGTGGGTGCAGTGGCAAAGGACAACGTCTTCGCTACGCAGTTCCACCCCGAGAAGAGCGGGTCGGCTGGCCTGCGCGCTCTGAAAGCATTCTGTGACGGTCGACGAGTACAAAAGCTGCCAGAAGTCCCTCCGACAGAAGCAACAAGAGAGGGTCTGACGCGCAGAGTCATCGCCTGTTTGGACGTGCGGACGAACGACCAGGGAGACCTCGTTGTTACAAAGGGCGACCAGTACGATGTACGAGAGAAAGACGGTGTGACCTCAGGCGGCGCAGTGCGCAACCTGGGAAAGCCAGTCGAAATGGCGAAAAAGTACTACGAACAGGGCGCCGACGAAGTCACCTTCCTCAACATCACCTCCTTCCGCAATTGCCCCGTCGCCGATACGCCAATGCTCGAGATCCTGCGCCGAACCAGCGAAACCGTCTTCGTGCCCCTCACCATCGGCGGCGGCATCAGAGACACCGTCGACACTGACGGCACCCAGATCTCCGCTCTCGATATCGCAACCATGTACTTCAAGTCGGGGGCTGATAAAGTCAGCATCGGCTCCGACGCCGTCACCGCCGCAGAAGAATACTACTCGCGAGGCAGGAAATTAAGCGGTACCACCGCCATCGAAACCATCTCCTCCGCCTACGGCAACCAAGCCGTCGTCATCAGCATCGATCCCCGCCGCGTCTACGTCTCCTCCCCCGACGCAACGCCCCACCACACCATCAAGACTGCGACCAAGGGCCCCAACGGCGAGGAATACGCTTGGTATCAGTGCACCATCAAAGGTGGCCGCGAGGGCCGCGACTTCGACGTAAAGCAGCTGGTCACCGCGGTCGAGGCTATGGGCGCAGGCGAGATCTTACTAAACTGTATAGATAAGGATGGGACGAATAGTGGGTTTGATCTCGAGCTTATCAACGATGTGAAGGCGGCGATAAAGATTCCTGTAATTGCGAGTAGTGGCGCGGGGAACCCGGGGCATTTTGAAGAGGTGTTTGCGAAGACGACTACTGATGCTGCGCTGGGAGCTGGTATGGTATGTACTAAGTCCATCTGTCTTCGCCAAAGGATATGTGCTAACGAAAACAGTTCCACCGCGGAGAATACACGGTTAAGCAGGTAAAGGACTTCTTGCAGGAAAAGGGGCAGCTAGTGCGGCAATTTGAAGAGGCGGTATAAAACGCTCTGCTCAATCGTTCTCTTCGTAGATTGGACAGACCTTAGATGTCGGTCATATCTTATAGACACCCTACGCTACTAATTTTGGTATCACCCCAAACGCCAATGATGCTCCCTACATGGTATAAAAGACTCAAGACAGTCAAACGCCGGAAATGCTCTGAAGGACCGTCCCTCATGCGAAGTGTATCCCCTCCTGGTTGAAGCCATACAGCAGCTTCAGAAAATCTCCCTCGTCGCACATGCGCGCGCGCTTGTCCGCGAGTTCCGTCTCCCCGAGCACCTTCTCAATCTTCCTCCTCACGATGCCCGTCACGGCGCCCCGATTCTTCTTCCGATTACCCCCCTTCTTCTGCGCCGTCTTGAAAAAGTCAGGGACGTCGTCGTCCACATCATCGGGGTCTGAAAATCCCCTGAACTCCTCTTCTACCTCCATCTCATCGCCGTTTTCATCGTTCATCTGCGCGTCGTCGTCTGCTGACGTCTCGTCGATGGCGATGTCGTTCTGCGCGCAGTACAGCTTGTAATTATTCTCGAGGAGCTCGACGACGGCGCTGGTCCCGAGGAAGCTCGCGCTGAGCGTCTTGTTCTTGCGCACGAAGCAGATTCTAAGGAGGCCGTCCCATTCATCGTAGGAGATTTGGGGGCGGGGGTGTTTGGGTTCGATGCGGACGACGTTGGATTCGACTTTGGGTGGGGGGTTGACTGGGGAGAGGTTAGTATGGCGGTAAGTAAAGGGGATGTTAGGGATGAGGTACAGTTTGCGCGGCCGACTTTCATTACGTGTGAGACGCGGGCCCACATCTGGACGTTGACTGACAAACGGGAGTATAGCTTCTCGCCGGGTTTTGCAAAGAGGCGCATCGCGAATTCACGCTGGTTTGTATCGTTAGCTGCGTGCTTGGATTTAAGCAAGACTGACTGACCTGAAACATGAGAACAGCACATCTTGGCGGGTTTTTGAGGGAAAGCAGCTTGAAGACGAGGGGCGACGAGATTTGATATGGCGTATTACTGATGCAGACGTCGAAATGGGGGTAATCCATCTTGATCGCATCTCCCAGGAGTACTTTTAGTCTGTTTCCTTCGGGTGTGCCTTGTACGCGCTTGGTCACTTCCGCAGCCATACGAGGATCCATTTCCACCGCCGTCACGGTCTTAGCTTTCTTTAAGATGAGTACAGTCAAGTTACCGGTACCGGGACCGATCTCTAGGACGTGGTCGCTCTGCTTGAGACTCGCCTTGTCCACGATAGCAGAAGCGACGCCGGGGTTCTTGAGGATGTGCTGGCCGAGATCGTGGTTCATTTTGAAGATGCTGTGTGCGGCGGCGGCTTTTGCGGAGGGTTTTGAGTACGGGGACGATTCCGTGGCGCCGGAGCGCTTTCTCTTGTCTTTCGGCATTGTGGATGGTGGGTTTGGATCGAAATAGAGGCAGTCGGGTAGAATGGAGCATCCAATTGGATATAGACACTTGGGATGGCGAGGAAGGGCGATTGTTAGAGAGCGAGTGAGGAAATACGGCGTTAAAGAACTCGAAGCTGCGAACAGCGGAGATTTCGGGGTCCCGGTTGCGCGTGGAGTTGCGATCAGATGCGGTGGTGGGATGTTGGAATAAAATTCTTATCGATAAGAGCCGAAATCTTGGCCAAGCCTTACTTTTCGCATTCGCTCTTCTCCGCAACCTCATTCTCGCAAGCGATTGACCAACCTCCACGCCCTCGATCATACGTACATACTCGCGGCTCATCGCCCCTAGAACACTGCAGTTTATCGACGACTCGGCTCAACCTCACCCTCGTACCCCGAGACCAACAGATCGCACGCGCCAACGATGGGTCGTAAGCTCAAGCATCATGAGCAGAAGCTCCTTCGGAAGGTCGATTTCAATACATATAAATCGGACAACCAGCACCGCGAGCATGAGGTCATGCGCAAATACGGCGTTCAAAAGCGCGACGATTATACCAAATACAATAGATTAGCAGGATCTCTGCGGCAGCTGGCTCATAAGTTGGCGGCACTCGAGCCCGACGACGATTTCCGACGGAAGCACGAAGACCTCATGCTCGAGAAGCTATTTTCAATGGGCATACTGGGAACGGGCGGGTCAGGTCGTGGAAAATTGTCGGATGTCGAGCACAAAGTCACAGTTTCGGCCTTTTGCAGGAGAAGGCTTCCGGTCGTCATGACCAAGTTGCGCATGTCAGGTATGTAATCACAAAATATGACCGTTGCGGATGTTCGAAACTCGGTTATCAGTAGCCGGGCTAGACGACTACGACTACCAATGTGACCCCACGCTTGATCAATACACTGACTGGTACTTAAGACAACGTCACGGCTGCCATCAAGTTTATCGAACAAGGCCATGTCAGAGTCGGTACGGACGTTATCACCGACACGGCCTATCTGGTTACTAGGAACATGGAAGATTTCGTGACGTGGGTGGACTCGTCGAAGATCAAGAGGAACATCATGAAGTACCGTGATCAACTCGACGACTTCGAATTGGAGATGATATGAGAGATGGGAGGGACGATTTCCTAAGAGATGGGAGCAAAAAGAGCTGTGCATTGGGTGGCGTACTGTTCATAGCATTTCTGGGCGTTCATTTTATACAATACCCATGGTGCGGGTCAATCGACATTCAGTATTGATCTTGCGATTGAGCCCATTTGTTTCGCGACCGATTTCCTAGTGAAGACTCCCCTGTTGCCTAGGCGGCAGCCCTCAACAACGTCGCACGCTCAGTCTTTCACCTCAAACCCCAGCTACCACTACTGTTTAGTTTTATGACCTATATATACGTTTGAATTCAGAAGCTTTTCAATAAGCACCTCCGGGCCGCAAGGTAACCTTCAGTGGGGTGCTTAGAGGGTAGGACATGCCGTGTCCGGGTGGTTGTAGGCATCGTCTTACTCTCCCTCGAGGTCGGACGGTGTGGTGCGCCGGTCAGGTGCCTGCGCCGGTTCGATCCATGGGGCGAGAAAAAGTAAATCGTTTCGCCCGGTTTGCTTTTTTGCTAGATTTTTTGGACCAGAGATTCGTCATCCTCACTGTAAAGTTAGACAGCGTCAAAGATGTTTACCAGTCTTCACGCCTGATAAGTTCTATGGTGGAGAATCTAGTGATGACATCGTAAGAGAGGCTGAGCTCATTTCATACAGCTGTCGAATAACAGATTTTCCTGCCGAGATAATGGCTTCAACGCATCCGTTTGGTTTCGTTATTACCAACTTGAACAGGAGAGGCTAAAACAGGCGTTCTAACCATCAGTCGCCGTCCCGAGTTCGTTCTTATAGCGCATGTAGTGGTACGGGCCTGCAGGAAAGTGTAAGAGCGACGCGACCCCGCTTTAATGGATCACTAACCCCACAGTTTGGGGCATCATCAGCCCGAACGATCAGGGACTACAAAACCAAGACATCTGTGCGAAATACAGCAAGTCCTCAGTATCGTCAAGTCCTGCCCAGGAATTATTCTATCAGCAACATAACAACTCGAAGCCATCACACGTCGCAACATGCCTCCAACAACGACACGACCACCATTCTCCTCCCTCCCACTTGACAAAAATGGCCCTCCAGGAAATGCATGGGGCCTCTATGGACCAAACGACGAGCTAGGCGCCCTAAACCTCCTCACTCCCGCCATCGTAAAACAAGCCGCGCAAGAAATCCATCTCGGCGAGCGGGTCTCTCTCGACTGGTACCTCAACCTGCCGACTTACCCATCCTTCAACCGCCCAGGCTTTAAGTGGCGGCTCCATAACAAGGCACCCCGGACCGTCAACGACGACTTCATCGACATCAACACGCAGAGTAGTAGCCAGTGGGACGGCTTCCGGCACTACGGGTACCAGAAAGCGAAGCAGTTCTATGGTGGGCGCAGCCAGGCAGAGATCGAGAAGAGCGAAGTCATTGGGATTGATCGGTGGGTACAGGCAGGCGGGATTACGACGAGGGCAGTGATTCTGGACTATCCGAGGTATCTGGAGAAGAAAGGCAAAGAGAGTGTGTATGCGCTGCAGCCGAAGAGTATTTCGGCGGCGGTATTGAAGGATATGCTAAAGGAGACGGGCGTGGAGACTAGGGAGGGGGATATGTTGTTACTGCGGACGGGGTTCACGAGGGATTATGAGGCGTTGGGCGATGAGGAGAGAAAGGCGCAGGGGGCAAAGCCAATTGCAGAGTTTCTAGGGGTGGAGAGTAGTAAAGATGTGTTGCAGTGGATATGGGAGTCGGGATTTGTGGCCGTCGCAGGGTATGTTACTTTCACCAATCGTCCACTTTTGCTTGGTGTCATGGACTGGTAGCTGACGGCGTAGTGATGCACCATCCTTCGAGATGTCGCCGCTGGTCGGGAAGCACAACGAACCCGGTGGTATCTGGAAAGGAGAGTCATGGGAAGACGAGATGCAAGGAGGAGGGTTGATTCATCAATGGTGTTTGGCTGGATGGGGTAACTACAAGCTCTTCCTTACTTCAACGACATTAGCTAACCTGGCATAGGTGTGACGATAGGAGAGATGTTTGATCTAGAGCGACTGTGCGAGAAGGCGGAGCAGCTGGGTCGATACACTTGTTTCGTGTCCAGCGTGCCATTGAAGGTATTCTGAGACAATCGAGGTATTGATTCACTTGGCTAACAAAATGCAGGTTCCAGGAGGCGTGGCAAGCCCGCCAAATGCTGTGGCAATCTTCTAATGAATAATCAATCGATAGATATTTGTTGACAGTCCAACCGACCTGTGTACGTGTAGAGAGCGCCGAGCGTGGGCTCCGCTCTGCATTTTAGCTGATGCATGTACGGTATCATTTATTGATGAAAACAAGACTCGCCAAGTTATTATACTAATATGCAATAGCGAACGTATTCGACATGCACCGCTCAATGTCTTATACTAATCTACGGACAAAGCCGACTTGGCTTCACGTTTTGCATACCTAGGTAAGACATCCCCACCACCATACCAGCACAACTCCCTTGGTGTAACCACCCCCGTACCTTAAACTTCCACCTTCCGCTGATGTTAATTCCAAAGACAGTACGATAGTATTAGTCTTATCCTCGTGCCGACCCGTTATCATGCAACCCCTCTTGATCATCGCCGCCCTCCTCACCCCTACCTTCGCTATACCCGCCACCTCTCCTCCAAACGGAACTTCCCATGGAGACGAGGGGAGAGTCTGCCAAAAGAGCTGCTTTAAGAGTGCAGAGGCTTTGGGGGATTGTGCTCCTGGGGTACCAGGCCTGAACGGAGTATGATCGTCGCATCTTCGTGCTTGAGGATATATATGAGCTGACTAAGCGTAGGTGTGTTGGTCTTGCTGCACGTATTCGGAGCTGGCTCCGAATGTCCCTGGAAGCGGATATGGGAGGCGTGAATAGTCCTCGAGGGATCGATTAGCGGGCTCACCTGACAAGAGAACTTGTCTCAGTTCGTCTATGAAAAACAAGAGGAAAAGGAGAAGACTAGGAGTGTGGGTGAATTGGTTGTTGGGATCTGACTGGTAGTATTGTGCTGGATTCTGCTCAATACTATAGACTCTGGGGCGGTGTTTTACGGGGTAATCGATCTCTTCATGTTTACATTCATGCCAATCTACCTGCTGATTGCGATGTTGAATGTCGACATTCGTGGTATTGTGACGAATGAGTATAATGGGAACACCTAGAGGATCACTACGAAATGTAGCGGCGATGACCACGAGCCGGCAGTGATGTAGTAAATCGTGAGAGAATAACGTACAGGAACATAGAAAGCCAACTGTATATTATTGGCTAACGCGAGACCTAGTGACATGTCACCTGTTCTCCGACGGGCGGTGAACTTGCCAAGTACACATTGGTGAAAGGTACTACTCGTAGGCCGTGCTATTTAGCTTCGTACGTGCCTTCACCTTCCATGATATGAAGCCCCGCTCTCGTAGTTCCACCAAAAAGGCTGCGCGCTCACCCTCACTCACCACCGATCCGCGAGATTATTGCCGCCCTCAACCACCATGGCGAAGCGTCAACGAGACACGAACGCCGCTCTGACCGCGAAGCTCGCCGACGAATACCACGCCTACCCCGAGAACTCAACCTGTACAGAATCCCGTGATGACGAGATTGCACTCCATCTGGATGCAAAGCGACCCGAAACCTCAGCTATTACATTTACCGGGGGAAAGACAGAGATTGCCAATACCACTTCCCCATTGCTGAAGCTACCGGGCGAAATCTTGAACAAGATCTACGAATACGCGCTAACCAGCGAAGACGATCTGCTGGAGCATGTCGCTGTTTCGATAGCGTCCAACGACCCTTCCTCAACCGACCAAGTTTCGTTGGGTCCGGATATGACTTTGCCGTCTTCTAATGGCGCATCTTACCCTTCTACACTGGCCAACGAGATTGACGGATCGATAGTCGACAGCCGCTCAAGTGCTCTGAACTCAACCGTTTTCCAAGCTCATTTTCTGGAAAGGGACGGCTCTGAGTTCAACCAGCTCAAATACGTTTGCAAGAAGCTCTGGCGCGAGACGTGTCGCTTAGAACTGAATTACAACGGAGTACTGTTCACAGACGAAGCTGGTGTGGGTGTCGAGCAAATCGAGCATTTTCTTGCCGCATGCTCTCCGTCTCAACGCCAATGGTTGAAGAAGGTTACCATACTGAGTGGGCGCGATGAGCCGCATGTCTTCTTCGGGCGCATCCTTCGGCTTATGGGAATTTCAGAACACGTCAGCCAAAATGTCTTGATGCCCTATAAAGAGTATGTGCGACTTGATGCATTCTGCTTCAACCATCCTTCGATGAGCATCAATTTTGTCATCAATCCGTACCGTTTCGTGGAGACAAGTCGAAATAATCCAGTTATGATGACGCCACTTGTTCAGGGCATGCTTTTACGCTATGCTCTACGCAATAAGCTGCTCCCAGCGTGGGCCTTCTTCGTTCCCTTTGCGGAGGCATTCCTACGCTTGCTGGGGTGGCCGGATGATCACGCAATGCCTCTTCTGCAAGCCCCAAATCTTGGGATCTACCCACAGAACTTGGTCCGCGGTACTGGCATTGGCGTGCTATTGGAGAATTTGGAGCGACACGACTCCACTGGACATCGGAAGGAAACCCTGTCCCAGGTTCATGGGGGTTTGTCACAAGGCATCTAGGTCGATGGTGGTTTTCTTGCGGCGCTAGGATCCTTGGTAAGCATTCAAGGAACGCCTCTATGTCGGTCCTTCGGGGTGCTGTATCTTGACTAGAATGTGTCGTGATCTAAGGAACATTGCGCGACTAGGCATTTGGGAGGACTTTGGAATGAGTTGGACTTTACCCGAAACCCGGTAGCCGCAGCTTCCAATTTACTGCTCATCTAAATAGATTGAATCGATCATGCAGATCTGGCCCACTCTTAACATGCGAGAATTACGCTCTTATGAGTCCCAACGTCAGCAAGGTTTACCAGCCTGACGAGCCTATTGTGCGCATCGCCATACTCTTTATCTGTCAATAACAACGTGATTTCACAATGTGGGAATACTTGTGGCTAGCGAACACTGCCCTGGCCCTTGCATCGCCATACTTTTATCATCGAGATGCCGTTGAATGCCCGATAATTTTCGATGGTCGGGTGCCGAAGAATCTTTCTAGCAACTCTTTCGACCTTGCCGACGTGTCGCCCTATAGCACACAATACGTCAAAGGCGAGAACTTGACATGGAGCCAGATTATCTTTCTACCCAACACTACGGCCTCCCGCTTCGACACGCTGGGCGTGCATCGCTCGCTCGAAGTTACCATCAATGATCAGTCGATCTTCCGCTCTGGGCAAGGATTACAGAAAGGCTTTCGACGTGCCGGTCTATTGTTGAAAGACGACAAGAACACAGCTGGGGCTGATCCAGCGGATCAGGGGGTTGTTACTTTCCACTGGAGCGTGAGACAGGACTTGAGCAAACCACTTAACCTGAGTCACGAGTATATGAACGTGTGGCATGAGAAGGCGGACTACAGCGGCAATCAATTTACGTTTGTGGGAGGCGTCGTGTTGCCTGTTGATGGTGGAAGCGGTATCGACGCGCCTGAGGAGAAGAACGCCTGGAGGATCCAAAATTCGAAGAACGAGTTCTTGTTCCGCACGCCAATTCGGAACGATGCCTGGCAGAATTTTGCCATACAGTTGGACTATTCCAATAAGTACGATAGCTCCATCCCCTTTCTGAACAATGTTCTAGATGGTTAACGCGGGTACAGTACGATACAAGTCTATTATTCGGCGGGAAATGAGCCATTGGAGGATGTCACAGGCAAGCTACCGAACGACAATTCGGGAGGAGGGCAGCTCCAGCTAGGTATGGCGAAAAAGCCAACTGAAACGGAAACGGTGGTTTGGGATGGGTATCAAGAGCCTATACCGCAGCGAGAAGGGCAGATATACGGTGGGGTTTTCGTAGAGGATAGTTCTGAGGACTGCCTTAGTTTGTGATAGTGATCGGATGACGAACTGTTCTTGAGCTAGAAGCGCTCGGATGATAGCATCTGAAGATATCGGACAGCGATTGTTTGTTGTAGTGTGCGTGCGGCACAGTAGAAAAAGCGCTGGGTGGATCCCTGTGCTTAGCATCGCACGGGCCACCTAGGTGCCTACGTCTAACTCGGTTCATTCTTCCGATGCGTCGCTCCATAACTACATCCAATCATCCTTGCATGTTGCAGAATTTCTTCTCGTCGATATGCCAACGCGATCTACACTCATGGTGTTACGCAACCTCCTGTTCTCGCTCATAGCGGGACGCCACCTGTCGAGTTGTGAGGCAAAAGAAGGTCGCATCTGCTGATGGCTCATACTGAGATAAAGTATGTTCCAGGCGGCATAGCCACTCTGTATAACGAATCCTACGGAACAACCAAAGTCAATCGCGCCCCTCCCGCTCTTGCAAAAATGCGAAGGCACAAACCATGTGTATCGATATCCCACCCTATGTGTATTGTCCCACGAGCTCAAACTTGGGGCCTCCGAGCGGGTTTCACCGATTTGCCTTGATTAGTCGAGGCATATAGACTGCGTTGCCCAATGACTATGCAGGATTACTAAAAGCAGACAGCTCGTATCGGCACAAAATCATCAGCATACGACTGACAGGAGGAACGACGATAAGGGCACGAACTCTGGCTCGGAGCTAGGGTCAATTACAAGTTCTGGGTGGTCAGCCTCTGTTGCGACGGTGTGCATCAAGCTTCTAACCAACCTCACATATCCGGAGACTCAGAGATACCACAGCGGGCAACCCCGATCAGAATCGAGATCCACAAGCCAAACCGAGGTGTTCGTTTTGATCTCACATATTTTCGCGATAGACTGAGTAAACAGCCTACTACTGCAGGGGCTGCTCCGACTTTGCGTAAGTCTTACATGAGCAACAATGTGCGATCACTCCAACGAAAATCCAACACACGTCCGACCTTGATTCAGGGCCTTGCCCGCCTTATCGTCAAAATAGTTGTTAAAGAATCTCACTTGTTTGCAGTACCTCCACGAGGCGTGCTCGTGTTCGCGCCCACGCTTTTGGAATGAGCTTTCAGAGGAAAGTGAGCATCAAGGCATGCACCAAGCGATCGACGGGTCCCGTGCGAAAGGCGCCAACTTTGACACCCAAGAAGTCACAATCTAGCATGGGCGTCGCGGGTATCCAAGTGGCAAAGTGCTGATGAGGACGGTGTGCGACTCTCCATCCAGATCCTTCCAGCGGCGCAGTCCACATCATCGCAGCCTGTAGGAGGTCACCGCAGCACACCACACAAGTTGAATTCCTTCAAAGTACGCCTTGAACATTTTGCGCTTACACGGGGCCAGTATGTCGTGGCTTTTCCATTGTCAGGTGCTTCGCTTCGACGAAGCGCCTGCTATTGGCGGCAATTCTACCAATGAGCGTACATAGCCCCATTCTGACGAACCACGTAAGCCAGGTTGGCCCGAAAAGTCATTCCCAAGAATTGGAACGGTCAGTTGGCCTAAGATGGTCAGCTCTCGGAAACAATGGGCACAGGGTACGGGTGGCGTAGACCAATTGCGATGCGAATGGTGAATAGAAATCGGCATTTGTTAAGGAGCCGGTACCCCCCATCTCGTCTAGTTTTACGACAAGTAACTTAGCTTGACGCAACATGGACTTGGGCTGCCGACTTGGTGATGGTTTGCGAGATGGTGTGGCCATAGCCTGGTTACTCTTGTCTGCCTATCCTGCTTGTGGCCGCGCCGGACATCTGAACCCTCCCAGGACGACTTGAAAAGGAGGACGATAACAAAATGGGCTGAATTTTTCCTTTTCCTAAACGAGTTCACCTTCACTCTCACGAGGTTCCTGCGTACACGAAGTATATGTGCGTGTCGAAGCCAACCTACAGACGCTGTTCGATCAGACCGCGCACCAACAGTATGCTGAACAAACTAATTCGAAGGGTCTGTCCGTATCCACAAACAGACTGCGCCGATGCCGAGGATCGTTATCGATATAATCATGCCATTTCAGCGGCACGAAAGGCGGAGTATCCGATGCTAAACGGTACGTCCGATTCATAAATAAACGTATTCGCATTAACAATATCAGCTACCACCTACTTAGATCACGCGGGCACAACGTTGCCATCAGTATCTCTGATAGATTCATTTTCGCTACATCAGAAGAGACTTCTGCTCGCAAACCCACATTCAGCTCTATCCTCGTCACCTAATCTTACACAAAATGTAGTCCAAGAAACACGTCTCAAGGTCTTGAAGCTTTTCAACGCCAACCCTGATCATTTCGACGTCATATTCGTTGCCAACGCTACTGCGGCCACCAAATTGGTGTTCGATGCGTTTCGCGATCAAGACCAGGGCTTCGACTACTATTATCATAGGGACTGCCATACTAGTCTTGTGGGTGGAAGGGAGCTAGCGCAAAGGCACTACTGCTTTAGTGGTGATAAGGCAGACAACGTCACCGAATGGTGGCTAAAACGCGGTGGTGAGGGCAAAGATGCGATCGTATGCCCAAGGCCCAAACTATTCGCGTACCCAGCGCAATCAAACATGAATGGTCGTCGATTACCATTGTCCTGGTCGGCTATTATGCGCAGAGAAGGGAGCCACAAAAACACATTCGTCCTCCTCGACGTCGCAGCGTACGTATCCACTAGCCCACTCGATCTCAGCGACCATGAATCGGCCCCAGATTTTCTCACGATGTCTTTCTACAAGATATTTGGATTTCCCAACCTGGGAGCACTGCTAGTACGTAAAGCAGCGACCCGAATATTCGATAGAAGACGATACTTCGGCGGCGGGACAACGAACATGATTACGTGCAACGACGATCCGTGGGTAGCAAGGAAGCAGGGCTTGTGTGAATCATTGGAGGATGGGACCGGACCTGCACACAGTATCTTAGCGCTGAGCTGTGCGATTGACGTTCATCGAAGAATGTACGCTGGGCTCGAGCAGGTCTCGAAACATACGATTTGGCTGGCACAACAACTCTATGAGCAGCTAGATTCTCTGCGACACGCAAATGGCCGACCATTATGCGCAATATACAAAGCCCCAACATCGACTTACGGCGACCCTGTCTCCCAAGGTGCAACTGTAGCGTTCAATGTGTTTGGCGCGGATGGACGCTACTTCGACACAGCTCTCGTAAGCAACGAGGCTATGGCAAACAATATTCATATTCGAGCCGGTAGTCTTTGTAACCCAGCTGGTATGGCCCACGCTCTGGGCTTTAGCGACGACGACCTACGACACATATACGACGCTGGTCTACGATGTGGTGAAGGAAACAATTGGACAGGCATGCCGCTTGGAATGGTCCGAGTGAGCTTTGGCGCATGCAGTACGTTGTCCGACATCCGTGTATTCATGCAATTCATGGAGAAATCTTTCGTTGATCGGGTTTGCGACGTGGACGATCGCAAAGACACAGGGCCCGAGGGAAGGAACCTTAAGGTGTTGAGCTCAGGACCGTTGCCACGCTCATTATCATCTATTTCAGTGACGCTGGTGTGTAGCGGTAGAGAAGATCAAGAGCGGGACGGTTACTGGAAGACTAGACTAAGGAAGGCGAAGAGCAGGGCTACACTCCGTTCAAGGCCTCAGTGAAATTTTGAAAACCATGCACACTATTTTCACACACTCCAGCAATGATCAGATTGATAAATACATACCCTTCTTGGTATAGAGATGAACGAATAATCACGTGATACTGCTTATCTGCAACGTGCACCTTTCGGCTTCATACAACGGGTTCTCTCACAGCACAACAAGTTTGGGGAAGCGTTTTCCTGAACTGTATTCATTCGAGTGTATCCAAAGTGCAATGGACCTGTGCAGCAAAGCACGTACGCATCTCATGCAATGTAAACGATCGTCGAGTCATGAGATCAGGCTTGGCTTGCATTTGAGACTACCGTTCCATATCGATTCGAGTCGACAGAGCGATAAGATGTAGAAGCGGGGTAAACGCTACTGCGTCGTGACCTTTTCCTGTCCGCAGCGGTGAACATTCCGTGACTCAAATGAGCATCAATTTGCGACTTTCGCAAGCCAACGTTGTATTAAAGTTTAAACTGAAGGCACCCGTGTGCGCGTCTTTGGACTCCAGGTATATCAGGTATTGGAACCCACCCCAGGTACTGCATTATTCCGATGCGCCCCGACAGCTTCAAGCGAACCACCTTCCCATACAGGTTCTTGAATTTGACATTACCACCGCCTTTCCCAACCTTGGCTAGCGTGTGAGTGATTGTTGATGTCAGTGGTCCGTGCGGTGCCCACGTAGCATCTCATCCTTTCCAGCTGTCTGTAAGTAAGATAACTTGCGCAACCGCTCTCTTGCTTTCGTATGTCCTGTTTGTTCGTTTACAGACTCACTTCTTCTGCACAAGTTTGGTAGACATCTCACCAGCCAATTGAGCAACACCGTCTGATAAGCTTAGCCATGGCAGCGCTTTCTACACCGCTTCAATCACAATCTTACTTCTTGCACCTCCCACCAGAACTTAGAAATGTCATCTACGAATTCGCTCTCACGGAGTTCATACCATTGCTCTGCACCGCCGGCGACGCCACTGGCTCACCAAAGCTACTGTTACGATATCAATTCGGAAACAACGAAGCCAAACGCGAGGCCAACCAACTGAAATACGTATGCCGCCAACTCAATTATGAGGCTCGAACGCTCTCTCTAAGATACAACGACATCCATTTCCATGGCATCGAGAACTTTGAAAACTTTCTTCTCTCCAGCATGCACACACTGCAGAAGCGCTTCCGCAACGTCATCATTATTGACGACCACGAAAGCTTGAAGAAGAGCTATACAATCAACCAGCTGGTCAACCGGTCCATGTCTCCCGTTCTATTTGGGTTTTGCTCTCGGAACCCTAAAGCACGAGTCGTGATTCGCAATTCACGTCGCTTTACCGAAGGCGCCTGGCTGACTATCTACGTCAAATTGCGACAAACGCTCCGCGAGGACATGGACGAAAAGCTCGATAGTATGTTTGATCCTGAGACGGCAGACCTCATCAAGGAAGGTTCCATATCTCTCAGAAGAGAGCTTTTAGGGAAATACCAAAGGCCATTTCTTCAGAACCTAAGGATCGTACCGACTGCCGATTATCCAAAGAAGTCGGCGTATTGGAGCGACGTGCAACTTGCAGAAGCCAAACGGCTGTACGAAGAGGGCTGTTGACGAGATGCGGTTTTATTTTCTGTGGCGAAATCGCCATGTCAGGACACTGCCTATCGGAATATGCTTAGACCCGGACTGACGGGCATGTGCTTCCCTCACCGCTTGTGCCTGGTACGGATGGAAAGCACGATATACGGGCGCAATCGCAACCTTGGCTATGATGCTCCAAAGAAAACATCGAGAGCATCTAATGTCTCGAAGAAAGGCGATCGCGTTCAATCGGCTCCGGTAGCCGACCAAGCCAGTCGCTCGCACGATGCGCTACTGTTCCTTGCGATACATATGAACAAATCACTGCTGAACTCGAGGGCTGCAAACACTGCGGTACTAATTCACTACGAAACTATATATAACGCCCACTATGCATCAACAGACAGATGGAATCTACTTCAGACACGATCGTACATTTCGTTCCCATTTGCGCTTTTTGCATTCCCATGCCTTCAAAAGTTTTGTTATGACAGGTCTTGCTAAGAGATTGCCTTGATCTGTGTATTATGCGCACTCTTGGACTGATCAGCAACTTCAAGCTGCCCTTGCGAAGACGCACTATCAGTCTCTTCAACATCAGGTGTGGGCGTGGAGCGAACCGCGTTAGGATCTCTCCTCTTTTTCAAATAGAGATTTAGCAGATGTGCGCCAATGATCAGGGATGTCGACATGGAGAATGAGAAGCTATAACCGTTCAAGAACCGGGGCGCCTCAACCGTCGGATATGCCAGAATACCTGTCCAAGCAGTGGAAGATTGCGCGATAATATTGATAAAGACTAACGTGAACGATCGTATCTCGGGAGAGTCGCGCAGTATGTTGTTGACCCAGCCGTGAAGGACGCTCGAGAGGGCATACGACCAGCCGTAGTTGCAGTACGCGAACCATTTAGCGGGATCCGGCACGTTCCAAATGAGCTACGCAACTGTCAGTCTCCATTGAAGAATCCGGACCGCTTAACTTACCAATATTAGATTCGTCAAAGTATTCATCCCACTGGCAAAGGTGATTGCCCAAACCGGACCCCACAGTAGATCCGACGAGAAGTTGGCGAACAACGTGAAAAAAATACCCATGGCAGGCGGAATCGTCCCGTACTCGTTGACGGTCGCAGAGTCATATTTCTTCAGACTCTTCAACCACAGGAGAAAGGCGCCTGAGTTGATACCCGCATTCCAGAAGAGTACATCGACCAACACAACGATCCAAAAGTGCTTGCTGGACATGATCTGTTTAATGTGGCGAACCTTCAGCTTTCCCTGCACCTTGTGGCCTTTCTTGTCTAAGCGTTGCCGTGCGACATGGCGATCGTTGTCGTTTAGCACCCACTTGTTTGGCTTGTCGATAGTGCCTGGAAGAATGAAGTATCCGACAAGACCAACGGGAATGGTGACTATGGCGCAGATAATGTACATCCATCTACAAAAGACCGTCAGGGTCATTCTGAGTGTATCATGGCGAAAAAGAGCATCACATACCTCCAGCCAGAGAGACCGTGAACTCCATCAAGTCTCCGTGTTGCACCGGCCTGCACAAGCCCGGCAGTAAGGGTTCCGAGAGGCAATCCTGTGTACCATATGCCTCCTCGACGACTGATCTCGTGTCCGCGGTACCAGGAGCCTGAACTATATCAGTGGTTGCACTCAAAGAGACAGCAAAGGTTTCGCTCACCGAGAATGTAATGGACAGCCGGGAAGTATGCCGCCTCGAACCATCCGACCAGAAATCGGTAAGCAGCCATTTCCGCGAACGAATTGGCTCTGTATTGTAGCAGAGTAGCAACACCCCAGCAAACATCCATTCCAGGTATGACCCAGTACATCGGCCAATACGTGAAGACGAACAGGAAGGGTATCTGTCCAAGTACTGCGCCTATAATGTACATCGTCTGGAGTCGGATGAGTTCATTCCCGTAGAACCCAAGCTCTTCCTTCATTCCTCCCACATAAGCATTGTCTGCGAAGGTCAGACTGTTGCTTTCCAACACGCAACACTTGAATAGCGCGGAGACCTACTGAGATTATTTTGATCCAGATTCTTCACCCAGTATGTGACGAAGAGATATGGGATGAGGATGAGGTCGAGTTTCGTAACAAATTTCTTTTCCTCGGGAGTATCGTCGTCGGAGAACCATTGGATCTTCCACCACTTCTCGCGGGGCACGCCGGAATGAGATGCCATCCTCAGTATCGACTAGTTAATCCCGAGCTTGAATACCAAATGACCAAGATGAAGAAAAAGGCGGCCCTCTGTCCCGACATGGCGGAAAACTTGATCTTTTGTAACACCCATGGAAACAATACCCTTGTCGTTCTCGGTACATCGTTGCAGTTCTAGGATGACGACATTCGCTAAAGACCAGGCCATCTGCATGGCACCATTCTAGACCAGTTGATGTGCTCTGCCATATGCTCATCCTGGCCTTATCGCGCATGTCCAGGAGCACGCAACGACGCGTATCGTTAATACCGGGCTATTCAAGGGTACCCAAAGTGGCCCTTTGTGGGAGGAGTGCATCGGAGAATCCGGCACCACGGCACCACGGCACCACTACGGGTAGTCCTCGTGTCGAGGACTCCTAATGACTCAGGACGTGGACATGTTCGGTGGATCATGAGTTTGATGTTGAATTACCAGGGGTTCCTGCGTTTGTCAAGTCTCTCCATGTGCACAGCACACGTGCGCACATGTAGTGCCGCATCCTATCTCCGATCACAGTGGGACGGCCATGAATCGAACGATATGGCTTGCGAAAAGGTAATATTGCCTTCTCAGATTCTTCAATTTCGTAATTTGAGGTGGTCTAATATTAAACTCGCAATCCTCTTGCCTTCAGTAAGGGAAGAATCTTCTCTCCAAAGTACTGCAGGTCCGGCAGAAAGTCGTAGAAACACAACTGCACTCCATCAATACCGATCTTATGCAATGCCTCGATCTGATCAGCCACTTGTTCAGGGCTGCCAATAATTTCAATGTTTCCCCCTATGTTCAGCCCTTGTTTATGCCTCGCATCTTGTCTCCCTTTCCATGCCTGCGCATCGCTGTCGTAGTGCTTGTTCCCGCCGAACGACTTGGCTCCTTCTTGCTTCGGCTTCCCATCCCAGATAGCTTGTGCGTACGCCTCTGCTTCTTCTGGTGTATCTTTGCTGACGACTATGGGGTTGATGAGCGTTTTGATCTCTCTACCTTTCTGCTTTGCAGCTTCCTTAATCGTCGCAATGTGCGCGGGTAAAGTCTCTAAAGCGCTGTCTATGTGGGCTCCACCTGGAGATGTGATGAAAACAATGTCAGAGTAGCTGGACGCGAAGTCGATACCAGCTGGTGAGCCAGTGGCATTAACAAGGACAGGCCGCGCGTAGAGCGGCTTTGGCGTTATGAACGCATCTTTGAGCCTCCATGCATTCCCCTTTCCGGTTTCGTTGGCGTCGTAGCTCAGGTTCTCGTCTTCTGCCCAGAGCGAGTTCAAGACGTCGAAAAGTTCGCCCGATCTTGCATACCGTTGATCGTGCTCGATCCTTCCACCTCCGAACATTTCATGCTCGATAGCACGGTGCCCAGTGACTACGTTGATGCCCCATCTCCCTTTGGAGATATGGTCGAGAGTGGCACCCCATTTGGCAAGATGCAATGGATGCAGCGGACCGTAAAGTACGTGGAGCGTTGAGATGAGATGGATGTTCTTCGTTGCGGAAGCCATTGCACCCAGAGCTATAAACGCATCCAAAGAGGCTTCTCCATCATAGCCACCCTTGGGTAGCCACTGCATGCGCGAGAAGGCCAGCTCGAAGCCTTGACGGTCTGCTTCTTGGACACATGCCAAGTTGTAATCGTAGGTCCAAGAGTTGCTTGTAGGGTGCGAAGATACATGAATGTCTTGGAGGTTGAGAAAGACACCGAGCAGTAACGGTTGTGTTGAGATCGCGCGACTCAAGGGGCTGTCTGGATAGTCCAAAGGGGATTTGAGTGGCGGTCCGCCAGGGCGCACAGAAGTCTTTGCCATGCCGCCTATATCAAGATTCTTGACGGATGCTTGGGCAGCTTGTGGGCGATTGCAGCAGTCGAGATCGCTCTAGTCGCGGCGTTTCATGCTAATAACAGAACACGCGTCCGTGTGATGCAATACGCCGAGCGATGTTGCCATAATTATCAGCAGGCTATAACGGGGCCGTTTCTGTGTTATCGATCTTTTATAGTAGAGCGCGGAGTCTAGGTGCGAGATTGTTAGCCGTTGTTGGGATTGTGATGTGGCGCAATTGGGGTAAACGATGTCGTGACAACGACTGCACCCGAGATAGCTGGAGACGTGCTTTGAACCTGGGGAATCGTCATCAAGGGCTAAGAGCGATAGATAGAATGGCAATTCCGTCCATTAAGTTAAATCTTTCAGTTACCTACGGTACATTATAAATTCAAGCAGACGGAAACATGCCAGGAACGCAGTCATGTGGCAGTCATCCACAGAGAACTTTCAACGCACAGCGGATCGTGGTGTCGATCAATCTATACCACGTCAACAGTACCTTTCTTTGAAACTCACGTATCATAACAAGTTATCTTACAGTTAATGCAAGTCACATTCAAAAAGCGAACCTTGCTCCTAGAATGTGTGAGCTCTATCAGAACTGGCTTGCACCCTTACGCTAATCTTTCCATTTCAGACGTTAGAGACATCCACAATCATACTTCCAGGTACTTGATGGTGACGCACTACCGACTATATTTGTATTTTCCTTGCAATGCGTAGTCAAAATCAATGCTCGTCAAACATAATCGTTCTTCGTCCGCTAGGCCTGCTTCCTTTTTCTAATTGTTTCGAGGAGCCGACTTAGAGCCTTCCCATCCAGCTCTCCCTGTGGTTCTTCCGGTGGAATGAATTCCAAGCGGTCATCCCTAAAGCTCATTTCGTCAGATACTCAATATAAAATGCCAACCTTCCCCGCGGACTCTCTATAGTTTTCAAGAAAACGCAAAAGTATAACATGGCTAAGTACTTACCCATCTTCCCACACGTAGACTTCGAAATTCGACCCCTCTAGAGGCTCAAAATCGTACAAATCGTGGGTATATGGACTAGGTCCTGTCCCGCTCTGATAAGTAATGTAACGGTTCGAGCCATACCCTAGATCGTCGATTTGTGCAAACCCATTGAATCTGTTGGCAAAATGTGTTACCGCGTTATAAGGTCGAGACGGCTTGAAATTTAGACTTGTCAAGTGCGGAAGACGTTGCTCGAAGAGCGGAAATACATCGCTCCAGCGTGTAGCGAAAAGTGCAATGCCGGGTTTTACGGTAACTGAGTCCGTTGTAGGCCAGTCGAAGGCGAAGTCGCCACCCAAGACTAGATATACGATTGGACAGCCAGTTAAGGAGAGCTTTTTCAGCGTCTCGCTATGTGAAGTGATCCAATCGATCTGCCAGTCGAAGGCAATTGGCCAGTTTCCAAGAGCTAGTTCATTGAGATGCGGAAAATGAAGGTCGCTCAAGTCACAGAATGGATCTGGGTTCCACGGGTAATCACAGTATATCGTAAGGTTTGTGAGCTGAGACTGGGTAGGTATTAGCCAGTGCGCGAGTAACACGGTGCTGAAACATTGTTGGAAGCCCAGCTGTTCATGATCCGTCTCTGGTGCTGCAGTCTCTTCTGTTTGGATGAGTAGTGCTAGTCTCTTAAGTCGCTTGCGTGCCTTTATAAAGCCTTCTTCTGTATAGCCAACAAGGTCACCCGTATAGCCAATAAGCGAATCTTGCGCGTTCTTGATAGTCAGGCCTTCAACACTGTCGGCGTTTCCGAGACTATGGTAAAGTAGTGTTTGGTAAAACTTCCGGTAACTCTCATCTTGTTTGAGATTGCCAGACGCCAACCATCCATCTGCTTCGACCTCGTCATCAAACCAGAACTCGATGTCCCTCACGACAGGGAAGTTGGACAACTTAGTTACGGCTATAGCCCAAGGACTCCTTTCGTAATGGTCGTCTGTTGGGTCTTCCCTGTGGCATGTTCCATCCCGCCCATCGCATATGACTCTCTTAACCGACGCTCTCAATGCTTCATCTTCAAGAACCTTGGTATATCTCGCAGCGCTATCGGTATTGAACTTGAGGATAACTGTTTCGAACAATGCTTCGGAGCCAATGTTCAGGGCTGTCTGCCGCGAAGCAAGGCGAAGACTCTTGAAAGTGGCAATGTCGAGATATCGCGCACATTGCTGCTGGAGTTCGACGGGCAGGGATGAGAATGAAGTCATGCTTGGAGAATGATCCCGTGGAAGCTACCTATGGTAGTGTTGTTAGCACAAGCGCATCGTGGCTCGCAGTAAAGTGTTGTGTCGGTGCAAGGCAGAAGAAAAGCGGGGCAACGGGGCATAGCTAGGCACCCGCGCGAATGCCACCTGCAAGATAGACTTATCGCGACCTACAGAAATGTGATGTTATATAGACTCCGATGTTATTTCTCTGCCTCTGAATAGACGTGCATCAGTCGTCACGTAAAATACGGTAGCTGGCACTGCTGGTCGTCATCAACTTTCGCCTGGCCGCGAATGCATGGTTACTCGTTGAGCTGGCATGTTAAGCAACTCGGTAGACTGGCGTAACATGAACAGGCTAGTGTTGGGCTATCTTGTCTGTTCTCATGTCGCTATCACATAGAGAAAGCCTTGTGCGACATGTCTTCCGGAGATGCCTTGGACTATGGAATGAATCTAAAAGCGACTTTTCAGATCCAAATAGATAGTCAATATTAAACGTCATGTGATCTGTGATACATAATACTGTGCAGTGTCGTCATGCGGTGGCATTACCAAGGTCTATTCATGTCATGAAATTTGATTCATTTAGACCGCTCATCCAGCCATCTTCTATAAAGTGCTCGATGAAGCCCTGAAGCCGTGAACATGGGTCCCTATGAACAGGACGTGGCTAAAATGCCGAAAGAAGACCACCTCCTCCATGCGAGGTTCAACTCCACGCTTGATCGTAGGTTTACTTGTCCTTCCATATTTGATCATCCTCGCTCTCGATCCAAGCACCTCGTTTTTCAGTGGTACCCTCCTCGTGAGCCGCGACCTCCTCGTTGTTGGTCTCGCCTTTCTTGTCGGCAGTGTCCTCCTCTTTACGAGAAGCCTCCTGCCGAAGCGCCTTCAGCTTCTGGATGGCCTTATCGGACCAGGTCAACACCATGTGGCCGTCCGGACGTCGGACTTTCATAGGCATGTCCTCTGGGGACAGCTGGAGCAATACTGCGTACACAAAAGGTCAGTGCTACTCACTTTTTGGGATGCCGAGAGTGTAAGGCTTACCGTTGAGAGGGAGGTTGAGAAGATCCTCGTGCTCGTCTTCCTCTAACTTAAGCTTCTTCGCATCCTGGGCCTCCTGATCCACGCCAGCGTCCTTACCCTTGCGCTTCAGGGCATCGATCTTCTTGTCCATAGCAGAGTCGCGTTGCACCAGCGTCGGTCTCTTGCCGTAAGGAATCTTGCTCCATGGCGGCCACTCTTTATGCTCTCCTTGATTCACCGCACGCTGATATTCGCGTGAATCGCAGTACTCACGCTGATCTTCGTGAACGTATGGGCAGGTATTACGGTTACAGGGATCGTATTCGGCAGGCTTCATCTCATGGTAATCCATTTGCAGGCAACTGTGGCGGCTAGTGGGTACCTTGCGCTTGGTCTTCATAGCCAAATTTGGATTCTGCAACAGGTTGTCTTTGGTGAACCTCCAATTGCGCTGAGGTGTGGGGGGCTCGCGGGACTTCGTCTGTGGCTCTTCCTCAATAACAAACTCTGCGTAACATGTCAGTGAGTGCGCGCAGAGTCAAGCGAGCAACAACTCTACCCGTTTCTACAGGGCGCATTCCCTTTACGGTATCGATTGTCTTGTTGGAGAGTTCGATGAGCAAGCCTTGCCCAGACTTGAGGTCATGTGTTGGGTAATCCGGCTCACTGAGCTTGCTGATCTCTGTCCAAGTGTTAGATGCTATTATAGCTAGGTCAGTGAGGGACACTAAGTCTCCGCACTCACCTCTAAGTGTTATTCCGAGCTTTGAGATGCCGAGGACTTCTTCCGCCTTGCGCATGTCCTTCCGGTAGTTATCCTCTCTGTCAATAAGCCCACGAAGATTGTTGTGAACTGCGATCGGGTTGAAACCGCCGTCAAGTGGCGGCTGAACATTCACCTCTTTTGCGATCCATTCTAGATATCTGAAGGCGGCCTTGCCTTTGGTAGTCTTGAAGAGGTCGGCGGCAATGTTTATCTCAGGAGACTTGTCCATTTTGAACGCGGGACTGCTGAAGACGGCGTGGTGGACGCTTCGAAAGGGCAGCGGGCGAGGTGAAGGGTTGGGGCGGGCGTGTTATATACGGTGGCGGACGACGCCTGGTCATGGTAGGTGCGCCTAGGGTGCCGTTACTCAGCAGTAAGTGAAAGTGAAGAATTGCTCATAGCAGGCGCCTGGGGCAGACGCGCCCTTCACCTTCACTGGGGACGCGGGGGCACCGACACTTTCCTTGATTGGTCTGTGCACCCTTTCAATCGTATAAAATCCCTTCTGCCCCGCCTGCTTCTTTTCTCTCCACACCTCCAACACCCTCTACAGTGCGCACCTGTATTGGGTATTTATTTTGTGCATTATCTGGGAGGTTTCTCTCGTCACGAAGGTTCTGCTGGGCCGCATAAAGGTTACATAGTTGACCGCGCGCGGTAGAGATGGGTAAGTCGGCTTGATTTCGGAGTGTTCTTGTTTCGTTCCCAGCTAAACTCTCCCAGGTCATGATCTCTGCTTTCTTCACAACTTCCAGGGTTGTAGAGGATGGTCGCCTTTCCTGGAGCCACCATGGAAAGTCCTCGGTTCGAATCCGGGCTCTCAACTACCCCGCCTGCGTGTTGTGATAACCGCCGTAAGGACTGAGCTTGCGATGTGATCGGCGGCCACAACACGTACGGAAGACGCCTACAGATATGGAGCGCTCCTCAGGGGTCTCTGACAGGCCGCAAGGCCCCAGGCAAGAATTGGAACACTTGTGAAGAGTCCCAGTCGATAAGTTGCGTTCGCCGGTCTGCTTGAACCCTGGTGGCAATACGACCGACCGAAAGGAGTATGCGTGAAGGTCCACGTCATACAGTTATTGCGACTGAGTCATCAACATGGCTCCAGCTCGTCCTTTGCTTTCTCCGGATTCCTTAGTAGGTCGTTTGCTGTCGCCCGTGTGGTTTACCCAACCACCCGGAGGTATGGCGCGAGCCATGCTCCACCGAAGCTTGTGCGCAATAGCAACGGTGGGAAGAGTTGGGTTCGATCCTTCTGTGCCCGCAGCTCTGGCGATGAGAAGTCTTAGCGTTGGCGAGCCAGCCATACGGCAAGTTTCTCTCGCCTCCGCCGTAGGCGACAGTCTTGAGTGTCAGTACTGTGCTTGCACAGTGACAACATCCTACGCTCAAAAGGGCCAACTCTTCAAAACAAATCGGACATTCGGCCTTGAGTGTTCGTCGGATCCAACATCCGTATCTTATTGGGCGTCCACGCCGTGTCGGCGCTCCGGCGCTCGCGGTGACAATTCATACGCCCAGGGGATTCAACTCCCTGTCTTTTTCATTGAGATCTCGGTCCGAGAGACGGGACTTGAGGGAGAAGACTTCGCAGTCGACCAAGCTAACTTCTACCAGGCGTCAATCCGGACCGTCCTGAACGTTAGCTTTTCGTCGGTGTGCGTTCATCACGTCGACCCTTCCTTGACCAGACTCTTCCGCTGCATCAACTCGATGCTCCCAAGTTTACTCAGACTACATCTCCGCTCACCGACGACAAAGCTCCTTCTCTTCGCATCCATGCTCATCCTTCTCTTCACATGCATCTTAGCAGGCACCAGGTAACACCACTGCTAAGAATGCGGATCTCCGACTGCTCTTGTAGACCTATGCAGAGACTGTACCACAGCTGGCACCGCCGCATGCACACAACCAGATCCAAAACGGCACCACTATGCGCAGCCAGAGGACTGTCTGACAGATGTAGACGAATGCGACACTGACGATGGCAGAGTTGAGGCGGACGAGAAGCGGGGAGTCATTGTAAGTGGGCCTGGACTTGCGTGGCAGCACAGGGGTTACGAAGAGAGCTGAAGGGCATGCCAAATATGTGCGTGTGAGTATTGTACGCGAACTGGCTTGACTGTGATAGAAAACATCCTTTGGATGAAAGAGATATTGACATGTTGCAGAGAGAAGACGAAGACAAAGACATAGATTTCACACAACGGATAAAGAGATATGCGGTAAGAGATGATTGGCAGAGATGATTGGCAGAAATGATTGGCAGAAATGATTGGCAGAGATGACACCGCCGTTCCCGTACGCCAAACAGAACAAGGTGATTTGCGTTTGCTCGGACAAACGTCTTTATCCAACCATCCGCGCAAGTAACCAAGATTGATGTCATATCTCGGTAGGTCTCGTGACCTTGGGTTGTGCCTGTCACGTCACGTTGGGCTCAATTGTAAGCTAAGAACAGTCCAGCGTGACTGACGGTATCCGTGAATGCGTACACAGATGCAATGGAAGAGTCATACGGTAGAAATAGGGAGATTCGCAGCCTTAGATGTAAATCTGTATCCTCTACTTGACCAGCAGTGAGAACGATTATCTCTTGTTCGCATTTTCCAAACGGGGTGCTCCTTCCTCGAGATCATCAGAAACAGCAACCACGCCTCACGGACTCACCACAAGCATCAAACCCAGATGAAACATCTCCAAGCCCAAACCTAACCCTCACATCGCCCCATTTGAGCCCATGCTTAGACCAACTATCGTGTGGTCATCATCAGATGCGCAACCCCTCGCAACTATCGATACGGTAGCGCAAACCTTCCCGCACACCCGCCCGCCAGCACTACTTCGTAAGCGGACAGCGACTCCCACCACAGCAGCACAAAGACACCGCCTGCATGCATTGCAGCCCGCCAGGCACCGCCGCCGCCCGCCCGCTCACTAAGCTGACAGACCTGACCTGCCCCGTCCGACGCACTTCCCCCTCAGCCCGCCCACTTCCACCGGCCACATTCCTACAACCTCCAATGCATTCTACTTCGATTCGAGCACGGCAGACGGCTCCCCCTCTCGAGCAAAATCTGGCTCACCGGCCCGGCCCCGCCAGCCCGCTCGAAACGCAGAAACCCAGCGAGAAGATACACTTTACGACACGTAAACCACGGTACCGCGCGAGCACATGATGCGGCGCCATGCGGTCAGAAAAGCACTATAAAGTGGATGCCGCTAGCCGCCTTCGGACGCCCAAGTCCCCGGTCTCCATCCAGCACACGCGACCGTCTCCGCTGCGGGTGGAACACGGCGAGATTTTTCGACGCTGTTTTGCAGCGTGGTTGGGGACCGGGTGGGTTCTTGAATTTTGATCTTGGAGAGGGGTGGAAGAACTTGACAAGCGATGCACTGGAGGGATTGAGTGAGAAGAAGGCTCTTTCGAAAAGAAAGTCGCAGGTGGAAAGTAGCGTGGCGCTCTGCGAGCCCGAGCCCAAAGGATCAACGAGGTTAGAGCAGCAGACGGCTCAGGCCCGGCTGCGGTCACTCTTACATCGACGTAGTGCCCTGCATACGCAAGTATCACGACCGTCTCACACCAGCCACCACTTCAGCTCACGCAAGCACTCGGCCCGTTCTTATAAAATCTCTCAATTCGTCATGACTAGCTAATCCGTCTAGATGCCGATTTAGCAGGACCCAACTACAACCGCATCCTTCTCACCTCCCACTCTAGAAGCCACTGCTTCCCTCCTCGCCGGTCCCACTGAATCGACATCCAAACGGCACATTACTACCAGCCAACACAAAAATTACGGATTAGCCATTCACGTTTCCCACGCACCCTCATGAACATCGTGAAAGACCGCCCGAAAGAAACGAAAAAAAAAAAGACAGGCCCCGTTACCGCCATCGAATCCGCATCTGTTCGTTACAATTGGGTTGAGCGTTTCGTCGTGAGTGTAGCAAGCAAGCAAGTAAAGGACAAGGAGAAAAACAACAGAGACAAAGGAAAGAACAGAAGGGGAGATTGATCGCTCCTAGACTATTGGCATTGGCAAGAGGGAGAAAAAAGAAGAGCTCGTCCAGTGTGTACGTTGAAATGTACAAGAGAAACTTGCGTCGAGAGATGGGAAGGTTTTTGCCGGAACTGCAGAGTGCGAGCAGCCGCCGGCACACGTCGCTCCCAACCAACATCGTCGCTCACCGGCTTCCAGATTACGGGAATAGATGACGACGATAAGAGAAGGAGATCATGAAGCCATACACATCATGACCAAAGTGTGGAAGTTTAACAAGGGACAAGAAGGCGGCCACCTCAAATGCAGCAAATATAATCCCCGAAGGAAGATAGACACACCAGAACAGGAGAGTGGCCGGGTCGAAAGGTAAGTGGAGTTATGGACAGACATAGGAGATGCTTTTCATATGGTGGATATCAGGCCGATTCGATGGCCAAAGGTGAGTACGCCCGGGGTTGTCACCTGGGATGGGACACGCGGCGCCTTACGGCTGCCGATGCTAACGCCGATGATAGATGCAATGCAGAACTGTTGCTTGTGGTGAGGAAGGCATCAAACAGCAAAATCGCTAATAACGTTGCAGAGTGGCGGGGTCGCTGGGTAAGGCGGCAAAGCGTTGCTCAAAGGACGCTGGGAGTTCGAAGCCATGCGATGTCGATGCTCGCGGGAATGTGTTGCTCGGTCGACCGCCAAACGGCGAACCAAGACGGATAGTCGCACGTCCTTGGACTTCTGCGGGGCTCACGGGAGAAAGTTGCTGAGCATTGGCTTGAGTGACTCCAGGTGGGTTCGCGAATGGGTTGAATCCAGCGGGGCCGCTGGTGGACAAAGGCAATCGGCGGGAGCCTTCCACCATGTCGCCCAAGCTGAAGCCCCGGCTTCGTACACGGCGGTGGCTAGACTCCGCTGGCGCACCAAAGACATGGCTGATGAAGCTGTTGCCTCGGTTTCGGGCTTGGTCTTCGAAGTTGTGCAGGGCTCTGCGCTTGAAGGCACGCGACATGGGTCGCGGTGCATGCAGTTGCACGGGAGAGCCCAGCTTGGGAGGGCGTGCCGATGCCGCGTGCCACGTCCGAGCACTAGGCTGCGTCATGACCACGTCGTTCGACTGAGGATCACTATCCGGAGGAGATCCGAACACGTTGCTCAAGCCCAAGCCCAGTCCGATGTGGAGAGATTGAGACTTCTGGTGTGCTGAGGCTCGCATATGCGCCCTGTCGACCTCTGCGGGTCGGGGGGTTCTGTTGTTGGCTAACTGTGACAGAGGGTTGCCAGCCTGCATAGATGGTGCAGTGCTTGTCGCCAACGATATGTTCATATCGCGGGTAGAAAAGCTTGGAGCCGGCTGCGAGAATGGTGATGACAACGCAGCAGGCCGAGATGACTCAGGCGGCGGTGACGACTGCAATGGCGAGGGTGAGCGATGCATCAAGCGTTGATAATGAGCAGAGAGCGTCGGCTTCTGCTTAGCCAGGTACCTCAAACGCCTCCGCACCTGCTTTTCTGCTGGGAATCGTGGGTACGGCTTGTTCGCTCCCGGCACTGGAGTGCTGCTGCCACTCTTGGCAGGCCTGATTGTATCAGGAGTGCCACTGCGAGAAACGACACGCGAAGCAAAACGCACACCGGTTGCTAGTGGTGATTTCCGAGGACCCTTCCAGGTGTGCCTCGCCAGACGAGCAACGCGATGGCATACACCATTCGGTGGTACGGTAGTAGGCAGTGCCTTGAAAGGGGTCACAGTAGGATCCTGAAGGTATTTCATGTAAGTCATCCACAGGTGGTAATCCATTTCCTCGGTGAATGTAGCCTTAAGCTTAAGCTTCGCTTGCTGTCGTTGTTGAGGGACTAGGGGCGAGCTCAGCATGGGTGTATGCTTGGGGGCAGGAGAACAGAATATGAACGGGTCGAGCCTCTCATCTTCAGAGCTTGGACAGCTTCCACCAAGCGAAGGGAACGATTCAAAGCTATCGAAGGAAGAGTGAGAAGAATCAGAAAAGCCCGAAGATGAGGTTGGCCTGCTCGAAGTCTCGCTCTGGCTGGCCTGGTCCATCTCGGACCAGTGCTGCAGCCCCTCAAAGCTGCTCAAGCTGCCCATCTGCGACACAGGCGTCTTCGGTGGCGAGAGCATGCGGCTCCAAGTCAATGCTGGAGATAGGTATTCATTGTCAACGTCAGGCAAGGTGGGAAGCTCTGCTGAGGCGTCAGAGTGAAGCTCCGGTCCCTCGATAGTGGGGATGGGCATGCCATCGTCCGGGTCGTTGAATATTTGAGTCGGTACGAAGGTTGTGCGGCGACGGCGGACCTTGAGCACTTGTCGCGGCGGTGGCGGCGGTTGCAATTCTTCTAGCTGCGCATCCGGCTCTGGGGTTCGTGGCGCCTGGCCGTCCTGGTAATGGAACATGAAGTTCCGCGGTAGGGTGATTGACAGGTGGGGACGGTCCTCCATGGTGAAGTTGGAGATACGGGGAGATATTGGTAAATGCACTTCAAATTCGATGCGTAAATTCCGGGATGCAAGAGCCCAATCTCCAGGGTCTGCAAGGAGCGCAAACAAGATCAAGCACGAGTCCAATAGCTGCAAGGCCTGGTTGGTGCAAATGCAGGGTGATGCTGACGGGAGACAGCAGTCGTTCACAAGCTGCGAACGCGACTGTGCGGCTGCACCACAGGTTACACGAGCGATCAAGGGGACCCGCGCCGCGTTATATCGGTCGCAAGGCTGTTGCAGAGCGTCGAGCACAGTTCACTGCGGGTCGCAGTGGCGACACAGGCAAGGAAAGGTCGTAGAGAGGTCGTTGGATGGCCAGCGCGTAGCTTGACGCGCAGGTACCGGGCGAGCGCGCGTCCGATTGTGCAAGGAAATTGGGGAGTGCCTGACGATATGCGCTACGAGTAGTAGCAAGCTCGCGCAACGTTGGGGCAGCGACGCGGAGTGCCTGGGGACTTGCGAAGGTCGACGGTCGATGGCGGCGGATAGGCGATTGGCAGCGCGATCAGGCGGCGGCTCGGGCGCGTCACTGAGGTTGGTCCATGGGCGGCGTAGAAGGTAATGGGAGTCGTCAGACGCAAGGAAAATCGTCGGGAGGCGCGACCAGCCGTTCTCAGGACATGGCGAGAGGCGGATGGCTGCGTGGGCGAAGGTGAGGTTGCGGTGAAAGCCAAAAGCTGGCGGGAACTGGGTCGGGGCAGGCGCTTGGGGCTGCGGTCGCTCTTGGTGGCCGCTCGGACCATGGCGCTAACGGCAGCGACGAGCTCCACCACCACACCGCACCACACGCATTCCGCGCTTCCTCCAGCGCACGCCCGCCTCGTCACTGGGTGTGGGCACGCGCAATCCACTGCACTCGTGCCCTCAGCCCACCGGCTAACCCCCAAGAGCACCCCAATCGCGCCCCGAAGCTGCGACGGCTCCAGAGGCGCCACCGTGAAGACCGACGCGAAATCCACGCGCCTGGCCGCATCGGGAAGTGCGTGGCCTGTGCCGCGAGCCCCTGCATCGACTGCACGAACACTTGTCAATCCTCGCCCACTCCCGCTGCCAACGCCATGCGACGCTTCGGAAACACGCAGCGGGCACTCTCCCGTATGGACTGCACCTTTCATCCTCCCCACCCCGGCGCCCGGCCTACTGCACGTGAGAATGCGCAGGATTGCTCTGCCAGCTAATTGACTACGTATGTGTCTGCCATTCGTTGCTCTACGCCTGAGGTGTCCATCTAGCGAGACACTGGACGCTCCATGCCCTTAGCTAACGTCTAGCGCTGCGTGCCCTATTCCAATCGAGCAACGCAGAGGAGAGTGGCTTCAATGTTTATTTACAATTGCTGTCTTACTGCGGTCTCCAACCTCGCCCTCCCTCATCGTCTGTTGGCTGTCCATGAGCCGTCTGAAGCTGCATCACGCCTTCATTTCCTCATCTGCAGACCCCGCCTCGTTGAACACCGATGAAGCCGTTGAGCATGCCGCGCTTTCCCTAAGCGGCTCTCGCTTGACGCGCCTGCATCTCATCACACACCAATATTTGGCGCTCCCCCACGGGTCTGCCAAACGGGGGAACGTGATGAGAATTCTGCCCAGCGTCACACTACCATTGGACGCATTTATTGATCTTCACGAATACGCGCTGGGTCCAGGCCGCAGGTGAGGCTGTGGGGTACATGGACTTTCTGCACAGCATCCATCACGGTCGCCCGTTTGGTCGCCCATCAGAAGGCCATCTGAGACCTCTGCCGGATGAAGATGCGACAGACGTCCCCGTAGCCCGACATTCATGCATACCTCGTGGTCGATCTTGCTCCTCGGATCGCGTTTATACATGTTGATCGGAGGCCACTAAGTTCTTCTACACCTATTGATTTTTGGGGGATAGACCAATCTAGCTTAGGATGTGTTTCTCGACTTCCGCTTCGTCCCCTTCACAATCTGTTTCAGGCATTTACGAAATGGATTGAGCAATGCCATTGCTTAGCAATATGGCAGGGCGACGCCACCAAGCCTAGAAAAGGACGAGCTTACCGTACTGAGCAGCTCCATCACGCGTCCTTGTAAGCGCCAAACATACACCAAAAGGAGAACCAACCATCTTCGCTACTTCTCTGCTTTAGTTGCACAGTGCTTCCTTGGTTGGTAGTGTGGTAGAACAAGTGTGGCTCACGTTTCCTGATGTGGGCGTATCTCAGTCCTTTCTGTAATTGGAAGCGAGGATGATGCCTCAGTTGTAGTCACGGCTCTGATACGTCAAGCCAACTTCCCATATATTAGTAGAGCGCGACAGCACCGCCTCAATAATCTGCCATTCAAGAACTCTTGCTTGGTTGGGTATTCTGCTCCATGGAAATAACACTCTACTCATCACGCCTCTAAATTGGACGGGCAGCACACGTGCTAGCTTCGGAGGTCTCCAGGGACGAGATGGTGGACATCTACATATATACCTGTCTGCAAACCATTGCAGCAACAAGAATAACTCATTGCAGAGAGACGTCGTGGCATGCCTGATCGAAAAGAAGCTGTTCTGTTTTGATATACACGAACTCCATTAAGGACTAGCAAAATTAGTGATGGCGAGTAGGATGTTGGTGTTTCAATACCTCACGGCAGACGGCTGCGACATGTCCTTCTGACATGATGTTGAAGGTTACAACATCTTTCAAGATGCCGTCCTCCATATATTCCATAACTACCCGCATGTTCTCTAATGGAAGATGCTTGACCTCGACTGCGCGAGCTGAGGTCTGATTACAGACAGTCAAGAACACACAGGTTTGGCTCTATTGTTGAGAGCCTAATCATCTGCTGCTATCTTCAGTATACAGCGTATTACTAAAGACAAGCTGCTCTTACATTAGACGCCGGCGAGGCTCTGGACTGGATATGGCAAGGGGGGAGTTCTCGATACAAGATGCACTTGCGGGGACAGCTCCTCAGATTGAAAGTCATTTGGATACCGGACTACAGCATGTTCAAGAGGTCTTAGCAAAAGATCCAAACAGTGGTAAACTAGAATGTTTCGGCATTGTCTCCCTCAGCCTAAGCCCGTATGCGTAGCACAAAGCAGGGTAACCTAGCGTTAGACGGTGGACACGACCGTTTGAGGTACTCCTCACGCATCACGGGAATAGTAGCTAGATCGAACGCGTGACAATTCGTGAGCTCATCTAAGTGATGCGCGTGATGGGTATGGAGGTGCGTGATTCGGCAATGCGGATCAGCGACATCAGATCGAACACGTCTTGCCATGGAACATGCCTGCTGCTGCATAGTAACGATTCTTTTCCCCTCTTCTACCTCCTCCATCTCTTTTACCATACATACTTTGACGGCAGTGTTGTTGTCGAAGCCAGCCGCGATAAGCATTCCTCGTCGCTTGTGGCGTCCGTCATCGGCTTTATCGGTAGCATCTAGCGCGTCATACTAGCGCGGGGATACTCACGTCACACGCCCATCGTCAACCGTACCAACACCGGCAACCACGCTCAAAGCCCGGTTGCAGTCGCACCGGAGCGCACCGGCCTTCTACTTTTCTCATAATACAAATCTGCACTTATCTCTCGCGCTCCTGGCTGAGCAGCAACACTAAAAACAACATACGAGACAATTGAAGCCTTACTTCCGCGACAGCCTCACCGCCCACCACACCGCCAGCCAACCGTTAACATGGCCATCCTCTCACACGCTACACCCGCACCCTTCCCTCTCTACCTCCTCCCAAGCATTCCCTTCCGCCGCCGCCGCAGCTCCGCTGCTACCGCTTCCACAAACTCGACTGTGCCGTCACCCTCCACCTCACCACCGCAACCAACATCGTACTTGGCGTCAAACACGACAACATCCCACCTCCGTTGCGCAAAGTGCCTCGCAGACCTGATCCCCACATCCTCGATTATCAGCAAAGGCTTTACCGGCCGCCACGGCCGCGCATACCTCGTTTCACCACCACCGCCCTCGGCCATGCACAATCCCAGCAGTCCGCCCAGAGCAGAGGACATGAAGGTGGGAGATCTACCGAACACACACACGCACAAAGCCGTGCCCCGACAACTCGTCACCGGTGCACATACCGTGAGCGATATCAGCTGTAGGCAATGTGGCAGCGTGTTGGGCTGGAAGTACGTCGAAGCCGAGGAGGAGAGTCAGCGGTACAAGGTTGGGAAGTACATCTTGGAGACGAAGAGGGTGGCTAGGGGGACGGGGTGGGAGGATTCCCACGAGGCAGAGCAGGGAGAAGGAGGGGTGAGGGATGGAGTCCTCGATGAGAATGTCGAGTTTGACAGCCAGGATGAGGATGAGTGCGAGGACTTGTTTGCGGGGATGTGGACGCCGCAGCTTGCAGCGAGGAGGAGGAGGGGTAAGAAATTCTGAAGACGATGTCATGCCTTAGCATGGAATATGTTCCCGAGGGAGTTTGCTTGGTTATGATTATGGTATCCGGCGTTTTTTTTGGAGTTTTGCGCTGCGCAGCATACGACGCAGCTTACATGATACCCTCACACCACACTTACGAACGAACGACTACGCATACCCCTCTCTGGACACGACACATGGGACTAAGGCGCAACGGTTTCATACCTTTATAGGGCACTCACGCATAATCGTAATAAATCTACTCTTTCGCTTTCCATGCTCGTACTCATGTCTCACAACCTGCTTACTTGAACTACAGCCATTAACCACGCCACAATCACGGTGAAGGATCTACCTGCGTGCGGAATGGCCCACGTGGCGGATGTGATCATGCAAAATGTGCGAACGTGGCAGATGGCTCACAGTCCCCAAAATAAAGGACAGCCATCTTGACGTTTGCGCATAAGTGAAAATTTCGTCATTGAATGAACATACATTCTACAAAGTGTACGACGCGGATGAACGGGGAGTATCCTTTGAAACCCAATTGTTCCACGCGATCCAAACGCATCCGTCCCGAAAACCTCAAGCCAATTACAGGAGACAAATTACCGGTAGCGGCATGCTTTGCTGTCAAATAGCCACCTCTTCCGGTGACGGCGACTTGCGCAGCCTACCCGTCCAATCCCGCCATAACATCGTCCATACCAGCGCCCCCAAACTCATCCTCGACCTCCACCACTCTCTCCGCCCTGCCCTCCAACGCCCTCGTAGTAGGATTCTCCGTCCCGCTAATAGCCTCCGCCTTCTTCTTCGCCTGGTGCGACTCCAGGTCCGCCAGACTCCAACTCGAATGTCCATCCCCCTGACCCCTCGTATACGGCACGCTCATCTCGCGCAGAAAAGCCTTCGCATTATTGACCGCCTGGTCCACGCTCAGCTTCGTATTCTTGATGTCAAGACCCATCTGTATCCACTTCGGCAGCTGCGTGATCTTCTTGCCAAACCGCTTGTCCGCAAGCACCATGATGCCGTAGTCGTCTTTCCCGCGGATGACGCGGCCCAGACACTGTGCTGCGTGGCGCATGGCATCGAAGGAGAGGAAGTCCGATTCCTTGATGCGGTATGTCTCGCGGAGAAACTCCAGGCGCGCTTTGAGAATGCGCGACTCGGTGTATTGGTAGGGGACGCCCATGTTTATGACGGTGCGGCCGTAGTGGTGGTCGAAGTCGATCCCTTCGGAGACCTTTCCGCGTGCGACGCAGAGGAGGACGGCGCCGCGGCCGTTGTTGCATGCGGTGCGGAAGGTTTCTAGGGCGAGCGAGGTTTCCTGCGCGTCGGGCGTTTCGACGAGGATGAGCTTGTATTTCCAGACTGTGTCGAGGATGCCCATGCCCTGCCATGAACTGATGATGCTCTCCATGTAAAGGTACGAGGGGAAGAAGACGACGACACCGTCGGGCGTCAGCTTGCAGAATTCTATGAGCAGGCTGCCGAAGTTGCGGATAACGGTCATTTCGAGGCGGTGTTCGAACGAGGAGGTGATAGGGCCTTGGTCGCTGCCGCGGTCGACGATCATGGGGAGGAAGGTGCGTCGGGAGAGGGTCATGGTGAAGGATTCCTGGACAACGGTGTTGAAGTTCAGCATTCGGGGGTACATGTCTAGAGGCGACATTGTACCAGATGTGACGATGACGGAGGAGAAGCGCTCGAAGACTGGCTTAATGGCGATGGCGGCATCGAGGCAGGTAAAGTGCAGAATTGGATTAGGTACAGTCGCGGTGGCAGATTCGAAGGGCTCGAGGATGAGAAGGAAACCGGTTTCATAGGTAGCAACAAGGGTAGCGAAGGTTGCCACTTCTTGCAGTGGCTGGTAGTCTTCGATATTCGTTAATTCGAGTGTGCGAACGAGGGAGGTAAGGCGTTCGGCGCAAAAGCGGAGGGGTTTGCGCTCGATGAACGTCAGGTCTCGGAGATGGCTAAGGAAAGATGGTGGAGTCTCTGAGATGACGTGTAACACTTTCATGCGAGTCTTCAGATATTCCACGAAGCGTTTTAAAAATGCTACGAAATGCTCCGCTCTTCTGATGTTGCCGGGTACGGCTTCTTTCAAAAGGTCATCGGGCAGTGCTGGGTTTGCCATGAAGGCATTCTCATCTCGCGCCTCGTCTGCCGCTCGCAACCCTTCTACAAGCTTCGCGTACTCGTTTTGAAGTTTCTCGGAGTCTGTTTCTTTCATCTGTTTGATCTTGCGATCCAGGTTGTCGACACCACGAGTGGCTTTGCGTAGGGAGTCTTCGGTCAAATCAATGCTCAGAGATTCTATGCACACGTTATCGATGTTGTGGGCTTCATCGAAAACGACTATGCAGTCCTTTGACAGCTCCTTTGACACGCGTTCCGCAATCTTAGGATCGAGCAGGTAATGATAGGAATAGATGATGACATTGCAATAGGACATCATTCGCCGCGATGTGAAGTAGGGACATTGCTTCTGCTGCTCGCCGTATTTGAGCAGACCGTCAAAAGTCCAGACACCGGGCGGAATGAGGTTATGAGGTTCTAATAGGTCGAGATTGTCGTGGTAAACGCAGAGCTCGACATCCTCGCCTCGCTCTTTTTTCTCTTTCACAAAGCCAGCAGTCAAGCTTCGACACCGCGCATCGACGACAGATCCGCTCTTCTCGCGCTTGACGGAGGGATGAAGACACAAGTTCTTTCGACTTGTCAATCCCAGTCCTCTGAAGTCCTCTTCATAGCCTAGCTCCTGTGTCCGATACTTCATTAGTGCCTTTAACTCGGCCAAGGCTTTCTCGATCTCAGACATGGTACGCGAACAATAGATCAGTTTCCGATTTTCAGGATGAAATTGCTGGTACGCCACGATGAGCGAGAGCAGCGACACAGTTTTACCTGTGCCTGAAGGCATCTCAAGGACGCAGTGGCCGCCAGCGTCCAGCGTGCGCTTAAGGTCACACATGTAGGCATACTGCTCAGGATATACCCGTGGGTACGGGAAGAGCACGGGGAGCTCACTATGTACATGTCAGCATGAATCCCTTTACTAACGAGTGTTGCAAAGCTGTGAACGATGGCGTGTCACTCTCGCGACGAGTGGCAAAGGTGCATAACGCGCGCCCCCTCTCAAGCGGGCGCAAGTTCGGGGATACATACTCAATGAAGAACTTCATATTGATAGTGGTCCACCCGCGCGAAAGCTTGTCGTGGCGATGGAAAGTTGATCGTCCACGTTGAAAGAAAGTTGAGGATCAGCGTTGCCTTCAGATGAGGCGCGGCTCTGCGCGCTTTGACTTTACCACATCCGGACTAGACTATGAGCAGGGGTGCCCCGCCAAACTGAAAGGTGCCGTCATCGTGGGACCGCATTTTCACCTCAACCAGACGTTTGTGCCGTACTGTTTGCGTTCTCCTCCGTACGTCTGGTGTCGCTCCTTTCCACCGCATTTCCCTTCATCTCCTCGACACTTCCATAATGAGCAAGCGACCGACCAAGGCGCAGGCAAGCAGCGCCCGAGCTGCGACGAGCACATTCGGCTCTGCCTTCGGTTCCGCGACGCCTGCGTTCGGCACCAGCTCGTCACAGCTCTCCCACGTAACAGAGCCGCCCGACCTCTCCCCAATTTCCGACGCCAATGTTGTAGTATACTTCAAGAACTTGTCGAAGAAGGACAGCACGACCAAGGCTCGGGCGTTGGAAGACCTACAAGCACATGTCGCGAAGTCGGAAGAGCCCGTGGAGGAGGGGCTGTTGGAAGCATGGGTGCGTTTGCCTCATGCATGTACATACCATGCCTGTAGTAATTTATCCTTGTCTACAGGTCAAAATGTATCCTCGTGCTTCAATAGACAACGGTCGCTTCGTCCGGAGTAATGCACACGCCTTACAAGGCCAGCTGGCTGCCGCGGCCGGCAAGAGGTTCGCAAAACATATGCCCAAGTCGGTCGGCGCATGGTTATGTGGGCTGTACGATAGCGATCGGTCGGTGGTAGACGCGACACAGAACGCGCTGCGACAGGTCTTTAACACACCAGAAAAGATCCAGAACATACGCCGAGCATACCAGCAACCTATACTAGAATACTGTCGAGATGCAATAGACAAGGAGACGCCGCAGACCCTCAGTGACGAACGCACTGTCAGTCCGGATGATGCCGAAGCCAAGTTCAGCAGAGTCATATCTGCATGCATATCTCTACTAGGCAGCCTGTTGGCGAATCTGAAGACGGAGGAGGTCTCCAAATACCAATCAGACTATGACAGTCTTCTTGGCGACAAGAAGCTTTGGGAGTTTGCATCACATACTGACGCGTCTGTACGGAAGGCAATTCACCGATTTCTCAAGACCTGTTTGGATAAACAGCCTGGTAAATGGCCATTCTGCAGTGATACAGTGCGCCTACTGACACCGACTACAGAAGCAGTAAAAGGTAACTTACAAGCCATCAGCAAGGCCTACCTCTCAACCGGTCTCGACTCCGACCAAACTGGATCTTCATTAGATTATGTCGACACTCTGACACTGCTCACCACTGCTTACCCAACAGTATGGACGGACGACTACAAGAGCAAGACATCGGCTGACCGGAGGCTACGTCAATTCTTGAAAAAGGGCTCACAGGCTGGTCCGCAACAGTTCTGGAATAAGGTGACTAGTCTGCTTCAGGCTATACCTAAAGCCGCTCTACCTTCCAATGCCGCAGACGCTATAAAACTTCTCACCGCTATGCACGACGGCATTTCGAGGAGAGACGAATCGAGAATTAACCTAGAGTCCGCCTACGGTTCCTATCTCGGACTTGCCAGCGCGTTATGCGCTGATTTAACCAGCGAAGACCAAATCAAGGTGCTCGAAGACATGATTCTACCAATGATTGCTCAACATTTGCGACCTTCTCCAGATACCAGCGATTGGAGCGTACCAACGAATGCATCCCACCTTGTGGCCAAAGCTATGACAGTAGGAAACATGCCGACGATCCTGGAATCCACTTGGCCCAACTTTATCACGCAGTTTGTCAACGATATTAAGGTATCAGCTCCGGAACAGTCCAAGGATTACGAGAAATCTCAGAACACTCTGACACAGAAAGCCTCACGTCTCGCAGCCCTCCAAAAGCTAGCGCTTGAAGGCGAAAGCAGACCACATTTAAAGACATTATTCCAACGCTCATGTACCACCATCATGCGCGAAGCGCTGACTGTCATTTCTAACCGAAATGGCAAACCATATGGAGCAGCAGGTGCTGTAGCGGAGCTTCTGAATCGCAACCCCGACTTGGTGCTTGCAGACCTAGAAGTAGCTGACGAGCTCAAGCAATTCATCGGCTCGGAATTGCCAAGACTAATTCTTTCGCCATCCTCGTCACATTTGGTGGACATTCTCTACTCTTTATCCGATTCGCCTTCGTTTGGTCAGGCCTGGGCAGCCACTCTCAAGGCTATTCTCGAAGGACCAGATTCGCCAACTAAGGCTAAGGCTCTTGAAGCCCTTCTGACTTCGTCCAGAGTACCTAAGTCTTTTGACCTTGCACTGGGCGACGCCGCTCTGCAAGGATATATCAAATCGAGTGTTCGCGATGCTCTCACTGGAACCACAGAATGGGATGCGTTCCATCGCATTCTTCAATCTCCTGCGAAAATATTAGCTCCCGAGACCACTGATGAAGTACTATCGTACATGACTCAATCTCTTTCGTTATCACAAGAAGCTCCATACGCACTACAAGGTCTTCGGCAGATTGTCAGACAGAGCCCTTCAATACTGAAGGACTTCCTTTCTACCCAGCAAGGCTCGACTCTTCTACAAAGCTTGCTGTTGGCATCCGAGTCGGGTGATGATGTCATCTCACGCGATGCCGTCGCGGTGAACGCCTCAATACAGACCGTGCTCACTGCTGGATCGGATACAAAACAGTCTGTGTATGGTCTTGTTCAGCAAGGGCTTAGAGAAGCAACTCAGACATCTGTTTCTGTGGAGACTTTGGTCGAACTTGCCAAGCAGCTTGTGAAGCCTGGAAGCTCTTGGGAGGATATGGCCGGGGTCTTTCCTAGCACTGACGACTGGGCGACAGCTTTGGCACCTTTTCTCAATACTGCACCAAAGACATCGCTAGCTATCGCCAACCCTCTGCATGGCGCGGTCTACTTGGTTCAACAGGATCAAGGGGATGTTCGGATGAAAATCACTCGAGATGCGGATGGGTATTCTGCCGCCTACCGAATTACGCAGTACGTCATTAAACTTTTTAAGGGCAGTGACATCTTTCCTATTGAGAAAGTACCTCGGGACGTAAGGGGGTCTATCCTGCGGAACGTTGCACTCACAATTCAGCTGGCCGATGACAATCTTGGTCTCGCCGGTGCGAACGGTCTCTGGGCAGAGTACAATGCGGACGTAGAAGCTGACGCTATCGCGTTCATGGCGGATGCACAGCCTTTTGTAAATGAAGAACTCAAACTTTTGAAAGAATCCTGGGCAGCTGATGGCAATGATGGCCTCGCTGGTTGGGCCACGACGCTTCTGTCCATGGTCGAGCCCGAGGCATCTCCCAGGTCATACTACTCAGCGCGCACTTACAGCGGTTTGATCTCTGACGCTGTGGAAATCCACGGCTTGAAAAAGTCAGATACCACTAAGCTCGAAGAGATTCTCAAGGCTCTGCGTAAAAGCAAAGGTACTTGAATCTAGAAACGGCTGTGAATATGGTACTAATGAATCTTTCTAGAAAACTTCCCTTTGATCGGCCTGCTGAACTCCTTCAATGAGCAGTTCGCGGCCTCAAAGTCTTGCGAGAGGATGTGCAACGAGCTCGTAGCGGATCTCACTGGGCTGAATATAGAACAAAAGTCAGACGAAGGTACTTATCTTGTGATTTGGATTGACGCACTGAGACTAACGAGAGGCAGGTCTCCGGCAGCTTGTATTTCTCAACATCCTGTTGTACGGGCAAGAAGACATTGCACACAGCATCGCCAAACAGCGCTTGATCTTCTTTGTCAAGCATGTAATACCATGGTTGCAGAACACTAGTGGCGCTTTTCATCTTCGAGCCGAAGTTTGCCGTGCACTTACGGTGTTGTTGCCTCTGATGAGCGATTTTTATGGCGAGCATTGGGGCGAAATCCTCAATGCTTTGGGCGACAGCTGGGCGGCCACTTCTGAACTTCAAGAAACTGAGTCTGGAGTGAATAGGTAAAAGGACCGCATATCACTCAAAACGACGCTAACTGCGGAATAGCCCAATACCTTTTGTACACGCCTCTCTGAAGCTGTACGCTCAACTGCGTACGTTGACACAAACCGAAGACCCGAATGACGACCTAGTCGAAGCCTGGAAGGAGACCGAACAGACCATCGCCAATGGCCTTGTCAATCTTCTTAAGCATTCTCAACACTTCCCTGACGAGTTCCACCAGCCCCTGAAGATGGTGAACGATGTCCTGGCCCGTCAGATTGCAAAGGTGCCTCTCAAACACCTTGAATCTACCGAAGACCTGTTCCCGCTTCTATATGTCGAGTCACAGCCTGTGCAGCAGACGGCGTTCAATATCCTACACAAGCAGATCCCCGCTGCACAGGAACAGATCTCGATTGACTCCGCTCTCGAGAAGACTACCGCCCGCCTCCCAGAAGAACTCCTCTCTCTGATCCTTGAGGCACCCACTGTCGCTGCTCTCGCTGATGCAAATTTCGAGCGCAGCATCCCACTACCCCTCCGCGGCTACCTCCTTTCCTGGCTCCTCGTGTTTGACCACCTCGCGCACGCGTCTTTCAAGGTCAAAAACGACTACGTCGACCACATCAAGACCGGTGCATACCTCCCGGGCTTGCTGGATTTCACATTCGACTTCCTCGGCCACGCGCACAACAAGCCCGTGGACATCTCCAAGCTCGATCCCACGACCTACGAACCCGAAATCGAGCTTCCCCGCCGCGACGTCCACTGGCTACTCACGCACATCTACTACCTCTGCCTCCTGCATCTCCCCAGTCTCACAAAATCCTGGTACATCGACTGCAAATCGCGTCCTGTAGTCGTGACCCTCGAGCCCTGGACTGAGAAGTACATCTCGCCCCCTGTAATCTCCTCCGCCCTCTCCTCCGTCCAATCTTGGGCCGACACCTTACCCTCTGACGAGCCTTTTGCTGTAAAAGTTGCGAGCCGCGCGCATGAGATCACAACGACGTATGCCATTGACGACGCCACAATGGCGATGCGCCTAACCCTTCCGCCCTCCTTCCCCCTCTCCTCCGCCCGCATCGAAGGCCTATCGCGAGTCGCGGTAAACGAGCAAAAGTGGCAGTCCTGGCTGCGCACTTCCCTCGGCGCCATCACAATCTTCAACGGCAGCATCATCGACGCATTGACCACTTTCAAACGCAACGTGGAAGGCGCGATGAAGGGCCAGACGGAGTGTGCGATCTGTTACAGCGTGGTTGGGAGCGATAAGCGGTTGCCGGATAAGAGGTGCTCGACGTGTAGGAATTTGTTCCATGGAGGGTGTTTGTTTAAGTGGTTTAAAAGTAGCGGGAGTAGTAGTTGTCCGCTTTGTAGGAATCCGTTTAACTATGGGTAGGGTTGGACGTAGCTGTTTCTAGATAATGAAAGCATGTAGGGCATGGAGGTAGATAGGTATGAACAAGATTCAGTATGATAAGCAAATGCATGAACGCTCGTCAATTCCGTCAGATGGAATACTTCTCTCCCTCCCTCAAGTCAGACCGATGCGGGCTCACATTGTTCGGGGCTGGATTGATATATGACCTCTATACTGTAGAGTATTCATGTCCATGAAATGAAGCATCCCTGATAGCATCCTGCATGCTCCTCGCGATGGTACCTACGTATCGCCCGTCTCCACGCTAAATCGGCCCGATCGGCCCAAGAGCCTAAACCCTTTAGTACACGCATCTCTCCGTCGACCCTCCACCTTGGGTGATTGACCATCTTGTTGTCTCTACATCTGCTTCGATATAGCGATTATGCGCAACTCGTCGGCTCTGCTCCTCGACCTCGTCCAAGCCTTTTAGCAAGCCGACGACCATGGCTCATTGTTCTTGTCCTTGCTCATGCTATTGTTGTAAACCCCGTTCTTTTCCGACAACATGCTCGCTGCCGCTACCCACTGTAGTCCAGTCAAGTAACTCAGGAGAAGGCTAATGTTCACGGACATCGGCATTACGCACAGCCCCGTATCCAGCAGATCAAAGCCTCCCATATAAGCCGACAGCAATCCTGCTATTGATCCCATCACCAGTATGTGGATATGATATCTCGATCTCGACAACAAAGCGACGTGGAACTGGCGAAAAGCAAGGGAATAGGCGAGGATGGCGGCTACAAGAATCGATGGACTCGGTTCGCAAAAGAGCAAGGAAGTGATGTCTTGGTGCCCCTCCAAATATGTCAGCGTTCGGAACTTCACCCAGGTGATTAAGGGAAGATACGAGCTTAGTCGGATTCTGTCGATGAGACACGATGTCTCCTCCATCACCCAAGAGCATCGTCCATTTTGTCAACAAGTAAGCACAAAAGATGGACCTCAAGGGTTTTCTGGCAACCCTGGAGATGGAACCGGTCTCTCTACAGCGTTCACCAGCGTCCTTTGCAATCTGCCTATCTACTGAGACATACCATTCTCTACCAGGCGTAGCCGTACCATGGGGGAACCAAGAACTGCAGGGATGCTATCGCGACATTCTCAACACGTACTGGCAACAACAGGTTGTGAAGCTGGAAACGGACGATCAAGACTACAAGCTCCATCAGCTGCCACTCGCGCGTATAAAAAAGGCTATGAAGGCCGATTCTGAAGTCACGATGGTACCTACGGAAGCGCCTCCGCTCTTCGAGAAATGCTACGACTCGTTTACCACGGAACTGACGACGCGCGCGTTCCCATATGTGAGCACGAATGGGGTCCTTTCCAGGTGTGCCAGTCAAGCGATGAGAGCACTCAATCGCATTCCGAAGCACCTGGTCTTATCTTCTGCGATCCTCTACCTCTCGGGTGAGGCTCACGCATTGGGCGACACCAACGTAGTGACATGGAATGGGTGCTGGGACCCCTTCATACATTATATTATCCCAATTGGCATCATAAGTACCGCGTTCCACGATTGCCTACGCAAAGGGGGCTTATCCTACCTCATGGGCGCTTTGTCCCTCTCCTGGCCCATTATCAGAACGGATTCAAGGTCAACCGTCCCGCTCATCTATGGGATATATTTAACGCACCTGGCCATAACTGCGGCATACAGCTTTGTGTGTTTTCGAGAGCATGGCGAGCCTAGTCGTCCGTTTCTACTAAGCGTATTGCTTTGCGCAACAACGTCATTGGCTGTTCTCTTCTGGAGCCCGAACGGGATGGAGTCGCTCCTCACGTTCCTACCACCGGTTTTGAGTCTGTCTGTATTCATCGTCGCCAACGCCACTCTCATTCAGGGCATGTTGTGCAGCGCATGGGATTGTATTTTTCTGCTCCTCTGTGGTCTTGTAATGTCTTGCTTCGACTATGTCGGCGGATGTATACAGTCAGTCGGCGAACTTCTCCGACGTCCCGCAAGCGGTGAGGATGGGGATGAAGAAAGCCTTTCCACAATTGACCCGGAGCTTTCTAACTAAGGAGTGGTATAAGTTGGGACAAGCTCACAACACAGGGTATTATTGTGCGTGGGAAGTGTGTGGATATCTTATGATGGAGTCATATACATTTTCCTTCTTTAGAGGCAAATCGGGACTGGCTCAATGCACATGCATGCAGTCGTGCTTGGCGCCGATGAGGATCAGTTCTTGTACAAACTCAGATAGAGTTTGTTTTACTTGACTGCAAGATGTTTCGGTCAGAATGTTGGAACTGGGTAGGTGGTGCTCATCCTGGCGCGTAAAACACAGGGATAGAAGGCGGTACTGGAGGCTAGGGGTATCATGCGTGGCTGGCGAAGAAGTGGTGTGCATTGTAATTTCGGACAAGAGAGCAGGAAATCGGGTCAACTGTAGGTCTCTGCGAGGGAGACTACAGCTGGTGGGAGATCGCACGGGTAAGGTGGTGCTAAGGGCTTTGGGAGGTTGCTAGCGGGGAAGTGAGGGACGGCGCCGGCTTCCATGCAGCCTAGTAAGTCCGTGCTACGATTTCCAAGGTTAGTGAGCGGACATCATGAAAAATTTGGTGAAAATCATCACTAACCTATAAAGCTTTTGTTGTATTAGCCGTGAAAGCTTCCTAATGCCACCTCTAAGTTCGACGATTCTCTTTACACCAACCATATGCACACTCCAAGCGCCGTGATTTCCTTGGAAGTACTGTGAGCCCATCATTAACTTCAACGACCTCACACTTCCCTTTGATGGATGGCTCACCTCAGCTTTTGCCATGAATAGTATGGCAGTGATCGTAGCGTCTGAAGTGGCCCCGTCTCCCAGCAAGCGATCATTAATCAATCTTATAGCTTCTAGCATGTGCTTCCTCTGCACTATCATATCATGCAGCCCGAAGAGCGCCGACGTGCACAAGAGTGCATGAAAAAGGGCGGCATCAGTCATGATCAGTGGGAACCATGCCGAATCAATAACTTTGCTTTCCGTGGGAAGCATGGCGCCTGCATCTACTCCGTAGAATTCGAGTTTAGCTTTACCCATACTATGAATATGCATCTAGAGGGAAGAAAAAGAGACTTCTACGCACAGTCATGGACCAATTTGAGCATATAGGGCTCTGTCGGGATTGGAAAGGCAAGGAGATAGGATGGCGGGGCTTGAGGCGAACTTTCCACGAGCCGGGGGAAGCCTTGGGAGACGCAAAAGCTCCTGGGGGACCTCACTTCTAGCTTGCAGCAATCACTTAATCTTCGACGGAGGACATCCTGCATCACATGAGTCTTGACCAGCCTGCGGGATTCTTCGTTCGCTTTGCCCGGGTGAGAGATGTTGACAAAGGCGAATGTCTTTCCGGGTACCGCCGCGGACGGCTTCCTAGGATTTTTGGCATGCTTCTGGCGTGGACGTCGCGTCTTGCTATCAAAGATCATGACCATGGGCTGGATTTTATAACTGGCGCGGGCCTCAGGGAGTCGGCCTCTATCAGCGTCAGCTGAGAGTGTTGACGTTTTTGATGGCATGCCTGCGGTGCCGAAGAAGTAGATGACAAAATCGATTACAGTGAGGGGTCATGTCTTTTCGAAAGGATGCATTCACGAGAGTTGTTAATTGCTTTCAGGACGTCGTTACTTCAGCTACATCCCTTACGCTTAACCGAACAAGGCTAGTCTGCATCAAGATCCACTTTCCTAAAGGGGTACTCGGGCGATATTCATGCCGGCTCACTGGACCTTCGTACAAGGATTCAGGACTTCCTGTATAGGCCGAGGCAAACCTCTATCCAAGTCTATTCATTACTGGCTCCTGTGAAGCAGGATGTCTTGGTTGGTGAAGCAATTTAGTCTTGCTTATCTCCGATTTGTCGGGCATGTGAACAAGAGAGCGATGGTATAAAATGCGGCATCTCAGACACCTCTGGATTGTTCGTTCCTTCTACACTTTGAACTACCGAGCATCATGTCGTCTTTCAGTCCAGAAGCCATACCAAATCTTTCTAGTAAAATAATCTTCATTACCGGACGTGAGTTGTCCTTGCTACTGAGGGTTCTGGGCTCGACTCAATGAGCAGGTACTGATATCTCATAAAACTATAGGGAACGCGGGCTTGGGAAAAGAAGCAGCCCTACAACTCGCCAAACACAATCCTTCCCGGATCCTAATCGGCTCGCGCAGCGAGGAAAAAGCTCGCATTGCAATTGCTGAAATCGTCGAATCAGTCCCAGGTGCGCAACTGACGCCCATTCAATTGGATCTTGCATCTTTGGCATCCGTCAAAGAGGCCGCAGATAAGGTTGTCGCGACAACCTCCCGTCTCGATGTCCTGATGAATAACGCAGGCATCATGGCTGTGCCGCCCGCAACTACGGTCGACGGCTACGAGATCCAGTTCGGCACGAACTACCTGGGCCACGCACTCCTTACGAAATTGCTCCTGCCACTCCTCCTCAAAACTGCCGAGCAGCCTCAACCAGACTCAGACGTCCGTATAGTCACCCTTACATCGCACTCGCACACTCGAGCCCCCGAAGGCGGCATCGACTTCTCAAGGCTGCGTTTCGCTGACCCCAAGTTCTCACCCTTGACTAAGTACGGGGTGTCGAAGACGGCGAATATTTTGCACGTTAAGCAGCTTGCGAAACGTTATCCGACTATTAGAACAGTGGCTATACATCCAGGCATAGTTAATACCAATCTCAGCACGACTATGAGACAGAATTTATGCTGGCGAGAATGCTCATGCCCATCGTATCTTACTTCTCGGCCACGGGCATCGAACAGGGTGTCTTGAACCAGCTGTGGGGAACGACGAGCGCTGAGGCGGAGAGTGGCCAGTACTATGAGCCCGTGGGTGTTGATGGTAACGGATCGCCGCCTACTGATGATATAGAGCTGGCTGAGAAGCTATGGGCGTGGACTGAGGAAGAGCTGGCGGGCTGGGCAAAGTAAGCTAAGTTGTGACTAATCGATGAAATCATGACACCGTCACACTCAACGTGCATGGGCCCAGTCACTCCTCCCTGGGAGCCTACAGCGTGATGAGAGATGACTGAGGAACGACAATTTAAAGCCTATAAGTCAGCCGAATAGCCCTACAATCACCAGGATGCCCTTATGCCAAGATGTATTGACAATGACTCGACAAGTCCTTACTATTGGTAGCAGCTTACGCAAGCCACGCCTTCACAAGTGCTCGGCGCATCCTTTCGCCCCCCAGGGAAGCTTATGTAACTAGGAGAGCTAAAAGCTTCAAAGTTGAACGTAAAGCTATTACCTACCTACCTACCTACCTAAGGGTGGATGCTGCAGTCGCTTCTGCCCTATCCTCGCCGTCACGCAGCCCGTGCTGGACGGCAACAATCTGTAGGCGGATTGGGGGAGGTGTTCTGTGGTTGCAACGCTGCACTATATCTGCGATGTCGGTCGATGGCGCGACGGGAGCGAAGATCTAGGAGAGCGCGTATACTCCGCCATTACATAAGATAGGTAGTCAGACTACAGTCTACATATCAGAACAGCAGGCTTTAGCTAGTACCACATAACTGTAATACGAGAGCCGTATACTGTAGTAAATTTACGCAGTAAAATACCCAATTTCTATTAATCGTTTTCACACACAACTATAGGACACTGAAAACTAGTTCTCTTATCTGATTTGCCATCTTTTATGATACAAGGATAAGATTAGGTGTTGCTTGTTTCCTGGAACAGAGACCGGTGTTTGCAAATCAGGCTCAGTCTCAGCCGCCTTGAGCCCCTCCTTGCGATTGTCTCAAGTCCATGTTTGCACACAACAGAATACTGTATCTACTCAAGGATGCAGCATTGAGAGGACGTCTAATTTCATTTCCAATGGCCAACAGCAAGGAGCGACCTGCGTGTTGGAGAAGATCGAGCGCTCTTGGTGTAGGTTTCGAAGTGTATCTTTGTACAAGCTGAAGTGTTTCAAATTCTGCTTGACATCTCGGCGTCAATCACTACCTGCCATCTGTAGACATAAATTATAAATATGTTCATAGGTCGGAACTTAGCCCGTGCATTCATAGAGCCCACTGAATATGTTTAACGCGGTCTACACTCGTACGTAGTCGCCCTTCACTTCATATCACCCTTTGCAAGCCAACAGTATCAAAGCGTATCTATGCAAACTTTAGGTTGACAGGAAGGTCGTGATACATCTGATAATCGAACTCATTACTCCATTCAACAATAAAAACCTTGGTGAGTGCAACAGCTCCTACCAAATTGAGCTTCTTGTGTTCATCTGGTAAACGCCAGAAATGGACTTCGTCCAGTTGATCTATATTCCATTCGTTGACCAGTGCAAGCATTATGTCTGTCACGACGCGTACAAGATCGCCGGAATTGCCTTTTCCGAGAAGAACAGCCGATGCTGCCATTTCACCCATGCTATTGCGGACGAAGTTGCTTTCCCATCCTTGGCGTTCGAGTAGATGGGGATGCGATGACACAGTCCGCTTGAGGAGGGTGGCAAGTTGAGATCTGAACCGGTCCATAGTGGGCTTGGAGTACGCTAGGAGGATGTCGCGCATCCCACGATGTATGCTCCACGACAAACTATTCCAAGGAAGGCAATCGAGTGCTTGTGCAATGGCCTGCTGTTCCCTTCTGGGAGCTAGAAAAGTTGTGCCATCCGAAGAGTCTTTGCTGGGCACTTTGAGTTTCAAGTAGTCCTCGTTTATTTCCTTGGATGATTCCAGATCTCGAGCAAAGATATAGTCAACTTCGTATACTTTTCCTCCGAGCATATTGTACAAGTGTCGAGAACCGTGCGCACCGGGAAATCCTTTCTTAACATATTCCAGTAAGTAAGTGCTTGGTGGCTTGCGACCACAAAACGCTAACTGCAAGCCAGACGGGGCTGCAATGACTCCGGCTACCATTTGGGTACAGCGGTTTGCGCGTTGCGTAAAGCTCAGAGGGTAGACATCCGTGTCTTTTTTGTGCGAATCATGAGACGAGAATTGCACAACTGCATCTTGGCCGATTGGCCAAGTAATGTACCACTGTCCATTGTATGAGGCGTATCCGGCTCGAAAACCAGAGGCATCGCTGTACGAGAAGGCAGGTCTGGCGTTGGTGAGCGCTAACATCGTTATAAGTGACGTTCGTGAGATGGATACACAAGCATGCGTTTGGTAGCGTACTAGCTCCATCCTCTCCAAAAACTTCCATTGTGTACGTCTGTCTCGAGTTTCGTGTGAATTGTCCTCGGTCGTTGCGACTCTCTTTCCATGAACGGACTTTGGGGCCTTCTCTGCTTCGTCTATGGACGTACTCGTTAATCTGAGCGAGTGCAGCTTCTCTGAGTGGAAGATTGCCAAGATGATTGCCCACCCCGCCTTGCCAGGAGGACTGAACAGTGGTAAGCGTGTCAGATGGACGACATGTCTCCCACAGAAACCTTTCTCCAGATTTGCGACTAGGACGGGACCGTACAAAGGCGGCTTCTTCACTGTCCACCATAACGATTTATCCTGGTGGCCGTACCAGAAGCCCAGGTATGTCGGGGTGCGATGGCTATGGAAAGGATCCAGCTTGTCATTGATAGCACTAGCTTGTGATAATAGCCCACCCAGTCCGACGGCGGTCACCACAAAGGAGAGCCATGTTGCGACATCTGCGGATGTGTCCATCCTGAGGAATCTGGTTGTCGAAAACTCCATCTTGTGTAAGCGATTGCACAGCAGTGGTGGACACATTGGACTTACATGAGGCGGGGCTGCACATATGTATAAGTTGGCTGCTAACCAAGGAGGTCTGCACGGGGGGATTTTCTGACCCGTAGCGCTTGCCTAGCTGTAGTAGAAGGGCCGTCTTTTAAATTGAAAATCAAGGACGCATGAGAACCGCAATCATAGGCTGGAACTATCGTTACCTTGTTGCCTCGCCAGATAAGCCGTGTTCATGCAGGTTGTGCACCCGTGTAAGATTCAGCCTTGCAGCTGATTTGTCACATATATTGCATTATGTATAGTACTCTACGACGGACAGACTGACAGCATACGGAAAATTCTTATCAACTTCCTATAGTCCTCGAAGTTTTTGTACTTGAACAGTGGTGAATTAAACAGGTACCGCCGAGGGCCTCGTAACGTAGAGCAGAAACCCCACATTCTTATCTCCGGTTATGTTAGTTAGGTAGTGGGGTAAATCAGCCACCATGGCGTGACATGTCGTTTGGGCGATAATCGGTTCACAGTTACTCAATATTGGCAGACGAACGTACTTACGGGATAGGGATTGGCTACACAATCAGCAGCTTGATTGAATTGGTCCTCGAGGTGACGCCGTCCTTCGTGTTGCACTGCAATAGGCGCTTCTGTCCATTAGCTGCCTTCCCTGCGACTGTCGATGATATGTTGCGAGCAGCGCATTGATCGCCCAAACACTATGTCCTGATCTCCTCTCATTGCTACAACCCATAATAATTTCCGCATGCAATCTTCCGCCTGGTTCGATTTTTTTTTTTCTCGCAACCAGATTCGTGCTCAAACATCAATCGCTTACGTTACAGCGCGTTCCACTTACCTATCTGATAGGCTCGGGCCCTGCGGAGATTCAGTGATCGAATATGGAGGGATGGCAACACCGATTGGTGTGGTTGAATACTACTATGCCGTCACGGGAGACGACACAACAATACTAAGAGAAGAAGACTGATAGTTCTTGATAGTTGCAAAAGAGTGCTACAATTTAGTATATGAGAAGTTGACTACGAGGAGTAGGAAGTGTACAAAGATCCCCCTAGACTATATACCAGTCTCCTCATCCTCGTCGTCCCTGGGTTGCTTCCGTAGATCATGTTTGTCCCGCAGGAGCAATCTGGTTCAGGTGGAAAGATCGCGAAAGTGCTGTCTGGAAATAGTGATGGGTTTGCCGCATTTGTGAGACCAGGATTCATAAGTTTTACCAGTTCGATCAGGCGGACGACACGTGATGAAAAGCGGGACAGTTTAATGAGATGAACTTGACGATGATACACAATTTGGTCCGGGAGGCATGAGATTAGAATTCAAAAAAACTAGACCTCGCATTCATCAATAGGAAGCCAGGATAGAGCAGCTTCGAGACTGCATTAGTTGTGGGGGAGCGATAAGACCTTTGGAAATTGTCAATATGGAGTTCCCACTCAGCGACATAATACCCGAAAGCACGAGGTCCGATTCTACATCGCAAGTGAGCACTGCCCACACATAAGAGAAAATGTTTCAACCCGTCTGATGAACTCCGGTATCACTCTCGCTCCTTCTCGGGACGATAGACGGATGAAGTTGCTCTCCAGAAGTCTTAGGGGACTTTTCAAAGGAACTTTTCATCTTGAGGCGAGTACTGTGGAGTGAAATGGCGGATCTCATAGAACCGAGCACAGACTCTGGTGACCACCCTCGAAAGAGAGGGCGGAGTGTAGGTAGGCATGCACAAACTACCGCCATGCAACCCTCTGGAATAGTCCAGTACATGGTCAACGCGACCTCGTCTGTAATCTCAGATTAGTCTACTAACTGGTCATGATCTGGTACGCCAATGACTTACGTGTCACCTGATGACTCTTGAAAATCTTGCCGGCGACGGTAAAAAAGCCGACACACTTTCCAATCGCAACTGCTAGTACCCTATCGAGATAATCGTTAGACAACCTTAGACTCGAGGTTCAATCTCCTCACGTAACGTACAGCGCACCCAACCCGAAAATACCTAACACGGCTGCTTTCTCTTTTCTTGAAATCTTGAGGCGAAGAACTTGTGGCCAAGGTATCGACAACATGCATGCGTCGATGAGTACAGACGAAATCGCGTAGACCATGTTCGTAGATACGGGAAGGCAGTGTCTGCCTTTAGATCCGGCTACGCTTGTCCAGTTGTCTGATATGGGGTTGCAGCTGAAGATGTACAAGAATGTGTAAACCGCGCCCCAAATACCGTTCAAGAGGTACAAGGCCCATACCTGGAAGTTGAAAAGACGTCCAAGGAAGATCCGATTGTAGAAGAGAAGAATCGCATGTCGTGCGCAAGCAATCGCTAGGGTAGATATGATTTTATTTGCGTAGATGCACTGAGTGCTTGTTAGCGCCTTCGCAGGGCTTAGATTTACGTATTTGATGCGTAATTGACATGCCTTCTCAAACGTATCGAAATCAGGATTGACGATTGGAAACCCGTCGGATTTCAGAGGCATGAATTTGCCGAGGTTTCCATTCGTTGCAGCTGAACGGCAATGAGTTGGGTCCCTGGAGTCAGCAATGGGAGTATCTCATACCAATGAGCATGATGATGCTGTTTGCAATGCACAACAGCTGCCTTGCGTCAGCATGGATGCGTACAAGTGCAAAAATACATACCAGAGCTGGAAGGAGAAACCAGTCATCGATTCTTAGTTTCATCCGAGTTTTACGTCGAGCCCAAAACCTTGCCGCGACAGCTAAAATGGCCAACAAAGAAAATGAGACTGCGAGAGCGACAGGAGTCGCAAGCGGCTTTTTGTACGCCATTCCTGCAAAGAAAATCTACAATTGGGTATCCTAACTTAATAGCTAGCGAGCGTTGAAAGAGGATATTTAACGTTACTTGAGTCCAGCTGGAAGATGATACTACGCAGTAATAGTTGTCAAATACTGTGGGGAATGAAGATCTGTACTCCGGCCTTCTGGTACCTCTAATAACAAACAATGGAATGTACACCTGAGAGAAACAAGGCTCGGAAGATGGACATAGCAAGATCTAACAGACCTTCGCGTAGAAGATCTTACAGGTGCCTATCTGCGCACGCATAGATATCTCGCGTCCCCACAGGGACCAGGTGAGGGTTCTCGACCCAACCACTTCATATAATTTGATATTGCATGCATGCAGGTTGAAACCCGAAGTCCGTGACAATATCGAATTCGCCTCGTAGGACAGCGCGGGACTGGGCGAGTTAATCAAAAAGACTTTGAAGCACCTACCTGTCCTGGCGCGGGTACGATATCTTCGTGCAAAAATACGGCGTGGTCCCAAGGATTTCGCCGATGCTTGTATGCAGGTTGCGGAACGATGATCGGGGGCAGAGCGCTATAGCCTGTGTCCCATTTGTTACCAAGCGTGTGGTAATAGTCTGCAATACAGTGGTTTAGTCCCACGTATGCATGTCATGAACTTTCCTATGAACGCAAGTTACTAACTCGCAGTGCAACTCAGTTTACGCAACCCGCAATTTCGTTGTCAGTGCCTTCGCTATAGCTTGAGCTCGGTCAATCAGCCTCGATCGTTTTTCGTTGCGCTCTTACCGCTTTCACGAGAAGAAGTATCTAGAAAGTTACAACGGCCTTCGACAATGACAGAAAGGATTGATAGCATTTACGAATCCAATGAACCTTTGCTGATTCCTAAGGAGAATAATGTTATTCAGGGAAATAAAAAAGGAATAGGCTGGTTCCCATGTTGGTGCCTATTGCATTCGATGTTGATTGCTGCATATACGGCAGCGATTGTCATCTGGCTTTCAAGGGACATGTGTGGACGTGAAAGAGCAGGAAGCGAGGATTTATACTGTATGAGTCCCGATTTATGTTCTTACTATTCAGGAGCTTACCAAAGATAGCGCCTGCAAGTGTGGCGATAGAATTCGGCATCGGAATAGTGGACATAGACCCTTTCACCTTTGCTCGCGACAATGCCTATGTGGGCGACCCACGACCGGAGCTTGACGACGCTTGGGATGCGCTCACTAACAGTGAGTACTCTAGTCCTCTGATAAGAATCAATCATTCCTGAGCAACCCCCAATTGTGATTAACAGGTATCTATAGATATGCAAATTCGTGTCAATGAGGATGAGTTCGCTCGCTTGCAACCTCAGCTGAGCCAAAACACTTTGAAGCTTCCAGACGGGTCTTCGATCATTCGTCTAGCTGTATATCATGAGCTACATTGCATAAAATGGATTCGAAAGTGGATTTCTCGTGGATATTACTGGCCGGACCTGTCCGGGGCAGCATTGGTAGAAAGGCGCTGGCACATTGGTATGTAATTCGCTCTCTATCGATAAAATAAAAGGCGAGCATCTCACTGTGGGTTTCCAGAGCATTGTCTAGACATTCTTCGATTACGAATTATGTGTAACCCACCGTTGTACCCAGACAACTTTCTCTTCGTCAACAGGACAGCGAACAACAATATCACAGCGCAGCGAAAGCACTTGGAAAAATGTGTGAACTGGGAGATGCTGGATGAATGGGCAGCCAAGCGAAGAGTTGACTTTAATGATATTAATAAGTCTACTTTGCTGGAATGACGATGTCGCTGCAGAATGCGAGACGCTGTAAACGTTTCTCATGCGCTTAATAGGAGGCTTGACAATGATTGCATCAAGACCTAGACTCGGAACCATTTCTCCATTTGATAGTCCATTCAACCAACTCATCAAATCTCCTGCAGACACGCGGATATCCCCAACCCGTCACGCCTCCCAAGTCCTTGTCAATAGGCTCTAGATTTGAATCGGCGCCACACATTATGCTTTGTCGCAGATAGTCCAAACAATGGCGTATATGAGCCGAATTGTGATCTCTTGCGTCGTGATGATCATGTTTGGTGTCCGCAAACTGCGCAATATCGGGCGACGACAAGGCGTCGTAGTACCCGGCCCTGATCATATGAAGGCAATGGAGAGCATGGAATACTGCGACGCCTGATACTTTTGGGCTCATTGATGGATGCCAGACAAACCCCAAGTCATCTGATAATGTTGTAAGCAGGAAAAGAGGCGCAGAGTTTGCAACTTACGGGGTAAAAGTTCACTCCAGGCCAGGTCTGTATGCTCCGTCGGAGGGAGTGAGAAGCTACTGTTATAGAAAAGAGTGGTCTTGTAGGTTCCAATTTCAACTGTACAGCTCAGAACAGCACCATTTGAGTCTCATCTAGGGATATCTACCCATTTCGAAAGGAGCGCTTTGCTGCAGGAATCCCTTGGAAAGGCGACCAGCAAGAAAGCCTGTCAAAGTACATCCAAGTATGATGGGATGGAATTTCATCTTTGACTTTGGTCTGCTTCCTGTCGGCTGGTCCTCAGCGAAGGAAATATCTGTGGGAATCCGCTGGTGTGTTGCTTTCATGTAGAGCTCCGTGATGGGATGCATTGAGAAGTGATCAAAAGCTAAACGATAGAAGATTGTGTTATGAAACGCAACGCAAGACCAGAGCGGCAATCGAAGAATCATTTCGGTCGGGTTGCATATTAAGTCCCAACTATCGAAGCGTCTCGAAACTTTACATTTTACCGAGGCAAACTCTCTATAAACGTCCAGGATCAGTACTAGGAGGTAATCATAATAATGCACCTCTTTTGGAGTCGATATGCACACAGTAATCTATTATCGGCTTCCGAACTCGACGCACCTTCTTGCTTTGGCACAAATCGGCACATATGATGCAGCCACACCAGAGAGATCTTCGCGCGATCTTAGAATTCCGTAAAAGTAAAGACCGATAGGCTGGTAAATATTTCGAATATTGATGACGATAGTCATTGGCCTCAAAAGGAGTCTTGAGCTCATGGAAGCATCGTATTGGGCAAGCTATAAAGACAGCAAGTTGAACTTGAAAGTGGGAGTAGTCTCCTGCGAACATCCTCATGTCTAAGACCAATTTCCTTCTTGACACCTAGAAAGAATGATCTCCAAGTCTACCGGATTTCTCTTCATTCTGCTTGGCACTTTAGTGTCGGCGTTGCCTCCCAAGTACCTCGGTAGGCTGGTCGAGCACTTCTACAACGACGCCGAATTAATATGAGGAATAGGAAGGCATGCAAGTAGCGCGACTATTATAAAGACCAATACGGATGTGAAACAAGCCGCAGGTGAAGTACTCAAGCTAAAAGTGTGCATGATGGTTTGGCTAACGGAAGTCGAAGATGAAGCTATAGTATGGCGCTGGGGTACTTCCCCTAGCGCTGAGGACGCAACTGAAGACTTCCCTACTCAAGAGGTTAAAGAACTTTCTGCCGAAGATTCTCACCGTTGAAATTCGGCCCTTGGAGTACCCAGTCTCAAACTCTCTTTCTAGAAGAGCATTATTTATCAATATGACTTTGATGAAGGACAGAAGCGCTCTGGTGTCCTTGAATTCCGTAAACTTGTCGAGATGGCTTCTTTGGAAAGCGACGAGGAGTATCTAAATGTTGACTCGGAAGCAGTCTCGATGATTCACACAATGTTCAGGTTTTGTCATCCGGTTCTTAATCGACATTCCTCGAGGCGATGATAAGAACTGCTGTCATGACTGTTTTATAATCGAGGAGGTTTTGCTGTGTTGCATCGTAATTAGTTGTTGCAGTATGAGACGTGCATAAAATTGTCTAGCCATTACAATCGTTTCCTGAGTGTAGACTCAGTGCCTGGCAGACCGTTTCACAAAGACAGTCCGACTTTGTCCTTTGAGAAATGTGACACTATTCTTGGGGCCATCCTTGTCGATCTCATTATCAATGTTTGTTTTCTGAACCCCTGCAGCATACGTACACTCTGGACATTCTCTTCAATTTCAGTATCCCTGCTCACATTGCATATCGATGATCATCCGTTCTTCCAGTTTTGGGGGCCAATATTCGGAGTGGCAATTAAATTACAACCCTGATCCAAACACCCAATGGGGACGCAAGACCGACCCACCGTTCTGGCAAGGCTGCCCATTGGCTTGTAACAAAGACCGAAACCTTAACTGTGCCTCCGTCGATTCTTCTGCCTCACCACGTCCACGATCAAGATATTATATGCGTATTCGACTCCCACCTACACCTTGGTAGCAGATTTTTGGTAGCCTCATTCCATCATGACAATGCAACGATTAGTGCTCATCGGCATCTTCATCGTGATTTTCCGGTCCATACTCAACAAAGCGAAGGCGAAGAGGGCGTTTTCGAAAGCCTCCAAAAGACATCAATGCGCCGAACCAGCAGCCATTTTGTCCAGTGATCCAATCTTCGGTCTCGACACTGTATTGCAGACCTTTCGTGAGCTCAAGGAGCACCGACGAATGAAGAGTAACCTTGAGTTGGTTCGAAGGTATGGTCACACGTACCGTTCATTCCCATTCGGTCGACGAACAGTGTCTACCATACATCCCCGAAACCTGAAAATGATCTTCACAGATATTGATACCTTTGGTGTTGGTCCGCTCAGAGAGCGAGCGAGCGAGCCGATGATAGGTCGAGGTATTGTCTCCAGCGACGGCACCGTTTGGGCAGACGCAAGGACCATGATCAAACCCACCTTCAACAAGTGTCAGATCGCTGATCGCAAGATGTTCTCTACTCACGTGGAAAAGTTCTTGCAGTTGCTTCCTCGTGATGACTCGGAAGTGAACTTACAGCCACTGTTTGATCGACTTGTAAGATGCCTCCTATAAGATGCCTCTCTTTATGGAGAACGAGTCATGAGAGTCTAATCGACTTCATAGATCCTTGACGCAAGTTCGGAGTTTATCTTCGGCGAAAGCTTCAACTCTCTTGAACGAGACTTTCCCGAAGACTCACAAAAGTTCCTGGAATCATTCAGCTACGCGCAGCAAGGAGTAGGGAAGAGGGTGATATTGGGAAAGATGGACTTCTTGATGCTTGATCGGCGATTTTGGGACTCATGTGGCTTTATACGTGAATATACGCGGAAACGCATCGAGCGGGCGATTGGGAATCTCAAAGAAAACGAGCCACATGCAGGACAGAAAAGATATATCTTAGCACATGAGCTGGTGCATGCTACGAGTGACCGGGAGGCTATGTGCGATCAATTGCTGAATATGGTCTTCGCTGGTCGCGATACCCCGGCCGTAGCGCTGACGAGCGTGTTCTTTTGCATTGCGCGGAGCCCTCAAACATGGAAGAAAATCAGAGAGGAAGTTAAGGGTCTCAGGGACGAGGACCTCACGCTCGACCGCCTGAAGACTCTTCGCTATGTACAAAATGTCATAAAAGAAGGTAAGGAAATTCTCGTGCGAGACATTGACAATTGCATCTCGTTCGCGCTGACTTGGAGCAGCAATGCGACTTTATCCTCCAGTAGCGAGCACATCTCGCTCATGCAGCAGAGCTGTTATCCTACCTATTGGTGGAGGGGACAATGGCTCAAATCCTGTCTACCTGCATCCAGGTGACTCTGTCAGCATCAACATATACTCTCTTCATCGATCTGAAGTCTATTCCCCCGACCCAGAAATCTTCCGTCCCGAGCGATGGGACAAGATTCAAACTACTTGGGAATATCTCCCCTTTGGGGGTGGACCTCGTCACTGCCCGGCGCAGCAACTTGCTTCATTTTGGGTGGCCTACACATTGGTAAAGATAGCAATGGTCTATCAAGAGGTGCAGAACTGCGACCCTGAGAAGGAGTTTATTGAAAATTTGAAATTGAATATGGAGAGTTTGAACGGAGCTCGCGTCAAACTTGTTGTAGCTTAAGCGAGAGTGTAGTAAGGAGGCAAATGGTTCAGACATATTGGGCAGCGATTTAGTGCCTATCTTGCTAACAATAGGACTACTACTGATGAGGATGAACCTCAAAACCTTGTCGCGAAGACTTGGCACTCTTCTATCTATATTGCCTATTATTCAATTCTTCCACATACGACCATAGGACACTGAAAACTAGGCTTCCCGTCCGCTCAGCCATATATAAGCAGTGTACCGGCGGATTAGTAGTTGCGTGGGTGACCAGCAGCGAATACCCGCTGTTGTATGTTTTTGGATTTTTGCGTGTAGTGTGGGTTAGTTAGGTGGATTTCAGGTGGAGCCGTAATCTACATTTTGCCAAATTCGGCTGCTAGGCTTAACCCCACTTGTCGTAAACTCTCCTCCGCATCAGAATCACAAAACATGATGTACAGCTTTGAATTTGCTAGTGTGGACAAACCTGAAAGACACTGCTCTTCAGCTGTCTTACTTTCTAGTGTGGTTGCCATTTTTAGCCTTGCAGAACGTTCTCCTACTGAAATTAGAAATACGGGTCTACAGCTGGAGTCAAGACCAAAGTACAAGCAGCCATGTGTCTACCTTCCGCTTTCATAGAAATGCAACCTAGGCTAAGGACCTCCGTCTAACTCACCTTCCAAGCATCGCATAAAGTTGGCGATGACATGCAGCAGCGCATACAAATGAAGACGTCGAGCTCGGCGTGGGGTACAGTATATAAATCTCGCTTCTCACACCCTTTCTCGCTACGCTTTCTTCCCACTTGAACTAAAAGCTGGACTGCCCCGCGTCATGGGACTAAAACCAACTGAGCACCATGGCATGTCTTCTCCGCCATAAAGGCACAAACACCGTAACAATGTCCCGCTGTTGCGGCCTTCGATCCAAATTCCAGCACTCAGCCTAGTATGTCTCTGTTCCGCGGTGGCAGGTTCATGTATCCCAAGTTCGTGGGAGGCCCGCTGGCAACTTTTGATGGTGGTGAATTGCATCACCGCACTTGATTGATTTCACTCGGCTTGCTGCTAGATACTATAAATAGTCGGCGCCCAAGACGCCTCTTCCACTCTGCACCCTTCCATTACGAAGACTAAAATGATGATTGAAAATCTGCGATGTGTCCGAACCACCCCGCTTTCGTGCCTATGTCTTGCTGTCGAAACAGCTCGCTTGCCCCTATATGCGCGTGTCTGAGAATCCTGCGCCTACCCCGTACATGCGGGCGTCTGAGGTTCTGCGACCAGCATGGGCAGCATGTGCGTCAAATTGAAGCTAGGGTGTGCTGTGTAGAGCGCAACGTCACGTTATTTGACGGATGGTGGTGAAGCGCAGTACCGCATGCCGGTGATGAAGCCCTTCAGTGCCAGGTATTTAAGCCTCTACAGACGCACTGCTTTCGTTCTACACTTTTTCTGTCGGGGGCGCCAAAAGAATGAGACAGCGCAATCCATGTCCTGAAAAGCCTCACAGTGCAAAAACATGTTTTGTGGACTACAAAAGCCAACATGATAATTAACATGAGCGCTTCTGGGTGCGTTTGGGAGGCCGTGTCCGAGCAATTTCGGCGTGGCCTCTTGGCAAAGTAGCCATGATGGGGTGTGTCCAAAAGAGCTGTCGAAAGCCGACATGTGTCGAAAGCGAGTGGAAGAAGCAATATGGCTCGCTGCGTGACTTCGGAGGTTCGGAAAAAGTTTACGTTCGTAAATCGTGCCTGGATAGCTTGGCATCGAGAGAGAAGTGAGCCATGAATTGAAACAAAAGGCAAATATTCACGCCTCCGATGCAACGCCCTTCCTGAAGTCCAGCTCCGAAACGCCTCCATCATGCTCTGCATCGTAGGAATCTCCCAAAAAGCGGACACACAGCGCCATGCAATCCAAGCTCAACCTCAATCTTCCATCACATACATTTTGCCCTCACCTAACCACCACCCAACCTTACGAACTCAACCTAAGCTCCCCATCCGCCCTCCTCAGCCCCAACTTCTGCAGCTTAATCCTCGGCACCACCCCCACCAGCACCAACACACTCGCCACAATCACCGCCCAGTGCTGAATGTGCGCCACATTAAGACTGTACGTAGTCCAGCTCGCCGCACAAACAGTCGCCAGCCCCACCGTCGCAACAATATAGCCCGCCGCGCGGTGGTACTTCCAGATTGCTTTGGCCTGGTCTACGCCGCCGTACAAGCTCGGCGTGTAGTACTGCGTGAAGCCCACCAACGCCTGCAGGAAGATGGCGATGTAGAAGATCAAGCCGAGGATCGCGTGGGGCGAGGCGAAGTGCTCGTGGCCCGGACCGGCTTTGTTTAGCTCGATGATGACGAGGCCGGCGAGCAGGGCGGAGAGTCCGAAGAGGTGGAACAGCGCGTGGAGGAGGGTGCCGGTGCGTTTTTGGGCCGGGGTGTGTGTGGGTTGGAGGATTAGGGCGGCTTGGGTTACGAGGAGGAGGCCGGCGGAGTTGAGGAGCTGGGGCACGGCTCTTGTTAGCGGAGGAAGGGGAACGGATGGGGATGGAGACGTACAGGGTGCGCGGAGAAGAAGATGAGGTCGTGCGACAGGATGGCGCCCCAGATTATGGCGGCGAGGATCCATATGCCTGCTTGGGCGAGGGGGGCGGTGCCTGTTCGTTCACTGTTAGCAAGAGTGGACTGATATGGTTGAGAAGAATTTCGAAGCGTACCTAGCCAGAGATTCTTCCAGATGGAATCACCCTCCAACTGCGCTGCATCGCCTCTCCGTCCAAGAAGCGGCTCGTCTTCCCCCGCGCCGCGCGCTGCGTTTATGTTTTCTGGGACTCCGGTGGCTGAAGCCATGTTGATACTCCAAGGTTCCCCGATGTGTAGAATTGAATGCAGGCTTCTATGAACAACAATATGTGCGCAAAGTATATAGTACTCTGGGGAAACAAGCTCCAGGACGCTGACAGCAGCTGAGTTGGTAATACATGGAGGTGAAGTGGAGTTCATCGATGACGAAATGCACCCTTGTCGCTGCGACAGGGCAACCCCAGCCAATGGGAGTGGGGCGGCTGGTAAGCACATCAGCGGAAGCGTGAGCTACGCGAGGTCAGATGAACGCGTTCATCCATCGTGTCCTTCCTAATCCATAACATACGCTACATGTCGAGTCATACTGTTGTTAGTCGGTGGTGGGGAACTTCCGATGTCGTGCGTCTCTGTTCCGCACATACAATGAGATGAGAAGTAATCTGTAAGCCGCCTGTGGCAGCTTGGAATGGTAAAGTATATTCTTCTTTTACATATACATGCCTATACAAAAGGATCAATATCGGCGGGACGCTGTGTCTCGCGCCGAGGTATATCGCCAGTCAAAGCCAGCCCCAAAACGCCCCACAATGCTACATATGCTGCCAAATCAGCCAAAGCCGTATAATCAACCATCAAAATATCGCGTGCTGATCGACTCTATTCTAAATCTTCCGGTCTCTTCACTGGGGATGTTCTCGAAGGACTGTCGGTAGCTGCTCGTTCTGCGCTCGCTCCAGCTCCCAGGCTGAGGCTTAGGCTGTTCCGAACCAGCCCCCCACTGGTGGAAATCCTGGGCCTCATTGGATCAGGGTCCTGCGTATTGACGGGCGCATACAGATCCTGTGCTGCAAGATGTGCATTGATCATCGCCTCGTTCCTCATCTTCTGAATCTTGAAGTAATTGTACGCCGCAATGCTGCAGATGGTAATGACCAAACCGGTGAGGTTGATTGGCGTCAGAGGGTCGTGGAACACAAAGTTCGCTGTTGTGATTGTCACCACCTCTTTGAAAATGCCGCAGATGCTCAGAGTAACGACGCTGGTCCTCTTCAGCAGCGCAAATTCACTTGCCGTCATGAGGAAAGCCAGGCACCCCGGAAACAGCAGAATGCCTATGCCCAGCAGCGTGCCCTTCATCTCAAATAGTCTTGAAAGCCCATCGAATAGGGCGGGGAATCCTTCCACGGGTATCGCTAAAACGAGGATGCTAAGAAACATGACAGGTGCTAGAAAAAATATTGAAGAGAACGGGTTCGCGGTTGCGGGGTTGCGGAGAAGGAGGATTTGGGTCAGAGACCAGCGGAAGCCCGAGGAGCACGCAGACGACATAACGAGGATGAAGCCGAGAACATGGAAGGAGGTCTCGCCAGCCACCATCATAATCACGCCGAGGGTCATGATCGTGATGATTATGATGAGGCGCCAGGATATTTGCTCCAAGCCAAATAAAAATGCAAAGAGGAGGACGAAGCCAAGGGCAGATGATTTGCACATTGCTGACACCAAGTTAGTATCCCGACAATCAAAGATTTCAAGAGACTCACTGAAAAAGGTCAAAGTGATGAACTTCAAGCTCGTGTTGCCCAGCCCAATATCCATACCGGTCGCCGCTCCGCAGGGACCAATTCGCGTCAAATAAAACCACTTCGTCATCAGCGGTTTCTTCGGGTCTACCGGTTCTTCGCGGACGCCTGGGGCGTGAGGATTAAGGGAATCGTGGCGTGGTCGAAGCGAAGGTATCAGAAACAGAACGAGCGATGCGAGCGTAAATTGAACCACCATGTGCAGACAGGTCGTAAAGAGCGGAAATGGAAAGATGTTCTGTGTTTCGCCATCCCCTTTCTCCTCCTTGAACATCCACTTGTTGTACACGGATATGGAGATGGAAAAGAGGTACCTGTTGCAATTAGTTTGCATTCGTCAGACCCCAACGAGACTCTTACCATAACCCTATGAGCAAAGCGTTGATCAGCATGGACTGTATCAGATCCTGATTTGCAATCTTCTCCTCCTCCTTTGTGAATTTGACCTCCTCCGGGACAACGCGGTTCTCCAGCAACGTGTTCCGCCTCTTCCTGCGACGCCTCCGTCGCCTATCTCGTCCGGTGAGCCCCGTCTCCTCGTCGTCTTGGAGGCCGTCGGCGCTCATGTCGTCCAATTCAAGATGGTCGCTGTCGGTGCGTCCCGAGGAGTCGGAGTCGCTCTCAGAGGCGCCGTCTTCCCCTTCTTCGAGGATGTGGTCTGAATGCCGCCGTCGATGCTTGCGGTCTGTGTGCTGAGAGGGTGCTGAGGCGCCGGCGAGGGAGGAGGATCGTCGACGGGCGTGGTTTGCAGTCGCCTGGTCCTCCATAATCTTAGGGGTCGGAGGGCGGACCAGGGACGCTATGTTGCGAGAGGCGTGCCGGGCGCCGTCGTCGCTGTCTGCGTCGGAATCGGTGCTCGAGGGGGGATTCGAGATTGTAGCGAGCGGAAACACATCGGCGGGATGTGGCAGCGAATCCGGACGAGCTGGTGCTTTTGAACCTTCGAGCCAGCGCACGACCTCCGCGGTGGACATGGTCGGCGGTGACGGAAGACGAATGACGGGGTTAGCTCCTTGGCGGCCGATCACAAGACAAGGGCTCGACTGCTCAGCTGCTCATGTTGGAGATGGATCTCGGCCTGAATGCAAAGTCTGGTACCTTTCGCGCAGATGCAGTTGCCGTCTCAGCGTCAGGTTCGCGATGTGTTCAGACGCCCTGTGGCCGCAATCTGTAACACGCGTCCAGCCCCGGCTCCTAAGCGCTGCTTGGCTTATTGTGTAACGTTCTAATCCCCGTTGTCGCGTGCCTGAATATGCCCGTCCATAGCGGAGGGGTTATGCGGAGTGAAAATCCCATACCAACCTGCCGGCATTCTTGTAACGTGATACTCATGCCCGTATAACCACGAAAGACGGTGTATTCAGGGAAGACACGCATGTCACTCCAGGGCACTAAATAGACCCACAGTACCGTCATTGTATCTTAGTCCGAGTAGACCCAGGGCCTCCGGACCTGTTGCGAACTAGATTTGACGTATGACAGTGAATGATTGTTACACACAGTGTTGAGCGCATCTCAGCGCCCTAATGATATGTACGGTAGCTCTACCGAGTATGCAAATTACAACGAACGCTCAGAAATACCAAAACCCCAACTTGTATACAGCACAGCCAGGTGACCCAGCTCAGTCCTATTCACTCCGTTCTTTGCGGCCCTCCCGACTGCTTCCGGCACCATCGATGTGAGGGTCGTACTCTCTGTTGCGCACAGGAACTGCCGTCGGGTTTGCCTCCTTCAGCGGCGCAGTCTCTGCGGTTTCGACGTCGCTATCTTCGTCGCCCCGCCCCTGTCTCCGCCGCTCAAGCCATTCATCATCGCTTTCGTCGTCGCTTTCCTCGCCAGCTGCAACTGTGTAATGACTTTCGCCTCCAGCAGGGTCCTTGATGAAGCCGTCGATGATCCAGTATTGCAGGGCATTCATGATCAACGGGAAGATGAACATAACAAAGAGAATCTGCAATGCCTCGCTGCCCTCGGTCCAGCGCAGGGCCCAATCTCCCACCCATGCGATCCAAGGCAGAAGCTGGAAGATGAAGAAGACGCACAACTTCATGCCGAGAAGGCCAAGGAAGTAAATGACGGACTGCTTGAGCCACCAGGTAGCTCGCGGTGGGTGGCCATAGTTTCCAGAGCGGATCGACTCAGGCGGGTTCGCCATGGGTGTCAAGAGGAAAGCCCGGTGCAGGACCTTGAGAAGGAGTACAAGGATCGGGATGCCGATGGTGGTCTAGTCATGTCAGGAAATCACATACTTCTGGGGTATAGGATACATACATCAATCGCAAGGTTGAGCAGGTAGAACGAACAAGGGTTTGGCTCGTTGCCCTCGTCGTCCTGGCCTGCTAATTGTGGTGTAGCCTTCGTGTTCGCAGCAACGTCAAACTTCCCTGATGAAAGCATAGACATGAGAATGTTGGCCAAGTGCAGCAAAACAGACCCGAAGACCTGTTTCGACACGTCGAAGAACCAAATCTTAAGCGGACGGCGAGGCGTTTCGCGCCACCGTTTGAAGGCCAGCGAGGAAACGGCCAACAGGCCCAAAGCACCCTGAACTATCAGCGCGTATGGACCCAATAGATGGCACTCGTTGTTGTCGTCTGACTCCATCGGACTGGCCTTGTCGGAGGCAGTCGTTGCGGGCTTGGTGGGGGCGTCAGATGTCGCTGGTCGCTGTTCGGACGAGGCTGGTGTAGCGACAGCAGTAGGGATGGGTTTCCCAGTAGGCTCGGAAGATTCGGTTGGTTTTGCAACAGTAGGACGTTCGGGAGCGGGAGGTGCAGGTGGTTTTTCAGGATCCGCCTGTACGCCATCGATGCCCAATAGCTCCGTCTCGAAGATCAAAGTCGATCCAGCAGGGATAGGTCCGGTCGCATAGTTGCCGTATCCCAGACTTGGCGGAATGGTCAACTTCCTGCCCTCTCCGATGCACATTCCTACGAGACCCTGATCCCATCCTGCAATGACCTGTCCTGCCCCCAGCGTGAACTTAAAAGGGTCCCCCCGGTCGTAGCTCGAGTCGAATTGAGATCCATCGCTCTCTAATGTTCCTTTGTAGTTCACAGTGATCTTATCACCAGCTTGCGTCTTCCGTGTGCAGTCGACCGGCTTCGTGACTTCGATACCGAGACCCTGGGCGGAGGCGAGGGATAGGAGGAGCGAGAGCGGCAGCGCGCATAACGTGGTGAAGCGCGCCATACGCGGCTCTAGAGCGACGTGCTGTCGCGAGGTTGTAGAGGGTTGCGGAATCGTTACGCAGAGGTAGAAAGGGTGGAGCGAGCACGCGGCGGACTTGGAGGTGCGGCGAAGGCTTGTGATGGTGAAACGCGTCAAGGCGGCACGCTGTGCCTTTTTCCGTCGATGGTACACAGAGAGAAAATCGATGGGGAAACTATCTAAAAGCGAAGAGAAATGTAGTATGTACGACGATGGTGGGAGTCTGCGCTTCAATAATGATGCGAACGTCCGCAATCCGGCTGCTTGCCAAGTTCGATGATGGCTCTCAGCTTCAGCCAATCACACGTCATCTGTATAGTGGACCAAACTTCACACGTTGCCCGCAACTCGACACTTACCATCCTCTGGCAATTCTGCCTAATTCAGATCAGATCATGTCTAGAAGGCTACGCTCGGGTGATACCGAATCCGACCACGAATTCAGCTCGACTTGATCCTCAAGCATCCATTGTGACTACCTATGGTAGAAAGGCTAACCAAGATAAACACCACAGATTTGTGCGGGAATCGCAAACCGAAATGTTGAGCAGGGTATGGAACGATTGAAAAATAAGCAGGCCCACCAGCGTGGGAATACTCGGCCCTTATGTCCATGACGGCCATTATGACTTGATTGGTCCGGATACTGAGGAAGAGGTGAGTGTAGACTAGATTGCAGTCCGGCATGCCAGTATTGTGCAAGTAGTAGACGATTTCTTAATACCGTTGTAGAAATGTCTAGATATTAGGGAACTAAGAAATATGCATTTGAATTCCAAGAGTCAGTAATTGTATCGGTACACGATTCGGTTGTGGCGCGGCTCGTCGCTGTTCTCCAAAACCCCGCCCGCACGCCCCTGACACGTGCCACACACCTCCCAAGATTCTAGATATGTCATTGTCCACCCTACCCTGTACGTATTTAGTTTGTACAACAAACTCAATGCTAACTTGGTGTCTCATCCGTCATTTGGCGCCTTAAAGCTTACTGCGCGTTCGGATTAGGACAGATCTGTGCCTTTCGTCGCTCGTTTGGGCGTTGCCTACCACCCTCAATATGGCAAACTACCTATCAAACCCCTCCCGAGGCAACCATCAATGACTGCCCCGCTGAAGAGCATACTGCACCCCTATGCAGGACGAAATCTGAAATCCCAAAGTTATCGCTGCCACTGCCATTGGCCACAGCTGCCTGTTTTGGCCAATACCAAGGTATTGTTTGATTGCACCCTAGCGCTATGATCATCCGGACTATGCACGCAACACGCAAGGCTGAAAGTATAACGGCGACTGCAGCATGTCTTCAGGCGGACATGGCATGGGACGGATTGCTGTCTCTGAGCTTTTGATCCAGCTTAACGCTCATTCTTCACCTTCGGTTTCTTTTTTCAACTCAGGTCTGCCTTTGGCTACTTGGCTTAGGGCTTCACATTGAATGGCCCTTTCTCAATAAGTACCAAAGCCTTGCCATCATGTTTTGGAAAAGGCCAGCGCCTCTCGCGCTCGATTTGATACTACTCGCTTGCAGCTTCGCAACGTTGTAAGGGCCCTGCACTGTGTTCCACACAAATCTAATAGCAACAGATCCTCTGCGACACTAAACCCACGCGCCCTCGATACGTACGACTATGTAGTTGTAGGTTCAGGCCCTGGTGGAGGGCCACTGAGCGCTCGCCTTGCTCTTGCAGGATACAGCGTGCTACTCATCGAAGCTGGAGACGACCAAGGTGCAAATCTTCGCTATCAGATTCCCGCCTTGCATGCACAGTCTTCAGAAGAACCCGGTATGAGCTGGGACTACTATGTGAATCACTACTCGGACCTTGACCGCCAGAAGAAAGACTCCAAGATGACGTGGCGCACACCTGCCGGAGAGCTTTTCGTAGGACCAAATGGTGCTAGTGGAACTGGTGATCCGCCTGCTGGAAGCGAGCCGTTAGGTATACTGTATCCTCGAGCCGGAACGCTTGGTGGGTGCAGCGCTCACAACGCGCTAATCACCGTATATCCGCATGAAAGTGATTGGGATGGTATTGCTTCACTGACAGGTGATACGTCGTGGGCTGCAGACAAAATGCGGAAGTACTTTGTCAAAATAGAGCGCAGCAAGTATCTGCCGAACGGTATCGTTGGCCATGGCTTCGACGGGTGGCTGACGACCATGGTGACTGATCTTACACTTGTCGTGCAGGACTTCAAGCTGCTGTCACTCGTTGTCGCTGCGGGAACTGCAATGGGCAAGAACATCTTATGGAGTATCATAACCACGTTGACCGGTCTCGGCCAAGTCCTTCTGAGCGACCTGAATGTTGACTCGCCCGCACGAGACTCGACTGAGGGCATTTATCAAGTCCCTCTGACCATGGACGACCGTCATCGTGTCGGTTCTCGTGAGTTTATTCTCGACACAGCAAATGCAAAGAACGCGGATGGAAGCAGGAAATATCACCTTGACATTCTGTTAAACACCCTTGCGACCAAAGTACGCTTCGACAATACGTCCACATCCACGTCCCCAAAAGCCGTTGGAATCGACTTTCTCACAGGCCAAAGTCTCTACCAAGCCGACCCACGCTACTCAAGTTCCACGAGCGGCACAAAGGGCACTGTCAACGCCTCCCGAGAGGTCATCCTCTCCGCGGGCTCATTCAACACGCCTCAGCTACTCAAACTCTCCGGCATCGGGCCTGCGGCTGAACTTCAGCAGCACAATATTCCTGTCATCGTGGACTCCCCTGCAGTAGGAACCAATCTGCAAGACCGATACGAAGCAGTCATAGGTGGTAAAGCAGACTCCGACTTCTCGCTCATCAAAGACTGCAAGTTTCTCCACAGCTCTCCAGATCCGTGCTACGACCAGTGGAAGGACAACGCCGTCTTCAAAGGCGTCTACGGCTCCAACGGGATCGCTATCGGCATCGTGAAGAAGTCTTCCGTCGCGGAGAAAGATCCCGACCTCTTCATCGCCGGGGCACCTGCGTACTTCACTGGGTATTTCCCGGGGTACTCGAACTTCTCGCTCGCTGACAAGAGGCATTGGGTGTGGATCACGCTCAAAGCACACTCGCGCAACACCGCTGGGACCGTGACGCTGAAGTCGGATGATCCACGAGATACGCCGCTCATCAATTTCAACAGCTTTGACACCGGCACTACGACTGATGGAGCCGATGCAAAGGACCTACAAGCCCTGTATGAAGGCATGCAGTTCAGCCGGAAGATTTTCGACTCGCTCATTCCTGTGGACGGAGACTTCGAAGAAGTATGGCCGGGCCGCCAGACGAGCAGTGAGGAAGCGGTCAAGCAATTTGCAAAGGACGAAGCGTGGGGCCATCACGCGTGCTGCACCGCGAAGATTGGTGCTGACGGGGATGATACCGCGGTGCTGGATTCGAAGTTCAAGGTCAGGGGAGTGCAAGGGTTGCGCGTGGTAGACGCCAGCGTTTTTCCGAAGATTCCTGGTTTCTACATTGCCGTTCCTGTGTACATGGTTTCTGAGAAAGCCGCAGAAGTAATACTGGAGGATGCGAAATAGATGGCATCGATTTCTTAAAGTCGTCATCAACGAGGGTGGGCATTTGCAGATTGTTTTTAAGCTTGGGATTATCTCATAATGATAATATTACATGATTACATAGGTACACATCACGGCTTAACAACATTCGCGAAAGACAGCGTGTTGTCCATGAAGAAGTTCGACTGAGGCTCCCCCGAGAAAGCCGGGTTTGTCGTATTGCAGAACTTCGTGAAGCTTCCCGCTTTGGCAAGCTTATCCTTGACAAGCTTCTGGTACTGTGATAGCGGGCATGAGAAGCCGGGCCCGCTATTACAGTTGGCGACCGGGTACACGACGTCATTTAGAATGATTCGAATGTATGTCGAGGAAGTCGCAGGGTTGGCGGAGCTATCGCGCTTTTGGGAAGCATCGCCAGTGGCATAGCCGGGCGTGACGGCAGACGGAGAGTGGACAACAGAGCTGGGTGCGTGGCCATGCGCGTATCCATGCACGGAGCTAATGGCAGGAGCAGCACCAGGGATTGATGAAGAGCCGGTAGCATATACGGGAGCGGAGCTGTTGTTACCAGCACCGGGTGCCGAACCAGTATTGTAGCCTGAGGGATAGCTGGGCACAGAGCTTGCAGACGCATTCGGAGAAGGACCGGAAGCAGAGCATATCAAGCGCTCAAAAGCAATGGTGCCCCGCATGGGAGTCAATATGCTAGCACGGAATTTCCTGTTCCGTAGTGTTCTGTTCGCAGGAAGCTGAGGCTCGTTGTCGAAGACACCACTGGCGGCGATAAGCTGAGTGATTTGCCCGTCGTTCGAGAACGAAGCTATGACGTTAGGTGCCTGGAAAGTAGAGTTGCGAAGCGTGTACGTTTTGTTGGGCCCATCGACGAAGCGCCGAACGAGCATGTCCAGAGTCGGAAGCATTTGTAGTTTCTCGATGTCGGTCCCCAAGCCCGTACCGTACCAGTATCGCAGATCCTGTGCATACTCATATTGAAGGATTTCCTCGTCAGTGAAGATGTCGCAGAAAGGGCTTCGCTCTCCGGTGATCTGCGTCTCAAAGCCACACAGGTACGGTATAATGCTTACTTCCGACTGAGTGAAGGTAAAGTTGCCGTGGATCTTGGAGTTGAGCCTGGCCACGATGGGTGGGAGGTATATGGCTTGCCACTGGTCAATATAAGGACTGCCACCTTCATCCTTGTATGCTGGGCAAAGATCGCTAGGTGCGAGCGAATTCATCCATGATGCAGGGTCACTGCTGTTGAGGGCGAAGATGGTCCCGAGATCAGTGGCGTTGGGACCTAGGAAACCGTGGGCGAACATTCGCGCACTATCGCGCACTCGAGGGCTTGAATTGTACCAGTTTGACCACATGGTAAACGGTGTGTTGTACTCATATAGGTCGGAGTAACGTAGACGCCATGTCGCTCCCATTTCTGTAAGTTCCTTATACCCAGTTGGTGAAATCTGGGCAATTTGGGCACTGGGATTGGAGAGCACAGGTTCCCAAGTCTTCAAGAATTCGAGCTTTGTGTCGCTCACCGTGAAAGGCGACTCTTGAATGTGATCATGGAGTGCCATCCACTCGTTGTAGGCGCCATTATCTGGGTAGCGGCTGCCATGGCGCGAGAAGAAAGCAGCCAAATCCACCTGGCAGCCCTCCGGTACTTCAGAGGAAATGCCTGTTACTTCAGGACCTTCAGGCTGTCAGCTAGGGGCATTGCGCACTTTAAACGACACTCACCGGGAAACCATTGCCCATTGCCTCCCAGATGCTGTAGGACATTGAAGTCATCACCACTAACATGTGCAACCGCAGTTGCAGCAACAAGAAGTCTAAAGACGCGTTCCATGTTGTCGACTATAATATATTTCTGCTCTGCGCACTACTCCCATGCTCCTCACGCCTAAGCGTGTCTTTATATCCCGGCTGATATCTATGCCATCTATCAATGCCACTTGGTCCTCGGAGATGAGCATTGGCGATGTATCCCAAAATGGACTCGGGGCGATCAGGGGAGAAGACGGCGCGAACACGTGGGTAGAGAACGCGACACCACCGGCTATCTCAGGCACGTGGAGATAGATACTAAATAATTCTTCCACGCGATGAGGTTGCTGCGATGCGTGGCGTAGTGTAGATGGAGGTTGCATCCTTTGCAGCTACCGTCGGCGTAGCGACACACTGCAACAGCCCACCTGAGGTAGGCGGTCCTCTGCCAGACGCCAACCCCGCACTTGCCCATCACAGCCACGCCCAGTCGTCGACACGTTTTTGATTTGTTACAGTTGCATAAAGTTTTGGTATGTTTGGATGATTCTCTTGTTCCGGGCTAGTTGAGCCGATGACGCGGTGCAGCGGGTCGCGCGGCTCACGGTGGGCCCGTCGTAATCGGATACTTGGTTCGAAGTCTGCGATTACTTCTTTCAGCCAACAACGATGTCTACCATGTCCCAAAATTTGAACCGGGCTACCTGGATCTGGAAGACCGAAGAAATCATCTGCAACGATGATCACACCGAACAGTTTGTCGCCTTCGCACGCCGAAACGGCATCAACCGCGTGTACATACACATCAACCCAGACATCCCCCATCAAGCTTGGGCAAATTTCATGAGCAAGTGCAACGGCATCGCAGTCGAGGCACTGATGGGCGACCCTGCCTGGATTTATAATACACAAAGCCACGAAAGCTTGCAAATCCGTCTTCGTTGGGTGGAAGAATATCAACAACGCTACGCGCACGATTTGCAATTGTTGATTAAAGGTCTGCATCTCGACATTGAGCCTTGGCAATTGGAGGAGTGGCGCGGTCCTAGTCAACCTGACCTCATCAGACAGTGGATCAGCTGCATATACTACCTCAAGAATTGGGCTTCTGCTCAACATCCTCCGCTACCAATTGCAGCTGACCTGCCCTTCTGGCTGCATACACTACAATATCCGGACAACCATGATAGGCTTGATCTGGTCATGATGAACATACTCGACGGAGCGGTTTTCATGACTTACAGGAATAGCCCGCAAAGTCTGATGGATATTGCGGGCGAGGCGCTTTCGGCGTGTTGGAGGTGTCAGAAGAGAAGAGAGGGTATATATCTTGCTGTTGAAACGGTACCGAGTGAGGAAGGAAGACATATCAGTTATCATGGCTTGGGAGGTCGCAAACTTCGAGACGATATGAGCTGCTTGGAGGGCGGTCACGGACTAAGAAGGAGAGAGCCTCATGAGATGTGGTATGGAGGACTGGCAGTGCATGACTACCATACGTGGATCAAGATGGAAGGCTAATATCTAACCTATAGGGTTTGACGGTGCGTGAAAGATGACCCCTTCCATCCCTAAGAGAGAATAAGATCGAGTCTTTCATGTAGCCATAGCTATGAAGTTGCACCATATCTTGCCACCAAGTCTCTCATGTCTCCCAACATCCTATTGTATGATATATCAGCGACTGTATGTATATCAAGGAATATATACGCACTGCTCTCTCAGCGTTGGGTTATCGTGGAACAAGGCCGAAACGTGAGTGTTGAATCTTCTGCGATAAGTCAGAATTTTTAACGCTCATGCTTCCTTCGGCAGTGTATCTTACAGCTTGTAGAGGTCTACACGTCCATCGAAGTCCTCTTCGGGTGAGGAAATTTGGACGTAAGCATGATATGCATCTAGATACTCGGCGCCGAAGCGGTTGCAGATCGGCCTCCATTGCCCAAATTCATCTGTGCATCGAATATTAGCGGACACCAATGCAGAACTACCGCGTTTCATACATTCATTGTGCGCATAGAAACAACACGCGTCAAAAACCAAAGGTTCCCCGGTTTCGCTTCCAATGCCGGAATTGGCAAACCACAAATCCCCGTGCACCAAGGATGGTTTTACCGAGCGTCCTTCACTCTCGAGCGGTCTCAATAGGCGCGGTATAACTTTATCAAATATTGCTGGAACCAGAGTGTCAAATTCTGGATCATATCCTTTTGCCTGGATCTCCAAGTCAAGAGCCTGCCTCAGACTCTTCGAAAAGAATGTTTCCCACCTATCTTCCCATCCAGTATACTGCGGTAGATTGCCAGCATGCGTTATAACGTGGAATCCAAACTTTCCATTGGGAGACTTGCTGGATTGGTGTAGTACAGACAACCGAGCAGCGAACTTGTCTGGATCTGGCATGTCTGGAAGCATGTCATGAAACTCGCTGATGAAGAAATGGGTGTTAGGTACCCGTTCATAGGTACCCGAGGCGATGGGTTTGGGTGCAAAATCAGGTGCAAGACTATAGATCGCTTTCATGGATTCGAACTCGCTGCTGAGCATGTTCTTGCCAATGTCCTGAGATTCTACCTTAATGAAGAAGGATTGTATTGACCCGTCGCATAGCTCAACGTCGATACGGCCCGTGTTAGCCCAGAAGCTAATGCCATGGCTTTCCGTTGAGACGATTCGACAGCCTTGTGGCAGAGCTAAATTTTGGTAAGTGGACGATATTTTCGGTCATTGAATGAACGCAAACCTTTCGCAACACTGGGGTCAATCTCAGTGTTGCCTTCGCCGAATTCCAATCCCGGAGCGCCCTCGTAGTTCATGGTGTAGGAATTGAATGTCAGGCCGAACTAGTGCAGAGCACAGAGAAAGTGGACGGTCCGTTTTTAAGTTGGGGGGCTGGTACCGCCGCATGAATACGATACGCTAAGAGGCTAGACATTCCCCGCCCCCATTCTCTACGCGCCCGGGCATAGTGCAGGGATCCGAACATATTCACTTAAGCTGCGATACCACGTCTAGTTACCCATTCATATGTTCTCAGCAGCATAGTGCAACCATATGTGACAAGGCGTCCAATAAAGTAGACCTGTTCTATATCGTTCCATGATGTGGCAATCCACTTTTCGCGTCGCCCATCGACCAACTTCATTCACCGATTCATCCCCGATAAAATCGTTGTTTCCCATACCTATGCCTTGATTATCTTGCTGCTGCTAGGTCTCGGTCTAAGCTTCTCATCATGCGTCCTTCTTATCATGACCATTCATAGCTGCTTCATAGCAAAGGTCGTGGGTCTCTTCGACCATCTCAAATTTGATGCCCTCGGCCTCCAGTCGCTTTTTCCCATCATTATCGACAATGAATGTGTTTGGCTCCCGGATTCCCACATATACGGCCTTCAGCTTCTCCTTCAAAGTCACAATTCTGTCGCAGCAGGTGCGATTGCCACTCAGCCTTGCATTGCAAGGCTCCATCGTGGTATATAAGACTGTGTTCGCAGGAAGCAAGTCGATGATTCGCTCTTCGGCGCGTACAGCTGACAGACCGTGGCTTTTTGCGACCTTGATGAAACAGCATTGTTCGGCGTGCGTGCTACCCATGTCGCCCTCCATGTAGCCGGGGAGTTCGATCGAATAACCCGTCGAGAGGATCACACCAGTGTCACCGTCGACTAGCACTGCGCCAACACAAAACTTGTCAGGCCCAGGTGGCGAAAGGCGAGCCTGAACAACAGCGTATTCCATGAACGCTTTGTGATCTCCAGGCGCAATGGAAGGATGCGCAATCGTCGCCATGCTACAATGCGGGGATATTGCTATCAAACTTGGAACGGACGGCTGCGGCCGGTAATGGAAACGGCGAGGGGGATGGTTGAGTGAGAGGGCACACCTTCGAGAGAGGGAAAATTGTCCGCTGCTTCGCTTTTTCATGCGCTAGTAAGATTTCATCGCATATTCTGAGGAATCAGATCCACATGTTCATGCCATAGCACGCGCCTTTACTGATAGCCAGTTGTTGTAGATCCTGTACCAGGCGGCTAACAGCCTTGGCGCATCGCCCCCCTCGCTTGGAGGGCCCTAATCCGGCTGGAATGCTACGGCTGAGTGTCTGATAGATAGACATGCATCCGGCCCCTGCTCGAAAACTCCAATATGGTGGGCCATGACATTCAAAACAATAAACCATGCAGGCGCCTCACACCCCGCTTTTGGCCCCGTAAGCGTGCCGTGCCGTTCCGTGCCCCACGCCACCGCCCAAGTACCTATGGTAGGCTATCGAACAACTCCCATCGCCCAGCTCTAATTCTGGCCTGCGTGGGTCTTTCAACTTTGGAGCCTAAGGCACGGCACAAACGTCATGCTTCATTCCTATAATGTCGTAGTCAGTTGTTATATCCTTCCGATCGATGGACCCTTTCAGCGCCCTCAGTGTGGCAACGTCGGTCATTCAGTTCCTGGACTTCGCGACCAAGATTGTCCATGGGACTCGCCAAATCTATCAGACCGGCACGGGCGCAGCAGCAGAAAATGCGGACATAGAGTTGTGCGCTTCTGAGCTACACAATCTCTGCACTCGTCTGGAAACCTCGAACTTACCACATCCGCGAAGCGCAGACGATGATGCGCTCTGTCGCATCGCAAATCGCTGCGTGTCTATTTCGAAGGAGCTCTCGTCTCTGTTAGAAAAGATCAAGGGGAAGAATCCGGACTCAAAATGGCAATGTATGATATCCGCAGTCAAAACCCAGCTTAAGAAGAATGAGAGGGACGACATTCTCGCTAGGTTGTCCCAATGCAGGGCCCAACTTGATAGTCAGCTCTCTCGCCTGGCTCAGTAGGTCTCCCCCTCCTTCCCTGTCAATCATCCTGAGTGACACCAATCTAGGCTAGACAACAAAGACTTTCAGGAACGAATCATCTTGTCCCTTCGATCGAACGACCAAGTTCTGGAGAATCTCATGACGCACATCCGAAAGCTGAGGTCCAACGTTAGCATCTCGTCAGTGAGCAAACATGCTGAGAAACAACTGCGTCAAATCTTCACTCTTCCGGAGACAACTCAGACACTGATCAACAGTCGTCGAATCATCAATTTGTTGGAATTCGAGGACATGCACGAGCGTTTCGACGACATTTCCGAAGCCCATAGCGGAACTTTTGCTTGGGCTCTAGATGCTCAGAGTATCCACAGTTTTGGAATCGAAAGACACCTAGGGGATTATGCACAAGAAGTGCCAGACTTCAACCGTCAACTTGCACCGTCCTCCGGCACGCATACATCGTCAACTACGGAAGATGAGACCTTGGAACTACGCGACGATTTGATGACTACCAACGAATATCATAAGCTTTCTAATTGGCTACAAAACGGTACCGGTGTCTTCCACATCACTGGAATACCTGGTTCCGGAAAGTCTGTGTTGATGAAATTCTTGTGGGATCAACCTAGGACTACGTTATACTGTGCTACATGGGCTGGACCACGGAAGCTTGTCGCAGCGAAATACTTTTTTTGGACACAAGGAACAAAGAAGCAGAAGACCATTGGTGGACTGTGTCGAACTCTGCTTCATGACATCCTCGACCAATGTGTCGAGTTGGCACCAAAGGCTCTGCCGGAGTTATGGAAACAAGCAGCATCTACGCCGTGGCAAGTTGAGCTTAAGTACCAGCTGCGAAGGGACTTTGTCTGTCGCGCTCTTACTCAACTTCTTTGCGATCCCGCAATCAGTCACACTCATTGCTTCGTGCTCTTCATAGACGGCCTCAACGAACTTGAAGAGCAAAACTCGGATTTTGAAGACCTCATCAGACTAATCTTTCAGTGGGTACAGTTTGGTCCTAAGCATGTCAAGCTATGCGTTTCAAGTAGGCCACTTCATGAGTTTTTAAGAGCTTTTCCAGAGGATCAGAGGCTTTTCTTGCATCATCATACTCGTCGAGATCACCACCTTATTCTTCTAGACCGAATCGAGGCCCTCAACTCGGCAGAGACCAGGTCACTGCCTAATCAGCAATTGCTTCATATCGAAACCTCTAAGGTCGAACTGTCCAAGTTCACAAACCGCATCACTCGTTTATGCTCGGGTGACTTTCGCAAGCTATCATGGGTGCTGAAAAGAGTGAGGCAGATTATGCACGCAGAATTGGACCTCATCTCAACGACGGAGAGATTACGGTCGCCAATAACACATGATATAGACAGGTTCAAGGAAACTTTGGATTCAATCGAGTCTGCGTTCAGTCACCTGGATTTCGAAGACTGGCCTAATCCTACCTTTGGATCCTCAATTACGCATTCCCTCCTTGATACGGGTAGAATCATAGCTCGTGACTCATCCCCAGCGTGGGCCTCCTCTTCAGATCGTGAAGAATCCCTACGACTTAAACAGGTTCAGGAAATAGACACGTATCTTGACATACCCGGCTCTTTGGAAGATGATCTTTTCGCCGCCAAGGATGCACGAATGAAAGGGACCTGCGAATGGTTCACTAGTAAGCTATCATACAGTGACTGGCTCGATTTCTCTTCAAAAGCTCCAAGATTGCTCTGGGTTACGGGGAAGCCTGCAGCGGGTAAATCCACTCTTGCCGGGCACGTCATTGATGAGCTACACAACAACGGCGAGCGATGCAGTTTCTTTTTCTTTAAGCACGCCAATCCATCCAAGGCACTGGTCAGTACTTGTTTGAGGTCACTTGCATCCCAGATGGCCAGTCAACAAGCATCGGTCAGAGAGAAGCTTTGGAAGGTTCTCCAAGAAACTGCTGGACCGGTCAGCGAAAACAATAACGAAAGATTGCTCTGGCATAAGCTGTTTTTGAACACTATCTTCAAAGCTGGCCTACACAAACACTTCTGGGTCATAGATGGCCTGGACGAGTGCTAGCGCATTTGTGGAAGCAAGATCAAAGACTCTCATATCCATGAATGACGAGACTAGAGTTACGCTAGTCCAGAAAGTCATTGCAAAATCTGAAGGATCATTCCTATGGACCTCGCTTGTGCTCAAAGAGTTATCCCACACGTATAGTGAGGATGAAATTAACCAAGTTCTTGACGAAATTCCAAGAGACATGGATCCACTCTACCGTAGAACCTTGGACATGATGTCCCGGAGTGCAGGCTCAAAGCACATCGCTAAGTCGATTATTACCTGGACAACCTGTGCAAAAAGGCCACTTAAGCTCAACGAACTCGAAGGTGCGCTCAAGTTTACCGGATACGACGGGATTTCAGATCTTGAAGCAATGATCCAAGCCACTTGCGGCCAGCTTGTGATGGTCGACCGGTTTAGTAACGTACAACTGGTGCATGAAACGGCACGCGAATTTCTCTTGAACGAGAACCTTGATTCTGAATTTGCGGTTCGCAGAGGAGCGGCGCATACACAGCTTGCGAAAGCCTGTCTAGGGTACTTGACAAGCGACGAAATTAAAAGACCGCGTTTGATTCGGCGCCTTGACGTCAGCACGTCTACTAAGAAGCGGATACCGTTTTCTAATTACGCTTGCTTCCATTTCTCGAGTCATCTAGTACTAGCTGACAGCAGTTCCACGGAAATCATTGAGCCTCTGAACGAATTTTTGGGGGCGAACGTCCTGACCTGGATTGAGGTAGTTGCTCGTACCCGTAACCTGAGCAGCCTTATTCAGGCTTCTAAACACCTGAAGGAATACTTAACTCTTTGTACCGCTCCCGGGGATCTCCATATGATCCAGACTTGGTCCACAGATCTCATACGTATCTCTGCTCGATTTGCTGATACACTAGTCACATGTCCGCCGGCAATCTTTGCACTAATCCCCCCTTTATGTCCAAAGAACTCAGCTATTCACAAGAGTGTCCAGCAAGGCCGTGGATTGGATATTCTGGGCTTCTCAGATACCGAATGGGGGAATCGGCTTACTTGCGTTGACTTCCGGTCTCCAACGACGTCACTCTGTCACGGGCACGAATATTTTGCCGTCGGCTTATCGTACGGCGCGATCATGCTCTACCATGCTGGAACTGGTCAAGAATATAAGACTTTACATCATGGGGAGGCAGTGAATCTCCTATACTTCCTGAATAAGTCAGGTCTGATGGCATCCTGTGGGCCGAAGACGATCCGAGTTTGGGACATTGCCAGTGGAGAAGCAAGATACACCTTCCAAGCACCGCAAAGATGCGTTGCCCTTGCATATGATGATGGAATTCTCATAGCTGCCTGCGATAAGAATTATCTCGCTTCCTGGAATCTCAATGACGAGGGCTGTCGACAATTGGACAGGCTGTGGCATGCTGGCGAAGCGTTTGCCGATAGTCAGATGCGTCGCCCACCATCCGCGGTTTGTATCTCATTAGAACACAAAATGCTAGCAATAGCTTCCCCGGGAAGACCCATAATCCTGTGGTCCGTTGACGACGATGACTACTACGGAACTTGTGGCAAGAAACTCGCCAATGGCGAAACAAGCAAACATTTAGTTACAGCTCTGGTGTTTAATCCGAATCCAGCATTGGAACTACTTGCAGTGTCATATCTCGATGGCGAGCTCGTCCTCCTGGATCCCTTCAACGACGAAACGCTCGAGACAGTCCGCGCGAATTGCCCAAAGCTCGCCGCAAGCCCCGATGGTCGTCTGATTGCTGGAGCTGCAGGTGCTGGAACCATAGACGTGTATGGTTTCGAGTCTTTGAACTTGATATATAGAGTAAAGTCTTCGAATTTGTATGTGAAGCAAGTGGAATTCAGTAGGGACAGTCTTCATTTTGTCGACATCAGAGGCTCTCAATGCAATGTCTGGGAGCCGGCCGCTCTCCGGCGAGCTTCCATCGTTTGGGACAGAAATGACACACCAGCGTCCTTCATCGAGTCACATGGGCTGAATCCGAAAGCGAAAGTCACCGCTCTCGTACTACTTACTGGACAGAAGCACATCGTCTGTGGCAAGCATGACGGCTCGGTTGCTTTGTACGACGTAGCATCGGCGAGCGAGACTACTCAGTTGTATAGGCACAAGTCGAAGGTCCATCTTCTTGCTTCCTGGAAGCCTAACGGCGCCATCATCAGCGTCGACGAATCAAACTCGGTAATAGCTTGGTCAATGCCTGCAGTTACCAAAGGTGCGCCTGTACAAGATACACCAGGAGAGGAAATCTTCTCTTTCCGTCTGGATAGTCGCAATACCATCACCCAGCTGCTTCCCTCTGTAGACAACGAAAGATTCATCATATCCACTCGCGATTCTGATCACCTCTGGTCGTTTCATCCAGTTGAAGAGACGACTATCTTGAGACATGACACTTCCAGTGTTCGAAGGTGGGCACAACACCCCGAACGGGCCGACATCGTCCTGCACACCGACGGTAGTAGTGTTCAAATCTACAAATGGAACGACTTGTCGCTAGTGTCCAGCATCAGCCTCTCAATCGAAATGACGGGATACCAGATGAAGCATATCGTTCCCTACAAGATTGGTCGGAACCACAAACTTCTGCTTGAGATGTCAGAGCTGCATGGAGGGGCCGACACGCGGGGTGTCTATCTCCTGGATTTGACGGAGACGACTTCTGCTTCGCAATCCAAGACCACGACAGCGGGCGCTAGGGAGTTTCCGATCTGTACATCTCGCGCACAATTTCCACCAAGCGTCGTATCCCTCATGTTACATATTATTGGCATCTCGATAACTCAGAAGCTCATATTTCTGGACAGGCAGTCCTGGGTATGTTCGATTGCACTCGAAGAGAAGGACGGCAAACCTGTTCAGTATGCTCGCCATTTCTATGTACCATTTGACTGGTTTTCGGGGTCACGAGGAATTGTTGTTATGATATCAGAGCGCAATGTAATCTTTGCAAGGAATGATGGAATCGTAGTCATCTCCGGGGGATTTGATTTTACTCAAACTGTTACTATACCCATACAGTAACTGATTTTACTCTGTATTAGAGCCGAGGGTAACTTCTATTTGATTCTAGTAGTATTCAATCGGGCTGCAAAGGTCCATTCTGCGCTAGACACGGCTTCCACGGATAGGGATGCTAGGTGCGGGTCTTGAGTGAAAGCGCCCTTTAGTCGTAGCTGTAGTGTTCTGCGTTACTTGGACTCAAGATAGTGTTGACGTTGCTTCCATTAACTTCTGCTCAGTCTACTTTCCTCGGCAGGACTAGTGAAGCAAACTACGGACACGCTTTTTGAGCATTTGTGGAAGTAAGATTGAAAACTCCCAATTCATGACCCAAAAGGGATTGACATTGCCAAATCGCTAGGATACATATTCGCTTTTTTTGGAGGCCAAGTCATCGCCTCTCAAGGTAAACTCATGAATAAACCTAACATCTTGGGATAATTCGGCGTTCCTAGTCCCGTAGCCGGATCCCATCCTTTCGACGCGGCGAAGCCATCAGTTCCGCAGCCCGGGTTCGTCCCGTTTGTGATATCATTCAGCACTTCGGGATGTGCATACAAGACTGGGTTGACGAATCCTACAGGTCCTTTCCCAGCCTTGATGCGCTCCTCATTGATGAGGTTGATCACGGAGGCGAAAATGGGAGTCGAAGCAGATGTACCGCCAGTGAGGCGAAGAGCGCCGTTGAAGACGGCGGCAGTATTGTCGCCGTTCGCAGAGACGTCAGGAAAGCCCCGTCCATTGCGGTTGTAGATTCCAGTGCCATTGTGCCAGTTACCCTGGAGCCTTTAATCAGTATCAACGTGACGAGGAGGGTTATATCTCTTACATCAAGATAGTAATCGTAACCCGGGTCATTGTTCGCGAGGTAATTGGCAACATCCTCGGCCTGATAGTCTGGAATCCCAAATACATTCGAAAAGCCACCTCCAGACGAATAGGGGAAATAATAATCAGGATTATATGCAGCATTCTCAGGGTCGTAGACGGTCTTCCCAGGATAAACTTTAGTGGCACCGACACTGGTCAACCATGGGCAGGTGTTAGGATGCGCAGGTGAGAAGACTGTGTCGTTGCGGAGACAGCCATTCGGTGCATCGGGCTTAGGGAGGTCACCAACACCGTTATCGCCCGATGCAATAAAGACGGATACACCTTGCAATCCGAGCTTCAGCCATTCGTCACACTATTTAGTGGTGGTTAGATTTCAAAGGCGTAAACGAGTGGAAAAGAGGAGTGCTTGCCTGGCGCTTTTGATAAGCTGCTGGAAGCTCGGCTTCAGACTTCATGTACGAGATTGAGATCACATTTGTGGGCTGGAGTATTAGTAAGACGATGATTCAATCTTTCCGTGTCTGCTGAGACTCACCTTGTAGGTACCACACATGCGCTCACCTTTGTATCCACCCTCATTATCGTTCGGGTATACAGGATCGAAGTCTGGATTATCACCCGTTTCACCGTATGCCTCGTACGTGCAATAACTCCCATCAATAGCATCCAGAAACGTGTTGAACATCCCACCCTCGTTCACTTGCTTTGCCGCCCAATAGCCATCGTCGACCTGATAGGCAACAACCTCTTGCGGGTAGACAAGGGGGATAGCTAATTCGAGGTCCATGTCGGCTTCCGATCCGGCATGGACAACGTCAACCGGTGCGACACCACCATTGATCGATTTCAAGATTGGTGCAGTGCCGTTAGAAATATACGGCGTAAAGTTAGAGAAGAACAGATCAAGGTCTTCTTGAGCGTATGCGCTGGAGATCAGGAAGATACCCATAGTATTGTTAGGACTCACCTCCGCTTCGGGGTCTGGCGAAGGGATATTGTACAGAGCACGGATGCAATCGTGGGTAATCATCTGGTCGCACGTATCCAAGGGATCAGTATTAGCTCGTGAATCCAGAGTAGGTTCACCTCTTTGCCGAGTTAGTTTACTTGAGGCCCGTTGTTTCGACACTTTCTTGTCGTTATTCGCTCTGAGCGGAATTAGCAGATACTCTTCCGATGAATGGATTCTACCGATCCTACATACCTTTCCACTTTCATTGGGACACCTTTTATACCAGGAGTCACGTAGTCGACATGCTCAAGCAAGTGACTTGGTAGGTGATATTGGTCACAGCTCACTGTGCTCTTCTCTTCACCATGAATCTCGTGATACTCCGTCATCAGCAACTTTTCTGCCTCTTCAACTGTGGCATCGAATGCAAGCCAGGCCTTGTTGTTCGTATAGGTAATGCGTTCCTTGGCGATGCCACCCGACTCGACAAGCCATTGAGACACCGCGCTTATTGTATCTTCTGATGGAGCGAACGCAGATATGACTTGCTCTTGGGACCAATGCTTGCCATAGTGTATAGATTTTGGATGCGATACGTCCATGAGCCACTTCTCGGCCATTTGTGTGGCCTCCTTATTCGACTTCAGGCCAATCCTCATTGGTAGCCGTATGTGAGGCTCTAGTCGCCGAGTGAGGCCCCTAGGATCGGATCGCTTTTCGTGAACGACATAGTCGTGTGGCACTGCTATTGCAAGGGCCGTCGTCGCTGCTACAGCTAGAATTGTGAAGGCAAATTGCATCCTTCGTACTGCCAGGTTTGAGATAAAGTAAATACAACAGAGAAAAGCCACTTGACCTCGGGTCAGATGCAGAGCATTGCAGCTACCGCTGCCATCTTAATGTACGTACTACGATGGTAGCAATCTGCCTTGCATACCACTCTGTCGAGTGGCATCGCGACCTACCATAGAGAATTAAAGAACTGTTAACTCAAAGTCGCAACAGGCTTACGAAAAATGGTTAACAGAGACTTATTTTGGGCTAACGCGACCTGGTTGAGTCTGCCTGACGCGGTGTTCTACAACGAAGGATGCGCTAGCATAAGTGTTTAGCAATACTCTCCAACACGAAGGATCTTTGCCATCCCTCCACTCATCGCCATGTGACCTACAAGGTGTGCATAAGGCTATGTTAGGAACCCGAAGTTATTGCACATGACACTAATGGGCTAGTAGAAGTGAGGTGTTGCGCGTCTTCCTGAAGCGCGAATCGTGTTGGAACTGCGCGTAAACGATGGCGACATGATCTGTGTAAACTAAGTTACAACAGCAATGAAACCCGAACGTCTTCTGGATTGGAAGTACTCTGTAAGCGATTGTCCGCTGCCATGGCAGCTCCCCCAGGAAAAACACTTCAATCCCTCTCTGGGAAATGGACCCTCAACAAAGCATCCTCCGATGACTTTACCAAGATTCTAGAACTCCAAGGAGTTAATATACTCATTCGGAAAGCCGCCTCGGCTGCATCTGTCCAACAAAACATCACACAAACAGACCCGCAACATATTGAGGCTGCGCAGTCCGTAACCGCGGGAAGGGTCCCCGGCACAACTGAAAAATACATCCTTGATTGGGCGTGGCGCAGCAATGACGATCAACTCTTCGGAGAGGTACAAGGTCATAGCCGATGGTTGGGCGTTGAAGAAGCAAAATGTCTGGAGATCGGAGACGTTGAATGGCTTGAGGACGATAGTGAGAGGAAGATAATACATGCGCACGCTCAAAGAATTATTCTGAAACCGCGGCAGGGTTGCTAGATGCCATAGGTAGCATCATAACAGTACGGTGTAGAGTCAATCATCTATCTTTTGTGCAAGATTAATACGTTCAATGCGCAGGACAATTATTAAACCGAGCGTGTCACTCCGCTCGCTACGGAAATATTATCTCAGCAAAATGCCCATGAGCCAGTAGCGCGGCTTGTCTTATCATCATTAGTAAGAGCACTAGTCCGATTATCGTGAAGACATGCATTCATCCCACCAATGAACTTCCCTCCTCCCCTTGCCAGTCAACACTAGCATGATGATTAAGCGAGGAAAGACAGCACACCTCGGGCAGCTGCCGACTGCTCTGCGTACATGCGAATCCTACAAACGACTTACTCAGCTGCTAGCTTGTCCTAAGTGCGCTCCATGTTTGCACATTGAATCTGCTTCGGATTAGTTGAGTGGAGTCGTAGTAAAGCGGTTCGGGAAGCATCTACATGAATGAGAATACATTCACTCCGCAAGCACATGCAACACTGAACACACATAGGTCTTTCGTATACAAATATCACTACCGATGCTCTACAATCATGTTCATCACCCTTCAACTCATACCCAGTTTCGCAATCTATCTACCAACGACTTCTTCCGTTGATTCTGACGATACTCAAAACTAAAAACAGCACCTTGACTTTTCGAAGAGATCAAAATGCCATCTGTAGTCGTTTTTGGCGCAACTGGCTTTGTCGGCGGTACGAAAACCCGCTATGCTTTCCGCATCATCTGAGCTTGACACTGACTTCACGCATTTAGCACCCTATGTGAAGGCTCTCAAGCAAGCACAACCCGATTGGCCTGTTACCGCATATGTACGCAGCTCTAAGCCGGTGGCTGAACTCAAAGCCAGCCTCGGAGCAGACAACATCATTGTCGGTGACTTCAGCGACTATGAGAAGATCAAGAAGATCAGCAAAGAGCACGATATCGTCGTCAATGCCGGCAACTCGTTCACCGAAGAACCTGCTGCTGCGATAATTGCAGGCCTAATGGAAAAGGATTCCGCCACGAAGGGCAAGTTGATCCATATCAGCGGTGCCGGTAACTTCATTGATTTTGGGACCTCCGGCAACTTCAATACGGAAAGCAAAGTCTGGAACGATTCGAAGCAAGAGGACATCAAGGCCATCACCAAAGATATGTTCAACGGCAAGTCCGACGTTCCGGTGCTCGAAGCTGGTAGCGCCATTGATACATACATTGTCTGCCCTTCCGTTGTCTATGGAGGCGCCAGCATTTCATCACCCACTAAGGGCATTGGCTACACGCTTCTTACCAGCAATGCCAAACCTTTAGGTTATGTCCCATATGTCGGGGATGGCACCGCGGTACTGAGCACTGTATGTGATACCCACAATTGAGCGATGTATTTGAACCGTACTAAACCTACCCGTAGTGTCACGTACTCGACCTAGTCGATTTCCTCGTCAAAATCACCAAACGCGCTGCGGAGGGACCTGCCTCAGGCACGGCGTACAGCCGATACTACATGCTCGAGACCAGCAGGGTCCAGTGGAAAGATCTAGCGACCGAGCTGGCGAAAGCGATGCACGCGAGGGGCCTGGTTCAAAGCTCTGAGCCGAAAGCAGTGCCATTTGAGCAGGCTGGAGAAGGGGAAGTCAAGCACCTCGTGGCCGCGAACATGCTCATCGAAGGAGAACGCGCTGCCGCACTGGGATTCGAGGCGAAGCAACCCAGCATCCTTGTTCAGATCCATGAAGACCTCAAGGCAGTACCTATATAGCCTGCATGTAATTGCATGTAATTCACGTAGAACTCTTCTCTAGCAGTAGATAATGTAGCGATCCACTGGGAGGAGAAATGTATCTTGCGTAGCTTGTCACCAATTCACGTTTCTTTACGCGGTGATTTAGTACAACTTTCCTCGATGCATATTTCCAATTTCTTACTTGGATTCCAGATTATTATCCTTGGCTCCCCCTCATCCACCGTGTAATCATCATGGCATGATCGACGACTCCCCAAGTATCAGTCCCATTGCTCGCCTTGAATGCTCTACTCCGAATCAGACTCAGACTCATCCCTAAAAGTGGTGCTGTATGGTTCACGAGTTTTGGAATTCAGCGTTTCCAGACAGCTCTGGAAATTATACTGCATCTTGCCTAACAGGAATTCAATCGCATCAAGCTCACTTGGGCGATAGGACTCGGAGGAATCTATGATTTCCCAATCACTGCAGTCTTCGTTGAGATACCCAATGAGTACGGCCCTATAGATTCGTCTTCCATGTTGGGATTGTGTAAATTTAAGCGCAATTAGCACGGCGTAGGCGTGGTATCCCGAGCGACAATTTTGGGCTTTGGCGGTGGCTACATCGTTTAGCATGACATATAGAAAGGAGAAGGGGAACATACTGAAAATTTGTTCCTCTAGCTTTTGGCGGATGTTCTGCTGATTGAGATAGTCTTGAATTTTAGCTCGCTCATTGGCTTGCTGTTGGGCTTGATGTATAGCTTGCTGTTCGGGTTGCTGCTGGGCTTGCTGCTTGGCTTGCTGCTGAGCTTGCTGCTGGGCTTGACGCTGAGCATGCTGTGCCAGCGGGTTGTAGGACATTATAGGAAGAGTTCTTTTTTCTTTAGGCGCGAGTGGTGGCCAATCTTCTGTTGTGTCGAAGCATAGGGAGACTAAGCTCACTTTATAGATGTGGTAAAAGCACAGTTCGATTGTTGTTGCTATGAAAAACTTGAGGTCACGTTCACAGATCACGAGCGCTCTGCTTGCCCCTCAAAATGCAGACTCAGTGCCTACAGAATACGCTCAGAAGCAATTCCTTATAGTCGATAGGTTGATTACTGGCCCGCGTAACCTTTGCAAAACTCGATGGCCTACTCTTAGCGTCAACCAGGCCCGGAAAATCAAATATCATAAACTCTAGCCAGTAATCAACCTCCTATAGTCCATAGGTTTCGGAAGGTACTCAAACAGGGAGTGTCCAACTCTGGACGATTCCTTGTCTATGCGCTATCGAAGACTATCTCGACACTGCACGTCTCAGCTTTGACAGCCTATACATCCAATGCATCGGAGTTAGATCGAACAACTTCCAGTGACTTGAGCGTATACTATCCAGCGTGGAGCTCTTCCACTATTGCGACAGTGAGGTATGGAGTTCAATACCACAAAGCAGTTATCATAATGTGTGGTACACAGGTGCTCATCATTAGTGACATCTCTCAAACGAGCTCTTCGATGAGGTATGGGCGAATGAAAGGGTGCCTTCATGGGTGATCACAGCTAAAGTAGACTTTGCTGCTGTCATGTATAGGTTACCAAACGAAGCGAGCAAGCCGATCAACCGTTCATAAGGTCAAAGAACCTTCCGAAAGGGTTTGTAGTCTCTAGCTCTAATAGTGTGGGCGGTTCGATGCAATTTATTCCTCGTCGTAAACTATATATGCTGAAAACCCGATCGAGGTACAAAACGCCGACCACGAACTGGCCTTACATGTACCCATGCTATTCTGCAAATAAATCATTTTGAACCCACTATCGTGTAATGTGGGGTTGGCTAGCTCATATCCGCGCGGGCGTATGATGATGCAGAAGTTCGGACAATCAAATCAAGCGAGTTTTAACAAGCGCAAGGCACTCTACCCGCGCCCGCGGTGATTAACACGATGTCAACCACAGGTCGAACCAAAGTCCGCTTGTCTGGTGTTCTCGGAGAATTTTATGGCATCGCCGATGCAAGGCTGCAAGGCTGAAATGCATGGGTGCTCTGCGCTTGCATGAAATGGGACTGAAGTACGATTTTCGTACGAGAACCCGTCACAAGTGTTCAATCGGAGTTCGTCGCGACAAGAGCAGTCATTGCGCAGTCATTCCCTTTATATATATACCATACTTTCCGCCAATGAGGGCTCATGGTGTCTCGTGTCAGTCCGTCATCCGCGTGTGAATCTAGACCGTGGATCATGAAGGATGCGTTGCAAGATCTGCGGCCCGAACGGCGGCCCACCAACCTTATTGAGATCCTTGTACCCCAAACGTTCGTGTGATAGAGCATACAAGAGGGAACTGTCACGGGAAGAGTTGTATTAGCGCTATAAAGCTTTGTCAGAGGTGTTGCTACGCTGTGTGTTCAAAATCAATGGCCCAGCTTCTATACTTTTGACACAGTTCTATACCGTGTATATTAAGATGTGTCCAACACGAGCGCAGGGCGACCACAAATCGCGCGAGACAATGCTTGAGTGCAGACGTCTCCAGACGTTTTGAATATGCTCAATGTCCGGTAACCTCAAGACCGCCTCGCACGAATTGAACTGTGAAGCGACCAGAAGCAAAACTTCTACGCCTCTCAACATAAATGCTCCATCTTCCTGCTGACCATCAATCCATCAAGCCGTCAGACCAGGGGTCCACCCACACTTACATTCTTCTCTTCTTCTCTTCGTTCACCTCACAATCATGCATTACAGAATCCTTTTCCTGGCCCCCATTGTTACGGTGTCGCTGGCCGCACCCATCGTATCTCGCCAAGAGCAAGAGCCATCGGCGAGTGTCAACCTTAGCTTGTTTGGAAGCGCCCGTCCAGCCGGGTCCCATGAAGGAGATGTGTGGGCTGATTCAACAGTTGACTACAACACATTATCCCCACCGATTGCCTCTCGTCAAGACCGCTATACTCAGCCCGATGGCGGTTTCGTTGCCCCGGTGGTAGCACCTGCGCCCGTCACACCGGAACCTGCGCGCTTTGACAGCCCAGATGGCGGATTTGTCAAACGTCAAGGCCCTGCGGTTCCCGAGCCTTCTGACGCTTGGATTGCACCCGCTGTACCTGCGCATTCTGAAGCCTGGATCGCGCCCAATGTGCCAGCGCCCTCTGAAGCTTGGGTTGCGCCCGCTGTACCTGCGCCCACACAAGAAGTCGCCTGGTCTATTGCTACGCGTCAAGACCGCTACACCCAGCCCGATGGCGGCTTTGTAGCCCCAGTAGCTCCATTGCCCGCGCCCGTCACTCCGGAACCTGTGCGCTATGATGGCCCTGACGGCGGCTTCGCTAAAGAAAGACGTCAAGACCGTTACACTCAACCTGATGGCGGTTTCCCGGCCCCCGTAGAGCCCGTGGTCGTGCCCCCCGACCCAGCGCCTGAACGTTATGACTCCCCGGATGGAGGCTTCGCAAAGCGTCAGGACCGCTACACTCAGCCCGACGGCGGTTTCCCAGCTCCCGTGGTACCCGTAGTTGCGCCCGTGGATCCAGCACCTGAACGTTATGACTCCCCAGATGGCGGCTTCGCAAAGCGTTAAGTTGAAGGTACCTTAACTCTCCCGGGTGTGCTAGGTACCGTACCAGACGGGTGCTGCAAAGCCTGTTCTTGCGATGAAGAGACCGAGCCGAGTATGCTTCCGGGAGTGGATACTTACTGGAAGAAAGAGTGATTCATGGCTAGGGTTGTGGAGGGGTTGGAAGGCTAGCGCTGCCTGACCATTCGAGGGGGAGACTGTACAATAGTAGTTGGAATTGCTGGCTGGCATACTAGTTCGTTCCTTTATAGAATTCTTATGGAATAGAGTAAATGAGTCCTGCGCTCGTCCGATCCACTTTCCACTTTCAGTACGCATGTAAATTATATAGCCTAGTAGTCCACCTAGCCAGCGCCCCCATCAGAGCGACGAGGCTACTTACCCCGTGAACTTCCCCCCACAATAGATGCACACATCGCAAGCTGCAAACAGCGCTCTGGCCAGCGACACAGGCTGCGTACTACCCTCTTCGCTATGTCCCCGTTCAATGCCCTTCTCTATTCCCTCTTCCTGCAATCCCACAAACTCGTCGCTCAGATACGGCGTCTTGCACAGCGCGCAGGCCTTCGAGATTCTGGGCCTTTGGATCGCCAAGAAACTGAGCCCGCACCTCGAAAACTCATGCCCATTCTGGCACGTTGCAGTCTCTAGATCCTCCATCGGGATCTCGGCGGAGCAGAAGTCGCAAGTATCGCAAGGCTCTGTTGGCGCTGGTGCGACATCTCCTTCTGCCATGGCGGCGTTAAGAAGGCCTACAACGCGGCGGCAGTGCGCAACGATTTCGGCCGAGAAGGGCGTGCCGTGGGTGAGTACAGGCGGGAGACTGGGAATGAAGGTTGCGAGGCGATATGCGATGAGAGTGCGGGGGAGGAAGGTGGCGTGGGATGATGGTGCGAGGACTTGGGAGACTAGAATGTGCAGGCGGTCGTTGATGTTTTGGAGTTTGAGGAAGAAAGCAAGTTTTATGTGCGTGATTAATGACCGTAGGTCGACCACCGAAAGTGATGACATGGCTTCTTCCGAATCTTGAGCAGCTGAAGATTTCCAATGGATCCTGAGTAGCTGGTTCGTTACTTCATCGATAACAGTGTGGTTTGCCTCGTTGCCGTCTCTTGCGCTTTCAGCCCATTTTCGAAGACTGAAAACGAGGCCTTCGGCACTGAAGTTTTGCACTGGGATCTCGAGCTTCGAGTCTTTACCGTAACGTCGTAGTCCAGAAATGGTGATCGTAGTGCGCCGCTCATTTGGCGGACCGTATTCTATCATGTCTGTCGGATGAACGGTGCTGCATGCTGCAATGAAGTCACCTAGCGGAGATGTTGATAAGCCCCAGACTTTTGTGCGGACGTAACCTTGAAGTTCGTGTTGGGCGCTGAAGAGAGCTTGGGTATCCCAAAGCTGTTCGCGCCAGTGAGGGTGGTTTGAGATAGCCGTGAGGGAGCCGTCCAAGTGTCGAAGTTGTGATGTATGGTTGAGCTTCGCTTGCAGTGAGCTGAAGTGGATGCTTGCATCAGGTGCTGTATAGTCCCAAGCTGCTGCGCTCATCTCGTCCCAACGACTGTCTAGGTTGTGCTCTGTTCGAGCTAGGATCGTCGCGTCGCCAGCCGATATCTTCAACACGATCGCAGATGAGAGGGTGAAGAGAGCTAACGTAATGTTTCCGCCATCCTCAACTTTGGATGACCACTTCATCGGTCCGGCATATCGAAGTTTGATGTTAGGATAGATAACCTCATCGTCACCAATTCCAATGGTCTCGCCACTGTATGTAACGACCCTGGCGCGCACATCTTCATTCGTGGCGTACACGAGGACAGAATGATACCAGTCGCCTTGAACCGTCCATGGGCTCCACGCCATTTGGGAGATATGTCGCTGCTGTTGCATGATCTCATCGAAGGTGGCAGGCTCCGCAAATACATTCTCAGAGTCAGGCGTGATCGAGAAGTGATTAAGTACTTCCCCAGACCACTCTTCCTCGGCGCCCAGAGTAGTGGTAGGTGAATCGATAGCAACGAAAGCGATATGGTTGTCATCATTGGCGACGGCAACGATGGGCTGACCCCAGGTAGTCTGCGTGCCGATGATAGCAGAAGGTTCCGTACTCGGAAGTGGAGGAGCCCAAGCAAAGCATCGTACGCGAGCGCGCAGGCACATCTTCTCGGACGTCTCATGAGCGAGACTACTTTCTATCTCGCTCAAATTACCAGAGAAATACTCCACGAGCGCATCGTTGATGATCTAGCGAAGTTTATCAGTACAGCGACGCGCCCAGGTCAACAAGACAAGACTTACAAGCTTCCGCTTCCAACTTGTACCATCGTCGACTTTCCCCTCGCTCGCCCAAACACTGAACACTAAGCTCGACGTCAACACGCCAAGAGCACATCGTCGATGCTTCGCAACTCCCGGTGGCGACCAAGCTATCGATATAGGTGCGCTAGTAGACACCTCTTCACCAATTGAATAGATAGAAACAGGACCGGCTTCTTTCTCCGGAAGCTCTGCTGGCGTAAACCACGAGACTGACAGCGGAATGTGATGCCAGGAAGAGAAGTCGTGCTCTGTGTCATTAGACTTTGTCTGCGGGAACTTGATTACACATTAGCAAAATATTACCACAACATGCAGTGGAGATCATTAATCTGATACTTGTTTGATGCGCATGCCTTCACTTACCAGAAGCTCAACCTGTTCCTCGCTCGCAAGCGCGATGATCCCGTCATGGCTCCAGTCGATCGCGTCAACGCACGCCGGCCAGCATGCTATTGTCGTTGCGTCCGACATAGCCTAACACTGATATATTATTACTTTTGATTGATATGAACTTGTACCTCATACTTGCGTTGGTCGCGAGCGTGAAGATGGAGCGTTGAAGCTCGCTTGAACACAAGTGGAATTTGTAGTGACACGAGTCAGGCAGAAAGTGGGGCATGACTCGCACATTCACCCGCGCAATACGACACCCTACGTAATTGATTCACATAGTACACAATAATTGACCATTTCATTGTATAATTTTGATATATCGTTTTCTATTGACGCCTTGCAGGCATGACAGAGCAGTGAGAGAAAATCTCCACTCTATAGATACATGCGCCTATTGCTGCATGTAGACTATACCTCAGTATATACAAAAAGGTATGTTCGTAAGGAAAAAGGCCGAGCGCAAACGCCGATATAATATGCTGCGAGGATTATGAGAGCTATTACGCTCAATTCGACTTGTTGCCACCACCGCACCAGCAGTTGCCTTCGCCCTCCCGCTCAACATGCAATACCACATCCATGCCTTTGCCTTTGAGAAACTGTGCTGTACGTTCCCTAACATCTTCAACATCAGCACCCCGTGCAGCAATGATGTGGATAGCACCGAGAATCCTCTGCCCGCGAGGCGCATGGTCATGGTCATGGTCATGATCATGATCGTGATCGTGATCGTGAGCGTGGTCGTGGTCCGAATGATCGTGCGAGTGGCTGTGATCGGAATGATCATGATCGTGATCATGTCCGTGCGAGTGAGCATGTCCGTTCCCATGATCATGATCGCATTTCTCATGCTCGTGAGCGTGCACTTCAGCGTGCGCCGCGCCCTCGTCCTCGATCCAAAATTTCGGCACAGCATAGCCTACGACACCTCTCAAAGAGCTGAGCTCCTGCAATGTGTTGCGAATACCGTACTCGACATCTGCCGGTAGAGAGAGCATCAATCTCATGCCAGCGCTCTTAACGAGGGGAATAGCGGAAAGAAAGATGAGAATCGCGATGATACAGGATGCGATCGGGTCCCATCCAGACCAGCCGTAATACTTGGTCAGAAGGGTCGAGATAATAACAGCAACGGAACCTAGAGCGTCGGCCAGAATGTGCAAGAAGATGCCCTGCATGTTTTCGTTGTCGTGGGAGTGCCCATGAGAGTGTTCGTGGGAATGTCCATGGTCTCCATGATCGCTGCTGCGCGTCAGTGCAATCCATATTTGGAAATCTGGTCATCGACTTACTGGCCGTGATCATGCCCATGACCGTGATGGGCATGCCCAAAAGCTGTCAAACCCACAATGTTCACCAAGAAGCCAAGCACACTGACGATGAGTAGCTCGTTGAGCCTATGGAGCTCATGACCTTCCCATAGTCTTTCAAATGCATCAAAAATGATCTCCACACTGACCAGCAAGAGGAACACGCCATTAGCAAATCCGGAAAGCGTGTCAACCTTTCCGTAGCCGTATGGGAAGGCGGCATTTGGGCGCCATTTACTCATTACTGCAGCTGCCAAGCCGACCGCAAGACCAGCACAGTCGAAAAGCATATGAATGCTGTCTGTAAGTAGGCCCAGTGATCCGCTGACATAGCCATAGAAGAATTGAACCATCATGAAAGATAGGTTCAGTACACCAAAGTACGCAATGCGCCGTGAGTCCTTCTCGATCATCACGCTGTGGATGATGGAGCCCGGCTCGCAGCGTGAAATGATGAAAGCCGATATCTTGGAATGGTTGCCATGAAGGTGATGATCATGATCATGTGAGTGTGAATGCCGATGACTCGTGTGTGAGTGGTTGTGTGACGACGGCTGAGAAACAGCTGATGGCCGTGTGTCGAAAGCAACTGCTCCAAGTACGACAGCGAAAGTAACGCAGGAATACCAGGCTTGATGCTCAAATTGCGCAAAGAGTGTCGTAAGCACACCGCCAATCACCAAGCCACTCTTTTTGGAGCTCCGCAAAGCGCTGGGAGACGCAACATATACTGATGCTGTCGCTGATGCGATTGAGAGGGTCGAAAAAAGAAGTGCGTGATGGGACAAAGAAGGTGCAGCCGAGGAAAATTGCGCAAAGATAACGGTGAAGCAAGTCAGGACCAGACCGGTTGCGAGAGTAAGGTCTGCATCTAGTGTGGTGCTGACAAGTGGAGATGATGGTTTCGGTAAAGTCGCCCGCGTCAACGTCTGCGTACTCCAACTATTCTGGGTTTGCGATGTGTCCAAAGACCATGCGGTAGTGGGGAGAGGTGGCGGAACGGCAGATACGGAAATGGTCAGCGCAATGAAACCCAGTACTACTCCGATCGTATCTGCAGAATTGAAACTGTGCACAAGCACTGCGAGCAAAAGAGTGCCGTACGTTGCTGTCCTTGTCCGCAAAGTGCGCTTCGTATTCTCCCACGCTGATTGCTTTCCTGGCTTTTGGTCAAGACTGCCCAAACCCGCTGTAAACGTGGCTAGGAGGATGAGGGCCGTCATTGCACCTCCCAGTTGCATGGTCGCATAGAAAGGCAGCAAAATGCCTAATCCGTGTAATGAGCCGCGCCATAACAAGGTTGGGCCATGGTACTTGGGCTTATCCGATTTGCCTGCAGTATCGTATGCCTTCCGCCTGTCTAGTGGTTCGTCTGTCGTCAGACGAAACTTCGATATGATGCCTACAAGCAGCAGTGTCGCTGATGAAAGAGTGCACGCGTGGAGCAGCTGTCCACGATTGGTCTCGTTTGGGAGAATTGAATCGACCATTGTGTCCGCCAGACTGGTAGGTAACTTGCGATGCTGGGACTCAGAGTTGAAGTACGCAAGCGATGCGAAAATGTAAGGCAGAGGCACGAGGAGAGCTGTGAGCGCTTCGGGGAGTTCGAGCCACGACCTGGCTAATGGTTAGCCTGTTGCATGATTCTGCGAGTTAATTCCACGTACGATTGGGAGGGAAACGGCGTCGGATGCTCATGAATTGGAGAGAAGACATGCTTCCCACCACTCTTTCCCCCTACTGGTCTCCCTAAGTCTGACTCGCCCCGCGGTCTACCCTTTGGTCCCCCTTTCATATATGGTTTCAACGTATACGTCGATTCGGTGGATCGCGAATGGCTATGGCCATGGTCGTGCGATTGATCATGATCTTGCCCGTAAGGAGACGGTCCCTGCGTGTACGATTGGCCGTTCATTTCAGATCTGGCATGGCGATGGAGGCCCCCCGCCTGGCTTTGTGCTCTTGACGGCGATAAGCCGTTCATTTGGCCGTTCCAGGGCGAGGATTGTTCGGCAGCGTAGTGCGATCGAGAGTGTCCGTGGCCTCGAGCGGGCGACGCATAATCTGTGGGCAAGGCATACGTAGACGCCATATGTAGCGCGTTCGGGGGTCCGCCGTAGAACAGCCTGGGCGCATCCGACTAGGCGAAAGGGCCGAGCCTTTGGGTTTTCCTTGGTGTCTGATTTTGTTGTTGCATCCGATGCGATCAGAGCAGGAACAACAAAGCGCGGGGAGCGAGATCGAATTGCGGGGAGGTGGAGGTATCGCAAAGCGGTACGGCGTCTCGAATGTTTCGTCGATAGCGGCCGCCGCTCTCAGGGGTCTCACCGAGATTGGCAGGCGCGCTCCGCTGGGTGGCGCCTGCTCGACTCCGCAATTGTGGCGGCCCTAGGTGTGGCTGACTCGCACACACTCACAAGAAACGTGACCTTTCGCTGCACCAGCTTAAATACGTGCGACTAAGCATCACGTCGTGCTAGTGCTGCGTCGAAATGTTCGACATATTCGACGTCTTCCGTGACGACTTCTTGAGCGAGAAGGGCAGCTGGCTCTTCGATATTGTCCTCTACGCAATACTTGGCCTTTCAACTTTATTCACCATAATCCTGGTAACATTGCCCCGACAATATGACCCCTACAAGGACAAGCCGTTGAGAGCCGTAAACGAGAAAGGCGAGGAGTTGGAACTGAAGAGGAAAGATGGAAAGAAAATGGTGGACTTCAAGGCCGGGCGGACAACTCAGGTAGTGGTTCTGGGGGACATCGGTCGGTCACCGCGGATGCAGTATCATGCAATCAGTATTGCCAAACATGGCGGCAAGGTTTACTTGATCGGTTACCAGGGTGTGTTAGATCATTGTTTCGTTGAAGGTGAAATTTATGCTTACGTGTCCACCAGAATCTGAAGTCCATCCGGATGTGACATCCAACGACCTGATCACCATCGTTCCCGTACATCTGGCCCCTTCCTTCCTACGCTCTAGTTCTAAACTACTCTTCCCCATACTTGCCCCGCTGAAAGCCCTCCATCAAGCCTGGGCCCTCTATCGCGCCCTCGGCTATGCCTCCGAGCCAGCCCGATACATGCTCGTGCAAAACCCCCCTTCTATCCCTACCCTCGCTGTCGCGACCATCATCTCCTTCCTTCGCAACACCGAGCTCATCATCGACTGGCACAACTTCGGGTACTCGATTCTCGCGCTCAAACTCGGCGCTTCCCATCCCCTAGTCAAGATCTCCGCTTTGTATGAGAACGTGTTCTCGAGGCTCGCATCACAGCATATCACCGTTACAAACGCCATGGCAAGAGTCTTGAAGGATAGTTATGGCGTCTCAGCACAAGCCCTCCACGACCGCCCCGCCGCTATCTTCCGTCCCATCAGTACAACAGAGCGCTCGAAGTTCCTCTCCCGTCTACCAGAGACAGCACAGTACGCATCGGATCTTTCGAAAGGCACATGGAAGCTCATCGTCTCATCCACCTCCTGGACTGCAGACGAGGACTTTTCGTTGCTGCTGGCCGCGCTGGAAGCTTACTCCGCGCGCGCAACATCCCAAGTGTCGCTCCCGAAGATTCTGGCTATCATCACGGGTAAAGGGCCGCAGAAGGAACACTACCTCTCCCTTGTCCAGAAGATGAACCAAGAGAAGAAGTTACTGAATGTGATGATTCAAACAGCATGGCTCACGCCCAGGGATTACGCTACCCTCCTCGGTGCCGCAGACTTGGGTGTCTCGCTGCACACCTCGTCTTCGGGTGTGGATCTCCCGATGAAGGTGGTGGATATGTTCGGTGCAGGATTGCCGGTAGTGGGATGGGGTGAATTTGAGGCGTGGCCTGAACTAGTCAAGGAGGACGTCAATGGTAAGGGCTTCAATTCTTCAGAGCAATTGGCGGATCAGTTGGTGGATCTATTTGGCGAGAAAGACATTCTGTTGCCCACTTTGAAGAATGGCGCGCTGAAAGAAAGTGAGAATAGGTGGGATGATGAGTGGGACCGGGTTGGTGGGAAGCTGTTCAGGCTCGTCTAGTAAACATGCTGCAATGCCTCATCAACAGTCTGAGTACCCTCAGTTATGTTTTATTGGGCAGTCCTTGAACAGAAGCCTGATGAAGATGGTATACGTACATAGCCAACACAAAGAAGGCCAGTAGATGCGATGCTCCCTTCAGCAGTCCCTATCACTAAATCGTGTACCCTACACAGTTGAGACTGGCCCTGACTAGATCGAGAGCCATGCTGCGCTTTTCTGCCAATCTTGAGCCGAACAAGGCGGAAAGCATACCATGTGCAAGCTCAAGGATTAGGATCCGTGCTACAGTGTGAGCAAAACTTTTGTATACCGGCTATGCTAAAACGAATGCTTCCGTCGTGGCGGCATGATCAACAACTCGTTGTGGTCGTGGTATCGGAAATTGATCTATACATATGCCTGAGCTAAGCGAGATATACTTCACTACATGTACGAAGTTTCGAATTTGATTCGCAAAAGGCAACATGCGCGTACTCGACCTTTTCCCAACTGAATTCGTCTCGGATCATTCAGTTGTGACTTTTTAGATCAGTAGAGAAAGTAGTCCCCTTTACTAGTAGGGCATTGTTTAGAAAAAAACACCTATAAATTACCACCACTTCTGACCGCAAAATAGTCTTATAGTAATGAGATTTTCCTTCAATGGAAAAATATATATAAAGTATAGGAGAGTAGAGTCAAGCGTTGTAATTAAGCGTCAAGTACCGACCAGCGAAGCATAGAAGGCTAGAGTAGTCTATAAAGGGTAAGTCCTGTTCCAGATAGAGAGAAGCATATGGCAGAAAGGTCATGCAATAGTAATATTCGAGTGGTTGAGTTTATGTTAGCTATTTTCAACACAGCGTGGCTACCCGCAGATGAAAAAGGTCCGTGTTCAACGAAGATTCCGTGCAACAAATGCTGAAAGGTCAAGAACCAGTGTCACGGATATATGGCCTCACGCATTCAATGCAGAGTTCGGAATTGCGCATGTTCATATAGAATTCTTATTCACACTGGGGTATCATAACGCCGGCCAATGCATCCATTCCATTCTACAACACTTTTCCAGCTCCGTTGCCAACATCCTCCATCTTCCTTCATCATCACTTATCCACACCAACCTTCCCTGGGCCCTTCCCCATCTTCTTATTTGTCCCTAGCTTTTCAATGTCCGAATCTTTGAAATAGAATGGCGCCAATTCCGTCAAGTACTCCGGCTCGATGGGCAATACACTCCTCATGAATTCTTTACTTGTAAGTACCTGCCAAACCCGAAGGTCAAAAGTCAGTATATATCTCACACAAGTGGGGATGGTACATTGCTTCGTGTCTTAGCTAAGCAAATGAAAGATTCTTTTCTTGTGAAGTAGATAAAGATAGTCTTTCGCTTGGCAGAAAGAACACATCCACTTTGTACCTGGGAGACTTGCCAACTCGCTGTATAGCAGCCACTTCGGCCGCTCGGTCGGTTCGTGGATCCAACTTGACGGGTGAATCCAGACGGTCTGATTTCCGCTTTTGACGGTTCGATACGATTGGCCGTCCCGCGACATACGTGCCGCGTTTGCGAAGTAGCCGGATGTGAAGGCTTTCTTGATTGCGACATGGTCTGGCTCTCCCTCGTCCTCGGGCGTCAGGCCGATTCGTTCGCACAGTTTTTCCAGTTGCTCGCGGACGTTCCGGACTCGGTTGAGGGTTTTCGCCTGTAGAAAATTCTCCTTTGCCCACATTCCATCGTACTCCGTCTCTTTCCATTGATTGTAAATTGATAAGTAACTACCGTAATCACCGAGTCCCTTGATGTAGAACCTTCGTTTCGCAGCGTCCACATGCAGCTTCTTATCTTTGGGCGCAAAGAAGAGCGCACCGCTTTCACCTATCATGGATATGATGGTAAGAACGTGGCTGAGAGAACCAAACTTCTCGGCCACAAGCAGTGCCTTCGCCATTTTCGGTTCTATTGGAAGCTCGGAGAGCGACCGACCAACCTTCGTTACGGCTCCTTTGGAGTCGAGGGCACCGAGGCAGTATAACGTTTCTAGACTGGATGCAATCGCCTCTGGTGCTGGAGGAGTCATGAAGGGAAAGTTTAACAGATCGTTGACACCAATGCTCTTTAAAAGAAGTATCGTCGAACAAAGGTTTACGCGGGTGATCTCAGGTAAGCTCGTAGCCGGCATATCTATATTTCGGATTTTGAAGTCAGTGTACTGACGAAAGGTTCGAACAAGGGGTATACGTACCGTTCATGAACGCATGCTGTGTGTACAAGCGATAGCAACTTCCCGGCCCGGTTCGTCCGGCTCGACCAGCTCTCTGGTTTGCAGAAGCTCTCGAGACAGGATTTACAACGAGGCTGTCAAGTCCAGTAGCTTCGGAGTAAAGGTTCTCTTTGCTATACCCAGTATCGATTACTAATTATGTTAGTCTTGTGTTCAAAAGGCAAAGGGAGTGGGTATAAATACCGTGTGCGACACCGTCAATTGTCAGCGATGTTTCCGCGATGTTGGTTGCAAGGATGACTTTCCGAACCCCTGGGGCAGCAGGTACGAAGATCTTCTGTTGTTCGTCCGGTGGAAGAGCCGAGTAAAGCGGCAGGCAGATGAGCTCTTTCGCCCGGTTTCCGAGCTTGATTTTGGTCTCCTCGATGCTTTGCTGTGCAGTCTCTATCTCGTCCTGACCCGTGAGGAAGACCAAGATGTCTCCCTTTGAATCCTGAGCGCCGATGTGTACTTGCCAACTGCAGTACTGTTAGTACACTCATCGAAGTTCGGTTGTCCTAGAAATGCTCACGTTGTAGTTATCGCCGCCGAGAGGTAATTGGCTTCAGGTTGAGATGCAAAATAAGTTGTCACGGGATATGTGCGTCCGGGGACGAAAAGAACAGGACAATCATTCCAATACTTAGAAAATCCCTGCGCGTCAAGCGTAGCCGAGGAGACAATTATCTTGAGATCAGTCCGAAATTTGACTATGTCCAACAACAAGCCCATGAGGATATCGGTAGCAAGCGTACGCTCGTGAGCTTCGTCAAGAATAACGCATCCTACATCAGGCAAATCAGGTTGCGTCAAGAACATCCGGAGTAAGGTACCGTCGGTGAGGTACTTGATGCGGGTCTTCTCGGTCGTCTTGTCTTCGAAACGGATTGTGTAACCCACTTCGTTGCCGAGACGTGTTCCGTGCTCTTCAGCGACACGCGTTGCTAGACTGATTGCCGCCACTCGGCGTGGCTGTGTGCAGAGGACTACCTTGTCGTGCTCGCCACGTTGCCTGAAATACTCGAGCATGTACTGTGGTATTTGACTCGACTTGCCTGATCCAGTCTCTGCTGTGAGCACTAGTGTTTGGAATTGATCGACTGCTTCTAGTATTTCCTTTTTATAGGCATGTATGGGCAGGCTTTTTCTGACATCACTTATATCTTTGGCCCTCTTTTCTGCCTCGTCGAGGTGCTGCTGAAGTCGCTGCTTCTCTGGGTCCAGAATATTCCCATCACTAACAAAGTTTATCGCGGTCTGCTCGTCGAAGACGAAATCGTAGTCGTCTTCTGTTTCGCGGACGGCGCGTTGACCCTGCGCGGCTTTCGCTTTGGACGTCTGCTCTTCCTCCCATAACTGGACTTCACTCTTGTAATTTTCCTTCTTGTTTCGTTTGTTCAAGAGCTCTGACTTGTCCGTCAAGGTCGAGTCGAGCATGAAGAAGCCTGAATTCGTGTCGTCGATCTGGTTGCGTTCTAAAGTCAGGCGGAGGGTTTCCTTGCGCTGATCCATTTCCTTTAGCTCTCGTTTTGAGAGCTGGTCTCCAAAACGCTCTCTTTCCCTTTCATCTTCTTCTACATCCTTCTGTAGTTCAGCAAGCTTCAAAGCCTCTCGCTTGGCTAGGTAGTCGAAGCGACTACGCTGCCGCAAGTCCGAGAGGTCCTCGGTGGCATTTCGTTTGGGAGGCATTGCAACAAAGGGTTCGTAGAGTGAATTGGGTCGGGCGAGGATCGTGAGACAGTCGGGGTTGTCCAGCGGCTCATGCGCGGCAGCTTGCGCGCACACAGAGAGCGTCGTGATCGTGCGCGCGAAGACTGCTCAGGTAAGTGGTGGAGGCGTTGAGAGGTATGCGGCGCATCGCGGAGCTGTCCTGATTCGTCGCTAGCGTCGGCCAAACGGCAATACTGTAATTCCGACAACAACCGCCAAGCTTCCAGCAAGTGCAGTGGAGTGTACTAATTGTGACCTAGGAAAGGAGCGGTAAGCCTCCTACTATGTTTGATGAGAGCTTGTAGCTACATGCGTATCAAGATGAGAGATGGGCAGCAGTAAAAGGTTCAAGGGACGCCCATTAGACATGAGCAAGAAAGTACGGCACGGCGTCCGCCCTGCACTACTCGAATGGTATATACCTTGTCATGTATGTTGTCGAATTACTGAGATTACGGGTCTCGTCTCCCCAACAGCCATGAGTTGATAAGACTTCATGGCACCCATCGAAGGTCGGCTCGCACGTGGCTCGAGCAATACCTACAGGTGACCACTGACTACCCTACTCTAACGATCACTCTTTGGGCAAATTCAGGGGGCTTCTGAAGGTACGGAGAAATATTCAGCGGTGAGTAAACGAGCGGCCCAGCATTCCGCGTTCAGCTTCTTTACACGGCACATATCGAACGCAAAACGTTTATAGCGAATCGACTACATTCGTTGATTTGCGGCTGGTCTCTGATGTGCGCGCTACATGA